>ML133429.1:0-600000 GCA_003864495.1 Nemopilema nomurai
GTGCTAATCTTGGAAATGGCAACTACCCCACAGGCGCAACTGACCAAGCATTTTCAATGAATATTAATTGTGGAAAAAGGGAGAAAATCTAAAAAAACACCAGATGTATTCAAGGCATCAAACTGTCTCGGAAACAGTTAGAAGAAATATTACACAAACAACAAAACATTTGACATTACTGAAAAATTCAAAACCAGGCACAATAAAAAACGATACCCTAAGTAGAGATGTCTATTAAATCTCGCAACTTTAATACAAAAAGCTAAAACACAACTTAATCATGACCCTACACCACAAACATGGTTTATAGAACAAAACGTTTCAATAGGCTACGTGAAATGAGATAAATCGCATTTTACAACCCTTAAAAAGCAAAAAATATTCCTTTCGATTGCTGGACGACATTGGATAGGACAAAGTATGTGAGGAATCTCACGATTGACCAGCAGGTAAAATTCCCCATAAAGATTGCTGAAAAATATTAGTGGTTTGGGAACATGGAAGTTCTGTCGTAAAAGACATCCAATTTATCAGAAAAATGGTGCGGACAACTCTAGCAGCTATTGATTCAAGACAAACTTCTTTTCAAATTTACAAATTCAATCGATGCCATTCGATTGAAATAAGAAGCCTTATAAACATAAATAACATGTATATATAGTTATTATTTTATATTCATAGATAATATATTTACTTATTTACACTTAGTTTGTCCTTACTTTTTACAATTATTACAACAAATACAACTAAAAATACAAAAGATTGAAAAAATTATGGCTTCACTAGCAACCAACGTATTTACAATACTTGATCATCTTCAAAAATGTCTCTTAAGACAAACAGATCTCACTGGTTATTTAATCGGGACGCCTGCAGTTTTTCAGGGCAAGGAGACAAAGGTTTGTAGTGGCAAAAATTAGCTAAAAGAAAGTGGAACTTTTACTAGAGGAAGGAGGGGCAACTGACCCCTGATTAAGGCGTCCCTGAAACCAGTGCGAGAATTAATGCAAATACGACTAGCTAAAAATTCAATAAATAACACCCAAGCACAGAAACAACAATTCCAGAGGTTTTCAACAGATCTGAGATGAATTAATTAAAACAAGGGTTAGAAGGAGCAACATTAACAGCATTGTCATTGACTAGCGCGAATTTCAATTGTCTCTATAAAGTAAAAAGTGCTTCTCCTTACTAATGCCTTCCTTGCTTGTAAATACCCCAGGAAGGACATGCCTTCTGTCTTCCATTTGTATGTTCATTGGTGGCTTTAGTGCCAGACTATTTAATTTCCCTTTACGCTCGCCTAACTGTCTCCTTATAGATTAAATGGATTGAGATTCCACTATCCTGACTTTCATGCTGTGATCTCTTCTCATAGTCCAAATGCATTTGCATTTATCCACACGTTAAAGAGACATCTGGCGTTCATTTTTTTCCAGCACAGCTCGCAAAATAGACTTGATATCTCAACTAATTTTAAATATATGTACTACCGCTGATTTTTCTGCTCCAACAGCCGACGCATCTCCGCAACCGAGGCTGGTCTCTCTTCCACTACAGGCTTGAGGTTTTGAGCCGTTGACGGTTTCTCGCCCGACCCAATTTGTAGGCCTTTCTTTGGAGGGGCCATGGGTGGCTTTAGTGCCTTCTTTGCGACAACGCCGTTACTCGCACCATCTGATGCTGCTTTATCGTTCCCATTTTTGTCACTTGAGCTTAAAAACCCGACGTTGACATTACTAGTAACTGGCTTCTCCGGTCGTCTAAGACTTCCCCGGTCATTTATTGGTAGCGTCCGGAAGTTAGGGTTTTTCTTCGAAGCTCGGCCGGGTGTAATGGCTCTTGACTGGAACTGATTCTTTGACAGGGCAGCTGGCCTCTGTGGCCGTGGGGCCGGCTTTGGAACATCAGTAGCAGAAGGGCTTTTGGGCGGGCGCGGAGCTGGAATCGGGGCCCTAATTTGCCCTGGTTTCTCGCTAGAAGCAGTCGTGTCGTTAACGTTCACCTGTGGCTTGCCCGTATCAATCTTTTTCTTTGGCAAAAGAGGTTTATTTGGGAGAGCTTTCGGGCATGTAAAAGCGTTTTTAGTTTCGGTCTCAGTCTGAGAAGAAGGCCTAAGGCCCCCGTTCGAGCTATCAGCATCTACAGTTGGCTTGCTTGAAGGTGGTACAGGGAAGTGGGCTTGTTCCATCGCAGGTAGGTCGGCCTTGACAGGGGACTGCAAAAGAATGATATTTGCATTGAAACATGTCCGTCTTCAGAAGCAAAACTTAAACATGCGAACTTTAAAAAAAAATCTTTGAAAGATCTTTGCAAAACAAATGTTTATGATTATTTCACCATGCAAAATGAGGATATGAAGAAGGTAGAAGTATAGGTAAGAAATTTGAGAATAGCTAAGAACAATTTCCAGCATTTTTGGGGACATCTAGGAATTCAATTTTGAGTAACTCAGGGGGTAATTGTAATAAAAACGACAATACTACTGAGTCTACGTGAATACAGGGTTCAATTCAACAACCAATCACAAGAATAATCGGCAAACTCAGTATTTGTGCCCCCGTCAAATTTCTTGTAGTTTAATGCATATCAAACTCACCGTAGGCCTCTGCGGAAGTGATTTCTTCGTTTCTTGTTGCTTTTCGACAACAGAGACGGACTCGTCTTTCTGTTGATACACGATAACGAGGTTCTCATAAGTGGGAACCGGCTCCCGGGGTTCAAGGGGGACAGTGTTTGGCAGGGGGGCGTTCGGCACTACGAGAATGCTTGGTCTAGTTTTCTTCGACGACGGTTTGTATATGATACTCCTCTTGCCCCGGAAGCTCTCTTCGTCGTAGTCCCTGCGCAACGCAGCTCTAGGATGAAAAAGGAGTTTGAGCAATGATGGTGGAAATTGGGACGATGGCGATGAGGAAAAAATGACGAGAATGATGACGAGTGAAATGACGAGAATAACGACGAGGGAAATGACGAGAAAAATGACCAACATGACAATTGATGACGAGGACACGAAGAATCAGGACAATCAGGATGGAGACAAACGGCGATCAGGTGGCGACAAAAGGCGATGACAACGACGATTACGAAAATAACGACAAAAGTGGCATTTCCACGAAGCTGGAGACGACGATAACGAAAAACGATGGCGATTACGACGAGAATGGCGATAATAATGTGGCGACAACAGCGATATAGCTGGACTTACTCGGCCTTCTTGCTCTGATGCTTCATATTCCATTCGTCGTAGGCTCGCTTGATCCTCTCCCGCTTTATGTAGGCGAACACACCCAACGCAATGAAGATGAAAATGATGACAATTGTGACGACAAAGGCAACCAAGACTGAACTGCCAGACCCATCTCTCCTTGCGGTCTCGCCAGAATCTGTCGAAGGCGAATCGATTACCTTTTAGTATTTCACACGCGCAGAGAGTCCATGTCTGATTCAAAAAGTGCTTGTCGACTTAAAGGCCTACCAATCAGGAAAGAACTTCTTTACCTAAAAGACTTTACTTGAACTGGCCTACATCATCACGCCTAACTTGTCTTTGTTTACCAAGTTCTCGGAGGTCCGTTTTGAATCGTCTGGCTATGAATCTTATTAAAGGCATTGAGTCATGGTAAAAAGCGTTTTTTTCACGGGCTGTTGTCTGTTTTCATGTGATAAATCGGCTTTCATGTGATCAGACATCAACTGCGAGGTTAAAACATCATGTGTGCAGTTTGCTTGATAGCCAATCAGATTAACGGAGCTTTCATGATGACTCAGTAATTGTTGCAATTTGGGTATACGCTTTCCATTTATCATGACTCAATGCCTTTAAAAACACCAATATCGAACATCGAATGCACACGGCTAAAAGCATGCCTCGCACTACCCTGTATAACACACCACAAGCACTGGTGACCAGTGTGATCCTGCAAGCGACCAATCAGAATAGTGACTTACCCACAGCCCCGACATTCTGCTTGAAGCTTTCTGTATCTCCGCTGCTGCCAATAATTCTATACCGGGTTACAGTGAAAATGCACCCCTTCTTGCTTCTCTTCGACTGACCGCACCCAATTTCGGCGGTCTTTTTCCAGACGATGTTAGTAAAATGACGAATCGGAAGGCTCTGGGAAACACTTCCGCCTTTCTTGAAGTCATAGTCTTTTATTTCCTTATACCAATTATTGACCACTCCCTTGGCTGATGGCGGGAAATTCAAATCGTGAAAGAAATCTCTCGGGCAATATGGGAAGCTGTAACAGCAGAATTTGTGGATGCTCTCGCCAACTGGAATCTCTCTGTTCTTGTTTAAATCCCTTATTTGAAAAAGAAAAAAATGAGATTCTTGCCCCTGATGTCTTTAACAGTAGAAGACTGCGTGGGATTGTGAGAGCTCTGTGAAGCACGCAGTAGAAAAAGGCAGTCGACGTTGGCATGCATCGCTTTAACGAAAGAAACTTCAAAACACAAAACTTGACAAGGCCGAAGGTTGATGGTTGGGGGAAATATGCATCCTTGAGCAAAATTTTAAGCGATTTTCATGGTAACACGTACTGTTAAGCTGCGCCCACGAGAGAAAGCTTACGACGCGAGTACGTACGGTCAACGCAGCCGTAATAATACACGCAACGCAACCGTGAACGTACACGCAACGCAACCGTGAACAAGAGCAATGCGACGACGAATGCACAAGCAACGCAACAGTTTATGTAAGGGCAATGCAGCAGTGAACTCACAAACAGCGCAAAAAGTTTTTTGGCAAACCGTGTTCTTTCGCCCTCCCCCCTACGTGTCTATCATGTGATATAACTGTTAATCAAATGGCATCCAAATGACTTATTACATAAATTTGGTATATCGCACATGATTAGGGAGACTCAAAAATTATGTCACGTTCTGTTTATAACAACATTCAAAACGTAACGAGTGCGAATTTATTTTCCTTTTGCTTGTTAATGTAAACAGCTCTTTCATAAACCCTGGCTTCGCCATGGGAACGCCGAAAATAAAACACTTACCACTGTGAATCTGGAAAGAGGATTTCTCCGTCCCAGTCTTCCTTGTGAAATTTCGTCCGGTCTGTGGGGACTACCTCCCTTCTCCGTCTCTTCGGGAGCTCCCTCGTCGGGGTCCTGCACAGAAGAGGAAAATGACGTCATGCAATTGTTCATTCACTCACAAGTTATTCAATTCTGGCACCGATGGCAGGGCAATAAACATTACAAAATGTGGTTGGTTTCGACCAGGAAGCAGCGAATGTCGTTCGCAATAAAAGCGAACGTTCCGATAATGTTCCGAATCGAACCGACAAATATAGTCTAAAAATGCTTCCAAACCAATTCGTTCGTCTTAACAAAGGGCGTGGATGTTAAATGCATACATGATAAACAATGCAGCTCTTTATATTGAACCAAGAATCCTTTAAACGAGAAAAGTTACTCGCGCGTTACAATTAGCTGACTGAACTTCCCGCAGGTCCAGATACACAAATTGACGCTTTGTAAAGAAACAAAGGAGCGTTCTGTGGCTATTTTTGGTCACAGCCTCAATGAGTAAATATACAGGAAGCACATCTTGCCATTGAATCAATAGAGTTGACTGCTAATTTAGGAACGGCAGGGGAGCATCTTGTTACACCGCTCTCAATCAACAGCGCCAAAAATGGAACAACACTGATTGTCCTCAGGTCTATTTTAGCCATGTTCCCATGCCAAGGTATGCAGAGTTACTGCCCACGTGCACCCAACAATGGAAGAATAACACTCGACTAATCTAAGATTGGAACGGCTCAGTGGGAGTACTGGGGTCAGAAGCGAGCCTGAGTCAATTAAAATCTGGTTCGTGGGCATTTTGGTAAGAGAAGTAATCTATAAGGATACGCGGCATAACCAAGATTAATCCATCGTGTAATGGAATACTAGGCCTTGACCAAGGAAAGAAAGAGAAGGAAGAGGAAATGACCACGCTGAAGCAGACGGTTGAAATAAGAGCACTGTTGGTGACGGTTATTAGGGGGCAAGGGGTAGGGTACCTACAGTTGGAAGGGGGTAAGCAAATCGTACACAGTCCACGTGCAAAAAGCTATTGTTTTCACATGGTCAATGAAGACTGTGAATTAACAGTCTAGGAATTAAGCTGCAAGTTGTCCTATTACAGTTGCTCAGAAAACTACCCATGTCCGTTAAAGACTGACACCAAAAATCGACTTTACCCTTTATACAACAAAGGAACAATTTGGTGCAGCAGAAAAAGGCGGCATTCCATTTCAAAGGCAGCAATAATAGCCTTAAAATAGCGCATAACGGTTGGCATCAGAGACGAATCAACGATGATAACATCAATCAACAAAAACTGGAGCAATTTATGAACCTCGAAAAGGCTTTATGAACAAATCGTTAAAATTCTTACTGATACCAGTAAGCATGTTGTTTTGATTGAAAATAAACAAAAACAATTATTGGGCCAATAACACACTCAGAGAGGTTCCTCGGTAAAATGACTATGCTTCTCAAAGTTACAAAGGAGATTTTTTAGAGATGCTTATATCTATTTAAGTGACTTGCAGTGGGTATGAACAGGACTGATTCTTAAAGGTGTCAAAGGGATCACAATAGCCCCTGTTAAAGTACAACACTTGTAGAAGTGGTTACAAGAGTCCCCTTTTGGCTCAGGTAGAACACAAGCCTGGGGTAGAACCCTGCATTGATATCCTGCAGTGCCATACACCCCTATTGCAGTATCCCACCTTCTTTCATAACTCCAGTCTCTCACTACACGCTATTTTATAAGGAACCTACCTCAAGGCTTAGTTCCAAAATTTTCTTATTCGTAGACCTCAAATCATCAGATTTCAGTACCAAAAATTCTATAAAAGTTCCTTAAGTTTTCACTTTCGGTGTTCTGACTACAATAAGCCTTAACACTTAATAGAGAGAGGGGTGAGACAGCATATGCGGAAACTACTCAATAAAGCACTTGACACACGAATAGCAAGCAATCTATGCGAGTATTGGCTGCAAATGAATGGAACCGGCTTTTTAGTTCTTGATGCTTCCAGTTATAGAGAATTTTCAAATCGAAAGGTTCCTTAGTGATTTCGCTTTTAGTAGTATAAGTTCTTTAAATATTTTGGCCTTCTACATGTAGGTTCCTTATAAAGTGGTTCCTTATAAAAAAGCGTGTTATTTATTTGAATTTGCCTCTCACTAAAGTACATCGTTTCTACAATTACGTGGCCCATCATAAAAAAGACACTTACCGCGTGTCGCTATCCGACAGGGCCAGGTCTTCAGCATACTTCTGTGCCTCTTTAGCCAGTTCCAGAGAATACTTGAGTGACTTGGTGTCCAAATGCTTTTGCCTAAGTGTGTTATGTGCATCTAAACACTCTTGTCCGTCGAACGCACAACTGCACAGGTTGGCTACGCTGATCACCAGAAATACAACACCGCAGACTCGAGAATAAGACATATTTTCTCTAAGGACTCTTGCTGAACAATTCTTTCTATGTACTGTAACACCAGATGTCTTTTTTGTGTAAAAACCTCTCGTGCAATGAATGACTCTACAATAACATTCTATCCGCTTCCAACTCGACTACCGACTTGATTGAGTTTCTTCTTACAAATACCCGGTATATGACAGCGTGTCTTTTTGGGCTCTCTCCAAGTTTCTGCAAAGACAACAAGAATATCACTACGCACTGTCTATGAGCTATTTTAAGTCATGAAGTGTACGTGGTAATTACCCAACCGCCTCTGCGTGGCTTGAGCCTCAATTGGCCTAGTAATGATAGCAAATTTCCGCGCTGAAAGAGGCCGCTTCCCATTCAAAACCGCGCTCAAATCCAGAAGGAGTTTTGAATTTCGGATCCCTATCCGTGATACAAGAACGTGTTTCTTTTCTTCTCGCTGTGCACACCTTCCATATTGGCAAGGCAAAATGGTTATTGTAGAGTTATTAAGTGGGTTCCAGGGGGAAATGGCAGTGGGTAAATAGAAAGGTAACTAAATCTTTACTGGCGTGAGCTAAGTAAAAAGATTGCACAATATCCTTCAGTTGTAGATACCAAAACCTGACTTTCGAGTTGAAGGAGGAAAAGGATGAGTGGACCTTGCCAAAAGGAAACAGGAATCGTGGGGAATGCAGCGACAAAAATAGAGTTCTAAGATTAGGTTGCATGACGTCAGCAAACAAATCGGTAAATACTCCTGAACTTGCGAATTCAAAGATTACAGATCATTACGTGCGAACTCGGGCATCAATTATAGGGCAAATTTAGTTATTTACGGTGCAACCTTTGACTGACATATTTATGCAAGGCGCTCTCGCGTGTAATATATCGTTGGGCGCCTGGAAATTCTATTTCATAAAACTTTTCTGCAATGATTCATAACCATCACGATTAAACATAATAAATAATCATAAATTATTAAGGTGGTTATGAATTACCATAAAATTATGAAACAAGGTTGAATAAAATTAGATTCCAAAAGCTGACAGAAAAGAGATTTTAAATAAAAAACAACGCAAATAGAGCGCCATGTACCTGGTTGCAGACCTTTATTTAGTACACATATATTCAAAGCGATTTAATAAGGAAGGAAAAACAGGTCATTGCTGATATTGTCTTTAATTTGAAAGAATGTTAGTTTATATCAAGAGGGAAAATATAAGCTCGAATAATAGAGCGGAAATATATTATAGAAGAAATGAACCGAAACAATAATGTTGCTCGAAATCTTGAATCTAATGATTGTTTAATATCGTTCTCTTACATCACTGAGCAGAGGACGTTTAGAAAACGGTACATAATAGAGATGCTATATTGTGTGCAGGGAACTGTGATTCGGTGTGCTGTACAACATACATCGTATCTACAGTGGTGTGTTGAGAAAAATGACGTCATCGAAAGCCCGGTAGTAAAACTAGGAACAACTTGACAACCAGGAAAACAGTCAATAGAAGCAAAACTAGGAAAAAATTTTCATGAATAAAAGATGAGTACAACTCCAATTACATCCGTCCTCCCAGTGCTTTCTGCATGACCCGCATTCATAAAAGACCCGCATAACGACACAGCAACAGCAACATTACACTCATGATGACGTATACGGCAGTAGATTGACCACCATGTCCGTTTCAAAAGAGACTAGTCGCAAACAAGTATCATCAGCACTGCTTCCATCGACTCCTTGCGATCTGACAGCGTCACATGAATGAATACATGATGTTGTTCAAAGGATGCGGTTAAACGCAGGAGGCAAAATTATATTGACAAGGAAATACAAAATGCTAGGCTATAAATGACCACAGACCAAAGAGGGCCAGAGGCAGGGACGTGTGGATTGTCTTTTGTGGTGTTCCTCTTCGAAAAAAAGAAGTGTTTGTTACTTCATGCATGGTGTGTCTCAGCACGTTTGTGAGCAAGTCCAATAGAAAAGCCATTTGCTCAGAGAAATCATTTTAATGAGAATAACTTTATAGAATCATAAAACTAGTTCACATTCACAATATGTCGATAAGAAACTAACGCCAACATATTGTAAATTATTTTCTTGTAAACGTTTCTAGAGAAATCTCACTACGAGTGTTAGCTGGTTTGCTTCCAGCTGAAAACTTCCAAAGAGGGAAGTAGTCTGTAATACTTGGGGCAACAATTTTCAAACTTCCACGGCTCACACTCTGGTATTTGAGTAACCAACAGTTCCAAGGTGTTGATTCTTTTACAAACATTTTCTGCCTATCTAAAGTGCGAAAAGAAAAGCTAATGGATTAGGAATGACATCAGGGCAACCAATAGTCTTTGCAACAACAACAACACTAGTCGCACACCTTCCACCCAAGTAACTCTAGTGAAATTTCTCAATAATGAAGATAGATACGGTGATCTTCTTATAAAAGCTAAACATTGAAATATTCGACATGAGAACCAGTCGTTCTGTCCTTAATCCAAAAAGAAATTCAGACACAAGTCTAGCTAATTGGATGAGTATGAGGCTTTTTAACTGAAAGCCGATGATTCACATTAGATAAGGCCGCGGTTTAATGTAGGCGATTGAAGGGATGATTGATTTAACTCCTTGCAAAAATTGATTCGGCTGAAACCCACAGTCTAGTACTCGAACGCTACAGTCAAGTGTTAAAGGCATTGAGTCATGGTAAATAGCGGTTTTCCACGGGCTGTTGTCTGCTCTCATGTGATAAATCGGCTTTCATGTGATCAGACATCAACTGCGAGGTTAAAACATCATGTGTGCAGTTTGCTTGACTGCCAATCAGATTAATGGAGCTATCATAATGAGTCAGCAATTTTTGCAATTTGGGTATACGCTTTCCATTTACATGACTCAATGCCTTTAACCTAAAAGCGAGGCCACCTTAGCAAAGAGCTCTCTTGTTATTGACGGAGGAAAATTGAATCAAATTAAAGAAAATCAAATTTGAAATTGGTGGTTGTTAATTGGCTAACACTTATCACCACTATGGGCAGGCGTTATAATTGTGGGCTTGGCAGCCTCATTAAAAAGGGCAGGTAGGAAGTATCACTTTCTAGCCAATAACACCCTTGCTCTGCGTGAAGATGATTCAACGTACAATCCATGGATTACCAGCTCTATCATTCGAACTGCCCAAAGCAGGCAAACGGGGAAGTATGAGTCAATGAGGAACAGTTGAGATGTCTCATAAAAGAATAGGTCGAGTTTCTCTATCCGAGGGTCAAAATCCATTCAAAATGATTACATGACATTAAAATGCCTAACATCTTTAAATCAATGCATTGTTGGTAAAAACTTGGCAAACACTTCACAAAAAATCTTCTAATGTACCAGTATAGTTAAATCCTCTCTCTCTAGCAAGAAGCATATCATGTTTGCTGTAAGATGTGTTTTGTTTTGATCACTTGTTTAACTTTCCCTGGAACAGTTTAATTGCTTGAGCCCCCATCCCCCTCTTTCCTCAATTTTGAGAACACATGAGCAACAGTAACCAATGCTGGTCACGGCACCAAAATGCCAAGTAAAGGAAGGGACACATGCGTTGAATAATTGAATACATGACATGGTACATATATACAAAACAATATCGCAGTCGACATGGAAATAAAACGACGTAAGAAAACTCCGAAGGAAAACGCAAAGCCTCAAACGATGGGGGCCTTAAATTTTTCAACTCTTCTTTAGATCCTGAGAATCTATTTTTTGCATTTTGTTGCCTATTTTTTAATCCTGGCGTTTGTATAAGCCCCCCCTCTCCTATCTTTTTAGTCTTATCTTGGGCCATGCAATGCTATAATACAAAGACATAACAAAACACGAAGTCCGTACGGAATTAGAGACTGAAGAAATAACCGGGTCTGGAACTAAGGCTAGACTTCGCTAGGGTCGAGATATCAGTACATTTCACGCTCGTCGCGGTGCTGTTCTACAAGCCCCACTTCTCCCTCTCTTCCTTCTTAACTACTGCGTAATAGGTACTAGAGTTAACAGAATGGCATTGTCTCAGAGCCAGTTCTCTGTAATCTAAACACTTCTTTTAATTACGATGAAAAACAACTCTTACACTTACGTACACTTACAACTATTGACTATTAGCAAATTTCCTAAGAATCCACTGGACTGTTTAAGGACATAATAGGTTCTAAGTGGATCCTTCGAGAAAATGCTTCGATAATCTCGCCAGAATGTTGATGGCTGTTATTTCTCAAGGACATGTTTGCTTACACTATTTCCGGAACAAGCGGCAAAAATATAACATCATTGATGGCAATCTGCAGTGACCGATCTTTTGTTTGTCCAAAATAGAATAACTATCCAATATTGTTCCAAAGCTTACACTAAAGGAATGATATCCGTGGAATTTGGCAAAGCTAGTTAACAAAAGAACGTTGACCGCCGCAAAAGACGCGTGGAATGAGATTACATGAACGTAACGATGATTACACGGGATACTCACAAACGACTCACATCCAAAAATCAGGGCATCCCCCTCATCCAACTCCTTATTTAGGGTGTATTGTCTCGATTTTCACTAGTGTGTTACCCTTAACACAGAAGGGAGCAGTGTATACGAAACTGCGTAAATTAATCAATAGTGTCCAAGTGGCTTTTGAACAAGATCCAATTAGTTAATGATAAGGCCGGTACTTACAATCTTGGGATTTGACAGATAGCAAATCGATTTCGTTCACAAGTAAACAACGCTCGTTCGCACGAAATCGTTCCACTAGTTATCCTTCGTGCCGAAATCAAAATTCATCAGATCGACGTATTCCGTGCACTGTTGACATGTAGCCTATCTGGTTCAGAATGCGATTCGTCTCTGGTTGAATCCGATATAGCGATAGGGCTTGCTTGATTCGAAAATTGTTTTTCATAGTGCACGCGAGCCGCCTTTGTGACGTCACTGACAGAATCAGGAAACGGCCAACGCAGGGCTTCTAATGCAGTTTAGATTTTTTTATTTGTAAACGCGGGGAATTTGCCAGATTCAGCCGACAATACAAGTTGCTCTTTGTCAATTATCAATACGCAACAAACAACATGCACTGTTCATTATATCTTATCGAAATATTTTTGTCAGTTGATGAGGCAGCAAACATTATAGGCCCGAAGAGAAATGTTTTCCGACATCGAATCTTTCCGCTTGGAAATCTTTAAGGGTATTTGATATTTGTTGTTTAATAGACTCTTTCAAGGCAAGTCTTTGAGATTCACTTAAATAGAAAATGAGTGGAGAAAGGGAAGACGAGGAAGGAGGGGGAAGGGGGAAATGAGGGGAAGAGGAGAAAGGATGTAGAGGAGAGGAAGATTAGAAAAAGTAAAGATGAGTTGTGTAGAGGACGGGGCATTTTGCGCAAGAAAGAAGACGAATTCCGATGAAATACTTGACTCAAATTTCTTGGCTTTTTCTTGTGCCTATATCCCCTCCTTTTTACATCGTCTGTTTAACTTGTAGCTTTGGTAAATATTTACACTCACGAGGTTTTAGTGCGGGGAGGCCAATTAGTTCGCCCCTCCTTAGCTGTCGTCTCTATCTCTGCCGCTTCCTTTCATGCCGAAGCAGACGGGAAAGAACGGGGAAGTTCGGGTTTGTCGATTCATAGATCTGTGACGTCATACTTCCTCAGTCCCAGCCATGCGTGCGATTATGCGAAATCTCTGCTGGTGGACCAGGTATTGAATCAAGCAAAAACAAAATTAATTTGCAAACTTGCTGGCAAAAGTGGTCAACCAACAGCCCTTCTACCTAATAAAAGGGCATGAAACTAGATTCCAGGCTTCAGAATTCAAATTACTGCAACTCGTGATCATGCAGAAACCAAACGTGGCACAACTGTCATACCAAGGGCATTTGAGCAGAGGGCGTTTATTTAGAAGAGGTTTGTTATGCATAGGGCGTTTATTTTGAAGTTGTTTATGCAGATGGCGTTGCTATGGAGAGCTTTTGTTTGGGCAGGGAGCGTTTACTTAGAGGGCGTAGCGGTATCGCCCTACGGATCAAACATACTCACGAACTCCAGTGGTTGACTTACCAAGTCGGTGATCATCAAATCCGACGCTAACACTTAATGCTCCTACACATTCGGCAATCAAAGAGGAAGGCAGCACCAAAACAAAGTCATTAGGATGTGGGTGGAATAAGAAAGCGTCAGACTATCATATAGCCCCTGCAACCTTGTATTGTAGAGCACGTGCTTAAAACGAGTGACAGAAGGGGGAGTATTTCTCTAACAAGACCCTGTTTCTAAGGGTGGATGTATCGGAACAATAGAACGTGAAGGCGAGTTGTATACATGCAGCGAGCCAAGGGTTTAACCGGATGGAACGCCTTAAGCATACGCAGGCGCTCCTCCAGTGAAAGGCACTTTATGGCCATATAATAATAATAATATAATAATAATAACAATAATAATAATATAATAATAATATAATAATCATCATTAATTTATTTAACGGGCGAAAGAACTGGCGAAATTCACTTCAATATCGAGAGGTGGGTGAAATGATCACATGGGCAGGAACATACAGCTTGGAAGTCGCGTTTTGAAGAGTTGGAGACGGCCTAACAGATAATCTCAGACGAAAAGCATGCTTATTCATCTTGACATCATAAATTAATTAGATGTATCGATAATATTTGGCATTAAATTACGCCCTTTTACCAAGCATAATTAGTTTCTGCTTTAAGAAGTATTAGTCGATAAAGCTAAATGGATTTCAGTAAATCCTAGAAACAGATAAGGGTTTTACAAATGCAACATGCCAAAATATGGTTTACAAACAGCTTAATATGGACGCAACCATTCACGTTAGCTATTGCAGTCTATAGCCATAATTAAACTCCTCAAACGAGAACCGAATAAGTCTATGAACATAAAAGTTTTACATCTTAATGTTCGTGGGTTGGGAAATCCTCTCAATGAAAGAACATAATTCGAAAATTGCCTTGCGTGCATCTCTTTTTTGAAAAATGGCGATCTTCTGTTCAAGACATTCAGACAAAGCTTATGGTAACATCGTGATTCTTTGTTAACATCGTTTGCATGAGTTAAGGGTCTTACTCCTGTGGGGTGCATTAAATCTGATAGTAATAAGCATCGGTGGAGACCAGGCTCTTTAGGCCAGTTTTACGTTTTTGTAAATAAACCAGCATTATTATCAGATTATTCGCATAAACTGTAAAAAAGTCTAGAATTCATTACCGAAATCTGACTACTGAAACCAGAACGATTTCTCACAAGCAGTGTAGGAACGCAAACGAGGGCATTTCATACGCAACTAGCCATCTGGGAGGAGACAACTGGAAGAATGAGTCATTAACTTGATGATACTTATCCCAGTGTATTGATTGTTACTGTTCCAAAATGTTAATTGGATTGAACGCACTGATCATGTTTCACCTATAGCTTGGTGAAACTTGTTTCCAAATTCAGATATGTGATCCAATATCGCGCATAACACGGAGAAACAATAGAATCGCGGGATTTAGCCCTTGAAAAAAATCAAATGTCTTTTCTCCTTTGCTTGAAGTAAACATTGAGGTTGTTTCTCCAAACAAGAAGATCTGATCTTTTCATATTGATTAAAAACGGAGGAACAAACATCATCAACAGCTTATCAAGGGAAAGAGGTCATTGTGGTAGTGGTTTTGCAAAGGGCATCTCAAACAGGAAGAGAGACTAGAACTGCATCCTGAAATGGGTAGCAATACTGAACCAGTAAGGATCTACTGGCCAGTGCTAATAAAATACGGATATCCTTTTCTGGAAAACTACCAGTAAATCATCAGGAGATAAAACATCTAAATTCTCCCTAATAAGGTTTGGTCATGATCAATTTTGCATCACGATAAGAAAAAAAAAACAAAAGTAATGTAATAGATACTTTTATAAATACAATTGATTAAAGTTTATAAAATGGCTGCAAAGGAGAAACAACAAGCCTAGACATGGACCATTGTCTTGGTTAAATATAACAGTAAGTTTATCCATGATGGCCAAATGTGATGGAAATTATGCTATAAAACAAATTATCAATAAACAAATCTATAAACAAATTATCAGACTGACTCTCAAACAGCCTGTTCAAACACATTGAGAGTAGTTAATTTGTGATCAATTTTCTTGCATATTTTACAAAAGAGCAGAGACCTTTCTTCAAATTCTGTAAAACCAGCAACCATATTGCTTCTACATAATATGCAATGTTTCAAAAATTTTAAACCAATTTTTCACTTGAACAACAGATCCTTCTATCTATAAGACAGCCTACAGTTATTCGTGTGAACTTACATATATATATGACAAACAGGGATCTGGCTTTTTGAATCATAACTTACTAGGTAATACTTGTATTTAATTTGGTAGATGATTAAATATTGAAAAGCGAAAAGAGTTTCAGTAAATTTAGAAAATTTCACACTTAAGAAAACACTACAATGAGAAATTTCTATCATTTGTATACAAAAACAATGCTTATGCAGTTTCATGCTAGAATGCAAATACTACATGTAAATAAATTTTGAACTCTAAAACAACTGTCACTCTTTTTTCAAGGCCTTGCCTTGAGGACAAATGTACCAGGTTAGTGGAAGAGAGAAAAAAAGATGAGAAATCTTACAACATGCATGCTCCATTTTTCAAATATACTTTGCTGTCAATATAAATGCCTTCACTTAATTAATTCTGTTGAATAAGTTCTAGAACTAGAAGATTTTTTATGCTGATGCCAGTGAGAAACAAACTGAATCATGATATTAATTTTTATCCATGCTCATTTTTTAGGGGGAACTCTTGAACATTTGAAAGGCTCATCAATTTTTATGTGACAAGCGAACATGACTTTTAAAAAATAGTTTGAAATTGTCTTTTGTTCCCTTCTTAGTAGACGAAAAACTTTCCCACTTTAAAAAGGGTTCCGAGATAGCTATGAAACTAATCATTTATGCTCAATTCTATCTTAGTTTCTCCAGTAAATAACTTTTGAATAAACCAATAATGATGATGGCCGATGATGATAAATCTGATTCACAGCTTCCGAATTAACGATGAAAGAAGGATGCGAATAATAAGAAAACGAAGCTCGCTTTTTGATTCATGTGAAAGCAAAGCATCGAATCAATGACCCAAAATTGGTTGGCATTTTTCACAAATATTACTTCCACAACTTTCCAGGAATTATTTCTCAAATTATCTTGAAGCTTCCAGGTTAAGAAAAAGAAGAAGCTATCACTTCTGGGCGAACAACATCTGTAACAACGGAAAGTAGCCTAACATCACCGTCCTGCCCATAATCCTTGACGGCCTAAGCTGTGGTTTTTTGTCATCTGCTCTCGAAGATTTTACCACCAAATTAATACATTTTCAACAGCTATCATCTCCGTTGAGTAATTCTTCGAGGAAGAATACTAATTCTCAACTGATAATTGCAACATGATTAACTAACAACAGCCTGGCTCAATTTGATCCCTCAAATATTTCACGATAATGGAAAACACTTCTCGACTTGCAAGTCTTCGGCGCCCGAATTCCAGCACACGTGAAAATGTCTGGCACACGAGCCGGATGCTAGCTTCTTTGTAAATAAATCCACTGAATTCGAGCATTAAAAATCAAAAGTTAAGTACCTGTTAAATAAATTTAATGTTTACTGGTGGCCATTAAATTTAATGCGAATTCGGTATGGCGTAGTCAAGGAACTGAAGGACGTACCTGGAGGGAAGATTTGTTGTACGGGAGCGACAGTGCTGCTGTGTCCTTTCCTTCCACGTCAAGATCAAATGACTCTCTCTCTTGGTGTTCGATCAACCTAAAGACTTTATCAAGATCACACATTCAATTTCCTGCCAGAAACAAAACTGGCAAAATCCCGAGGAAGTAGGAGGTGAGTAACCAGGGGGGTACCAATAGCCATTTTTGCTCCTCCGGAGAGGCTATTATTGTTGTCTGTTGCTGCCGCGAAAAGTTCAAGGTTCATATTTTTTAAACTTGATGAAAGTAGGAGTAATACAGATAAATAAGAGGAACATATAATTGATGTACTGGCTTAGAAAAAACAAGGGGTTTATAGCAATAACACATATCGCAACTTTTGCAGCAAAATAAAAAGAATGCCTTTTTATCTTGACATTCAAGAAATTGGATCTGACATAATTCTGCCTTGAATTTTACAGTTCTTTGGATGTTGACCTTCAAGATGTCGAATCATACTCTATACCGTAAATCCTCGAATAAGCCCCCTGGGGGCTTATTTATTCTTGACATTTTTGGGTGGGGGCTTATTCGAGGTGGGGGCTAATTCGAGGGGGGGGACAATTCGAGGATTTACGGTATATAATAGATCCTAGCATCGGTTTCGAGAAAACTATTGACAACAATGCAATACAGAAAAGTTTCTGAACAATATTATAAAACAAAACCACTATGATTATTGGCTACATTATTGCAGGCACAATTGTATTCTGCAGAAGCAGACAAAACTAGGATTAACCCTAATTTTTATCTTTCTAATAGCAAAAACTTTTTTAATTATGAAAAAATCAAGGAACTGGGCCAGCCAAATACAAATTACCTACTCAAGAGCGATTTCTATTCGCGTATTCAAATGTATATTAATATATCAAGGGATATTTATAAATAGGTGCATTTTTCATCACGCGAGTCTACCATTTTCTGCCTAACTTTGAAATAATTGTTTTTGAATGAGCAACAGATCCATCTATGATGTGTAGAATGCGTATGATAGCAAAAGAAATTTAGCTACTAGTATCACATGCAGCGGACAGAAGAAAATATTCACAGGTTGGCACCAAGTCACGCACTAATTACTTCAACAGTGTCTAAAATCATATTCCGATGTAAAAGTAATAAACACGTTGCTGATAAGAGGCTGAACCAGGCCATATCGAGGCCAAACAAAAGAGTTTTTCAGAGGTCAGTGATTTTTCATTTCACAAGTTAATTCTCAGCCCTGTTTTGTAGTCACAACATCTACAGAAAGCAAGACTGTTTTTGCAATGCTGCCAATAACCTACAAAAGACCAGACACTTGCACAAGGAAAGAAATATGCGTTTATCCATGCCGTCCCCCTGGAACACAACATTAAACATTCTACGCACAGCAAACACAAATCTTCTAATCTATTGTACATGTATCAGCTTCGTTATAAACAAAGCCTGGATTCCTCGAAAAAAGGTTGGCACGCCAAAAATTCTGTTTACGCTTTGTCATCGACGTAAGAAGGTGGGAGAAGAAACGGTGGGAAGTGTCCCAACCCCAACTTGGACTTTTTTGGATCTTTTTGTTTCTATCCCTGGCACAGTGGACACTTTGATCAAACAAATGCGTTTTTGTGCTCATGCAGCGACGCATGTGTTGTCCATTTGCTTTGACACTGCGTAGCGAACAAACTCACATACATATATGTTTATAGTTTTAACTGGAGCCTCAAGAATCTTTTGTGTACCAAGAAGTTTTACCTAACAGTAAGTTGCTAATTGTTCCAAGAATCGACAGGCTAGAATAAATGTGCAATCCTAGTTAGGTAGAAAAAATGGTAGACTCACATGATGAAAAATGCACCTGTTTTCACTGGGCCTAATTATTACGAAACTCGCTTTGTAGCTTTGTAGGGACAGGTTGACTAGAGAGCATTTCATAGCACCCCTTTTAAAATCTTTTTAACCATTTATGGAGTTTAAAACGATGGGGTTTAAATTTTATTTGCATATTGGCAAAAAAGGCAGCGTCAGCGTCTTAAAATTTGTGAAGAACGTAGAAGCAAGACAACAGTATCTCTCGACCTATTTCATTGTTAAACAACAATTTCCTTTAAAACTTTGAATATCTACGTTTTTCAACTTTCCTTGGTTTCAAAGATCCTGCCCTGACCTTTCTTAACTTTTTTACAAGCCAAAAAAACTTTTTTGCACGATGCCTTCTAATAAAAACATGTTATCCATGTTAACATCTTAATAGTTCATGTACATGCGTCTCTAAAAATGATGTCTCTCGACAAGATTTCATAATAAAGAGTCATTGAAGCATTCGTAAAAAGTATTCATGGAAAGCGAAACTACATCCACCGATTCTTACTTTTTTGTAGACTTGATTCAATGTCATTTCTGGTTTAGTTATCTTGAACAGTGACCCGATGAGGAAAATGTGAGAAAGCTAGCATTTAGCTATTTGGCTAATGTAATTAGAGAAGAAAATCATGCTATGAAGGTGTTAGAAGAGTAATATTGAAAATCTCGAACATTTAGCTGGAAAAGAGGTCAAGAAGTGGTAGGCTCAGTAGAAGGAAAAACCCCTTTATCTGTTTTGGTGGTATCTTTGTCATGCCACTTGGCCACTTAGTTACACCAAGATGTGGGGAGCTTCAAATTACGTAGACCAAGTAAAAGGATGCTTGGAAATTGCTGAATTTTTCACTGGGTGTCATCGTTGTTTTCCAGCGTGGGTTTCGTGTCTAGGAGAAGATGCCAAACAAGTCTAATGGATAGATGCTCGTGTCCTGAAGACTACAGGGGGCTCTAAACAGAACGTACATTAGATGTCATCAGGGGCGCAACTAGGATATTTAAGGGGCAGGGGTTTCCGGGTAGAAATGGGGCATAAAGACATTCGATTTCCATGGGAATAGGGCAAAATTTACCTCCTTGCCAAAAAGCAGAGGCTGTTACCCCCCCCCCCCTCTCCCTTAGGTGCGCTCCTGTGTTATACATAGTTCGAGTGTGCAAGTTTCCTAGAGACTTGAGAGCCTTGGTTCCAGCACAAAAACAGCTCGCTCCGGAGGGCACGGAAATGCCGAAATCTCTTGACATTAGTAAACAAGAAATGACATGATGACGTAACGTCATTGTGCATAAAAGCATGAATGGTAGACATTGCAATGGCTGTATACTATAGGAGTTCTGTTCGACGCTTTCTGATGCGTTGCACTGTGTTTATCTACATGATGATCTGAAATAGGAGTAGAGTGCGTCGCAGTTAAGTGTTGTACGTACGGGAAGTGCTGGACTGAGAGGGCATTTGCCAAACATGGTTGATTCAAAGCAAGGAGCATTTGCATTCTTCTGACCAACGTCATAAACAGAAGAATGAAAATATAACAAAATCGTGTTCATAGAGGCACGTTTTGGTACTTTGCGACGTGTTTATTGGCGCCAAAGGCCAAAGCAGCAATGACTAGAACCACGGAGGGGTACATCTTGCCGATAGCCTGATAATTCATTCTCTAATGCAGCCAGGGTGAATTGCATTTAGGTAGGCTCAAACATGTCCGGCGTAGGCTAAGAAAATTGCCCTGGTGAAAAATTGAAAATCATGTCTTTTTGCATACTAGCGACAGAGAACGTTTTAAGATCAACGAATTGCTTTTATTGCGTCATTGTGGACAAGCAGTTTGTGAAAATAGTGTTGAGAAGAATGTCCGGCATTGATTAAAACATAAAAATGCACCCTAGGATTTAGTCAAAAGCCGCCATTCGAAGCAACGCAGCGGCTCTCATCTGATGTCATTTACCCCGGTATTATCAGTCCCACACGCTGAGGAGTGATTCATCACAACCATTGATTAAAGTATTGGAAACTGAATTTCACGGAATAAGGCCAAATAAGTCGTAGATTGGAAGTGCCCGGGTTTTACTACCAACTGGCGCATTTTTCAAAACAGATTATCAATTTGATAACTGAAAATATAAGATGAATGTGCAACTCATGCTTTGAATACGTACATAATAAACATCTAATAAACATACAAAATCTTGGACTCCAGCAAGGTGAAGCTTTATAAACATAGACAAGACAGCGGTGCAATATTATGGATATTCTAACATACTTTTACGCGAAGAAAGGCTTTAGGCAAACAGATCAACTTTCCTGTTTGGTTTGTTTTCTTAAAAATCTAAATTATTATTATTTGCAAGTAAAATTAAATTAACAAGATTATGAATTTTGTTTTCCTCCCTTGAAGCATCTAAGCTACTTTCCTGCCTGCATTGCACTTCTTTGATGAATGAAGAAGCTTTATAGCAACTAAAGACAGCATTTCCAAGGTTAATCAGGGCCCCTACTTGTGAAAAGACATATTACTAAATTTCTAGCAAAATGACGTCACGCCAGAGAAACAGCTTATTTTCTATTGCAGAAAATAAGGTGCTCGTTACTACCCTCCTTACCCCTCCCTAGTTGACTCATTTCATGCCCCTTTCTCTGCTTTACAGAAAGGGTTTCAAAGAGTTGTACCGAAAGGTACATATTTAGTCATAAAGGCTGATACGGGAAAAAGTTTCCTGATAAGGGCAGGGGCATCGAGCGAGCATCTTGTTCCGCCTTCCGTGATGCGTGACAAAGCATTTTTGCTTCTTATCCAAGCATAATGTTAAATTGATTATGTTGTCAACGGTCAGGAAAGCACGTGTGCTGCCTCCAACTGGGCAACGGGCTCATTTCGACGCACGCAAGGAACTATTAGCTCGTATCCCTGCGTTTGATGCTTGTTTACGGCTGGTTAGCAGCTCATTGTCGCTATCAAGGATCACGCGCTGCAAGGGAAGAAGATTACGTTACCAGCTGGATACGCCTATAGTGACATCAAATGTCCCTTTCACAGCATGTATGGTAACTGTCTTGACTTTCCAAGACAAAAGTTTCTTCCAACATTTGGAAGAGTCATTTTGGGGGAGGGGGGCAGTCTACTGTATTCCTTACAGCCAGCCCCCGGTTCTAATGGGCCTGCAACATCAGCTGTCTAAAAACTTTGGTTTCAAAGTTTGGGCTGTGAAAAATAAAAGTATACGATTTTGTCGTTTTCAGCTTTATCAAAAAGATAGAGCCCTAGGGTAATAAAATCTAGAAAGCTTCCTATGAGTCTTATTATACAAGGCTCAGCCCATGTCAAAGTTCATAGTTTCAGATCCGCTATCCCTAGTGCAAGGCAAAGCCAATCAATCATTATTTACAAGGCCAACCCTGGTTCATTTTATGGACAACAGACCCCAAAATTTTTTAAATTTCTGTTCTTGGTTAATTTTCCTATATTCAGCTTCGCAAAACGCTTCCACCAACCCTCAACCACTTTTATAGCATAGTTTTGGTGTCTAAGACAGGTCTATAAACGTGTTTCTGTGGGTTTCAGCCCCGACCCCCAAATTTCAGTCTAGGGGCCACAGACCCGCAAAATCTTGATTTTTTTTTATTCTTCTATATATATATTCAAATCAATAATACGCTTCCAACGAGCCCTCGACCACTTTCATAGCATAATATTTCGTCTAGATATGACTAACTATCCGCTTGACCCCCTGTCTACACCCATTTTACTATTGTTGTGAATAAGGAGACCTCTAGCACCCTTCAAATACGACTTCCACGTAACAGTCACGGTATCTGCTAATGCGTTAAAAGCTTCTATTCAACACTTTCGATTCTAGAGGGGGCAGAGGTGTCTAAATCAGGGGAATTGCCTGGCAGTGCTCTGCTTTCAGACCCATCCTAAACAACTTGATTCATAGAAATAATTGATCCAATCGCTTCCACCCCTCTCTTTCCAATCACCTATTCGTCGGCTTATTCATTCATGTTCATCTGGAAAATTGTATGTCAAACTGGTCGATAGAGAAGCCTAAAACAAAGCGGGGCAGTGGGGGTAACTCCCCCTGCAGCTTCATCCTAATTCTTTTATTTTGTTTTCCACGATCTTCACGCTTTAGCCCGCCCTTTTGGGCTGAGCCTGTGCAGACCTCCTTCTGGTAGTGGGTAAAGAGGAAATTATGAAACGAGGCTATTGTTCATTTACTCATCGAGTCTGTTCTCAGAACATCCATTGTGGTCATTTGGCTGTCGAACTTCGCGTAGGGCAGGGCTCGTATTCTGATAAATGCTGAAGAATCGTGTTTGGTTTCTGCATCAAGCCTGGTTCCCATGAAATCTTAAAAGGGTCATCGACGACCTGCGTTTGTCTCCCGTTTTTAATGGAAACGCTTCCTTAAGACCGTTACCATTGCGCAAGGGAGAGTTATTCTGAGTTCAGCTTTCTCGTTGAACTCCAGCTGAAAGTCCCCGCCATTGAACCTATTTGATTTTGATTTGCGCGCCCTTAAAGGATGATGGGATACTGCGCTTTCCGTCAGATCGCCAATCAATGGGAACTCTTTTTCGTTGATCATAATGGGAGATGAAAGAAGGACAGGGAGATCCCGATTTTATAGGAACAAGGCTAAAGGGAAATGAGAAGCACTCACCAAAGACACACTCTCTCTATAAGCACGTGGGAGTCAATCTATTTTCGGCTTCGCAGCGCCTCTGAGGTCTACCATCAAAGCAATGATCCAAACCACTATCTCGTTTGCAGCGCATGATGGGAATACATTTCTCCAAATATGGCATGACTTAAACTTTCAGACACCGTTTCAAAACACGCGGAACTTGATGATGGTGCAGTTATCTGTCACAAATGAGTGTGTCGGAATGGCACAAACATGTTGAGGGTTCCAAGTCACATGTTGATTTTCGTCAATGAACATGCTATCAAGACAGTTATTTTCAAATTCAAACATTGCCTAACGATGAAGTCAAAGGCAAACAAAATAAAAATGGTTTCATTACTTTGGAGTAAGCCTAATTGAAGAATTTAATGATTATATTTGGATCAAGCTTCCAAAAGTTTTGTCATTCTCTATATGCAGTTTGCGAAACTGTAACTTTGAACACAGTTCACACTGAATGAGTATCCCCTGGCCATGAAATGAATATTTCCAAACCCTATTTAGTTTTCTTCTTATAGCCGCGATCCTCAAAGTTAGCATTGACAGCTTTATCGAACTGATTAGCAGACCTAGCTTAGCCATGACGCTTTCTGTATACATTAGTTGAGCATGAGCGTTTCTGGACGTCACAATTCTGAAGCACCAGTCAAGAATTGAAATAGAATGAATATCAGAAAGAAGATAATGACAAAGGCACAAAAGAATAACAACAGCTACGCAAGTGTCCTTGTAGGTACGATAAGGCAGGTGGACATCTAAGAAATCGTGACACAGGTGTAGCAGAACAGTGTGCCTTCATTTCTCTGCCCACCCCTGAACCTGGTATTACATAGGGGTTTTTAGACTCCTTGCCTGGCACTCCAAGATGCTGCTAAACACGACCAACTAAAACTCAAAATCGTTTTTCCGTTGATGTCTCGTGTGTCAAATGACCAAAGCCTGCAAACATACAGTTTGTGTCATGAGTACCTTTTGGTTGACCACATCACGCATGACTGCTAAATTAACATGGGGGTCAAAGGTCTGGGCCACAGACGGTGACGTCACTGCAGCGAAAATGGTCACTGAACCATGAAATGTGCAAGAGGTGTGTATTCCTTTGGGTCTGCCAAGCTAAACAGATCAGTTCAATAAAACTTTTGAAGAGCAAACATTTACATATTTGACATTTCAAAACTTGAACGCAGCACGTCTGCTGTATTGGTGCAAGGGTTATGTGTTCGAGAAGATCCCACCGTGAGGCATGCCTCATTATTTAAAGTTTTATTTAACTGTAATTTAGCAATTCCTTTGTTCCAATATAAAAAGTTTAAATTAACAAGACATGTTTAACAAAAATCTTTGATGCCAGTCAAAAATATTTTCATTTTGCTTCCCAATGCTTTTTTCGTGCAAGCAATTGTTCTTGTAAAACATTATTCTTCCAACCAGTCAAAAATCCAAATCCCTTACTTTTATCAAACAATAAAAAAGCTGCGGAAGAGGAGAAGGGTTGTAGAACTGCCCTTAACAGAGTTTTAATCTCATTAAATTCTCATTTAATCGGAATTTTCATCCACACGATTTGATATTTTTGAATAGGCAATTTAATTGCCTGACACATTGATGAAACTACGAAGGGTAGTGAATTTTGAGTCAGGCACTTGCTGTCTTCAAATCAAATAGCTTTTATTTAAGAAACCATAAAAAAGTGTAGTGATATGAATTTTCATGTCGTGATTTTATTTGTCGTGAGTTATACGTTTGTCGTGAGTTATATGTCTGAATAACGTGATGTTTGTTTGAGTACAGTTATCGTGCTTTGTGTTAATCTGTACCGGCTTCCTATTGTGTTTGTTTTCCTATAAATTTGTAATAATAGTCAGTTGATTTGGAAGAGGCACTCGAGGAAACACGTTGCCTTTTTCTCACTCGTCTCCCTGCCGAACCCTGAACGCAGAAACAATTTTCGTTACAAAAGTAATGGCTTTGGATGATGTACCAAATTTTTTTGGGAATTTTTACATACCTGTCTTTGAAATCGGTTTAAGAAACTGATAAGTGAATAAATGTTTCGTGGCACCAAACTTCAAAATAGCAATAAATGGCAAATAGTTTAGCAGAGATGTGTTTACGCTATTTCGTGTCATGAAAAACTAGTAAGTATTAATTAACGTACATGTATCTGCTTTGTCTAGAGCATAAAAGTGATGAAATCAAGGAAATTGTTTGGTATTTATTAGTTTGGGTCACATTCTAAAAGAGAGTATGATGCTACTGGTTCTCAAAATAGTCTAATAGTGACAATTCATCAATTCGTGTGCAATGGTAACTGATCTCTTGGCTTTGCACGCGAGAATCAGAGCCAAGGCGAGGGTACAATTACTGGACAAGATTGGCTCTGATGCTCAAGTGTCTTTTATGTGTGCCAAGATATTACAAATTGAACTGATTTCACATGCTCAATGGGATTTTGTGGCTAACTCTTTTTCACACGGGCTGAATTACAACAATTCTAAGTATAGATTCACGTTAAAGGGAATGGAGGCATTTTTAAGTTCCTTGGGTTAGCAAGCTCAAACTGTCAATCAAGCATAAACCAACTACAAATGTCCATCTACCACTTCACGTGGCCACTTTCACTCAAGACTGCGTGCGATAGGCAATCGAATGCACTTCACGTGCTCAGTTACAACGTGACTACATTGCTCTGTACTGCCCACTAAAAGAAAGGGCATGGGCTCCATTTCTCTGACCTCTAGCAAATTGATACTGCATACTAGTTATTTTCATCATGTTTACTTACATAATGTACCCTGCAAATTACCGATGGGGCAGTGAAATAGTCTCAGCAAGAAGGACGATGGTTGGAAACAATGGAACTTAAGAATCAAGGACAAGAAAACAATGAAAAGCTGGTTACATTTGGTACTAAAATCTGATGACTTGAGGTCTACGAATAAGGAACTTTTGGAACTAGGCCTTGTCGTAGGTTCCTTATAAAAAAAGCGTGTATAGGGACAAGAGAGCAATAGAAAGCTGCCTATAGGGACAGAAGAACAACGTCTCCCCAGCAATAGAATTCTATGGTGATATTTCAATTTAAGAAATCTATTTAAGAAATTTCTTAATTTGGATCACATAACCTGAAAGAGCATCATGAAGTACCACTAAAAAGGCAACATTAGTGAATTGTGCTACAAAAAGGCAGAGATATGGCCACATTAATAGGCTTTTTCTCAATCAAACCTCTGTATTCTGGTCTCTGTTCATAACTTTACGAGCAGAGCCAAAGTAACAGTGATTAGTTACCAAACATTATATCCTTCATTGGCCATATCTCGACCAGTTTTTGACACATTTGGTCAATTTTGCATGTTTGAAAGTATTTCATGGTGATTTTCAATATAATATGGTTGAAATTAAAAAATTCTTTAACATATTTTGGTGACATTACACTTTCGAGTTCTATTGTGGTGGATTTTAAACTGACGGAGAGCAAATAGATATAGAAGTAGCGTAGTAGCCTCTAGGGACAAAATGTTGCAACTTCCCTTTTGATATTAGTCATAGGGCAATATCCCACGACATTTGGCAACAGTAGACAAAAAAGGGATCAGTGCCAAAAAAAGTTCATTATCAAAAAGATTAAGCAAAGTAAAATTTGCATATGATGCCATCGTAGAAGGGACAAGGGTAAAGTTTGACATTTCTATAAAAGTTCAAGGCATAGTGAGTGGTCATTTACAGCTTATCATCCACCTATCTTACCACCTTCTAGTGTTTTCGATCCGCAACTGGCTATTTATCTTATCAGGTTTTGTTCATTTTCTGACGTTTGTTTACATGGTATTACAAAAGCAGCTTGACATATTTCTTCCCACATTCACTGCATTTCATCGTTGTTTCCTTGCTTGCGAATTTCAAGTCCTTCTGACCTCAGGCGCATACAACATTTATACTACATTATTTCCATACGACATGCAAAAACAACTCACTTCTCATTCATTACGACATCAGATAACAAATGTTAACAAGAAAAACCATAACAAAGAAAACTAAAATTTAGTAGCGAGAATCAAAATCGTATTGACTTGGAGCATTTTCGAGCACTCTATAGTGTGATTAATGGTCTAGACTTTCTAGGATCATGTTGCATTTACGCACCCTGCAAACATGCCCCACGATGAAGTTGTACTGGGTGTGGCAAGTTTTCAGTATTAGCGAAATTTCCGTTTGTGGTCGATGTTAAATAGATCATATCAGAATCGAAAGCTGCACCACAGTAAACAAATCAGTAACTCCTGTTTGCTCGAAACTTTAAAGTCTGAAGAAGGAACCATACTCATTGCTATCACGAATTTACACTTATGAATTCTGCCATTGTGCAATATAACCAATCATTTTCGCTCAGTGATTACTCGTGACCTTTTAAGGAAGATTTAGAATCAGAGGCACTGCCCACATTCAACAGCGTGGGCACAGGGGGTGGAGGAGACCGGTAAACGTGTCCACCTTCGTAGAAAATGGTTCCCAGAGTCTATTACGAAGACGTTTCTTAGAAATCCCAGAGTCAAGAACGTTGTTAAACTTCCTCTAGACAAAAACATCCTAGAAGGCAAACCTTCCTCACAAAACAATAGAAAGTGGGCGTTGCTTAGGTGTGTCATAGCAGCTTATATTGTTTTTCGAGGAACTTCCTCCAGTCAGTGCCCGAGCGATCGTAATGTTTTCCTGACTCTAAGAAATCCTTTCATCTTTGACTGCTAGAGGCTCATTTAAATCTTGAATATGCGATGAATGACGAAAATGAGATTAACCAGCATAACACCTCTTGCCTCTATAATAAACTACTCTAATTAATTGTTCGATGATGTCACATCTTCTTACATGAAGTATATGGTAGGTAGCTTAAACCTGAAAGCAAGGCTTTTTATGGCGTTGGACTCAATCGCTGAAAGCTTCTGTTCAAGGCTTCAGCTGAAAGCTTCTGTGGAGATACGAGAATCCTGAACTCTAGATGCTAGGTCATGTATAGCTTTGGAATGAAGTCAATTGCAAGGTAACGTATGACGGATGGAAATAAGGGAATTGAACATTGAAAACATGGACATAGAAGAGCCCATGGGGCCATACGTAGACTTGTCCATTCCTCCAGTCCTTCCATTCATTCCATGGTCTTACTCGGTCCACAAAGTGCCAATAGAGTGCTGCACCAACCAGACGCCCAGGGTCAGTTAGGGCCTACTTATCTTTTAGCATGTATCTTATAGCAAATGTATAGTAATGTAGAATCAGACTAAGGACCACACCAAAATCTTGTCCAAATTTTATTTTCTTTTCCAGTTATAGCCTCTTCGTCTTTTGATCGAACCAGCTATCTGCACGGACTAAACAGGATTTTGGTATAGCCTTTGGTGCTACTGTATTGTTTTTTGTTAAGGTCAATGGGTAGCCATGACTATCATGCTCCCATTGGCATCGTCTTTGTAATCTTGTTCTTGTACAATGTACTTTTTTAGACTGTGTATAGAAAAAAGGGCCTACTGGGGAGCTATTACGAACAAAGTATAAACAGTGACCTTGTTTGCCTTACACAACTATCGTAACATCGACATCAATGGGATTACACAATCAATGAACGATTTCGCGCCATCCGCAGCATCTAAGACCGCCATAAATCAGTGCAAGCCGTGACAGAATGCGAAGGAAAGAATTACGGTGAAGTACTTAACCTTGGCTCAGGGTTTCTAGTAATGCTGCAGATCTCAGGGCAAATGAGAAATTAGGATCATGGGAAAGTGGCTGAAAAAGGAAATGTCATTGGGCTTATTATAACGTGCTTCGGAACAGCTACTCAGACGCTGTTCCACCACATACCACAGTGGTGAATCGTATTAACTAAGTCGAATCCGATTTGTCTGATAAATCTTCTTTGGTGGTACAATGAAAGGACTGCTGACAGCGCGGACCGAGGTAAAGCAGCTTTGATTCAGATGCCAATAATAGCAGCAATCTGTTAGTTATTTGGTAATTTAAATATAGACGAAATGAGTAGAATGGCACCCAACGTGTTCCATACGCTCTAGCCATGAAAAGTGGCACTTGGCTCTGACCCAGAACATAGTGGCAAGCACGGGAAGTTGCAAAGTTGCTGCCAGAAAAAAGCAAAGATCCATTCAAAGCGCTTCTTCTCAATTTACTGCTTATTTCTTTTGATACTAGCTGATCTAGAAAATCAAGTTCAGTCAAGGTTTATGTTTTAGCATCTGTGGAGCAGAACTGCGAAGAGGCAGCCTTGATATTTTTCTCCTTTGCTCCCCAGAGATCGAAGCACGAATTTGGTCTTGTCGGTCACCCAAACCGCCAATAGCGATGCAGTGTTACAATGACGTAACTGATAAATGATGATAATTTATGATGATTTACAATAAAAGTTGATCAGTTTGCTGGTGCGCTTATTTTACCGCGGCCATTGGAAATAAGAATCTCTAGAACAATGTTCTATTAAGTACTTTGTTGTATGTTTATAGAAGTCCTTCCAATAAACTTGTCAAAGAAATACAATTTTTGACACTACAGGCAATACATGTCAATTTGGTTAATGAAATCGCCGAGTCTATTCGATTTAATTAACCAAATTCTTATTGCTCTATTGAAAAAATTTGACTACTGCAGTGATTCATAGTATGCAAAAATACCTAATGTAACGAGAATGGATGAGAGCATATGAACGATGAATATAGCTTCGAGACACAACCGCTTCTCCATGTTGAACACCAATTTGCAATTTACAACTGTTATTAAGGAAAATACGCCTTTTATTTCTTCAAAAGAACTAGTAGATTTATGGTCAGGCTGAATGCTCTTGATTTTTCAGAATATCTGGAGCTGGACTATGCTCAATTTGTTCTTAAATTTTCAAGGTGGACTCACATCCCCCATGGCCCCTATAGCCAACACCTGGGTGTAAAACAACTTCTGCATAGGTAAAAAGCAAACAATAAAAGCGACAGGTCAACGAACTTCTTAATTTTTTCTCAACTTTTTATCAATTTTCAGATTCTGATAAACCCTCCTCGATCTTCCCAACTCTTCACACCAATACTTTTGGGTATTAGTAGAGTCTTAAGCCAGATAATCGAAAGACCACAAACACCAGGGCCTTTAGCCAGATCATCAAAAACAGTCTGTTGAATAAGGTCATCTCACAACATCTCAATGAAATAATTACCCTTGGATGAAGGTAATTTTCTCTTGCCGAAAAAATTAATTTTTACAACAATACAAAAAACCCTAGCATTATTTACAAATCCTACCTAAGATGTTAATATTTACATTAAAAACAAAAAATCAAAGCTATTAAAATTCTAAAATTTGAAGTCCAACGGTATTGATTCATGAAGAGATTACAAATTTCTTTGGCTGCAACATACCGTTCAACGATGCAGTTACAATCCTACGACGTCAGAGTTTCCCACTGGCTATATCCATTTACTGTCTGTGTTGTATATAAATGACTGTTTTCCAATGTTTTGCGGGTTGTATGAAGCTTTAGGTAGAAAAGAAAGAACAAATAAAAACTAGGCCTAGCTTTAATGCCTTACGACCAATCGGCATCGGCTTGTGATTCCACTACTCTGCATGCCAGGTAGGGATGTAAACAGTATATTAAAACTTCGTTGCAGTTGCAAATGGCCACTTATAATAGACAAGCATTTAGATAGAGAGCAAGGCATCAAGATGTGCAAACAAGAGCTTTGTCTTCATATTGGTAGCTAGCAGCCTCGTGTATAAAATGACAGCAAAGCGAAGCCATGGAAATCCCAATGCCCAGTTATGATCATTCCAATAATAAGCTGATCATTCCAATGGTCCCCACGTGGCAAAACAACAGCGACAACAACAGCACGGCAAAAAAATGACAGCAACAACAACAACAACAATGAAATAACAGCAACAATAACAACAACAGAATAACAGCAACAACAACAGAATAACAGCAACAACAGCATCACCAACAACAACAATAAAAGAACAGCAACTACACCAACAATAACGAAACAACAGCAACAAATGCAGAGATGGCTGATTGGATCATAGACAAGGAGAGTTCTCCTACCTGGACCAGGCTCAGGCTCGTTGTCTCGAAGTTCTTCCGCTGTGAGACGGTTTGTTGCCGAGACGAAGACGGAGCTTGAGACAAACCTCCGTGGTTCGCCTTCGTAGTTCACAAGATTGTAGTGCCCAGGCCCTGGTGGTGGTGGAGACGGGGGTAATGGCATAGCTGGCGCCGAGATGCAGAGATAGTGCTGCCTCCTGAGATAGAATTAACACAATCAAGTTAAAGTCCCCCTAAACATTTGACTCACTTACTGCGAAGCTGCAGATTAGTGGTACCTGTGACAGCAAAGTCATCTAAAATGTAACACTCGTGTTTACTTAGCTGTAAAGACAACTGGGATATTTCCAAGAGAGTTACCTCATACACTGTTCATTATTCATGTACATTAGATAAGGAGACTTTAACAAGATGCACACCAAAATCAAAACTGGGTTGTGGAGGGAAACATGCGTAAAAAAGAGCCAGCGTTTAAAGCTACCGGGGGTATGTAATTGAACACATGAACTGTTAGTGTGTGCAGTCTTACAACTAGCATCCAAATATAATAGAAAACAACCAGCTTTGAAAAGAGAACTTTAAATGGAGTGAGATGAAACAAGCACTGATTGATAAACCATAGATAGTTATTGATAGCAAAAACGTACGGCAGACGTTTTCGGTCCGGCACAGGAACAGGTTCAAAAGGCCGGTATGCACCAGGACCGGGGTACGGGTTGATGTGCTGCAACGACCCCCTGTCTGTGGTCGACCTAAACGGCGCAGTGGCATGTCGAGGGTTAGCCTTCGTTATCGCATCATCCACATTGTAAGCCCCTGCGGAGGAAAACTGAGGCGTCAGACATCGTGTTAGATTTTATACAGTCTCATTCATTAAAAAGCATTTAATGGCTGTCAGACTAAAAACAGTCAAATTGGATCAAAAATTGTATTTGGACTTTTCAAACTAAAAATAATTGAAGCTTTTAGGAAAACGCACAAAATTGACTTCGAAAATATGTATGAAAAATCGTGCGTAAATTTTGTTGAAGTGTTCCTTCAAATGTTGGAGACGGTGGAAAGATAAAATACACAACTAGCATAATAATAAGTAGATTACCTGGGGCTGGGTTTGCTTTGAGAACTTTGAAATTCAGTAGATCTCTTCTTGACCTGATTAAGATAGGTAGTTATATTCGAAGTTCAACAAAGTTGGTGTCTATTACTTAGTGATTAAAAAGTGATTGCAGTTGGTAGCAACTGATCCATTGATTACACCTAACTCAGTGGTAACTTGTAACAACGATTGCTTAAGTGATTGCTTAATAAAAGATTAAAATTGGTAACAAGTGACTTACATGAAGATAAATGATTAAAAGTGATGAACTGATAACGTTTGAAAGATAAATCAAGCCATCAAAGTTTCTATTGGAAGAATCTATACAAAAATTATATCTATTTATAAATGCTACTTTCTTAAACAGTTCCTTGGCTAGAGAGAAGATATCGTGAAAATACAATCAGTTGAATCACCTTGACTTGAAAGATGCCAAAGCAGCAACGTTGTTATCACGTGCCAGGCGGCCAGAAACTTTGGTCGAGATCTGTTCGTTGTAAATAAACAATAATGGTAGCACCATGTATATTCAGGAGGATGAGATAAATATTTCCAACAGATATTTGCGATGATTAAAAAAAATTATATGAGATAATTTTCCTAGAATACAGAAAGATTTTGTTCGACTTTAGAACGTAGAAAGTATGTTAAAGACATGAAAATACTACTTCATTTGCACGGAAACTTTAAAATTAGATCCTGATATTTTGTATCTGTATTTGTATGTTACTTAGCTACTAATTCATTAATGAATATATACGCTAAGGGCCTGTTGTTGATTTCTGAGTTCCACGCCCCTATCCATGCGAAGCTATCTCAACTTTCAGGATGAGCACAGTTACAAAATATAAAATATTACGCGGGATTTGTAAGAGTAGATGTTTTTTACTAATATCATTTCCAGTTAAGCATGTATCAATTTATTCAAATTTGCTACAATTAATTTTGACACAAACAGGAATTAATTGCGAATATCTAGCGGTTGTTGCGGAAAAACTTTTGCATAAACAGAATCGCTATAAAAATTGACCTTGCCTGCAAAAAAAAATCTTTCAAGTGAAAATTCTGAAATTTTGTCAAAGGCGTTTGTCTTAAACCATTCAGATTATAAAAATTTTGCTAAATAGGAATGGAAGATGTACTAAAAGTATAACGTAATTGAGTGGTGGAAGGAAAAAACTTTATTTGGACTTTGATTGAATGCTTACCACATATTTGTTTGGTGCAGGTGTTGAAAATTTGTGATGTTGCTCATCCTTATTAACAGCAATTGGTAAGTGGAAATTACTGCAAAATAGGTATAGAGGCTTTTTAATGCGAAATCAATAGAGCAAATGTATGATAAGAAAATGTAGATATAGAATAATAATATGATAATCTTTCATATTTATACAGGTGAATTTGTTCAGTAAATAAGATTACTGTTATCAATCAAAGACCTGTATGTTCTGTTAAATCAATCAAAGAATGCTCTGTTACTGGGGGAGACTGAATACTGTAATATCTATTTTCAAGAATTGCACATCATGCAAAGAAATGACACAATTTCATATCCACACCACAAATGAAACCACACCCAGGGGCGTTCTAAAGTAAGGATGTGGGCAGTGTGACAGCCTCCACCATCACATCTATCCAGAAGCAAACAATAATTTTTTTGATTTCTCAGTAACAGGTGGTATCATAACCTCAATTTGTCAGTAGTTTAGATCATCTGCATGCTTTCTACATACAACCAGCGTCAAAGGGATGAGGGAAAGAAGGGGAAAAGGAGCTGAGCAACCCACAAAAGCTCCATAATACTGAGGTGCGTTGGAAAATGGGGAACAAAATTGTCTTGTGCAAACAGAATGTCTTTCTATATTTCTATTGGGAATGATTTCCAATTTGTAACTTGATGTATACACAGGGCAACATCTAAGAGAATGTGAGTGTACTTAGCATGCCTACTTATTAACAGTGTTTGATAAATTGGTGGCATCAACAGGTGTAGTTGAAGTTTTTCAAGCCAGATGGCTTAGCAACAAGCCGCTAACAATTCTATGTCTATGCAAAAATAGTATTATCCAGGTGTGCATATTGAGACTTTAAAAGGTTTATTAAGGGATCAAAGAAGACTTGTTTAAAATCATTAGTAAACAAAATGGCATGTGCTGTAAGACCTTGTGCAGGATGCTCTGTTGAAGTCACTGCTTGCTTGATAATTTGGATTGTATTGGCCTGAAAGATGGACATGCATTTCATGCAATTACAATTGGCCATCTCAAAGCTAGTGCATTTGAAGAGCTCTGTAGAGCCATGAAGTTGCTAAGAGGATAGAAAATCACTAGCATATGGCAGATAAAGACAATTTTTGTCACAAGAGGCAGCTAAGAAATTAGTCTTAAAGAACAACATTTATCATTGTAATAAACAGAAACATGAAAAATATAAGCATGAATCTATTGAAATAAAAAGCTTAACAAACCAGGTGCAACAGCAATAACATTGTTCTTTGACCTTTGGAATCTTTTTGACTGAAAAATATTTTCAATGACATTAATTGCAAAGCTTCAACAAACTTCATTTTGGAAAAGTGAATTTATAGGCTTGTACTCATACCTTGTACTTTTTGAAACACAAAAGTTAAGATTTTGATCATATTTGTTACTCGAGTATTCTTCTTTTAAAAAGAGATGGGTTTTTAGTTCAGAGGTGATCAGACATGAACAAACATGTCCCCTAGCATCTGCTTTGAAAGGGCAAACTCACTCCTCAATAACTATAAGTCATCACAAAAAGAGCTTGGTCTGATTGAGGAACCAAAAAGAGCAGCATACCTTTGATGCAAATGATCCTGTTCCTTTCTTAGAGAAGGATGTTGATTCTTTAGTTCTTTCATTTATTGGCTGATAATGTGATGGCGCTGGTCCCTCTGTCTGAAAACAAAACACATGAAATTATTAGTAATAGCACTCCATACACAGAAACAAGGATATGAAATCGCAGAATCCTGATTATAATTCACTTTAATCATTACTATAAATAGTGAACAGTTGAAATCCAGCTTAGATAAGGAAACATTGCAAGTTTGTTTACCTCTCTAAATGTTTTCTTAACAAAACTATCATAGGTAAGATACAGTAAGCTTTTACCTAATTTCAAAACTTCTATTCCAAAAGCCCTAAGTCCAGCTTAAAATTGAAGTATTTCCATGACTTTCAAAAAAGGAATTTACCAGATTTTGATCATCGTTGAATCTCCTGGCACGAGACCCAAAGCCTTTACTTTCTGAGTTGTCACTGACAACAGTTTGATATTTACTTGGTATAGAAGGAGCAGCATGTCTCTGAACTGAAATACCAAAGATAAACTATTAGATATGAAGGTGAGTCACAATTAAAACAGGATTGAGGAGCCCCAGTCACAAGAAACTAGGTATAATTTTATAAGCACACATCATAAGCTTTTTCTTGAGCATGTGCTGAGCATATCTCCTAGCCTTGGATTCAAAGTCTTTTTTTTTAATTCAAAGGCTTACACGAAATTCTAACAAAAAACATCAGAAAGTGCATTCATTCCTATGCAAAGATTTGAAGAAATATGTAAACAGGCCGCCTTAGGAAGACTACAGTATAATTACCCATAAAAATTTAGATCTAATTTTTTTTCTGGAAATAAACATAACCTTAGCATATTCTACAATATCCTCATAAACATACCGCAGTATATTTTCGAAAATTTGCCTGCTTGCAATAGATATATATTGCAATGAAATGACTTAACTATTTTAATTCACAGAACAGCTACTAGAAGATCTGAGTCCTATGTTCACCAATGGCAAACATTTTAACTCAGATATAGTTGTTACATTATTGAATAAACTTTAGCCATAGATAGCCCATATTCAGTGGTCATCTGAGGCTATAATTCTAAAACTGACATATAGATCCTGCTACTTATAATATAGCCTAAACACTTCTAAACAAACTGTTGCTTGAATCTTTCGAGTACCATTTACGAGATTCCCTGAAAAATCTAGCTGTTTAAACAAATCAGGATATCTTCAAGAATCTGCAGCTTGCAGCAAAAAATTTCTCCACATGACGATTTCGCTATTCAAGGATAATAGATATCGTGCAAATAAATCGCCATCATATCTACCTCGATGAATTCTGCCAGTATTTCGTCGTAGGTTGAAAGGCTTGGATCTTTGCTCAATTCGGCTAGCAGATTTAACACTTTCTAGCAGACTTTGTGCCATTTCCTTTCAAATTTCTTTATAAGAAGTCGTTTAGCATCTCAGATCTTTTAGAAAATGATAAAAGAAATTTAAGACCCAAAACTTTGCAAATATATCAGCAATGACTGTTCACTTGAGAGGCACATCATGTTGTAGTTAGAAGCGTCGTCATGAAAACGGCCTCCTTTCCAAAACTGCATCATGCGGACGAGGCCTACTCGCTTCTCACGAAAGAGAGACTAGGCCAGATACACACCATTTTCATCTGCTAAAATTTCTGCACAGCCTGAAGTTTTGCTCGGGATTTATCCAATATGGTTTCGCTGTTAAGACCGCAAGTTGAGTATAATTGGCAGGATATTACCAATACATTCAAAGATGCATGCGACGTTCTTAAGGTGGATGAACTTGTGCACGATAAAATGTTTGGTCTCTTCGAGGCAATGTCAGCCATCGAGATAATGGATCCAAAGATGGACGCAGGAATGGTTTGCAAAAACACGCAACGTGATATCATGCAATTCCAAGACGCAGTTTCTAGCGGAAAGCTGAAGGTGAAAGGGTTTGAGCCCAACGAACTTCTTGGAATAGTTGATGAGCTTCTCGCTTGCTTTGTCACGTGGCTCGATGGTCACTCATTGATTCAAACGGTTTTCATTTGCCTTTATACTCATGATACTAACCTGATCGAAGACCCAGTTTTAAAAGCAGTCTGTATATCAGTCTTAAAAATGGTCGATGTTGTGAGGAATATTGTTGGGAGAGCCAAAGTCTATGAAGAGGAAGACTTTCAAACCCTTTCATATGGATTCAAGTTAGGCCTGGGTGTCACAGAACTAAGAATATCTGGCATGCTAAGGGAAGCTGAAGAAGAGGTTTCACGTCAAATCAAGGCTCTGGTATTGGAGGGAAAAGCAGAGGATGGTAGTGCTGAAGCCCTGAAGGCCATAAAACTGAGGCTAAAGATATGGCGTGCTTTCTATTGTGCTCTTATAACATTTGAAAAGCCAGACATTGCTGAAGTCAACAAAGCTAAAGAATGGTTGGGAAGTGCATTAAAGCTAATACCTGAAGCAATTGATTCATTCCATCTTGGCTTGCAGATCAGAAAATCTACGGAAGATTCCAACAAAAGGATAATGCTTGGCTTTGATTCCCTTGTGAATCACAGGCTACTTCCCCCATCTTTTCCTAGAGAAATAAATGTTGTGGAGAGAAAGGAGGCTTATGATTATACTCAGAGATTGATTCATAGTCTTCTTAATGTAGCAAATGTCTTAGAATGCACAAACTACCATGCAGTTCTTGATTTCATCACTGACTTCAGCAGCAAAAGCCCATGTGTACTGTCTAGATCAGTTTTACAGCTGATTGTGCACAACAGCGGGCAAATGTTGTTTGGCAAAATACAAATGTCTGAGATACTGCGTGATACGATAAAGAATTTCAACTGCTCTCCAGTCCTTGCTGACATGTCACCTTTAAATGGAAGCCAAGAAGCAAGAGATATTGCAACCATGTTTGTTGGAAAGGCCTCCATGGTCATGTTGTCACTGCTGCACAGTCACGGTCACAATAGAGCAAGGCAGAGGGAGCGATTAGCAGATATTCTTGAAGAACTTGGCAACTTGCAAGAAGAAGCTGACAAAGCTGACAGTGCATTGAACCAAATTCTTGTTAGCATTGACAACAAGAGACAGCACTTAGCATGTTTCGGCTCATGGGTGCTGTACCATACGTTGAAGGTCATGATAGAATACATCCTTCTTGGGTTTGAACTGGAACTCTTCAGCCCACATGAGTTCCATTATGTTTACTGGTATCTAGATTTCCTGGCAGGATGGGGAATAAATTGTTTGTCAAGAGCAGAAAGACTCATCATCATCCAAGAGCAGTATATTGACAAGAAGTGTGGTAAAAAGGACAAGAAAAGAAAAAAGGAATTAGTTTCTCTCTGCCAAGAATCTGTAAAGGATCATCAGCAGATGAAATCATTTTACCTGGGAATCAAATTTCTCTGCCTGGGCATTGTCAAAGCATGTGAAGGTTTTGAAAAAGACAAAAAGATCAAAAGGCCTCAGCCTGAGCTTGACAATGAGCAAGTTCGCTTTGAGCATAGGTTCTCTGCCTTTATGTGCATTGATACACCTCAACCAGTGACATATATTCAATACAAGGATACAACGTTTCCTCTGTTTACAAGTGAAAATACCTCATCAGCCTTGTATCAAGAGGCCCAGAGGTATTTTGAAAAAGCAGTATCTATAATTCAAAGATTTGATGAGAAGAACAAAGAAATGGAGTCCCTGCTCAAAGTTGCAAAGACAAATTTTGTTGTAATGAAATTGGCATCTTCTGGACATAAAAAAGATTCTAGCAAGTTAGTTGAATGGGATTTTACAGTTAATTCAAGTTTCCCTATAATCAAGTTGCTCTGAAGGCAAGAGTAAAGATGTATTGTCAGTTTATTGAGGATGAACACACATGTCTATCTGCTTTTAATCTTCTTGTCAGAGTTCTCTACTGCAGTCAAGACTGACTAGTTATCGTTATTGCTAGCTTTAAATGCATCAGTTGTTTTGCAGATAGGCAGTGGTACACTTTGATGCATGGGGCACAACAAACCTTTAGGGTTCTCCAATGAAACAAAAATATAAATTTTTCATGCATATGCTAGAACTAAGCATAAAAGAATTTCTCATCTTGTAGTCACACTCCAAATTTGTTGGATCCTTATGTCCACTCAGCTGAGAAAATGTCACATTTTCAAATTTAGTTCAACCATTCTTTCTTTTTTGAATCTGAATTAGACAGAAAGTTCTTGAATCCTCAAAATATCTGTTCACAAAAAATTCATAGTTTTGCTAGGAATAATTATAAAACCTTTTGCCCTGTATTTTTGACAACGCTTGAGAAGCTTGAGATTGATAACATTGTTCTGGGCTAAGTTGAGAGGAATGAATATCATATATGACACTTCAGAAACAGGGAATGAGTAGATTCATTAATTATGATCCCTATTTTAATCATGGCTACAAAATAGACATAATTTTTAGTGCATGTGCTGTGATATCTCAGATATGTATACAGGACAAAAACTATTACCTAGTTTAATAAATGTATGATGTGACCTGGATGTAATTGTCTTCTTCTAGAGATAAAATGTTACATCATACTGTTGCCTTCAAACGGCTTGCATCTATCTGATTTGAAGTACTCTTGCAGCCTTGGTCTTGCCTCAATTCTATCTTTGAACGCCTTCAATTTAGGTACGGTTTGAGTGCCTTTCCATTCATTTGGAAACTGTGATGCTGTGGCACGCAGAACATGCAGAAGGCCTAAATCAACATAAGTCAACTTCTTGCCAATCACAAACCCATCCCCATTGCCATTTGCCAAAAGAACCTTCTCAAAATACTCAAGGTAGCGAGATAAACGCGTGTCCAGGAACTCTTTGATGTAAGGCTTTGTTTCCTCCATTTGCTGGTAGTAGCTCATCGTGAAATTCTTGCCATGAAAAGCCAGCCTTCCTTCGCCAATGAAATCATGTATGGTTGCATTTATCTGTTCTGCTTTGGCCTCATCAACTGGGTTGTCAGGATATAAGCCAAACTCTTTTCCCAGATATTTGCATACAACTGGGGTCTGGCAGAGCTGGAAATCACCCTTCTTTATCATCGGTGGGGTGAGACATGGCCAACCTTCAACCTTTTAAAACACAATGAAACCAATTTGTGTTAAAACATAGACCAAAGCTATTTTAGTGAAATGGAAACTCCATTTTATACAGGAATTAAGACTTTTGTGGGTAGCAAATATTATGGTAGCTTGTAAACTATACATGTATAGAAAAAAAATAACTAAGCTCTATAAAACTCTAGGATATGTTCCATTTTGTAGATTTAGCTATACATTGCAATTTTGCCAAATGCAGCAAGAAAGTGTAACGAAATATCAGAAAATTCAAGCATATTTCAATTGCAATCATTTTCTCTTCTTACAAAATTTTTTTGCCAGAATTAACAAGTGGAGTAAGGTCACTTTCAGAAAGTCAAAAATTTTCCAGGTTTCTGGGTAATCCTGGTAATTCATTTTACCTGGTAATAATATAAATTTTGGATAAGGGTGCTCAGGTTACTTTCTTGGGTCTGAATTTTTTGGGTCTTTCTTGGTTACTTTCTTCGTTACAATTACACGGTTACTTTTTGGGCTCATGTATTATCCAAATTTGTTGGGTCTTTAATGTTATAAAACTCTTTATTTGAACAAATTTGAAAATTTGAAAGGTTCTATGTAAAAATGCTGAAGTAAAAATAAAAGTTGATGTTAATCATGTTTTAGCTTGATGGTTAGCCTGAGCACCCCTGTCCTATATATATATGAGTCCCCCCCCCCCCCCCTTGGATCTTGAGCTAACATTGGGTACCTTGCTTTTTCTTTTGATGGGGAACAAGCTCATGAAATTCGCACAGATTCCTATAATGTGAGGGCAAATTTGCCCTGCAAGAAACTTTTGAGACAAGAGGATCTCTCTCTTTTTGAACGAGAGATTGTTTGCTGTTGATAAATTTAATGCAGTTTTACAAAAGACGCAACGATAATTACATTTACTAATACAATTTAACAAGCGTCTAAATGGCCATCCAAAAACTCGTTTCACAGTACAGAACTGTTTAAATCTGGGACAATTGTCTGTTTATTCAAAGGAAGGTTGACAGAGATCGCCAGTACATCGCAAACATAGCAACTCGGCATAAATAGGGCCATGTATACATACTTTTCCCTGTCTGAACATTGGTTGCAATACTTCCATGTCATTAATCTCGGTGAATTTCTCCCCAGCTTCTTCGAATATGATCCTCACAAACTCAGCTCTTCCAGCTAGCTTAGGCCAATAATAGAGTACCCAGGAACCGCTTTCTCCCGCCATTTTGGAAGGTCAAGGAATATCCTTCTCCCTGCAACGTCGAACGAAATCCCTGGCACTACACCCAAACCCCCACCGACTTAAAGAAACAGCTATTGTTTGCGGGACACACCAAACAATGGCTTTACTGGAAACAGAGGTGGCATTAGAGAAAGCAAGCGGGGGTTGCAAGCTCTTTATTTTTCAAATATAGGCAACTCTTGTGAGAAATCAATCTTCAGGAAAATGTCTCTCTGCCTTTATCGCGTACCAGTCAATAATTAGTGCCTAGTCATGCTGGCTCACCTTCGCTCTTTCCTAGCTCTAGATTTTTCCATCCTATCACATCATCATTACATCATACTAACACACGCTTCGTCAGCAAGTTGTATTTTTAGCTTAAGGATATAAATTTGCGCTGGTAGAGTAGAGAGATGAGTAATTCACAAGAAGTCAAGAACAGAAGTCAAGGCGATATTCTCTCGGCGACTATCTTCTCTCGGCGATATTCTCCAAAGAACAACGATTCGGTAAGGTAATCCTTATTTGTCTTCTTGATAATATTTCTCAAAGAACAGCAATAAGAACTAATAAATCACTATCGAAATTAGGGCTAATGGACCATGGGCGCCCCTGCCCTCCCCCCCCCCCCCCCAAAAAAAAAGGAAAGAGACCTTCTGGAGACAAAGAGAGCATATAAAAAGTGGGGGCAGATGAAAAAGGGCAATGACAACTCCTATATTCTATTGAGAAGGGGAAATTTTGAGTCTTTCAGGAACACTTTTATTTGGTTTGCAAAAAGTTAGGGGGCATGGCCCCAGTATCTCCGTCGCTGTCAGTAACATTAAATCTTCTAAATGCATACCTTTAGAGCCACATCAGAGCACAGGAAACTCTCTGAACACAAGTATAGTTTCTGATGAATATAGAGCTTACGGACGTTTATTCAAAGAAAAAACAGCTTGGATTACATTGGTGAAAATAAATGATGCGAAAAATACGGTCAATAACCTTCATCCGAATATCCGAATATAGCCCTAATATTAATCTTAATTGTTTAACTTTTAAACTTTGCAAAAGGTTTTACTTGAAGAGCTTTTAAGAACATATGTATATGGCTATTTTTTCTGTGAAAATAAGGCAAATTGAATTTTTCGCTGCTTTCAAGGCAATGTTAAAACTGTTGCCAAGCAGGCGGGCAATGAAACGGTAATACAACATAACAATATTGCCGTTCACTCAACAAATTATTATAGAACGTAGCATCGGAAATAGATTGTACTTGAATGGTACATCGGATTTATCAGAAAAAGGGAAACAAAAAACTTCATTTTCTTGCTAAGAACAAATATGAAACCATTCATGCCACTACCTCAAGCAAAAAATTGGCTTAATGGTACATTATCTGTATTCAATCTATTGGACAAGTTCAAATTTATCTGCAGATGGCGATGAGGCTGATAGCTTAAAAATCAAAGCTAATGAGGCTGATGGCACTTAAAAGTTTCCTATATTTGTGGTACGCCTCCAATGCAATTGCTCTGTTCTTCAACAGTTGAAACGTTACATCATACTGTTGCCTTCGAATGGATAGCACCTGTCTGATTTGAAGTACTCTTGCAGCCTTGGTCTTGCCTCAATTCTATCTTTGAACGCCTTCAATTTAGGTACGGTTTGAATGCCTTTCCATGCATCTGGGAACTGTGAGGCTGTGGCACGCAGAACATGCAGAAGGCCTAAATCAACATAAGTCAACTTCTTGCCAATCACAAACCCATCCCCATTGCCATTTGCCAAAAGAACCTTCTCAAAATACTCAAGGTAGCGAGATAAACGCGTGTCCAGGAACTCTTTGATGTAAGGCTTTGTTCCTCCATTTGCTGGTAGTAGCTCATGGTGAAATTCTTGCCATGAAAAGCCAGCCTTCCTTCGCCAATGAAATCATGTATGGTTGCATTTATCTGTTCTGCTTTGGCCTCATCAACTGGGTTGTCAGGATATAAGCCAAACTCCTTTCCCAGATATTTGCATACAACTGGGGTCTGGCAGAGCTGGAAATCACCCTTCTTTATCATCGGTGGGGCGAGACATGGCCAACCCTCAGTCTTATAAAAGAAGAAATTCAAGCATCTTATAACCAGGAATAGAGTTTTACTGTGGAGAAGACAAAGTACAAAGGTCAAAGTGCATTTGCTTTCCTACACGATTTAAATATGATTTGAGGAGCTACATGCCGTAGTTATAGCATTCAATATCAAGGCTGAAGCCGAATCAGGGGCTTCTTGCCGGTGTGGGCTTTTCCCAATAAACACAAATACAGATTTCAACAAAAGATTTAGCAAAACTATTTACTCTAAACAACAGACAAATTGCTAGGCGGTAAACTTGGTTTTTCAGTAACAAAAGATTTATTTTCTTAGGCCTACTTGGCCGGATCGCCTGGCTATAAACAGACCCGTGATGCATACCTGCTTTTCGGGAAATTTTGCATGTAACCGATTGCGTTTCATTGCGCCTTATAGCTGATAGAAATTAAGCAATATTTCAGCAATGTGCACATTTTAACGTATGAAATGCCATCTTAAATAAATTTATTTTAAAAACGCAATCAGTTTTGTTTATTTATCAGCAACAACCATCAGCCATACCTAATGCGTTTCTTAAAAGTTTCTTATTTGTAGATAAGCATTTGACATCAAATTTTGTGCCTTCCCTTGCATATTAATTGTACCAAAGTTTAAAACACAACAAGATTTGATATCGTAACTCTTGTTCATTATTCTTATGGAAACAGGGGTACTTTTTACCGAGACTCCCGGTACGTATTATTTTCCGGCTCAGAAAGTCATCTTATTTTATTTGAGTTTCTTTAAATATTTATTTAGTTCTTAAAGTTTCTTAAATTTCTGGGGCTCTAGTACTAGGTTTCTAATAAACCGGTTTTTTATATAAAAAAACGTGTACGACGGTTGGCCGCAGAGGCCGGTGAACATGCTTCATTTTCCTGATTTGAGATTTATGCTACCAGACCTTGTGCTCAAACTGCAATTTGTTAGGCCTAAGGTTGTAATTATTGTTTGTTTTCAGGTTGCCTGAGTTCATGTAGCTTGCTTTGTCGTGGATCAGCCTCGCATCGTTGTATCAGAATTCGATGGTTTTGAATAAGTTACACAGACCGCCTGTATACCATGCTTTGTTAGAAGTCATATATTTAGTAGAGCGTTCCCTCAGCGACCTGGGATTTGTTTATGCAGTCAAAGAAATCCTCGACGTGTATGACACGAAGTTAACCGAACCGGTTTCTTCACCTTCGCCGACCTCTGCTACCAATCAAATTGTCGTCAAAATGCCTGAAAGTCGCAAAAACTCATGGATATAGCAAAGATAGTAGTAGCAGTTGTCTTTTTGAATCAATCTGTTGTCCTTGTATTTAAGATGATTGATGGTCATCTAATTTACAGCCAACAGCCGTGACCTTATATTATACGAACCTTCCCCTGCTTGAACATAGAGGTCATCATTGCAAAGTCACCGACTTCCGTGTACTCCACGCCAGCTTCTACGAAAACCAATCTGACAAATTCCCCCCTCCCTGCAACCTTAGGCCAGTAGTAGAGCTGCCACGAAGCGTCTTCATTCGCCATTTCTGGAGGTCAAAGGTGATTTTCTCTCTGCCACGTCAAACAAGATCCTCGACCGACCTGAAGCTTCTGCAACAACAGCGCAACAACGGTTGGATTGTAAACAGAGTCAAATTCGCAACGGGGTGGCATGTGCGAACTTCTCGCCTGGCGGGTCAGCAGGGCTCTGGGCCCAAAGTTAATAGGCACCCCTGAAGTATGCCGAAGTAGTTCGTGTCATGCTACTCAATTCATCAACAAAATTTTGCTTGGGACCCCAAAGATTAAAAACCATAAGGGGCCCACTTGACCCATGGGTCAGTGGTGGTTTTAGGGGTTTTGATAACCCAGAAGGGCACCTAGGAAAAATTGAAAAGAAATCATAGGAAATCACAGCTGTACGTGAAATGAATTACTTTCAAAGGAAAAATCTGTAAAAATCCTGAAAAATACAATTGGCATTGTTAGGACAATACAAGGCACCATCTTGAGGCATAAAAGTTTCAACTGAAAAGAACTTGAAGAATGATCTTGGCTAGCAAAAATTTTCAAACAAGGGCCCCAAAGATGAGTTTGGCCCTAGTTACCGAAGTCCCTAAAGCCACCACTGCCATGGGTGAATGCGACACTGCTTAGTTGTCTTTCATTGAAGCAAATTAGGCATTTACAGTTTGCATGATAACCACCTCGATGCTTCATTAATGTCAAACTAGCAGGTTTGAAAAAATTCCCAACATGATATTTTACAAAGAATACAGCGAATATACGATCTTTACTGAAAAAGATCGTGCCAACAAGACATTTAAATTTTTTTAAGAAAAGTTTATTAGGGTGGAGAATATCGCGGGTCTTTTTCAGGTTTTTGAAGCTTAGTTTCAGGTTCAAAATTGAGCTAGGTGCTGAAACAAAGTAGGTGCGGAAAGGTCTTTCTTCTAGGAAAGCGACATCAAGAAAGAAGTTGAGAGCTGCCGTCAAGTTTGGGTGTGTCTTTACTTACCTTTCCACACCTACTTTGCTTCAACATTAAGCTTCAATTTTGAAGCAACTGAAGAGTTGACGATGAATGAAAAAGACATATTTGATTGCTGCAATATGATATTTAAACAAATACTTCGCCATACACTATTTGCAAAGCATGTCCTGCTATAGCTACTGTCACAATAGTTCTATACATTTATATAAAAATCAAGTCGAAAAACTGTAAAAAACTACACTTTTTGAGGAATATACATTTTTTCTACGTTTTTAGGAATGCTATTTTTACAAGTCCTGGGGATTGCAAACTTACGTCGTCGTTAAAAGAGACATCGTTAAAATAGATGATGATATATTTCAACTGGTGAGGATACGGTGCTACTCATCACATCTCACTTTAGGTAGATTACATGAATTAATCTTTGTCTCATGCCTCTGTGACTTAGAATGAGATCCAAAAACGACTGGTGCGAAAGCACACAGATTTGAGCTTTACGTCCCAAGCATACATAATATGACCAGAAACAGCTGTATAGCTTAAAACATTTCAACAGGAACACAGCGGGTAAGAATGGAAAAGGGCACACATGAGAAACAAAGGTCAAAGGACAAATGAGAGACAAAGGTCAGAGGACAAATGAGAGACCTCAGCAGCTTCTTGCTATGGAAGTAATCAAGACATGGCGTCAAGACCTGATTATTTGCTTTAAGTTGCTCAATTTCAATCATATCGAACATAGAGTGAGAGGGTAAAAATGGAAAAACGCATACATGAGAAACAAAGGACAAATGAGAGACAAAGGTCAGAGGACAAATGAGAGACCTCAGCAGCTTCTTGCTATGGAAGTAATCAAGACATGGCGTCAAGACCTGATTATTTGCTTTAAGTTGCTCAATTTCGCTCATATCGAACTACTTAAATTTTCATTTCTAAAAGGGCATTTTCGGGGAGGGGGGTTTCAGGGGACTTTCATTTCTAAAGAGGGGCTATCGTTTAAGCTTAGCATCACATGATCTGAAGCTGCGTCGGATATGAAACCAAATTTTCATTTATGGTTAAACGCACTCGTGTTGTAACTTTTTGTATACGATTTCCATGAACAATTTAACGTTAAAACGCCAATGCGGTTAACTCCTGGTTCTTTTTATACCATTTTCCATTAATAGTTTAACGTACTGAATACTAAGTACTCTTTAGCTAACTGTACCACGATTTCTCCAACAAGGTATTTGGTGTACGACGGCTACTGAAGAAATGCAAAATTTAATCAAGTCTAAAAAGAATTTGAGGCAGTATATCGCGAACTGCCACGTCGTACAAAAGATAGTTGAAAAATCACGAATACCAATATTACGATTATTTATATTACCAAAGACGTCTAGTTTCATTTCAGAGCTGTATAATCATGATATAAATTGCTTGACATAAAAACGAGATCCGGAGATCAGTTCTACATGCTACTAAAGCTACATTTGTAAATTGCCGTTCAAAGTTTAAATGCTTAGTTTGAAAAGTTATCATCTATCATTTCTTGTAATAAATCCCAAATGACCCACATAGTCAGAACATAAACAATAAGGCCCATTGCTTGCTTATAGACATGTCTGGTTTGAAATAATTAGGACTTTCTTTCCTTATGACAATTAGGCCTTTAACTTTTGAACCCTCCATGATGTTTAAACCCTGATACCAACCCAGTCAAAAAGATTACCCGGCACCCAAAATACGGAGCATTGCATTCAAATCGGAATTATGGAAATGCTTTCGTTAAAAAGCTTTTTACTTCAGATGGCATAAATGCAGCCATTTCCAGGAAGGAAGTACTCGATGGCACGATGTTGCTACATCTCGTCTGTTCCTTTTTGGAAATTCATATGGATTCTTGAAGCCGGTACAGAATTGCCATGGTGTCAGTTCAAGAAACATACCCCACGCGATGACGTTTTTACACACAGCAAGAGTCGCTAACATACAAAATGTCCTTAACATAAGATACAACCAATAACTATGCACATCGCAGGCACTTTATATAGTTTTCCAAAGTAGGATGAAGAGAATGATACTCACTTAAAGACTCTTTTGCAGAGAAGGAGCTTTCTCATAGCACACAGGAATCAGCTGTGGACATTCTCCCTGAAATGCAAAAAAAAATTCGATTCTCAATTAAAGATATAAGATCCCGAGAAGAGTTGACAGAAAACAAAGTAATGACGTCACACCGTCAAATCAACTAAGGAATTTTTGAATTTGGATCCTATTACCCGCAATCTTATCATGAAAAATCTCTAAATAGGGAAAGTGAGTCAATTGTGCTACAAATTAGCAAAGATACGGCCTAGTGTGTTTTGGCTCTTTCCCCATCAAACCATTGTATCTTGGTCTCTGTTCATAACTTTACGAACAGAGCCAAAGTAACATTGATTCATTAGCAAACTTCAAATTTTTCATTGGCCATATCTCAACCGATTGTTGACACTTTTGGCCACTTTTGCACTTTTGGAAGTATCTAATGGTGATCTTTTATGTTAGTGGTAAAAATTCAAAAATTCTAAAAATAGGTTTTTTAAGACGTCACACTTTAGAGCTCTAAAAAATTAGGAATTTGAAATTTGGAATAACCTGATATCGGTTAAAAATCAAAACCAATTAATGATAAACTATTTATAAAAACTCTTTGTCTGATACACTTGCAATATCAAATTTCATTCGAAGGGAGAGAAAAGTCAGAACTTACTTTCAGTTAAATATTCGCCTAGAAGGGATAGGTCTTCTTCGTTGTCATCCAATTCCAGTAACATTTTCGTGTATTGATTAGGATCGATATGTTGTGTTCTACCATTCAGCAACGTCCCAAGCTGTAAAAGAGCATCTTAAATAACAGGATCCAATCGATAAAGCAGAGCCGCAAAGCAATAAAGATGTATTAATTGTGGTAATAGGTTAACTTTGAAATTTATCACCCTTACAAGTACCGTCGAGACTACATAAAGCAAATAAGAAAAGAAGAAATTAGGGAAGCTAGAGAGATCAAGAGAACTTCATCCTCTCCTACGCTCAAATTAGGGATGTCTTAATTAGCCATACCAGTGGTTTGAGAAGGGGTTGTTAATAACAGTCCAATTGTGGTAATAGGTTAACTTTGAAATTTATCACCCTTACAAGTACCGTCGAGACTACATAAAGCAAATAAGAAAAGAAGAAATTAGGGAAGCTAGAGAGATCAAGAGAACTTCATCCTCTCCTACGCTCAAATTAGGGATGTCTTAATTAGCCATACCAGTGGTTTGAGAAGGGGTTGTTAATAACAGTCCAATTGGTGAAGGGGATAGGATACCATAGCTTTACTATCATCGGGATGAACCTAGGTATACTCTTTAATAGAAATTTTACTATGAGGTTGCACGGAATAGAGAAACCATTCATTGTACAGTTTGGCTTTGCTATCCCGGGCAACTTTAGATCTTGCAGTGTAAAGCCTTTTTATTAAAATCTTACCCTGTTACAAATCTCTACGAAATCCGGTTAAATCTACATCCTATCCTTTTCAGCGTATCAAACTGCCAATCTTCACCATGCTGGTATCACATTTTGCATAATTCGTGTAATAACATCCCACACTATAAAATCTTACCCTGTTACAAATCTCTGCAAAATCCGGTCTCAAACTAGAGGACTGCTGCCAACAAGATCGCATTACTTGGTACAGTTTCTCAGAGCAGTGGCATGGCCGTAACATTCTTTTTTCTTCCTTCAAAAATGCCAATAAGGCCTCCACCACGGGACAATCTGGATACGGCAGATCTCCAAATGTTACGATTTCCCATAAAAGAATACCAAATGACCAAACGTCACTTTCTGCAAAAGCAAATGAAAATGTTGCCGGCTTTATTGTAAGTCAAATATCAGGTATTCCAAGCAAAAATGACCAAGCTCATGATGTCATTTATAAACGAAACCACTGCCTAGGTCATCACGTATAGGACAAGAATTGACACTCTGATCTTGTCCACTAAAAACAATCGCTATAAAGAAAAGGGCACGGTGGTCCTTTACCAACCCATCAATTTAGTGCCCGACGATTCAAAAGCGTATGGTGTACTGCTAATAGCTATTGTGTCAAGTAATACGTTGATGTCTTAGTAGAATATAAACACAATTTATTGGAAATTTTCTTTGATACACATAAGGATTCAAATAATGATTCAATGGAAATTTCCTATGATCCAAATAAGGATTCAAATAACGATTCAATGGAAATTTCCTATGATCCAAATAACGATTCAAAAAACCATTCATTGGAAATTTCCTATTACCAAAATAAGGATTCAAATAACGATTCATTGAAAATTTCCTATGATCCAAGTATGGATTCAAATAACGATTAATTGGAAACTTCCTACGATCCAAATAAGGATTCAAATAACGATTCATTGGAAATTTCTATGATCCAAATAAGGATTAAAATAACGATTCGTTGATCTTCATAAGCAGAACTAAAACTTACTTGAAGAATATGTTCCACTAAAAATCGACTCGGGTGCCATCCACCGAACGGGAAGCTCCCCACCAGTGGTCTTCTTGTAATTTGAGTTCTGATAGATCGGCCTAGCCAGTCCGAAATCAGAGATTTTACACACGTTTTCATGGCCTAAAAGAATGTTCCGCGCGGCAAGATCTCTGTGAATGATACTCATTGATGACAAGTACTTCATGCCAGATGCGACCTGCCACGCGAAGGACAGCCATTCCTTGTCTGTTGTTGCTGACAGTGTTTTCAGATTCACGTAATGACTCTGCAGGAGTGTTCGTTCATGTCTTAAAGAAAACAGAGACCGTCTTCCAGTATAGGTGAAGCTTCGATGCCAGGTAGAAATGAGTTATTATCAATATTTCTGTACTCTAACTGGGGGTAGCGTTATGCCTATTATTACAAAGATGGACGATGCCTAAGTTTTATAAAGTATGCGGGACTGAGAACCTGGGATAACCGCATGATTTTGACCTATGGTTTGTTTCCGTATGTTTTCAGGCTTAATCACGGAAAACCACGCACATTTCTTTTGCGAAAACTAAATAACCGTGACTGTATCTACTTAAAGATGGAAAACTTTGCATTGTTACAAGAATAGCAATCCCCTATTACGTTGCTTTACTTCAAATGGTCTGAGTCGGAGACTGATCGAAACATTTATGGGCCCATAAAGGAAGGGAAGATGAGTCCACCCCTCTTATTTACCCTATGGAAATAATGGAACCGATAAGCTACACTATGGAACCGATAAGCTAAACTGATCTTTATGCCCCCTGATGTATGCACCCCTGATGTATGTGCCCCCATACCCTAGCCCCACAGATCTGTTTATTAATCTGGTCCTGGTCTAACTGAGAGTGCAGAAACTTTGATTCAGCAAAAATGGAATACGTAAATAGAATTTAAAACAAGAGACAAGATAAAATGTGAGTCTACCTTAGTAAATGCAGCAACGTTCCGTGTGGGATGAACTCTTCGACGATATAAATATTATCCTCTGTTATGCACCAACCCACAAGACCAACAACATTTGGATGACGCGACAACGCTTTCAATACATTCAATTCATCTAGCATCATCTTTCTCTTATCCAATCCCGCGTCATCCTTCAACATCTTGACAGCAATTTCCCTAGAGGGGGCACCAGCTTCGTCCAGGGTACCTCTCACAACCACCCCAAACATACCTGACCCACAGACTTTATCTAAGTTCATGTCTTCGTATGCAAGTAGCTTTCCTATAGAAAAATGAACCTTTACTATAGACCTTTAAAGAGCGGCGATTTAGCGGAATGGAGACGTTGAGCAAATTTCCTTGGGGCCAATTATAAAAGAGAATAAAACAGATTCTCAAACTGTATCAGATGGCAAAACCCTAATCTTAATGGTTCTTCGGTTGTATTGACCTTTGAAATATCAAATGAACAAGTCATTACCAGCTTCATTGCTACGGATGAGTACAGTAGCACAGTGGTTGGCAATCTAGACTACAAATAAAAAATTAGAGTGGCGGCTTATTGAATGCAATGCAGGCCTTCAATTCCAAAATGATGGCAATTTTGCTAGACAGAGTCCCGCTGCGGTACACATTTCCCAAACATGGCTTTGCTTACCTTGACCGATCGGTAAGATTGTAGCATACTCTGGCTCACACTTCTCTCCGTTGCTGTAGTTGTTTGCATTTGTAGGCAACGTCTGCCTCTTTATAGACATCCTCTCACGCGCCTTCCTAATGGTTTCCACCGAAGGAGCCGCGGGGGCTGCGTAAGGCGGCATATACAATGGCTCGTTTATGAGCTGCTTCTGATCACTGTCCTCTGTGCCTTCATCAGTATCTGCACCCTTGCGATGGTAAATGATGCTTGAGTGCGTAAGACTTGGCTCTCGATCAAAATGGCGGCGGCGTTTGGAAACGAGGCACACGACACCAATGCTAACGAGAATCACTATGAGGCCTTCGAAGAAAATGCGATCAGATTTTGGGTGCTTACGTCACTGAAGTAAACACGGAGGTATTTTGTGGTGGTTGGCGATAACGGAAATTGAAATAGACAAAACTGGCCACTGAGATTATTTCAAAACTTTTAAAACTAGATTAAGTAGTATCAAATGACACCTTTAAGATAATAAATGGTTAGAACAAATAGGGCTGGATCACGTGACTACCGATGACGCATAAATAAAACAAATAGTGTTCTCGGCGTTCGATTCCTAGAAAACAAACCAGATCAATAGTGTTTTCTGAGAAGAAGATATTTGAAATTCTTTAAAGACCAATATTTTTCGCGTCTGGTTATCACTGTTAATGGAAGTTCCACTGATCACCCCTTCCATGTGGTCAAATTGAAAAAAGCCAGGGAGGCATTTAATAAACGTGAAGTCGGTAGTGACTTGCACTTTGGCGTCTGGATTCGCCTACACCCACTGAAGTAAAGGTCAACAAATCAGGAGTAAGAGGTTACGTCATTACCGATCTTCGCCACACACCTTTCTAGCTATGGCGATTGTAATATTGAAGCGCTCACCTGTTACACAGCTAATAATAATTATAACAGTATTCGTAGATTCTTTCCCCTCCTGGGTCTTTTTCTCTTTCCCGCTCATGACATCATCGCTTTTAGCCTTGACTGTAATAATTTCGGAGTCAATACCGAATGAATTCCTCCCAGTACAGTTGTACGTTCGGACGCCCTGCGCAGACTGGATCAAATAGCCAAAAGGCGTGTTGTGCTGCACGTGACTTGCACCTGGCCGAACGTAGTTCTTTGCTAAGACTTCACTACTGCTTAGCCACCAAATCGTCGGCGGGGGGAATCCCCGTACTTCGCATATAATCTCCAGCGAACTACCAGCCGCCACAGTAACCTCGTCGCTCCTTGTGTTATGATGATTCCGGCTTCATCTCAACGGCAACTATGGCCTAAAGGAAAATCGAGAAAACTTCCTTTGAACCCTGCTACCAAGCAAAAGTCTTTTAGGAATTTTTGGCCTCAGGCACGTCGAAGTCAAAGTTCATTCTACAGAAGGCCGCAACTCTAAACCCCCTTTCTTATCACTCTCTCTTACCCCTCTCTCTAACCCCTCTCTTTTACCCCTCTCTCCAACCCCTCTCTCTTACCCCTCCCTCTTACCTCTCTCTTATACCCCTCTCTCTTACCCATTTCTTACATTTTTTCTTACCCCTCTCTCTTACCCTTCTCTCTAGCCCCTCTCTCTTACCCCTCTCTCCAACCCCTCTTTCTTACCCCCTCTCTTACCCCTTTCTCTTACCCCTCGCTGTTACCCTTTAGTTTTAGGATATCTCCGGTCATCGTGTTAAAACAAAAAGGTGTCGTCTAGATTTGCGGCCAATTATGAAATAGCCTCCGGTTCACTTTACTTACTGTAGCTGTCAACGTGTCCCTGATATTGTTCACCATGACAACGTACAATCCATTGTCTTCAACTCTGGCGGCTGACACTTCGTAGATTGTGGTGACCAGGGATCCAGTCTAAAGAAGAATGAAATAACTGAATAAATAACACCCTGGAAACAATTGTAACTGTATGTCGCACACCTATGCAAAGTTTGGAAGCTATGCTATGTAAGTATGGCCTATGAAAGACTTCGGAAACACTTTTGGTTGAAAGAGCCATCTTCTCTCTTTGCAAGGTTGCTATTAACTTTGGAAAAAATATAACAACCCATTTGTTTTTTTGCAATAATCGTTTAGACATGGCTACCAAGAACTAAAACATACCGCATTGGCGGAAAATGGGCAAAAATCGAATTAGTGACAGCGTTGAATCCAAAAATGCACCTTAGTTATTGCTCGACTGGAGAAGATGCTAGCGTCTTTTCATCACGTCAATTCTTAAAATCACAGTAGAGATTGATCAAAAGACTACAGATAAAAATTCTACATAGGTATCCGTGTGTTGGCAAAGTTCTGGTAATTCATAGCAATTCAGCCATTCCCATACGAGTGCATTGCTATTCAGTTCCCAAAATCATCACTTGTTGTCGAAAGCTTCTTACCTTTACCCAATTTGCATCCCTCTTAACAACTTGGTTATTTCGGAGCCAAGAGATCTTCAAATCAAGATCACTGCCATAAAACGACGCAACCAGCTTAAACCTCTGGCCAGCCTTCAGTGTAACATTGTTTGGCCTAGACTTCCACGATGGGTTTTCCACAACACTAACGATGACTTCAGTTTTAGTTGAACCAACTCGATTTTCAGCCTTGCAAATGTATATGCCACCATGTTTCGGAAGTGCATAGGTGAAAACGAGCTTTTGTCTCTCCATCTGGGGAACAGGAAATAAGAACAACTTAAAAAGAAAGAACAGTTTATTGCGCTACGAGATCCTTATATCTAAAATCACACCTTACAGTTGTTGGCATCCAAAATGTAAGAAAAATAGGGCCATTTATCGTTCATTGATAGGAGGGGATGATGGCCTCTTTAACCCCCCCCCCCTTCCTGGCGCTCCTGTTACTGAGAGTTGCTAAACTCGTCACTGACTATCTATTAAACGTATCTCTCCCCCCCCCCCCCCACAAACTATGCAGGAGAAGGGATTGATCTAGGCTGATCACTTTATACTAAAATGAGCCAACGAAAATGAAATTGAGGAAGTAGAGAATGCGGGAAAATAACCGACCCGAGTGAGGCTCGTACTCAGGGCCCTGACTTATACGTCAGTGCTCTACCAACACAAAGTCAGGTCGTGAGTTCTAGCCTCATGTCGGCTTCTCTCTGTGTGGAAAAATAATCCTATTGCTGAAAATCCGGTAATCCTGTTGCTGAAAATGAAATTGTTTTTGGTCAGCGATAGGGGACTCTCCCCCAAATATGGAGGGAGATGGAGAGGTTGAGCACTCTCGTAAGATCAAACAATTTGACATTTTGGACTAAATTTCACAAAAATTCATCAGTTTCTGATGCTTATTAACCGCCAGTGAACAATGTTGATAATGATCTTCATAGTGCCTTAGTCAGAGGTAAAAGCCTCCGAATGAATCCTATAATTTCACTGTTTGCCATTGGTCAAGAATCATTTATTTGATAGAAATAAAGGACGTAATCCAGTTTCACACAATTACGGCAAACAATTACGTGACGAACAATTTTCGGGAACTAAACATGGTAACGCTCCTTTCCCAAACTGCAACACCTATATCCATCGACGAAAAGCTAGCTTTTGATGATTAATCACTGCAGCACCAGTTGCAAAAATTTAGGGGAATCGTAGCTTTGAGTATTACACGCTTTTTTATAAGGAACCTACCTCAAGGCCTAGTTCCAAAAGTTCCTTATTCGTAGACCTCAAGTCATCAGATTCTAGTACCAAAGGTTCCTTAAAAGTTCCTTAATTTTCACTGTACATCAATAAGAATTAGCACTTAATAGAGAGAGGCGAAATAGCATACGCGGAAACTACTCAATAAAGCACTCGACACATGAATAGCAAACAATCTATGCGAGTATTGGTTGCAAATGAATGGAACGGGCTTTTAGCTCTTGATGCTTGCAGTTATAAAAAGTTTTCAAATCGAAAAGTTCCTTAGTGATTTCGTTTTTAGTAGTATAAGTTATTTAGATATTTTGGCCTTCTACATGTAGGTTCTCATAAAGTGGTTTCTTATAAAAAGCGTGTATTCCTAAACTTTCATACCAAGTCTCCTACCAACATTTTAGCCATCATGCTGTTCGAATCAGTTAGACTCTGGGGTTTGTTCAATTGTCATTCATTTGGAATTCTAAAGATTAAGCTTTAATTGCACTTTGCTGTGAATAGGACTAAACAGTTCAAAAATATTAAAAAATGGCCAGACAAGCTCTCAAAGTCACTGGGTTTTGAAGAACAGCCTTGGAGTAGGAAGGGGACAAAACAAGTTCCTTAGCCATATTGTATTTTATATTCTTATAAAATTCTGGTTACAATCTATCACCCTACAAAATAAATAATTAAAGCATGTGCTGCTATGCAGCTTAACCAGTTGGAAAGCTGGTACACTTTCATTTATATATAGTTGTCATTTTGTACCATTAAAAAGATGACCAAAAATTTGGTAGCAAATTAAGAGAAAATGAATGTTCTGATGTAAAAGCCATTTTCTCGTTGAGTGATAAAAAGCAGTTTCTATTTTTGTTCTAATCATCAAGAATAAAAACCTGAGATGGTTTTTTAAACTTTAATTTTATTTGCTGAAATGAAATTGAATGCCTCAGATAGGGAGCATCATATTAAAAAGATGAATTAAAGGGATAAAATGATTTTATTCTACTAGTCACAATTGCATAGCACAGGTATTTGTAACATGAACAATTAAAATCAGTTTACAAAATGTTTTCTTGGAATAATCAAAGCATTATCATCTTGATAGCATTCTGATAGTTTTATCCATACAAGTGCAGACACCATACAACATCAAATGTTTGGGATTAATCATAGATAAAAAAGGGGGAAGAAGTTACAGAATAGTTCTGTATTAATGCATATTAGAGGGGAAATGCCTAAGTTAGCCATTGCATCAAAAGTTTGCAAGAAAACGCCACAACAAACAAAATGAAGGGATTTGGTTTCTGAACAAAGAAACTTACCAAAACATGATTGTCAATATCTGATGTTTTTGTATTCGTACAAGAGAAGACAACATCAGTTGGTATTGCATCAACTCTACATTCCATTCTGTATTCTTGTCCTCTGTACAATGTTAGTCTACTTGGAGGATAATTTGGCAAGAACCTTGGTTTATAATTTGCAAAAACTTTTACTGTCATTGTATGGTTATCTCCTCTACCCATAATATTGCTTGCTTCACATGTATAGTTTCCAGAATCTGATTGAGCTATCTTCAGGAAGCACAGCCTACCATTGGTGGCATTATGTGGGCTGCTCCACTGTGCAAAACTGGAAAGAGGAAATAATTCACTTTTCACAAAGCAGATTTGGTACAAAAAACTTGAAAATATAGTTGCATTATCATTCAAATGCTTCTTACTTCCAACATCTCAGAGTATAAACAAAAATGCCATAGCTGAGTAAAAGAGAGCTTCTTGAGTTCCCTCTGCAACTATTCTCTAGAGCTAGAGCAATTGATAACTAATTGACAAATCATGTTACAACGGTCTTTCAAAACAATGCAATGCTACAAGCAATCTACATCTAAATACAAGACTATATTATATTATGTAGAAATTTTTATTACAGCCTCTTGAATATGTTGAATTTGACAGTTACAAAGCTTGTTCAAGAAAAAGTTTTTCATTAGACTAGCTTTGTCCTATGCCTCTGGGAGTTATAGTCTAGTCTTTATACAGCTTTCTGTACATTGGTGCAATTGCATATAATTGCACGTCTTGGCACCAGAAGAACTGTGATTCGTTCCACCCCTTCCATTCTATTCCCAACATTGCGTGATTAAGTGTATGTTTTTAAGTCAGCTTGGATCCAATCTGGTAGTTATTTGTGATAATTCAAATAGCTTGTACATTATCAACAAAGTGAACTATCATGTAACCAGAATCTCTTCAAAAATAAATTCCTTAACAGATTATCAAGTTTTGAAAATAACAAAGCTTGGCAAGATAAAGAAATGAAACAATTATTTTGATAATCGAGCTTTTGATTCAGAAGTTCACGAAACTCTATGCTTTGCTCTTATTACAATTATCTCACAAGGGTAAATTGTTTCATACAAATTACCCTCGCTTTACTTTCTATGCAAACACTTTAAAAGGTTCAGTAAAATTCGACTGGCCTCTGACCCAAATGGTATATGAAGTCTTCATTTTGCTATGTGCAGGAATATTATTGAAGATGGATTGATTTTCTCGGTTTATCTTTCAGACTTTAGGCAAACATGGCTTGTCAAGGAGGATAATCTATTAAAGGGGTGATTGGGTGTTGAAGAAAATAAACCATCCGCGACAGTAGGCAAACTGTAAACTCCCGCTGTTAGGGATGTCAAATAAAACAAATAAATCGTCCTTACAACTTACCTTTTCCCTCTGTCACTTTTTGATATGGGAACACGATTCTTGAACCATGTCATATTTACTGCATATGGTGAACTAAACTTGCAAAATAAACATTTCCGCTCGTTTTCATATGCCTTCATGGGTTGGCCACTCTTCACATACTTTGGGACTAATTGACATAATGCTGAGTTAAGAAACCAGAGTAACTGGACGAAGTACAAAAACTTTGAAGGCATATTTGCTTCTTCGTGTACTCCTTATCATATTAACGTCTTGATCTACTAATTTTGTAATCCATCAATTATCATTGCCTAAACAACTACTCGTGATTTCGAAAGTGAAACCCCGAGCCTCGCTTCCGAGAAACAGGAAGCAAAATCTAGCGTAGGGTGCGGCTCGAAATGCGTCACTTCTTGTTGTTGGCGGGGGCGTGACGAAGGCGACCACAATTAAACCACGGGGGTTGCAAATACTGAGTAAAGCCCCGGCAAAACGACTGGACATTTGCACTGGTCATGCACTGAACATTGCTCACTTGTTCAGTGTGTGGACATTCAGAAAATTTTGGTGGTGGCAAAACGACTGAACATTGTCCAGTGAACTTTTACACTGTGGAAGAATGCGCGTGGGAAAACTAGCTACAAAACCTGCCAGGCTCGTAAAAATCGCCGTACTCGTGCTCTCTGCCATCGCTTTCATCATCGGAATTAAAGTTAATATCTTCAAAAGACTCGTCGTTACCAATGAAATGCCTGTTCCTGCTTTTCGTCGAATTGAAGTTTAAAGTTGATTCCATTTCTTCCCACGGTGTTTAAAGCTGGTTGAAGATTTGAATAATGGAAATAAATTTCTCGCCAAATCCAATCCATTACATTCATTGCGCGTGCGCGAACTGGACAATGTTCAGTAGAATGGCAAAACGACTAAACATTTGTCTACAACATCTATGAACAAAAGAATTTTAATCCTGTCCACTGAACATTTTTGATTACCTTCAAAATCGACTGAACAACACTCAACATCACTGAACGAGACTGGACAAGGTGGCAAAACGACGCAACATTTACGCTGGACATTTGTCCAGTGCATGTTCAGTGAAAATGTCCAGTCGTTTTGCCGGGGCTTAACCGTTTACCATTCAAGAACTTGCGTGAAACAACCGAAATAATAAACTTTACTGTTTTCAAGTACTGGAGTGTGGGCTTTGATATATACCCTAACGTAGCCTTTGATATTTTCTTTTGCATTCGTTGTATTATAAGGTCAGAACCGTAAACTCCATTTTCTACGCTTCACGTGTATCGTTTCCGAAAAGATAGTTCACGAGTCATTGATTGGCTCTATTGCGGTTCTACCACTGACAGACATTTCATAGTATTCCAGCAAATCTACTACGAAATTATCATTCATAGTTCATTACATCAATTGTATGAATGATTTTAGTTGGTAATGAAAAAGGCTTTAGATAAAAAACAGATAAAACACAAATTGAATTGGTTTTCGAACTCCATTGAACATAAGAAGAATCAATTTCCCTACTCTCAACACCGAAAAGAAATGGGATACAATCTATATACAATTGATACTAGAAAAACTTCACGAATAACAAAATTTCCTATTTCCAACCAATAAAGAATAACTCTGGAAAGCAAGTACCTTTTAAAACGGAGAAGCGTATTGAAAGGACATTATTTATAATGGGGTAAGTTTCCCAAACAATTAACCATACGTTCCTATCAGAATTTTCATAAATATTCTATCAGAGTGGAAACTGCAAAAATAATTTAATTATCTATTCCAAACATTTTAGTAAGTATCTTTTCTGACGTATTATCTCATGTCTATCTGTATTTATACCTTTTTACTGGTGAAGCTCTTAATTTTTCATGCTCATTGACAAAGTGACAATATTTTCAAATGAAGATCTCCACTGAGAAAACGATTGAAGTTACTATTTATTCGTGTGTCAATAGCTATTCTGTTAACAATGTCTCTTCCTGTAGTTCAGAGAACCAATATTCATAGCAGGATCTAAGCTTCGCCTTCGTACGATTAATTTGATTCTACAACATTGTACGATTAGAGATAACTGCACATATATCAAATTAGTGATCTGAAAACGAGAGGGGTAGGTACCATCATTTCCTTGATCAAGCCAAACACATTGGCAGATTACACGCGGGACATATGCGTAACATGAGGGTTTGCATGCGGGACAATAATGACTATATGTATTGGGGCTGTTGATTTTGGACACAAACGGTAACATTGACATTACTCAAAGACATTTCTCGAAAATATTATCTGATTCTAAAGAATCTATTGCTGTAGAAGAAAGCAAGGGAATTGCTGCCAGAAAATCAGCTCCAAGCGACTTGCTTAAGCCAATTCTAAACTGTCTGAACTCCCACAGATACTGTCATTTCAGAAATTGCATGATTGGACATTCAAACATGAAGACGCCTAGCATTGGCGTAATCCTGAAAGGAATCCTTAACCTTCCTCCACGATAAAAGGAACCTGAAAAAAAAGTTGTAATGCGGTCAAAGATAAATTCAGGTAAAATCTTATCTATAGTTTAAGCATTTGAAGACTACGCATTTTTACATAAGAATAAAGTCTATTAGAATATTGGGGCTCAAAATTGCTAAAAATAAGAATAACGTAAAAATAATGAAAGGCACCAAATGAAAAAAAGAAAATAATTATTCAGATGATTGCGAGGAATACATCAGCATACATTAGCATATATTAGCATACATTAGCATTCATGAGATTTACGGGATTGTAATAATGCTTCTGGAATGGGATCGTACTTGTATTATCAGATTTTGCAGTTTATTATCACATTTTTTGTTCTATTTTTCCTGTTGAGACAAATGATGAAGCAACACAAGAAAACATATTTATAAGTTTTCTTTTGTCTTATGGCGAATTTACATCTTGTCTTGGGCAAGAATAATTTTAGAAAAATCTTAGGCTAGAATCGGAAATTCTAAATAATATTGAGGCGCGGCAAGAAATTAGGTACTTTTAGAAAAGAAGTGTGTTTGTGGAAGTGAGTAGGCACCGAAAACTCACGAACGTAAAATCGAACAATTACATTAGCGATTGACGAATGCAAACTAAATACTGTTGATACAAACTTACAAGTACGCGTGCATTGTTAAATTCACCATTGCAGGTTCTCGCCGATAAGCTCTGAAACTTTACTTCGATCGCCCTAGAAAAACACGACACACATTACAGCAAAGCTAATTGCTAAGAAAAACCCGCTTTCCGTTTCCACAAATGATGACACTCCCAGGCTAACAGCTACAATGCATGCAAAAATTGTTGGACCACTAACGACAATTCTTTGACTCGCGTTCATCCACCCCCCTCCCCCTATGAACAATGTTGTCTTGCTGCCAAACGAAGCGTCATTTTTGCGCCTTACTATCTATATTCCCCAGATTAACTAGATGTTCTTCTTTGCTTCCATTGTAGCCTGCCTGTGTCTAGAGTTTACACTAGAAAAGCAAGCCATCTTGACCATAACAGAACACAACTAAAAAAATCATTCTATAAGACTAAAACAACAACAACAACAGAAGCTTAGAAGGGGCCCTTACTTGTGACTAGCATAAATACTACAGTTACCAACATCATTTTTGGGGGGAGGGGGTGAGGGGGGTTAACAGCCATTGGAGCATCAAATAAATGAAAAACGCAAAAGCAGTTTAAGACGATTCATGTCGACCAAGGAAAGAATTGATGCAATGGCAGGCAATTATGTTTATTGTGTTAAACATTGTCCTTTTCAACGAGATGAAGATATTTCCACGCATTTCTCTCCATGGTTGTTAAGAAAAGAAGCAAAGTCGAATTATTTAAATTGCAATACTTGGCAGTTACCAGATAAACAAGATAACAGAAAACGACAGAACTCACTCCATTGATGAATCCGTATCTAACCAACTCGTCTGCTAACTCTTCTGATTTTTCACCGAATTGCACTTCACAAGTGAGCTGACGATTCATCCTATCTTCGAATTTCAATAAAAGTGTCATCTACAAAAGAAAAGCAAGATTTGCTAAAGAAAACGTTCAGCTCCATCATTATTATTATTATGACAGAGTAGACAGTTAAATTGTTCAAGTCGGGTCTTTAAAGGGAGACAAGGATACAATAAAACTGGATCACTTCAAAATGCGTGCTAAAAGGGGATGGGAACAGACTCCTCGAGAAAGGGGCCCCTATGCGATAGGGCTTATTAATACGACATTAGTTTTGTTAATGAGAGCATTTGTTGATTGAAGAGACTCTTGGACCATACTTCTTGGTAGTGCCAACTATGGTGGTGATGATTATGATGATGATTATGATGATGATTAATATGCGGGTGGTGGTAATTATGATGATAATAAAATAGCCACCTGTTTCGTAGCAGCTTCTTCTGAGGACACGATGCTGCATTGCATATTGACCACCTGCAGACAATGAAGAGATTTAGTCTGGACGACTATTGCCTTTCCTCTTTTGATTATGAACCCCCCCTGGCTGAACAATGCAGTTATTCACAGCGGCTACGTCACACACTTCCGAAACACTGCATACAATAACCGAAATCTGAACAAAGTGGAGGAGGGCCTTTAAACCAGCACAATACTTATCAAAGCTAGTTTAAAATGATAACAGAACAGGAAGTTGTTTCACAACAGGAACTTCACGTCTCACGTAAATCACAAAACACATGTCAAGATATCCATAAAGCCGCTATATGTCGAATCAAGTTTTTTTCAGATTTGTCGAATCGAAAGCCTCTTTTTACATGGTCAGATTTTGTCGAATCATGACAAGATTTTGTCGAATTGATAACAGTCAAACACCTCAATTTTGTTTTTAAAATGGAGGAATAGGGTTCCTCAGCTGCCATAGTTATCGCACTTGTATTAAAAGGACGAAGAAATGGGAGAAGAAAAAGTTCAAAATGGACAAAAGAATGGCTGAAACAGCGTCCTCAATGAGTTGCGCTTCACCGAAGAAAAAGGACTACACGAAATCGAGAACATTCCACAAGCTCTCTTTTTTCTCGTGTTCAGCAATAAATAATTCTGTTTCTTCATTTTTATTGAACTTAGGCCGCGCTGATCCCATGTTTCCTTTAAAATGACTATAAACAAACTGAAACAATGCGGAACATGGCAATTCGGGTGACGTAGCAGCGTGGGTGAGAAAAAATTTCATTCATTCACCTTTCGATTTGTCGAATAGAATAGAACACGTTCGATTCTTGAAAAATCGAATTCGACAATCTGACGATGGCTTTCGATATTCGATTTCTCTTACACGACATTTGATTATTGTATTCAACAGAATCTGACTGTGTAAGAGCGGCTTATAACTGCTAGGCTCTGACAGCTTTACAACAGTACCCACCGCTCTGGTTTCTTCCTCTGGTTCTGGGCTTGGCGTTGATCCAACCTCTTCTCTGATTGGAATTTCCGCTCTAGAAAAGAACAGTCATTGTCAGGCACTATATAGGGAGAAACGAGCAGGCCCCCAAAAGCCAGTGTAGCAGTCCTTTAACAACACATAATTGAAAATGGCCTTGAAATAAGCTTACCTTGTCCTGTTTAACAAAGGATGACTTTCTTTTTTACTTTTTGACTGTTGCATACCCGTCAGAGGATATAGGCCAATTCTGTAAAAACACAATAGCAAGGGGTCATTAAATTCAGTTAAAGAGAAAACAACAGAGGTCAAAGAAGCAAAGGTCAATAAATTTATTGAGAATAAATCAACAAAGGTCAGCGGTCAAAGACAAAAACCCTATAGACTGGATGCGATCGCTTTTTGTTAAAGATTTTCTAGAAATGTGCAAAAGATTCTAACGCAAAAAAATTCGCAAAAGATTTTCACATTACATAGTATCTATCTTGAAAAATAGAGCATTTGATTAGACGTAGCATTAGACTCTTCATTATGTGTAACATTTAGCATTTGAAAGGCAACTGAGCAATCATTTAGTATCAAAGAATCATTCAAAAATAAAAAAAATATATCTTCCGAACATAAAACTGAAATGCTGGAGGCATACCTTAACTCTTCTAGAAATTTCTCTAGTTCTAGTGGCTGCACTTTTGAGTACCTGGAAGGCATAAGGGGAGTGGAAATTAATTGAAAGATTTTTGTGGTAGTCGCTTTAAGTACTCAAATACAGTACCGCATATCGAGCTTGAAAATAAGCAGCATTTTCTCAATCCAGATACACAGATACACAGATAAACATAAACAGCAACAACAACAGCATCTTACTTCTCTTCTCAACCAGCAGCATCTTACTTCTAAACATGCCTTACACCCGAATAAAAATGAGCTTGAGATGTGTTTAGATTGTTTGACATTATTCGATAGATAATTAAGGAAGACGTTTCAACAAAATGAGAAGCCGAAAGAAACTACTGCTTGTTTAGACCAACGATGAATAAATTGGAAAAGAAATTTTCCACCTCGATTTAATTCTACAAGCTAGCTGACAATTTAATCCTAGCTGACAATTAGACTCAACTTTAGAAACTGCTCTCTTGGTAACAGATAACCGGAAGAGTGGATAAACGACAATGCTTTTGCGAGGATGACCCATACGTGGACAAAAAGAAATAGCAATGTAATTTCTATCATTTCTGTTAAAAATGAACAGTGCTCGTTGGAAAGAGAAGCAAAAATGCCATTAGATGGGAATGTCTGCTTTGAGGGTCGTGGTAAGGGAGAATGAGGTATTCTAGCATGTACTAAAGAGTTGGGGTCCAAGTGGGCAGAGGCACGGTTACAAAACTATAGATGGATTACACCTACAAAGAAAGCTGCCTGTAGCATAGACGCAGCGAAGGAGACGATCCCGCATCACCAGGCTGACGCCATCCTTCCACAACCACAACCACCCTCTCCCGTTGCCTACGATTGTTCCATTCATCGTTTGAGTTCCGAGAAATAAAAATGGGACATAAAGAACGCATTATCAAGGCTGACTCACTTCCATTCTACGACTTCGCCATTCGGATGACAGATTTCGGCCATTACTTTTTCAGGTTCCACTTCATCGACCGATTCTGGATGGTTTACTGCAAAACAAGTTAAATGGCGTTAAAGATTTGCGAAGAAAAAGACAGGGAGTCCTGTCATAGCCTCTTTAATTATACATGTTTGCTGATGGAAAGGCATCTGCTCATGCCTTTAGAATAAAATAATCACAAGATCGCCAATTACTCGGGTCTGGAAAGCCCTGTACAGAAAATTACACATTATAGGAACGATAATTTCAGACATCACTAAAAGCATATTATCCTCTTTGTGTGAGAAAGAACCAAACTTTTTTGTCAACTTCTCAGCCAAGTTAAGAGACCGAACCAGGCCAAATAGTTGCTTGGCTCTTACAACATTTGAAAGTGTTAACCAAGGATTGATGTGTTGGTGAAAATAAAACCCGCAGAAAGTCCCATCCTTGGGGATCTTTAGAAGTTTTCTAAGGAGGAGGGGAAAGGGGGTGGTCAAGATTTGCCTAGAGGCAAATTTAAAGGAATAGAGGGAAGCATAAAGAAATATTTAAGTGCAGATGGAAGGTGAACTTTGGGCACGGTACTTTTTAAATCCAGCTGCACGGTCGAAAAACGGCAAGGCTTGTCAACAAAGCCCACGCTACTAAACGAGGTCCAAAGAAGGACGGGAGGATGTAATTGTAGCAAATTGGTTTAATGAACTGGATTGAACAACATGTTCTCCGTTTAAATAAACCTTTGTGGGATTGAATTGGATTAAATTGCCTTAAAGTGCATATGACACGAAAATTTTTATTCGCTTAAACTATCAACTAAACATCGCTGGTAACGATGGTGAACTTCGATTTTTCATTTTCGACGTACTTTTCTCGAAAATCGGGGTTTTCTGACACCCACTTTGGCCAAAATGTGTCATAAGAAAAACGCGGTCGGGCAGGCGGTCACATGACCTCTGTGACGTAAAGTGGTTGTGTATCGTTCGAATAGAACTGAGCTGCTGTATGGTTTGACTATGTGATGGCACAACTGTTGTCCCCCAGAGGGGTTTTTTTGCATTATTATTACTCAAGCAATGTCTGAAAACTGCTGCACCAACAGAAGCACGATGCATTGTTGAACTTTGCACAAGTTTTGACGTTCTCCTCGAAACCTGTTTTTGACACCAAAAACACCAAAACATTTCTTCGACGAGATGCTGTACCTTCAGTCCGCAAACCAAAACAAGACAAGAACTTGGCAAGCGCCAAAAGCTCATGGTGAGTAATATGTTTGATATTGTTTTCGATAACTGCCTATCAAATTCCTATTGTTTAACACCTGAAGTAAGTTGTCGATGTTGCCACATAAACCCCGGGGAGGGCAGCCACATAATACTTTATATGTGAATGCGCAGTGCTTCATTCCTGTACCAGTGTCGTTGTGAACTCCCTTCGTAGAGAGTTTCTTTACAAACTATTTATGTATATCCAAGAAAAATTTTGGACGATATTTGGAAAATCCAAATTGAACATCCACATAAAGGGCAGTCGGAGATTTCATAACAAACCAGGCAGTGTCGTCAGAACGAAATTCATTTTGGGGGGTCTGCCTATTGTATTGCTTCCTCGCCAGTACACTATTTTAAGGCATATATAGTATTGGGGGCTCCAGACTCCCGCTTCTGATGACCTTGACAGATACTACAAGTTCTTGGTAACTGGACAATCTACTACATTAGGTACTCCTTGCCTCACCAATGTCAATGTCAGCATTTTTGTACATTAAAACATCCATGATGTTAATTTTTCAGTTAGTTTGATAACTTTCTAAAATAATTGCAATACATAATCAAACTAATTCAATATCTCCTGTAATGTTTAAAATATTTAATTAAAACTTTCTATGGGGTACAGATGCAAAATTCAAGCGAGAAAATTGATTAACAAAAACAAAACATGTGTACATATTTAATTATTTCTCTTTATTATTTTCATTTCATAGCTTTCACATTTCAAAGTTTATTGTTAGTTAAACGTGATTCACAAGTATTTGTTAAAAACCAGTACGAAATATCCTCCACAGCTCATAAAAGGAACAAACATTGATGAGAGACCATCGACTACTGAGCGACAAGTTTATCCGATGTTGCATCCACTGCAACTGCAAAAGTAGACACAGAAAGCCAGATAAGCGACTCCGTTTAACTTGAGAGCCTGACCAAAAAGAGCGTGATTTTTGGATTCAATGTACACCCGGTCCGTGATGCCCTCAAAAACAAGCTTCCGATATGCCGCAGTACAAGCTTCCCATGGACTTCCTTGGCAGCATCGGTACTCCCTTGCACCAACAAGAAGCCCAGTTTGACACCACACACACATCTAAGAATTAATAACAATCAAAATATAAACCAACCCCTGGCCGTTTTCGTTTTGGCAAGTCATATTTTAACTTTGCCCACAAAACTCATCAGCCTAGGCTAGGCCTCTTTTGGAAAACTTTTATCAGGTTATGGTACCTGAAAACAGCCACGATGCAAAGCGAATACGGAATTTCTAACTTTAAAACTCAATGACGATTTATCCTACTCACCATTCATTCAGAGGAATAATTCCTCGCCGTCGACCAGGCAGTTGGGAAGGCCGTATTCCATCCTCATCTGCCTGGTCTCTTTCGATCGCCGTGCCAGCTTCGCCTGGCTCCGCGTCCGAATTTTCCCCAGACGAAACGAGTTGTTCGTTCTGGTATGGTAAAAAAAGCCCACCAGTAGCACCTATAAGCTCTTCTTCTTGACTCTCTTCGAAAACTGAAGCCATCGAGCTCTAACTTTTGCTGTCCGACATGATAACATGGTCACAAGTAAACCTCCGCCGTACTGTTTCTTGTTAGAAAGCAATCTAAACTTTTCAATAACACAACTACTTTACGTCACTTCCTGTCAAACTCGACCCAATCCTTTATGACAGATTTTGAAGCAAAAAATCGACTTTGAAACAGCTGTAACTAAGAAAGCACACGTCTCTCGAAAATTTTAAGGTTATTTTCGTAATCAGCGTACTCGATTTAGTCTCTCGGTGAAATAAAAATTTTCGTGTCATATGCACTTTAAGCAGTTACTTGCAAAACAAACAACTCAAAGGATGATGTAAGACCTAGAACGGCTAACAACAGTCGATTCAAATAAACCAAGGGACTTTCGTTTTTATTCTAAACCACATTCTGGCACAAACATCATCCGACTACGGTTGCTAAGCGAATAAGGACGTTTAGTTCGATGCAAAACACCAATGATTGAATTTTTGAAAGGATTAAAAGTGCTGACACACATGAGTAAAACCACTCGTAGAGAACTTTATCAAAACAAACTAAATGTTGTCTATTCAGGGATATTGCCTAAAGGTTATTTTGACGTTATCTGAAAAGTTAATTAAAGCCAACTATATTAGTTTGTGAAATTCGAGGTTGCTGAAATCTAATTTCTGATGTCAGACATTTGATATTCGCACTTGAAGTTGGTAAACAAAAAAGAGAAAATTCTTGACATTCGTCATAGTCAGCAAAAGTCAGAAAAAACAATTAACACACGTCTCATTAGGATATTTAAAAAAGAGCTTGAAAAAGTTGTTATAGTTTCAAACACACCTAGACAAACAAACAATTACGGAAGGAAACAATGAAGAAATTTTTGCTGATTAACTTCAAGATAAAAAAACCCCGAAAACCTTCATCGTAACTTGGCTTTTAACAAACCAAGCTAAAAATCAACAAATTTGTTTTAAAAAAGAGGAACAAACAGACAATCAAGGAATTTTTTTTATTACTGTGAGAACCTCACAAAAACAGTTGTTCAAATCAGAAGTTTAATTTTCACTCTTCAAATAATCCAGAACGCTCAACAGATCCAGCAAACAAACGAAAAAACCAAACAACAAACAAACTTTTTACAAAAAACGCAAAAAAGAAGCTGTTGAAATCATGAACACGTAAAACAGCAATGGCCCGGGGAAGGAGGCGTTAATATGCTGCTCAGCAAGGAGAGAACGTAACACTGGAGGAGCTCAATTCAAATTGTACGCTGCCACTAAAGCAAGACACTTGCTCCTCCACATGGGCATTCGCAGTGCTGCTTCCAATGCTCGTCTCTAATCATAACAGGTACATTCGAAATTTTTTTCTAGAAGCAGGCATATTTTTTGGTCCATAATTCTAGTCCACGATTAGGTTGTAAAAAATCAACAAATTATCAAAAATCAATGAAAACCTTTAAAAAGATATTGGCGTTTAAACTTATTTCACTTAATGGCATTTATTAGTTCAAATTTAATTAGAATTGGTTATAAGGTAATACATACTGTTTTCATCCACAATATGATGCCCGGTGAGTACTTTTAATGAGTAAACCTGGAGGAGAAGAAACATAGGCCGTAAGACGACTGAAATGAAATAAGGACGCCTGCTATTGTCAATCACGTCGAAGAAACCACTGAGCGCGGGATCGCTGCGATCAGAGAGCAACGGAAGGAAAAGAAGCAGAGAAGGACCGCGGGCTGCGGGATCGCACGAAGACATTTGGTGATGTGGATCAACACGCCCAACCCCGACAACGCATCAGAAGCCTCGTAGCTTGACGTAGTGGGTATGCAGTGATATCATCTGTACAATAGTTAGGTCTGGTTGGTGGTGTGGTCAAGTGGTTAAGGCGCAGCGCTGCGAATCCTGATGACCCATGTTCGAGCCCCAGTTGGAACCATTTGTCACAAGCTGTCCAGCCAACGTAACTGTCCATCTTTCTGAGGTCGGTGAATAGGTGCTCAGGAGAAATCCTGAGGGCACAAGCCCTAGCGCCCCACATCAGCTGAATAGCTGGCAAAAACCCCAGCCTGGGTTGACATATAAAATTGCTTGCTTGCTTGTATTGCGGCAGAAAGGGTGGATAAGAGGGCGAGGATTGATAAGATGACAAACCGTGATTAAACTCGACCTGACGCAAAACCGAGTGACTATGGTCTAAAAATGCTTAAGTGATACAAAAAGGTAGGCTTTGGGTAGACCGCTTATGATGCTATGGACACAGCAGAGGGTGCTCCAGTGGGCATATGCCCTACCTTTAAAAGCATGCGCCTCAGCACATTTTGACACTGGGCAACGCAGTGATACTCCCCTAGAATAAGTGTCCTTTCTAACTGTCAAATGTCCTCCCGTCAAATAGCACGTGACTCTATGCGAAGAGTAACGCGTCTAGTTTTTGATTCCATTTAAACGAAGCTACAATACCAATGTTCTTCTCAAGAAAATTAATATGCTTCAAATTTTTTACAACAGAATGTTTGAAGCATTTACAGATCATAACTAACCAAATATCATGCATTTTATTGCCGATGGGACAAAATGGCTTGCTTCACACTATCATCTTACGCATTTATTACCTTCCATTGAGATGAAGATCGGTACCAATCGATAATAAGTTTGTAAGACCTTAGAACATGCAAGGAAGTCTAAAGCAAACAGCTTTACATCCAATATTCATAAAAAAACAACAACCTTAATTGGTATCCGATTCATAGGATTAAAAATCACGCACTTTCTTCTCAAATGGCTAAGTAACAAAGGCCGACAAACCTGCATGGCAAGATAGCAATAAATTTTCAAGATCGCCTGGCACCTACCACAAAGTTACTTTAAGATGCAATGGCATAAGTGGGAAGATAGAGCTAGAAATAAAAGAAGAAGACGAGGGCACAAAAAGCAGCATCAACCCCCTGAATTGACTTTCTCAACGAGTTATAGAACAGAGACATAGGTGGGACGACGGGGGCATCGCAAGTAGACAGCCATAATTTCCAAATTCGTATCAACAAATCCTTGCAATGCCTCTGTCTTAGCCGCTTCTCTGTCAGGCAGAAACTCATTGGGGGGTGTTTGCATGTTTTGAGTACAGAAAAAGCCTACAAGCCTATAAAACAGCACATGTCAAATCCTAAAAAAACGAAAATAGCGGCAATGAGATTAAAAAGAAGCGAAAGTATTTAAAAAAGATCACAAACACCAGACCTTAAAGTCGAAGAGGAAAGTAAATGCTGTTTACAATAAGCAGGTAATTAACAAGACATCTGCAACGTGAAGTCTCGTGAACAGCATGCGGAAAATTTGGCATCGAAGTTGTGCTGCTTTTGCAAACAAGGGATTTTACGGCAGGTCGTAACAAGCGAAACACGTCGTAATGTACGAAACATGACGTAACGTAGTAAACACGTCGTAACGTACGAAACACGTCGCAACGTACGAAACACGTCGTAACGTAAGGAACACGTCGTAACGTAAGAAACACGTCGCAACGTAAGAAGCACGTCGTAACGTAAGGAACAAGTCGTAACGTAAGAAACACGTCGCAACGTAAAGAAACAAGTCGTAACGTAAGAAACACGTCGTAACGTAAGGAACACGTCGTAATGTAAGGAAGAAGTCGTAATGTAAGGAAGAAGTCGTAATGTAGGAGCACGTCGCAATGTAGGAAACATATCGTAACGTTCGAAACACGTCGCAACGTAAGAAACACGTCGAAAAGTAAGAAACACGTGGTAACGTACTACGTGCAGCATCGTAGCAAAACTCGGCTGCGTGCGCTTTCAATGTGAATTGTGACCCACTTTGGAACCGCGTTGAATTTGTTTCTTACAAAGTGTACCGCAGTTGCTTTATAATCCATTACAGTATTTGGTCAGATATCTGGTCAGTGGTTAGCTGCCTTGTACACGGGTTTACACATAAGGCACTGAAATCCTTGCGATCAAAGTCGTCCTTATCCAATAACGGAGGATTGCTTTTATTCCCAAAAATACGTAGCTCCGTTTATTTTCATTTTAAACTACTGCAAACAACGAAGTGAGAATTACTACACAGAGAGACCAAAAAATATCCAAAGATCAGGTTCATAGATAAAAACTATTAGCAGAAAAGTAGAAATAAATTAACTGTACGAAGAGAACGGCAATACTTGAAGTTATATGATGGTAGCGGCCTTGACAATAGGCATTGTGACAAAGCCACAGTTGGTAGAAGAGATTACTCCACAAAAAGTTAAGTTCAGCTCCGAATTAATGTTAGAACATGGCCCGATAACTGAACTGAAAGAGTAGCCATTTCGAATAAAGTGATAAAGAGGTTAGGCCGGCTACTATGAAACCGAGGTCACGACTGCATAGGTTTTGCATCAATAATAGAGCGGCGAGGGAGGAATTACTACGGTTGCATTTGAGAAAAGGCGACAAAAAAGAATGCGTATTGAAAATAACCAAAACTGACCGAATAAATGACCAGATAAGGATCGAAAACACTAAACTGAGATTGTTATCTATTTTTCTACGTTGCATCCGAAACACAATTCAATATGTTTGGTAAAAACCTTTATATAAATCACAAGTCTGCTGGAGAAGCATAGAATTACTGTTTCGATGTTACGCGTATTGACGCAAATGAATTCTATATTGAGATACAGGCCCGTGGCTTCCATTCTACAAAAAATTATCACATGTTAACCACGTGCTAAAGTTCCGCCGTACAAAACAAATGCTTCTTCACTTTTGAGAAACGCAGGCCATGAAAACACGTGAATACCGCTTGCTATAGTACGTGATTGCTTTGGAATGCTTTATTCTGTTTTAACTGTGTATTTATTCTTCGGGAAGCATCTTTCAAACGAAATTTTTAGGCAAAGGCGTGCCGTTTAAATGAAGACGACTTAAAGCGTTTTCCTCGTTGTAAAAATCAGGCTTTAACCAGTATCGGCTAGAAACTGACGCGAAGTAACAATGGGACTGCGCTACCATGGCAACAAAACACAATGGCTACGGGTGGATGCTAAATGTAGCAACAACAACTACTTCAATTAATACAAGTCTTTAAAATAATGGACATGATAATGGACTTACACTTTAGGATAATGGAAAATGAGATGATGAAAGGAAATGGGAACAAAAATAAAATAAATGTATTTATCTAATGCATCGCTGGTTGAGTAGTTGAATGAGAGGGGTCAGTCTATCAATGGGGTAATCAACAAAAAACTAGCTTCATCATACCCTTCTCCTTGCAAAAGATCCATTTCTTGAGGATAAGAACCTCGAAATTAGTCGAAAATTAATAGTATGACTTTATAAGCAATGAAATCCAACTTCTGCTGCTTTCCAGCATGAGAGAATTCTCCATCATCAACAAAAGGCTTTGAAATTTCGCGACCCCAGATGTCATCCAGCGGTTCGACTTCCACGAACACATCACTGAAACACACCAGCAGGGAAAGGGAACAGAGAAACCTGGCCTCTTTTGCCCTGTACTCAATACTTTTTAATTTCTAAACCTTATGAATGATTAAAAATACTCAAATGAATTCACTCTTGATGCCTTTAAAAGACTACCAACGGTCAGCCTTGACTTAAACTCAATGGCTTCCACGGAAAGCACGTTGCTTGTTTTGTAGCTGCATACTCTATTCACAGACAAAAGATCTGAAGAGCGAAAAAACAAATAATGCAGAGGCTCATACGATGCGAAGTAATGAAAGTACTGGACCACATTGCAATAGGAACTTCGTATGTCAACTTGTCAGCACAGGGTAACAAGAAGATACAAGAGAGTTGTTAGCGTCTGTAGCCGGTGCGGCATAAAAGCCTAGAAACATTCAAACATCCATTCGTGATCATAGGTTCGCAATATTTGTGTTCAGTGTTTGGATTTGTCCGAATGTAAAATTTGGGACACTCTTTGTGGCGCTGTCACTCACCTAAAGCTAAGAGGGCAACTTGAAGCTATTGAGATCATTGTTAGGGAATATCGTTTGAGTCATATCCACAGAGAAACAGAAATATGATTAATAAAGGAAATGTTGTACGAAATGGTGAAATATGTCCTTGCGTGAAGGGAAAATATAGCAGCTGTGGACAGAACTGAAAATATACCAGAAGCAAGTATCTAAAAAGAGGATTAAAAAGTCAAAGAGGAAATTCAACTAAGTCCACGATATGATAATTGTGTGAAGGCGATTAGATAAGAGTTAGATGGCCAAATGAACTGTAGTTGAAAAAATGAAACACATGATAACAGTTAACTGAATATTTGTGGTGTAGTTCTGATGTGAATGCGGTTGTGTCATAAAGGAAATCGAGGTTGCAGCTTACGTGTCTTTGGTGGTACACTACAGCAGCATCAAAACATGATTACTCGCAGTGGTAGATTAGGGTACGAATCAGCCAAACCAATCAATCTTGGATTCAAAACGCAGCTGGGACACTGGGAAGAATTCGTATAGGCCAGATACCGGCAGCCTGCGATATGGCTTTGCAGAGGTATTTGAAGAATCAGACTTGCAGTGCCATAACTTGCCGGAAATCTGCTAGCATATTGAGGAGAATAGGCTTGCCAGGTGTTATCTAGCTTTTATCAGAAGCAGGTCGACGAGTGAATAATTAATAAGACCACAAGCAAACGCAAAGAACCGAGGAAAACTAGATGAAACCTGAATATTCTAGTTTTTCTTTCAATGCAACAAAAGTCGCCTCTGTAACCTGTGCTCGAATCAGAATAAGATCTTGTAGCATTCAAGAATAAGAAAAAGAAAGAATAAGAAAGAATAGGAGAATAAGAAATACTATTATAGTATTCTATGTACTTTGATGCAGCTTATAAAATGTTTGATTTGATAAGAATCATACGATCAGCTCACTTTAGACATCCTTTGTGCATCTCTTACATGGCTGTAGAGCATATTTTCAAATAAGGTGGAATCGCGAGAACATAGAGTGAGTAACCCCTTCTAATAGACACCGATTGACACTTAGTTAGAAGATACGTCTTCAATACTGGTCACCGAACCCTAAACGTGTTTAAGTTTACAAACACCAAATGCAGAGGAAAAAACTGTAAAAATCAGTAGAGATGAAACATGTTTCTAGCCAATCAGATTGTTTGTTTACATGCGTCACGAGCCAATCAAAACGCGTAAAAAACAATAGAAGACTAAGGAGAAAGTAGAATTAATCGAACGCAATATCATATTTTGCTTCTCTTATACAAATCCTCCTTTCATCCTTGCTATATAAAGCTACGTCATCTCAGGGCCTACCCGACAGCACCTACATCTATGCCTCGTAAGTTCAGCCTCTCATTCGTAGCTTCCGCTTCCTTTTAGGTTTTCCTGGAACTATTTCAAATAACGGAGCTACGTGTAAACTCATCGCACACAAATCCCGGTATCCCGTATCTAAGTACAGAAATCATCAGAGTGTGTTAGTAATTTGATGACGGTCATAATTTCTCTGTCCTGAACTACAGTCAGTTTTAACAAATATTACAGAAAGGAAGCACGGTGTGGATGAGGCTTTCAAAACGTGGTTTGGTTTCAATGAGCGAGAAAAGATGGCGTCATATAGCTTATAGTTTGATGCTTTGATGATTTGATGCGCTGCGGAATGGCATTGAGGCTGGTTTGTGGATCTGGCGATATGGTTGGGTCGAAGGGCAGTACTGATCAGTGCAGAAAATCGCAGTGCAACGCAGAAAATCGGAGTGGAGCGCGGGAAAGCACAGTGCACTGCAGGAAAGCGCAGTGTAACGCAGAAAATCGCAGTGGAGCGCGGGAAAGCACAATGCACTGCAGGAAAGCGCAGTGTAACGCAGAAAATCGCAGTGCAACGCAAAAAATTGCAGTGGAGCGCGGGAAAGCACAGTGCACCACAAGAAAGCGCAGTGCATAGAAATGCAGAGCAATAGCATTAACCAAAGTTTGAAATGTAGCGGGACTATTAACTCCTCGACTTCCAGAAGTACTTTATCCAGGGGTCAAGCCAATACTTGCTTTGTTTTCACTCTTGCTTAATGCATACCATGTCCCTAATGAATAAAAGCTGCAAAAAACATACCTCTAGAAGAATTTCATGCAGCAGCAGATCCTTGACTGATGGTCGATTCGGCGGATCTATTTGCAGACACTGCCGGACGAAATCCTGCAATGAGCATAAATACTAATTTAAAAAGCATCCCTGGCATGTAATAACAGATTGAGAAGTCTATAAATCGGAGACGGCCTGATTAAAATGCTTAACCCATTAATGGCACTATGTTTTTCAATTGCTTGTCTGTTGTGATCTATATCAGCTATTTAGCTGTTCAAAACGAACAGAGCAGAGCTTACGACTGCGCGATATGATCCGCTGTTGAATACAAATGGCGGCAGAGAGTTTAATAATGAAGATTACTGTCTCTCAGAATATCCACCATAAACCTTGGTGTTAGTGAAGAGAGACGGTACACGTGGAGTAATAATACATTGAATGATGGTTGCCTATGAAAATGTTCCAGCATCGTCTTTGAGCTGTCAAAGCAGAGCGAACAATCGCAGGAAGATTATAGCTAGAATCTATTTGAAGCTTTCTGCACATGTGGATAGAATTGACAGTTCGACTTATGAGCACATTTCTTTCGCCAATTCTAAACTGCCCTGTTCACGATGCGGATGTGATAACCACAGGCACGATACGACTACTTTTGCCAAGTACGAACTCGCGTTAAGAGTCAAAAATACTTTAGCAACGCGTGACAAAAACTTTATGCGCATAGTCGTTGTGATAGAATATGGGCTGGAGCGAATATAAACTCAGTTTCACCTAGAGTATAACCCTCCTTTCACATAGCCTTCACGCAGCTAATTATATGTAAACATTTCTATAAATGTTTGCTTACGTCAATGAAATACCTCTCTGTTGTTTCATCTTGGTTTTATCGCTTAAGATGTTCATGATTCCTCGGCAATTTTCTCTACCTCCTATCGATAAATAAAACCAGAAAAGAGCAGAAAAAAATAATCACCTTCTGTTTAGGATCATCTATTCTGTCGAGAGATTCTTGTATTGATTCAGGTGTAACGAATTTCCCATCAGCGGTCTCCAGCACCAAAGCAGCTAACTAAAAGCGAAAGGAGGAAAATGACACGAGAGATTCATGTAGCTTACTACAGATGCTAACTAATGCAAAATGAGAGAAATGACACCAGATATCATTGTACTTTGCCGTGATGCACTCAAGATTAGAAGGGTCTTAAAGGGTAGGTAACATGTCGTGCAGATCAAAAGTACTGAGGATACGAATTAAACAGAATCCTTTTGGCTGGCAATCCAGGGCCTTGAAATCGATTCAAATATGTTAAGGTCTAAGCTATTAAGACGACTTAAGCCTGAAACATTTTACGCTACTTCAACTATCATTATATAGATTGTTTCATTTCCTAAGTTGAAAATGAGCTGAAATTTTCTTTGACAATACCCATATGGGTGGGGAGGGGCGGGAACTAGGAGCATGGGAGCAGAAAGGGAAACGTAGCTAGGGGAGGATGAAGTTTCGAAAAAAGACTTTGCTTGAACTACAGTTCACTGAATAAATCCTCAACAACAGAAAAACTTCAGTAGCTCTCCCAAATGTCATACACCTTCTCCTCGAGACAATTAGATGAACTTCCTAAATCCAGCGGATATGGATATGGAGAACTATCTGGAGCAACATGTCTCCAAAATGAAGAAAACAACAGGCTAATTGCAGGGAAGAAAAATTATTTTGAGCGTACAAGTTCCTTGTAAAGAAAAGAAAAATGGACCTAAAGCTTGGGTCAAGGACTGTCTTGAGCTCTTGTGAGTGTGCCTAAAGGTAGGGTGATATATCTGGTAAGCTAATGCTTAATCTACTGGCTACTTACCTCCAGAGCAACCATACCAAAGGAATAAATGTCGGCTGCACAGTTAACAATAGATCCAGGAAGACCTGAAAGGAAGGGAGAATCACGAATGAGAAGCTGCACTAAACGAGGCAGGAATGTGAGTGTTGTGGAGGCGCTAAAGCAAAACAAATTGCACAGAGCACGAAACTCCACTTTTGATTTGAGTAAAGGCGTCGCATCAAATTCGAATTGGCAGAGTATAAACTAGCAAGACATTTCGACCATAATTCACTCCCGGTTTTGCAAATTCAAAACTTCGTTCATAAAAAGTTACTTTGATGGAAAATTCTGTAAAGGTGATTTTGAAAAATTTAATTATCCTTAGATAATTAATTGCCATGCTACACATATGCCGGAAAAGCATTTTTGTCAAAAGAAACAACAATAAATGTTGGCTTCCCATGAAACGTGTTCATCAGGAAGGAAGTTTTTCTCGGAAGTCATGGTAAAGGGGACAATTTCCAAGAAAGACCTGCAAAGATCAACAGCCCAGGTGCTAACCGTACGTGTCCTTTATTATGCTAGAACTGTAAATGAAACTTTTCCCATTAGAACACTTTTTCTAGTGAATACTTTTCCAGCGAAAATGAAGGCATCAGTGTCTTGGAGGAGGATTCACAGTCCGAAACGTGGCAATGACGTCAAAATGCCGTCATAATAAAGAACGCAAACCAGACTTACTTTCGAAGAACCTGGTTAGCTGGCATGATATCAAATAGGGCCTCTCTGTAAATAATAAACCGGTGTAATGGTCTTTCAGACAAATAGGCACAAAATTGAGCAAATCTTTTAAGCAGAAACTGCTTTGTTCTATTATACTAACTTGTGAACGACCTTAAACAAGAGGACAAATTGGATCACCTTATTTAAGAACACCCGTGGTTGGAATGATTCTTAGATTTTCAGTGATACCGAAAACCCCCTGTAGAAGGGCACAGTCAACAGTTGAGGCCTATGCTACCAAGGCGAAAGGCAGAAGATAATGGATGGAGTTCTGCTATCATTACTGATGCTCTCAAATACGACGGGGGGCTTTGTAAAGAAACCCAAAATTAATCATTATTAGTTGTTATTGTGAAGCCTGGAGAGATGGAGAGATGCATACTGGTTGTGTTTTTAAAAAAATTAAGCACTGTAGTAGCACAATTACTAACATGTTAACTTTTGGCAAATTGTAGCTTTTTGTCTTTTTAAATCAACTCCTTTGATTTATAAACCTAAAACACCCAGCCTTTGGTGAAAACAGTTTTTTGGTCTACATCCATATGTGATACGTTTGTCTACGAAGTTTGCACACTTTTGGGGACTATCAGTTGGAAGCAACGCAGCTTCAAGACGCACAGCGAAGGACAAGATGTGTGGTCAAGGCTCAGGTTATGGGACGATGACATCAAAATGATATCATCTACTGTTTGTGAAAATGGTCATCTTATTGTTTTTTGATTAACAAAAAGGGGACTGGTGCTAACTCACGGTTTAGTTAATGCAATATGATACCCTGCCACACAATCAGGGCATGCTTGCAAGCAGAAACGACAGACCAGGTGAGAATGTGATGGGGATAATAAACATGAGGCATGGTGGAGCTTGTATACTGGAAATGCTCTCGTGAAGAGGACAGCGTATAACCATGTCTACCTGTGTCAACGTTGTACAATGTTTGTCAAGGCTGAACGAATTTGATAAATATACAAATTCACCCTACCATAGTCAGGCGACGATAGAGCCGAATACAGTGTCTGTCCATCTAATTGGAAAGAGAACAGGAAAATCAGTCAAGACATGAACACGAGGTTGAAAGTCTCGTTTTTGCTCTTTGATAGACACAGGGAAACTAGAGTTAGGCATCGTCACCCCCTAGAGAATGGGCAAGTACGCATGCAATTGGTGGACATTGATGGGACGTTTACAATTATCAAAGACAGATGAAAAGAAACACAGAGTTGATAAATGTGCGCTTAAAATGTCTCAAATCTAAGAAATGGTGGATTGCATGATCTTTATTCTTAGCAAATGAAGCTTAAACATCTTCCACCTACAGGTGCATTTCAAAAAGTGCTATATAATCTCACAACGTTGCATCACTGAGAAAATTCAAAATGATGTTGCTATTGGAGGGAACTATAAACTATACATTAAGTCGTTGCTTGTACATTTTGTGTAGGAGTGATGGTGCCAAAGGCCTAAAGATATCGACTCTCAAACATAATTCCTAAAACATTTTGCTCAGGGTAGGACGTCATCTGGTCCTAATGCTTTTGACGAACCCTGCCAAACAAGTATGCATCCAATGTGGCATTCAAAGATTCACTTGGCAAAAACGAGACATTCTTATGAATTTTCAAACCGATCCACAGTCAAATACACGCTTTTAGCTTTAAAAGGCAAACTTGATTTAACATAAGCAGCAGTCAGGGTATGCAGTTACGTAAACATTGATTGAGTTTAGAATTAAATTGGATTTGCTTGCAAAAATATGGCACCTCAACACATCTAGCCCCTTTGGAAAACCAGAAACCAATCAATGCACTTGATCTTTACATCAGCAGACAATTAAATTGCCTTCACGAAAAAATAGACTTTGGCATTGCTGTAGCTAGCAATTCGATTACAGCTCGCAATATGACGGGCAATGAATTAGACAAGACAACGAAACCGAACAGCCATAAAAAGTGAATCTTCTTTAACTGTCTTTTCGGGTTCATATTCATACGGAACATAAAAGTGCTTTTCGGTAGACGATTTCTTTGCTATTATCCACTAGGAACTAATACAATCCTTGTAAAAAATTACTTGTCAAACATCATTTGCTGAGAAACGTTTTTAAGCTAAAACTAAGATTCGAGAACTCTACCTGGCCTTTGGGAAATAGAAGTATATAAACTTAGAGGCTATGGTATACTTGTAGCCCTTTAAATTGCTCCTTCAGTATTAAAAACTATCTTTTAGGAAAATTCCTGGAAAACCTGGAGGCTTCTTGGGTCGGTACTGTTGAGATGCCATGACAATGAAGCTTTAACTAGGTCAGCGAACTTAATTAACTTTTATTAGAGAGAAAGCTTTAAATATTTAAACACCATTTAGGCATATTCAGGTGTTCTAAAGAGAAGCTTTAATGAGACACTCTTGGTCGATTTATGTGATATTTAATTAAGTAGTTAATATGAGTAGGGCTGAACATGAACAATTGACTCCGTGTCATGTACTACCCCCTGCACGTCGTGCTATGCAATGACCCGCAGTACCAGGACGCATGCTAGCAGGCGGGGGCAGGCAGTACCAGAGAACCACGCCAAAATTACAACGTCATTCGACTTTAGGTCACGTCCTGGGATTGTTACTTGCCCGCAATTTCCTTGCAAATATTTAAAAAAAACTTGTGTAAAAGCTATAACTTTGGTACTCTCATAAAATGGCACAACAATGTCGACGAGGTTTTACGGTGGGATTCCCTCTTTTTAAGTCTGAAAATCAACATTGGTTAGGCCACAAAAACGAATGCCAGCTGAACCAACAAGCAAATAATGGCCAAGCAAAATTAAAAATAAAATTGGAAAATGTAACAATTTGCATTCATAATAAAAATGTGGAATGTAAATAAAACGCAGGAAAAATCTAAATGCTCCAACGCAGGAGATTGGCATGCTGATATCAAAACGTATATTAACAATAAATGTTACACAAAGCATTTAATAAACTGGTTGATTGGCAATTCACGTGGAAACATGAAAATAATAATGATGAATGAAAATAATGAAAATGAGTCTAAGGAATTATGAGCCAAGAAATTTAAAAAAAAATTATATATATATATATCCATTCTTACTTTCTTCATCGAAAATTTAATTACAAAAGAAAATAGAACAAACAAAAGAGAAATGAAATAAAAAAATTCGGCATAATTAGCTGGCAATGTTTCGCTTCATTTGAGGATCAGTTATACATTTGCAATAACCAATCCTGAATCACCATAAAACGTTCAGAAAAATCTACCCTGCCTCTCTGGTTATAAGAAGGCTTTGTATTTCAAACTCCTTCTAAAATCAACAAACACGCGCATTTTTGCGTGTAGTGTATAGCTGAAAGCCAGTGACCATCCTTTCCTACAAAAGTAAGGAAAAATAGGCTGGTTCACAAAGTCAGTCCTATCTTAAGAGTAAGCCCAATTTCTACATATGTTTTCTAATTTGAGTATTTGCTAGTCCTATCTTGCCCTAATTACAGTCTTTCCGGCAATTCAATTACATCCTTCATTCATTGCTTATGTCTGATGTACATGCATTCAAAAAAGGAATCATGTGATATAGTTACAGGAATTATGATTAAAAAATGAACCAATTTCTTTCAGGTTATACATCATTTTACATTGGAATTTAACTGGAACTGGCTAATAATAGTTGATTTCAAAAAATAATTTCGTACCCTCCGTGTATTAAAACAATTAACTTGATCAAATCAACAAGTTAATATTCAAGCAATCAATCCAGTAATGAATTAGTGAGGTAATTTTAAATAACAATTCCAGCCGATAATTTATGATTAACATCTCCCGTAAAATCGTTGACGAAAAATAGTTCCTGGAGAATTACTTATGATAAATAATTCCTGATTAAAAATGTATAATGAATAACTGAACAATTTATGATTAAAGATTTAATAATTTATGATGAGTTATTGAATAATTTATGAAAAAAGTTTTAATAATTCATGATGAATGTGATGAATTTTTGACTACGTAGTTAGACTGGACAGACATTGTACATTTGACAAAGCTGCTTTTCACTTCCATAATTCACTTTGAAAATGAAACCTTGGGCAGAGAATTCTGCTTTTTAAAGCCTGGCATGTTGATCACGAGCAGAAACGAATTCATCAGAAATAACTTTCGCAACCAATTGAAGAATTTTGTTTAAATGCTGATTGAGAGCATCTTTTATTGCACCCTCAACTAGCTTCCTTTTCCCCAATATTCTCCACCGCCTTCTCCCCCATCGTTCACTTAACATTTCACCACCTTCGCCCCTCATTCCTTCCCCTATAAATATTCAACCATATATGTAATTTCGTTTGCATCCCTAGATTTCATTTGCGTGGACAATACAACGTCTAGTCGTTTCTGAAATTGCTGACTCCAGAGACAGCAATATCAAATGACATAAGTTTGGTTCTTTAGTCATCAACAGCTGGTACAATGCCTACCAAAAGTCCTTGGAACACCTCTGGTTCTTGCATCTTTCATTTCTTTGACACGCCACTAGCTGTTAATTCCCTTCCTACCCCCAAACAATGTTCTTAACAAAATATAGCATCCACTTAATTTTAAGAAGATAGTTTGAAGAAGAAGAAGATAGAAGAAAGAAGGCGCAAAACTGACGCTTCTTTTGGCAGCAGGACAACATTGATTGTAGAGAAGGGGGGGTGGGGGAGATGGATGAACACAAGTCAAATATTTGAATTCCGTTTGAATGAAATAGTTTGAAATAGTTAAGCATTGAAATTTGCTCCTCCCATCGCCAGTTAGGGTAAAGCTGCTCCGCATTAACAGCAAACCTGATTTGCCCTGAGAGCGTTTTAGTTTCTGACTCGATTGGAAAAAATTATAATAGTGTGCCACTTCAATTATAAACAATATTGTCAGACACAAATATAAATTAAAAGCGCTGTGCCCTTCCTTGAATTCAAGGCAGTCTGGTAAATGATTTCCAAAAACATCACATTCAAAGTTCTATAGCTGCAAGCAAAATCTTTGACATAGAAGAGATTTTTAGACTAAATAACTCCCATTATATAGGCATCAGGCGGGGATTCTACTGGGTGAGTCAAAACTAAAATAAATGAGAAATGAGCAAATTAAATTTTGAATGAAGATCGAAAAATCATTGGGGATTTAAAGCCTCATTAAAGGCCATATTTTCTTAATTTGGAAATGGAAGCAAATTTTTCAAGCACCGGATTGGCATTGAAATTAGTTATAGCATAACAATCACGGGCGCTAATTAAGGTAGTCCAACTGCAGAAAACCATCCAACTTAGCATTAGGACAAACAGTGTGTGAATTTCGCAGCCGCACAAAATGAAGTTGATAACAACGGAGCATACAGTAAAAAGCCGCGGATACGTAACAAATTCTTTGAAGCTTAAACAAAAACGGAGCTAGGAGTTTTAGCAGAAAAACGAGGCTAAAATCAAAATGATGGTAACATGAAAACGAGGCTGAAATGAGAACGGGGCTGGAAATTTTTGCATCGAAATAAGGCCAACATGAAAACAAGGCTAACACGAAAACGAGGCTGGAACAAGAACAATAGAATTTGAATTCGGCTAAGAGTCTGTTTGGTTCTTATACTACGAGGTACTTCCCGGTTTTCTAAGGCAAATACTAGATTCCTTTAGTTGTCGTTGTAATTGTCTTTTATAGCTGAGAAATGAGTTATTACACGATTCTGCAGGTTTGCAGTTCCCTGAATAGGGCCCGAGTGCCAGGAGACAAGGCAAAAAAGAGGGCTCAGCATTGAACATGATTGAAGACAAAACCATCCGCATACCCCAAAAGTCCTTCACTGCAGTTTCCCCCAAAGCCCCTCCCTATAACCATCTTTAATGTTTCTTACCCCATTCATGAAAGAGACAAACACTTGAATTCATTTTCTAGTAAATGAAGAAATGAAATTATAACCAATTTAGTTAGGTCCTTTTAAAAATCTCACACTAACTACTTAGGTCTTAATGATTAATCATTTGATATAAAGTAATAGAATTTCAGGTCATAGTTTCTTATTAATTGAAAGTTCTTAAGTTTTAGGACTACATTTTTATCAGCTAACAAGTGACATTTGCCTGTGTGATTTGATTGATTTCCTTAAAAAATGTGAATTCAGTCTAGATGCATGATCTGTGTTTGTACAGCATTGGCAAATATGGAAACAGAAAAATGTACACAAGCCTTAACCTGCCGTTGAAAGACATATATTTATCTTCTATAAATATATTTTGTACAGAGTGCGGAAAAATAACCGACCCGAGCGAACTCACGACCCTTGACTTTGTACGCCAAGTGCTCTACCACTGAGCTATTGGGTCATGCTTTCAAGCCATCACTTAAGGTCAAGCCATTTGTCCGCACCGCCCCTTTTGCCGATTGCACAGGGGAGCTCCATTGAAACGTGCAGATGACCTGTTGAGTGAGAGAGGACTGCCCACACCAGACCCATAAATACATTTTTCTATGTTTGATGTCGTCGGTTCCTTGACGTCATTGGCCTGAACGCGAAAAGCTTGAGGATATTTTATATATAATATACTGGTAATAGTTTTTTTTAAGGAATTGAAGACCTTTTTAGTTACAAGTGTCACTGGTTTAGTCAAACTCCTAAAATATCACTTGCTCATATGTCAAGATTTCCTCATGAAAGGGAGATAGGCAGGTTTATCTGTGACGTGACGTCACATGCAAATATGGCTACATCCAATTGTCATTTCAATGTCAATTGTCATTAGAAAACTCAAAATTTCTTCTAAAGAAATATGCAAATCTGCTTGCGGGCAGGATTAGTACTCAAGGGAAACCCAAAAAAATTACTACGGCGTTTGACAGAATTCAGGTTTCAAAGCTTATGATGTAAGGAGAAATAAGGTTTGTGAAAAAATGATCTTTGTAGGACCGGAAAATACAACGAGAGGCGGGGGATGAATTCTTGGATTAGCAGCGTGTCTTCATCAGATGCTTCACCATCGCCCCTAATCTAGTCATTTCAAGAGTTTAATAGCCGATTTATCAGTCAAAAATTGATATTGAATTATGGATGTAAGCGATACGCCTGATGCTACAAATGCATTTATTTATCGTTGGCAGAGGCATGGAAAGGCCCGAAATATCGATTTAAACTTACCGTATTCTGGTGCAATAAAATGCATATTTTTCGCCTCTTGCTTGCATGTTTTCACGTGTCGATGTATCGATTCTGGTGCAACTGTGATATAATTATAACTAATTGATAAAAGTTTAATATTGAATGAAACATCGGCAAACATGAAGAATCTGGAGAGGTATCATGTTTTGCTAGATGTCATATATTTAATAGAGCGTTCCTTGACTCTAAGCGACCTGTGATTCGTTGATGCAGTCAAAAAAATCCTCGACGGAAATGACACGAGGTTAATCGGATTGTCCGAATCGGATTCCTCACATTCACGCAAACATCCATATTCATAATGGCTAAATGAGTAAGGTTAACAATAAGTAGCATTTATTGTAATTAACGACTTTTTTTGGAACGGTAACAATAATGAAGAATAAAATTGTTTTGTAAGGCAGAACTAAAAATACTTTTAGCATGCCAAAATTATGGATCCACTCTTCCGTGATATTTTGCAGTACGAAACAAATGCTTCTCAAATAATCAGGAACAACATATGAGAAACAAAAAGCAATTAAATCAGAAACATTACAACAATATGAGACAAGCCAGTAAGGAAAGCAACAATCATTTACCAGTTCCTATCTTCATTAGGCCGTTGTGTTGTATGAATATTGTATCGCAGCTGAGGTTACCATGGACGATGGGCGGGTCACAGCCATGCAAGTAGCTGGAATGGAAAAAAGCTGGAATGAAAAAATGCTGGAATGGAAAAATTCTGGAATGTTAAAGTACTAGAATGGAAAAATGCTAGAATGGCGAGATACTGGAATTGGAAAATGCTGGAATGGGTAAATGCTTGAATGGAAACCTTCTGGAATGGAAACATTCTGGAATGAGAAAATTCTGGAATGTTAAAGTATTGGAATGGCGAGATACTGGAATGGGAAAATTCTGGAGTGGAAAAATGCTGGAAGGGGAAATGCTGGAATGGAAAAAATTCTGCAACAGCAGAATTCTGGAATGCAGTTGATGCAGGATACTTTACATTGGGTGATGTTTTCAGACACGTGGACGTTGAAATGGGTAAACATTTGAGGAAATGGGCAATATGAAATGACTAAGTGATGTATTTCAGTGATTTAAATCATAAAATGGAAGATTTTTATGAAACCAAATACCAAGGAACAGCCTAGGTACACAAGTGGTGCCAGGAATAACTTTATTACATTTCTAAACATACTTTGATATTGGCTAACCTAAGGAGCAATGGTAATTATGACATCTTTGGTTTTTCTCATTTGTGTACTTTTTCGCTAGCTTCGTGCGGGGATCTGTCTCCCTTCTCTCTATACTATCTAATTTGTATAAGGTCTTTCAAAGGTCAAACCTAAATAAGTCGAATTCTTCTAAGGTAGAATTAACTGCTTCAAAATGAAGAAATTTCCTTCAGTCCTACTGCGAGAAGTCGGATATCCATCAAGTTGGTGGGACTTTCAATCCTCTTTACTGGGTTAGGAAGAAAACTTAGTGCATAGCTGACTAGAGTCGACTATATTATTCAGTCGGGCTGATTTTCAATCCCCTTCAGGATATTTGGCAAACAGGCATGGGCCAGACCTTTCTAGGTCAGACTTTAGCAAGAAAGGATTAATTCTTCTTGATTTCAAAACTGAGGGTTTAGCATCAGTCGTACCCAGACATCCACCAAGTCGGGTTGACCTGGCCAACTTAAGACATGCCTGAATAAAGTCGGGTCGACTTCTCATTCTTTTAGGATTCAAGGCAAACAAGTTCAACTTCAGTTGACCCGATGATTATAATTTTCAATGACTCGAGCTGGCTCTCAGTCTCCCTCGAGGGCAACAAGGTTTGTAGCAATGTACTAGAGGTAGGCAACTGTCCACTTAAAATACTTTCCGTTCCTGTTGAAGGTTCAGGCAAACAGAATTAAACTATCTTCGCAACTCGGAATGGGAAAACAAACATAACAAACTTGTACCTGCACTAAATTACTACAATGGCTAAACCGAACTCACCTTAACGCTGATAAAATTTGCTTGCACCATCGTTTCCAAGCCTAAGGATAAAAATAAAATGTTTTTATTCTTTGTTAAACATATCAAATATTAATGAATAGTGTATGTAAAGGAATAAAAACAAATTAACTACCGTTGACAAGTTCTCGAAACTCATACTTTCCTTTTCCCTTCCCATATAATCCGGTTCAAGAAAAAACAAAAATATTCCCTTGAATCAAATACTGATGACTTGCTTTTCAAAAAGCCTTTGAATGGCAAGAGGCTGGCGCTTTTTGAAGCTCAGTAATGAGAAAAAATCTAGCACACCAAGACATTTAACCCAGAGCAGTTTCACTTAGGTCAGGTGCTATCTTACAGAGGGCTAGGTCACGCTATTTCTTGTGACACAGAGGGCAGTAACATTTAGGTTAAACAGTCTCTTATCAGTTGAACTTGGGTCAAGCAGATCCTTGGCACACAGAGGGCAGTAACATTTAGGTTAAACAGTCTCTTGTCACGCAGAGGGCAGTTGAACTTCGGTCACAGAGTCCTTTGCCACAAAGACGGTAATTACATTTCTCAAGCAGTCTCGTATCACATAGATGGGAATTACACTTGGGTCACGCCAAACACAAGCCCACGTCACACAGAGGGAAGTGACATGGTCAAGCACTCGCCTTTTCCATATAGTGCGATCCCAGTTGGGTCAAATAGTTTCTCGTCGCACAGAGGGGAGCTGAGGAAAACTGCAATTATCAACCCTTTGGTGCAGGAATACTTACAACCAGACATATGGTGGTCAGTTTTTTGCGTTTTTCTAATCTTTTGTGCCCATCAAATTGTTAAGTTGCCCTCGTCAGTAGACAACAAATTAAACATGTAAACCTTTCACTTTGGTATCACATTGTATATAAGATGGGAAGCAAACTAGATTTTTTCCAAATACACAAAGCGTCATCAACTTTATGCGCTTTCTATAAATGGAGACTTTTTATCGATTTTGCTCAAAGTTATTAATCATTATAAGGTAGTATTACCTTGAAGGTGTAACATAACAAGATTTAGAAGTTCAACAATAGACTAGAATACAAATACATTGATTCATATTTAAAGAAAAAATTCAAAAACCTTGAGATTTAGAGTCTTGTTGTTTGACTTTGTCTTTTTCAGGAACTGAGTCAGCGAGCCAGATGTCATAAACTCAGTGATGAAAATGAGCTGCTTAAAGTATAGATATTTAATATAACATACAACTAAACCTATTGAAGTTATCTAAAAAAGGGATTATGAGGCTTGCAAAGATAATAAAAATTACCAACTATAATTTTGAAAAAGAAACTGTATGACAATGAAGAAACTAAATTTCATCAAGCAATCAAGTTCAAGTCACAATCACAATCAGTAATACTACCAAGGGGCAAATTGAGCGACAATTTTCCCCATTACAAGTGCATCCTCGCAATTTCCTAATTCATAACTTAGGGAAGACTGTCAAATTCAACACAGCAGTTCTAGAATTTGGCAATCATTGTAAGTAAAGGCTTTTAAAAAAACTCTTTTTCTGGTACACAGTTAATCTTGTATACCTAAGCCTGTGATACAAAAAAGACCTTAGAGGAAAAAACAGGCAAAAAATTTTTTAACAAAAAAAATTTGGTATTGATTTGAAGAATACCAGAGCAGATATCAAAACAAAATTGAAAAGCTCATACCCTTGGTTGGTCATCTTTCATGTCTACCCAATATTTATGAAATTTAACAATGTTTGGATGCTGGAAAAAAGAGTAAAATCAAAGTTGCTATGTTCATGTGGAAGAAAAAGCTGAAAAGGCAAAACTGAACAAAACAATATCATATCTCATCAATACATCAATATATTAATAACAAAAGATATTGCACATTAAAAGTGAAAGAGGGAAACAACAAAACAGTTTCTAAATGTATAAAAAACTTCAATTACTTGTAAAATATTGCCTAATGGGCACTTTTTGCCTAATGGTTTTTGTAATACATTTTGGAATTAGCTAATCTTCTAGACTTCTAGACAGCCAAATATGAAGTTGATTAGAATGGACAAAAACAAGCATTGATCATCTTTGAATACAACAATTTTAAGATAAAAAATATAAAAGATATTATTATATATGAAAGAGGACTTACATCTAATTGTGTCAGATTTTCAAAAATTCTCTTGAATGTAACCTTTGGAAAAAAAATTGAAAATGTCTTTTAGAAAACCTTCAGCCTACCCAATAAGAAAAAGATGCAAACCATTTCCATTAAGTAAAGCAAAGGATCCCAGTAAAACTAAAGAACTTCTTACAAATATATTTAAATCCTCTAAGTATCAGAAGCAAGAAAAAATGTGTTTCACATTTCACCATACTAATTCAGGCCTTTTCACAAGAAGTAGCCCACGCCAATGGCCCAATGCTTGTGTGATTTCTTTTGGTCACTTTGATAGTGAAAAAATTGTTCCTGTTATTAGGTACCCTCTTGTTGAAGATAATTAACTCCAAGAAAAACTAAATCCCCTTGACAAGTGTCCTTGGTTTATGAGACTTTATTGCTGGATGGCTGCAAAATTTTATTTCATACCTTTTTAAAAACACTTTCACTGCCAAGAAAATGTCCTAAGTGCTATTGCATGTAACTCAAATATTGGAAGATGCTTAGCCAGTCTTTGTAATATGAAAATAGGCTGCATGCAGCATTTCGCATGCCTTGATTACTTTGCGCGTGCGATGCAAACCGTTATCGGTTGTTTCTCATACCTGTTGTCAAGAACTGGGTGCTGCTTTTAAGGAGACCTTTTGTGTTATAAACTGAACGGAAACCAAGGAAATAAACGGAGAAACTGTTCTTGTTCTTTTTTAAAGATGTTAAATTTAATTAGTCACTTAAAGAAATCTGGATTGAAAAAATTATATTACCCATAGACCCTACCATCTATTGACACATTGCCATGCAGCGTCACTGACTTCAGTAGCATCATTAATATAGCGGATAACTTAGCAGATATTCATAAAAAATATGAATTTGGCGACTTTTAGTTACCGCTGCTCTGAAAATCTTTGAAACATAAGCAATTTTAAAAAATTTTTGTGGCAAAATCTATGTTTTGCAGGTGCGATCTCATATTACAAAGACTGTTAGCTCACATTTTGCTGTTTCTTTTCATCCATTTTCAAAACTTAAAATTTTAAACAGAGGAATAAAAGTATGTTCAAAGCTTCCATAACTATTTGACAGCACAAAAAATTACCTCCTTGTTCTTCCAAGATCTTTTCTCTGAAAACAAAACCTCATTCCAAACTACCTCAACACCTTCTTCTGTGTCCATGGCAAGATACGAAGAGTCTATACCAGGAACATTTTTCTGGCTAACCTTAAAACACAAGAAATTGTATCAATCAACTTTTCTCTCAAATAAGTTTTTCAAATCTTACAACTCTCTTCCCTATGTGTGGCTTAGATTTCTGAAAGTGAGTTTGACCCACCATGACCAATCTCAACTACAGGCTAAACTTGTTTTAGCCCTAAACAAACTGTTTAACCAATTCAAAACATTAAAATTTGGTTTAACTATTCACATAAGTGTACAATTTTGTTATGTCTCTTGACATAGTTAGAGCTCTTGTATAAGTTTACTGGATTTCAAGAAGCCCAACAATAAATACCTGCATCATGCAACAGATGGTATTATTGAAACCTTTTTTATAGGTTGTTTCACAACATTAAAGAAGGAAAAAGATTCTATAGCATAATTGATACAGCAATCATTATGCTCATGTCTTCAATGAGGAAATGCTTTCATTGATTTACCCAAGGAAAAGGCTACTGAAACAAAAGATCATATAACTACAAAGTGATCTTGTTTTAAAACTTACATCACACCAAAACTTTCATAATTCTAATATGGCATTAGAAAACCAACATCCATTACATTTTGGTGGGGCCTACACAAATTTTTACTAGCAGATTCATGCTGCTATAATTATTTTTCATTAAGTCTTTCTTGTTATTCAATTGTCTTCTACGTGCAGCTGGGTGCAAATTGCCAAATGAAAAAGGGGCAGATATTTGTCCACTTAATTGCCTATTCAAAAATTCAACCATGGCCTTTCCTCTTCTAGGTAATGTGACTCAACCAAACTGCCAACAAATTTCTTCTGGTGGAAAAATTCAACAGCAAAATATAAGGGGCTAAATCTATTTATTGCCAGGTTGAAAAACTTGCATGTTCTCGCAGCTATGCTGGAATTCTTGTGCTTGCACCTTGGACTTTTTTCATCCAAATATCAATGTAGTCATGTATATTATACCATATATACCTATATAGCAAGCATTATTGATCGCGGCTTGATGCTTCCTCTATCACGTCGCAGGTGATAATGTGCCCTTGGTCGCAACAACATGTTGGCAAAATAGTGCCAGTTTTCAAACCTGGGTTTAGTGTTGCTAAGGGGGACTACATAAAAAGAAAATATGAGGATCCTTTGAACAGACCGTTGGGTGAATCATTGATAATGCAATATAATACTGTTCAAACAATATCATTATTAACGTAAACTTAAGAGTAGCTCGGAGTGGAAGTGGATTCTTCCACGTGGCTTCACTTCTCTGAACAAAAAATTTCTGATTTTAGATCTGCCCCTTTGTAATAAACAAAGTTGCCTTGGAAGTTTGTATCAAGAACATGTACTTGAATTTGCACTATAGTCAATCCAATATATTTAGAACAGGTTGGCCTCAACAGTTAGGTAGAATATCCTACTACTTTGAAAGAATGCGGCAGGGATGTAGAAATTTTTCTGATCCCCATGTCTTACTTACAATTCGCACAAATGAATAGCAAAAATGACCAACGACATACTAAATTTTAGGCCTACAAACACAATATAGACCTTGGGCTTGGGAAATTACCTCCTTTCTGTGTTTCTCCCATCTACCACAGGGGCTTGTCTCTACAACCTCCTCATCGTCACTTTCAGAATCGGGGTGCATTTCTTGACTTGGTGATGTTTTATCGGCCATCTTTCACATAAGTTCAGGAGCACTTCCCTGGGAGAGAACGACTTAGGCCCTTGCTGGTTTCTAAGTGCTCCTCCGTAATCAGACACATGTTCCTTTCCAACCACTGGCATGTTTAGTTGCCTGTTTTTATCAGATTTCCACTGCTGACTTTACTTTCGGTTCATAGGACGTCGTGAAACGGATAATACCTATGTATAATGATTGTGCTTATTAACTGTTATCGTCCTCGCATATACCGTTAATTCCCCAATCTGCCCCCCCCCCCTCGAGAAAGCACCCCTCGAATATACCCCCACCCTAGAACTACAAATTTTCAATAAGCCCCCCCCCCTCGAATAAGCCCCACCTCTATTTGTTGATTTTTTACTATTGAGGTTGCCTTTGGCATTTTAGTGAATTACCACAAAGATTCATATTTTTGTTTATAATTTAATCAAATGTTACTCTGTACTTAGATTATTTTTTATATTATGAAAAGAAAGAAATTTCAAAAATTATCTTTTTATGTGGCATGTTTCAGGTAATTTTATAAGCCGTTCCTTAGGGATTTCGTTTTAAGTAGTAAAGACCTTTAAATATTTTGGCCTTCTACATGTTGGTTCCTTATAAAGTGGTTCCTTATAAAAAAGCGTGTATTCAATATACCAATATACCACCAATCTTTCATCCACAACTTAAACTTTGTGTATGAGATTTCACAGGCTTGGAAGTTTTCATGCTGTTATCATATTTCGATCGGTTGTTGTCTCATTTTTATTAACAGACCTAACAATTAACAATGAAAGCAAAATGCACAATCATCGCGTTTGGCTTGAAAAGGAGGGAATTTCTCCACTCTTGTGTATCCAATTACACAAAGCTTTTATTCGAGTCCCATCAGTTCACGGAGAGGAAACTACCAAACTGAACCAGCATAGAAGGATTCTGATTCCAACGGCCTAGAAAGTCAAAGCACATAAGACCCAGCGCAGGCCGATCTCAACAACACAGCTAGTCGATGAAATGTAACTCGATCACCGAAGTGCTACTGTTGAACATGCAACCAAGTTATATGTGATATTGTTGTCCTGAGATAGGCCGAGAAAAAGAGGTGTTCCTGAAGTTGAACTTTCTGCAGTTGGTGCCTCCGCACGAGCTTCGGTATGTTTCGTTTTATCGTAAGCCAGTAAACAATTCTAGCAGCTGGATCCAGAACCTACTTCGTTGGGGCCTACTCCAGACAAACCCAGTCATATCCGATGTCTTACCTCTTGACAATAGATTTAAGTCTATCAAATTAATCAAAAGTTGATCAAAAGATAAGGGTATTGCAAAAACGGTCACTGTACAATAATAAGCTGGAAAACAGGAAAGTTCAGAGCCCTGCAATCTTGTATTAATGGCCCCGTTTTATGGCCCAAAATGATATTCCCTTATTTTTTGACCTTTCGACACCGTTTCCCTAAACAAGGAAGTTGAATTGATTGTTTTAACTAAAAACGAAACTGGTCAGGCGAAAATATACTTAACCAGTTCCACAAGCCATCTACAAACACACCCTAGACATTCCCCACTAGGGTAAGTAGGGGGTTGCTATTTCCTAGTGTGACGTAGCCTACTGTGAAATCCTTGATTAACTTTACTCGGCGACATTTATATAGTTTATTATTAATAACGATGATATTTACAATCCCTTAAAAGAAATCGCACATTCTCCCACATTCAATTATTTCAAGCATTCCAGGGGCCCAGTGTCGAAAGGCTATACCTTTCCTAAAAGACGTGGTTATAAATGCAAAAAAATATTACAAAGAAACATTTCCATCTCCCCCTTACCTCTCTTTCACCCCTTTCCAAAAAAGGTGCGTATCTTCAGTGACGAAGGTGGATCTTTAGAGTTGGTCAACCAAATTGTACGGATAAACCGGCTGGAGGTACGGGGGCGCCGCGAGCCCCCGGGGGTTTCAGGGGGACATTTTGATACCAACGTTAAGGAAAAGAAGCTTTAAGAAATTTGGAGGTAAAAGGTTGATTTTTGAAAATTGCAATTGTTAGGAAGACATCAAATTAGTTAATTTTTTAGGCGTATACGTCAGTTACAAATGAAGTTTTAAAGTTCTGCCAATTTGTGAATATACAAGCATTAGTTGAGGAGATTCACTTTCGATCCAAAACATATGTATCTTATCAAACCGACTGATCGAAATTATCTTTATCAATTTTATTTTTCAAAAGTCTCAGAACCCCAATCTATCGATTGAGCCCCCCCCCCCCCCCACTTTAAAACTCAGAGTAATCAATGAAAGTCGATATGAGCCATGTTGATTCGGCCCATATCAATCAAACTAACCTCTCCGATTTATAAACCGTGCAGTGATTGGGTTGCTATGTTTTCGTTTGGGGCCAACTCGATTTTCACTTGCATTGTGGTTATAATTTCATCTCCCCCCTTACCTTTCTTTCGCCCCTCTGCTGGGGGCAATACACCTATGCACCCCTGCCACCACGCAAATGGCCTTTTTACCCTTTTTCCAGAGAATATATTAAATGGCCTTTTTACCCTAACGCTGCATCATCCTCTTTTAAATTATAGGAATTCCCTTTAAAAGCTCGTAAAGTGAAATGTTCCCTCAAATGATTCCTTGCGTGGCCATAGCCTTGACATGGGCAATCGTATGGCAAGCTCCAAAAGGTGAGTTGAGAATTAATTATTTGCAGAAAACTCATCCTGGGAATGTGTATTTATTCCATCATGCTCTACACAATTAACAATTGAATAGGTGGCTGGCAAAACAATAAAAAGTTAGTTAGTTATAAATTAAATCCAGAATTTGCTTCAACTACACAATCTTTAGGGTTGAAACTAGGTATTAACAAACTTACCGTTAATTTAGGCACCTCTTATCATAATTATTACATATGTAACTTGTAGCGTGCGTTCTCTTTAGAATGTTTAAAAGGCATGCTGTTTCATTTGGTCCTTTTTGAGGTGATAAGTTATCTACTGGTTTTCTTCCACTAATTCATTGCAACCTTTTTCAGGGTTTGCGGAAAGCGCATACGTCAACGCAACCATGCCCCAACGCACTGCTATCGAAAATGGAACAAAGATTGAGTTCATTTTAGACGCATTTGATCCACCCGCCACAAGTTTATACTACACATTATTAAAATTTGGATATGAAAAGGCAGGAACACCGTTTTTAAGACTCTACAACTATAATAAAATTACATCAGTCTTTGTGCGTCATTCTTCTTTACCAACCGAATTTGTAGGGAGGCTGAGTACATCGATGGTTGGAGGCAAACATAAAATTTCAATTGCTCCAATATTGTTTTCAGATGAGACATACCAATTCTACTTTGAGTTAGACTACGCTACTGCTTCGGGCTCACCAACAAGGATCGACAGTCAGAAGTACTTGCTACAGAACGTGTATTGTAAGAAAAATTCTTGCCTTGTTCCTTGTTGAATTCCGCGACATTAATTCTCTAGATAAACATAAACTAGCATCTCTAACTTTTAAAAATTGACTTCACATGCCAGCTACTCGTTTTGCCAATGTATATGATAATACAGCATCTCTAAAGATCATTCTCTCGTACACGGTAACCTACTTCAAACTTCGGCAATCCTGCCATTGCCTTAAGACATTTCAGATTTTGAAAGAAAGATTCTTGATTAGTTCCTTGTTGAATTCCATGACATTAATACTCTAGTCAAGTCCCTAGTCAATTATTTGGATCCCTGAAAAGAGATTAAATTCCTTTAATTTAATGTACCTTTAATTTAAAACCCTTTGCTTCCCTCCTGGGTACAATGTATTAGGGAAACTTAAAATGTTATTTCAATTCAAGTTTTCCAGACTGTAAAAAGCTTATAAACTAGCTTTCTCTAATTTTTAACATTGCTCCATTCTCCCTGTTACTTCTTTCGCAAATGTATATAATACCACAGCATCACTAAAGAACATCCCTTACCCCGCACATGGCAACATACTGCAAACCTCAGGTACTTTTCTCAGTGGTAGTCCTCGCCCACACTGGCTCATATACAAACCCAGCCTAAACACATTTCAAATATTTTAACAGCCATAGGGTAATAGAATGATTAGTGGTGATTGGCTTAGCGGCGAGGGAGACCACGTGATTTAGCTCAAGCCATTGATAACACAGAACCACGATTTTTCAGGAAACTGAGTAAAGATTGCACAGTTAGAAGTAGGGAGTAAACAGTGAAGTCTTTCCAACCCTGGCAATGCAATTGATGTGGAAATTTGTTTACGTCTATAGCAGAACCAGTATTTAACGAATCTGCGTCGATCGAGGCATCCAGTTTACTAACTGAAGGACGTGACGCAGCCATAACTTGCGTTGTTCGCAGTAGGCCAGATTCATCAGTCACGTGGTCATATAACAATGGAACGATCAATGCAACTCAATCGACTTCAACTTCGACAAGTGGTGGCATCACTACCGTTACAAGCGTATTGTTGATCAGGAACTCGTCTATGTCGCTTTATGGTGAAAAGATCACGTGCTTCGCATCACATCAGTTTTCAGCCCAGTTAATCGCAGTACAACCAATTTTGTACGTGAGTGTTTTTGGAGTGATTTATACAGAGTAATTCCAACCCCTATCATATATCTTGCACTCTCTTTCTCTATTAAAAATTAGAGGCAATTTCATTCATTTATGGGTGCTCTGACAAAGCAGTGGAAAAAAACGTCAATGAAACTTAACTGATTTTTCCTTTCTCAATCTCCAATTAGATTTGCCTGTATTAACCAGCTTAACAGCCACAACAACCACTCCGGTGGATGGATCCTCGGTGGTCCTGACCTGCCTCAGCCGCGCCCACCCAGCTGTTTACTTCAGGTTCACCTCGGGGAATGGAACGATACTTCAAGACGGTACTAATGGTAGACTATTCATTCGCTCACTGAATTACAAGGACGTTGCCAACTATGCGGCAATCTACAGATGCACCCCATACAATGCACACGGGGCTGGTCAATACCAGGAAATTACACTCAATATTCAAGGTAAGTGCTTTTCTATTGTTATAAACTCTAATTCTTCAAATTGAAACATTGATCCTTTTCAAGGAAAATAGCATCTAGAACTAGGTCAATTTACGACAACCACTCCATTTCCGTTGATAAACTGACTATCAGCATTCTCTCATATATTAAACTTTCGACACCTCAGCAACATTCAAGGATTATACACTGTAATAGCATGGCAAAAGTTTGCTCTAACTTCCTTCAGATTATCTCATGTCCTAAAACTGTAATAGTATGTCCCAAAACTTTATACCTGATGGATTTGTAGAACGAGGAACCCTGGCACAAGCCATCACAAAGTTGGAATGAAACATCGTTTTTCTTGTCACAAAAACTGATGGTGCTTCTGTCATTCTTCAACAGTTGCTCCAGTCATAGCTTTCTCCATTAGACCCAACACAGTCAACGAGCGAGGTAATGTAGCAGTTCTCTGTGACGTCATCGCTGCCAATCCTGCACCCAGAGTGTTCATACGAGATCCAAATGGAACAGGCATACGTCACACCAATGGATCTGCCATCTTCACCTCTGTGAGTCGTTATCAAAGTGGAAGATATTCTTGCGTCGCGTACAATGGCGTTGGCAATGCTTTGGTCTCTCGATACGCAATCCTCGCTGTTTACTGTAAGTTGATTGCGCACGTCAAAAATCCCTAGTCAATCATTTGATTGCCTTTTTGTTACATACTGGGAAAATACTTCATTTAAAAAAGATAACCTCAACAGTTTTCGAGGAAAACAACTACAAGAACAAATATTTATTGTATTAATGAAACCGTAATCTTTCATATTTAGGATACTCAGAATATGATTTCAATCTTAAATATTTTTCTTAGTGAAGGAAATCCATATAGACAATGATTATACATCATCTAGATTTCAAACAAAATTCATATTCCTTCTTAGACCTTCCAGAAGATGTAAGCATGGGTGTATCAGATAGGAAGCCAGTTAATGGCTCTACGGTCGTGTTCACGTGTTCAGCACGTGCCTTTCCACTTCCAAGATACCGGTTTTACAAAGTTTCCGCAACAACAGCAACGCTTGTCCAGGATTCCCTCTCTGCCATATTTTACAACAAGAGTGTGAATTATGCAGATTATACCGGGTACAAGGTCACCATAAGGTGCATCGCGTACAACTTGCTGGGGTCTGGTGCATACATTGAAACAACCGTTGATATTCAAGGTATTTCAATATGGAAACAACATTCGATTGGAAAATCAGCGATGAGTCGCTACTGGTTAACATATTTTTCCATGAAATGGAATGTTTCATAGAAACCAAACTGGAGCATTCTTCTGAGATACGTTGCTCTTCCTCTGTAAATGGCCTACATTAAGACAGTCTATTTACTTCTTTCTTCAGAAGTCAAGCAATAATATCCGCGTTTATGTTAATGATAGTGAAGATTTTGTAGTTACCACTAAAACACATGAAAATCATATGTTTTGTAGTATAACATGTACATCTGAGTGTGTTTTTACATTACATATGGATAATTCCACATTTTAGTGGCTCCGCTGATATCACTGTCCCCAACAGTTACTGTCAATGAAAGCCAAGATGCTACGCTTAAATGTGTCGTTTTGGCAGCCAATCCTGCACCTACCATCAGTTGGAAAGGCCCATCCAAGCGCCAACTATCGCACACAAACGGAGTACTACGGATCCGGTCCGCTCACAGAAACCAGTCTGGAGAATACACATGCACAGCATCGAATGGCATTGGACCAACCGACTCCAAACACACTTTGCTCAACGTACAATGTACGCTTCTTGGTTTAGCGATAGTCAGGTCTAGTTTGATGTCTGGGCCATTTCACGGAACATGCTCTTCTTTCAATGCATTGCGCCATTTTTGTTGATGAAACAAGGAAACTGAACCACAATGTGTTAGGATAAGTTGCATTTTCAAAATGATGTTAAATGATGAAATTACCATCTACAACTTGGATTAAAAATGTCAGATTGAAGAATGAATTCTACTTCTTCTACTTCTTCTACTTCTTCTTCTTCTACTTCCTCTTCTTCTTCCTCTTCTATTTCCCCTCATTTTACTTCTTCTACTTCCTCTTCTTCTACTTCCTCTTCTTCTTCCTCTTCTATTTCCTCTTTATTTCTCCTACTTCTTCTTCTTCTACTTCCTCTTCTTCTTCCTCTTCTATTTCCCCTCATTTTACTTCTTCTACTTCTTCTCTTTCTACTTCCTCTTATTTTTTTTCTACTTCTTATTTTTCTTCTTCCTCCTCTACTACTTCTTCTTCTTTACCGTAGACCTTGTCCCTATTAGCCAGGGTCGGCCGATTGAAGTATCAATTGCATGGATGAGTTGCATAGACTCTTCTCAAGTTGCTTCCACAAATATGATTTAAAATACTTCTGTTACTTTTCAGATGAAAAACGTTCTAACGCAGAACACAGAAACACAGCTCAAGAAATTTCGAATCAAACAAGCCAACACGCAATCGCATTGTATGCCGTGCTTGGTGTGTGCATTCCTGTGGTGATGCTTTTGATTATCTGGATCATCATGCGACAGCGAAATGTCATAAAGAGATTGTCAGGTAAACTTCATACCCCTAGCACGTTATGTGCAGTGACCTGACTTGGACTAAATTGAACTGGATAGAGTGAAAAATAGCAAAGCAATTACTATTACCTGTTTTAAATTTCAAGCCTAGTCTTACTTTGGACTAGAGTAAACTGGATATATGTAAATATCCTTATTCAAACTGACTTGATCTTCTCATTCATTCATTCATTCATTCATTCACGGACGGTTAATGCAGAATAAATATAAGTTCAAGTCAGCTAAAAAAATTTTAGCAGCAGAATTGATGTTCTCAGAGAAGGCTAGTCATCTGAATAAACCATTCGATATCGGATGTAAAATTTGTAGCCACGATTATTCCATCATTCTTCCAATCGTGTTGAAATTTATATTGAACACGTAACGCTACGAATACTAACTGGTACTTATCTTTATTTAATTTAGATGTGGCATCGAAAACCAATAAACAAGAGTAAGTGAAAACTCTTAAATACTTTTAGGTCTAGGGCACACTGCAGGTGTTTATCGGCGAAACATGAGATCTTTGTCTTTTAATAAAATCTTTTGTTGTGTGCGGCCAAAGAATACCAACGATTTTTCTCGTAAAGACTAGATTCCAGAATCAATTATGCTGTGCAGTTCGTCACGAAGCTGTGAAGCAGCATGTTGTCTCTTGAGAGATTGGCGACAGAAATCGTCCCTTGTGTGGCAAACAAAGACTTTTTCAAAGACAAAAATCGCATCGCCGATAAAAAGGGTGCGCCAGACTCTAATTGCATTTGAATTGGCACCAGGGTAGCACTTCTAATGAACTTCTCTATAAATCTCAGGCGTGATGGGGCTAGTCACTTTGACCTGGTTTCAAGTGTCACCCTTTACAGACGCTATTAACACTAAAGACCACCACACACGGCAGACTTTTGTCTTTGAAAAACGAAGATTTTTGTCTTCGGAGACTCCGCACACGACCATGTTTAATTTCGATGACTGTTTTTGAAAGACAAAAATATTTTTCATTGACAAGCGCAGACGGCAGATTTCTGTCTTTGGGAGGCAGAAGACAAAAATCTTTGTATTTCAAAGGGAAAAATATGTCGTGTGCGGTGGGCTTACAGAAAAGAACTTTTGTACCAATAGAAGTTAACCAAGTAAATATCTCGATACAAACAAAGAGAAACGAAGTTGAGTATTTGGCACATGTTTATTTGTGGACATGAACCCCTTTTTCCTTGCATTGGGACAACATAATGACTGGACAAAGACAAGCCCTGGGTCTTCTTAGGGCGCGCCATGTTTCCTTTCAACCAATATTAATTTTGATTGCAGGACTTTTGACACATCTGGCAATCAGCCAACAAATCCCACGCCAGACAATTCTGACCAGCAATATGAAGTGGTCGCAAACCCGTTTCCTCGCAACAGTGGGGACACCAGTGATGAAACCTACATGGAATTGCGCCCCAACAACAGCAACAACACCGATAACCCGTACATGGTTCTCAAGAAACATTATGAAAATGTTAATCTTCGGTTGTAGTAACTGATTTTCAACTGATATCAACATTTATTTTTCTTTTTATTTCAGTCTTGTCGGTTGTTGGACAGGTAGCTAAACATTAAGTCGGTTTTTATTTCTTGGTGTTTGCGGCTATAAAAATTTTCCAAATCGAAAAGTTCCTTTGGGATTTCGTTTTTAGTAGTATAAGTTCTTTAAATCCTTCTGCCTTCTACATGTAGGTTCCTATAAAGTTGTTCCTTATAAAATAGCGTGTATTTGATATACCAATATACCACCAATCTTTCATCCACAACTTAAACTTTGTGTATGAGATTTCACGAGATTGGAAGTTTTCATGCTGTTATCATATTTCGATCGGTTGTTGTCTGACTTTTATTAACAGACCTAACAATTAACAATGAAAGCAAAATGCACAATCGTCGCGTTTGGCTTGAAAAGGAGGGAATTTCTCCACTCTTGTGTATCCAATTACACAAAGCTTTTATATGAGTCCGATCAGTTCACGGAGGGGAAACTACCAAACTGAACCAGCATAGATGGATTCTGATTCCAACGGCCTAGAAAGTCAAAGCACATAAGACCCAGCGCAGGCCGATCTCAACAACACAGCTAGTCGATGAAATGTAACTCAATCACAGATGTGCTACTGTTGAACATGCAACCAAGTTATATGTGATATTGTTGTCCTGAAATAGGCCGAGAAAAAGAGGTGTTCCTGAAGAATTGAAACTTTTCTGCAGTTGGTGCCTCCGCACGAGCTTCGGTATGTTTCGTTTTATCGTAAGCCAGTAAACAATTCTAGCAGCTGGATCCAGAACCTACTTCGTTGGGGCCTACTCCAGAAAAACCCAGTCATATCCGATGTCTTACCTCTTAACAATATATTTAAGTTTATGAAATTAATCAAAAGTTGATCAAAAGGTAAGGGTATTGCAAAAACGGTCACTGTACAATAATAGGCTGGAAAACAGGAAAGTTCAGAGCCCTGCAATTTGTATTAATGGCCCCGTTTTATGGCCCAAAATGATATTCCCTTATTTTTTGACCTTTCGACACCCTTTGCCTAAACAAGGAAGTAGAAATGATTGTTTTAACTGAAAACGAAACTGGTCAGGCGAAAATAAACTTAACCAGTTCCACAAGCCATCTACAAACACACCCTAGACATTCCCCACTAGGGTAAGTAGGGGGTTGCTTTTTCCTAGTGTGACGTAGCCTACTGTGAAATCCTTGATTAACTTTACTCGGCGACATTTATATAGTTCATTATTTATAACGATGATATTTACAACCTCTTAAAGAAATCGCACATTCTCCCACATTCATGTATTTCAAGCTTTCCAGGAGCCCCAGTGACAAAAGGCTATCCCTTTTCTAAAAGATACATTTCTTATCAAACCGACGTGGTTATAAATGCAAAAAAAATATTACAAAGAAACAATTCCATCTCCCCCTTACCTTTCTGTCACCCCTTTCCTAAAAGATGCGTATTTTCAGTGACCCAGCTGGATCTTTAGAGATAGTCAAGCAAATTGTACGGATAAATCGGCTGGAGGTACGGGGGCGCTGCGAGCCCCCCGGGGGTTTCAGAGGGAACCCCTGGAAAACCTTGCTTTTTTACGATTAAAATGCCACAAAATGTAATAAAACATTGTTGTCAAGATTCTATCAACTACACAGTTCTAAGATGCAACCTTTTCTGGAACATATTTTGATACCAACGTTATGGAAAAGAAGCTTTAAGAAATTTGGAGATTTAAAGATTGATTTTTGAAAATTGCAATTGTTAGGAAGACATCAAATTAGTTAATTTTTTAGGCGTATACGTCAGTTACAAATGAAGTTTTAAAGTTCTGCCAATTTGTGAATATACAAGCATTAGTTGAGGAGATTCACTTTTGATCCAAAACATATGTATCTTATCAAACCGACTGATCGAAATTATATTTATCAATGTTATTTTTCAAAAGTCTTAGAACCCCAATCTATCGATTAAGCCCCCCCCCCCTTTAAAACTCAGAATAATCAATGAAAGTCGATATGAGCCATGTTGATTTGGCCCATATCAATCAACCTAACCTCTCCGATTTATAAACCGTGCAGTGATTGGGTTGCTATGTTTTCGTTGGGGGCCAACTCGATTTTCACTTGCATTGTGGTTATAATTGCACATAAATATTAAAAAGAACTAATTTCATCTCCCCCCCTTACCTTTCTTTCGCCCCTTTTCTGGGGGCAATGGACCTATGCACCCCTGCCACCACGCACATGGGCTTTTCTTCCTTTTTCCAGAAAAGACATTCGATAGTTGAAAGTAGTTTCAAAACACGTTTCTAACGCTGCATCATCCTCTTTTGAATTATAGGAATTCCCTTTAAAAGCTCGTAAAGTGAGATGTTCCCTCAAATGATTCCTTGTGTGGCCATCGCCTTGACATGGGCAATCATATGGCAAGCTCCAAATGGTGAGATGAGAATTAATTATTTGCAGAAAACTCATCCTGGGAATGTGTATTTATTCCATCATGCTTTACACAATTAGCAATTGAACAGGTGGCTGGCAAAACAATAAAAAGTTAGTTAGTTATAAATTAAGTCCAGAATTAGCTGTAACTAGACGATCTATAGGGTTGAAAGTAGGTTTTAAGAAACTTCCCGTCAATTAAGGCACCTCTAATCATAATTATTACAAATGTAACTTGAAGCGTGCGTTCTCTTTAGTATGTTAAAAAAGCATGCTGTCTAAATTGGTCCTTTGTGAGGTGATAATTTATCTTCTAGTTTTCTTCCACTAATTGAATGCAACCTTTTTCAGGGTTTGCGGAAAGCGCATACGTCAACACAACTTTGCCCCAACGCACTGCCATCGAAAATGGAACAAAGATTGAGTTCATTTTAGACGCATTTGATCCACCCACCTCAAGTGTATACCACTCATTATTGAAATTTGGATATGAAAAGGCAGGGACATCCTTTGCAAGACTCTACAACTATAATAAATTTACATCAGTCTTTATGCTTGATTCTTCTTTACCAACCGAATTTGTAGGAAGGCTGAGCACATCGATGGTTGGAGGCAAAAATAAAATATCGATTGCTCCAGTATTGTTTTCAGATGAGACATACCAATTCTACTTTGAGTTGGACTACTATACTGCTTCGGGCCTATCAACAAAGATTGACAGTCAAAAGTACTTGCTACGGGACGTGTATTGTAAGAAAAATTCTTGACTTGTTCCTTGTTGAATTCCGCGACATTAAATCTCTAGAAAAATTTGAACTAGCATGTCTAAGTTTTGAAAATTGACTTCACATGTCAGTTACTCTTTAAAATGTTAATTCAAATTCTGCAGACTGTAAAAAACTAATAAGCTAGCTTTCTCTAATGTTTTACATTGCTCTCATCTTATTTCTATCACAAATGTATATAATACCACAGCATTACTAAAGAACATAACCTCAGGTACTTTTCTCAATGGTCCTCGCCCACACTGGCTAATATACCAACCCAGCCTAAACGGATTTTAAATATTTTAACAGCCATAGGGTAATAGAATGATTAGTGGTGATTGGCTTAGCGGCGAGAGAGACCACGTGATTTAGCTCAAGCCATTGATAACACAGAACCATGATTTTTCAGGAAACTGAATAAAGATTGCACAGTTAGAAGTAGGGAGTAAACAGTGAAGTCTTTCCAACCCTGGCAATGCAATTGATGTGGAAATTTGTTTACGTCTATAGCAAAACCAGTATTTGACGGATCTGCGTCAATCCAGGCATCCAGTTTACTAACTGAAGGACGTGACTCAGCCATAACTTGCGTTGTTCGCAGTAGGCCAGATTCATCAGTCACGTGGTCATATAACAATGGAACGATCAATGCAACTCAATCGACTTCAACTTCGACAAGTGGTGGCATCACTACCGTTACAAGCGTATTGTTGATCAGGAACTCGTCTATGTCGCTTTATGGTGAAAAGATCACGTGCTTCGCCTCGCATCAGTTTTCAAGCCCAGTTAATCGCAGTACAACCATAATTTTGTACAGTGAGTGTTTTTTGGAGTGATTTATACAGAGTAATTCCAACCCCTATCATATATCTTGCACTCTCTTTCTCTATTAAAAATTAGAGGCAATTTCATTCATTTATGGGTGCTCTGACAAAGCAGTGGAAAAAAACGTCAATGAAACTTAACTGATTTTTCCTTTCTTCATCTCCAATTAGATTTGCCTGTATTAACCAGCTTAACAGCCACAACAACCACTCCGTTGGATGGATCCTCGGTGGTCCTGACCTGCCTCGGCCGCGCCCACCCAGCTGTTTACTTCAGGTTCACCTCGGGGAATGGAACGATACTTCAAGACGGTACTAATGGTAGACTATTCATTCGCTCACTGAATTACAAGGACGTTGCCAACTATGCGGCAATCTACAGATGCACCCCATACAATGCACACGGGGCTGGTCAATACCAGGAAATTACACTCAATATTCAAGGTAAATGATTTTCTATTGTCATAAACTCTAATTCTTCAAATTGAAACATTGATCCTTTTCAAGGAAAATAGCATCTAGAACTAGGTCAATTTACGACAACCACTCCATTTCCGTTGATAAACTGACTATCAGCATTCTTTCATATATTAAACTTTCGAAACCTCAGCAACATTCAAGGATTATACACTGTAATAGCATGGCAAAAGTTTGCTCTAACTTCCTTCAGATTATCTCATGTCCTAAAACTGTAATAGTATGTCCCAAAACTTTATACCTGATGGATTTGTAGAACGAGGAACCCTGGCACAAGCCATCACAAAGTTGGAATGAAACGTCGTTTTTCTTGTCACACAAACTGATGGTGCTTCTGTCATTCTTCAACAGTTGCTCCAGTCATAGCTTTCTCCATTAGACCCAACACAGTCAACGAGCGAGGTAATGTAGCAGTTCTCTGTGACGTCATCGCTACCAATCCTGCACCCAGAGTGTTCATACGAGATCCAAATGGAACAGGCATACGTCACACCAATGGATCTGCCATCTTCACCTCTGTGAGTCGTTATCAAAGTGGAAGATATTCTTGCTTCGCGTACAATGGCGTTGGCAATGCTTTGGTCTCTCGATACGCAATCCTCGCTGTTTACTGTAAGTTGATTGCGCACGTCAAAAATCCCTAGTCAATCATTTGATTGCCTTTTTGTTACATACTGGGAAAATACTTCATTTAAAAAAGATAACCTCAACAGTTTTCGAGGAAAACAACTACAAGAACAAATATATATTGTATTAATGAAACCGTAATCTTTATATTTAGGATACTCAGAATATGATTTCAATCTTAAATATTTTTCTTAGTGAAGGAAATCCATATAGACAATGATTATACATCATCTAGATTTCAAACAAAATTCATATTCCTTTTTAGACCTCCCAGAAGATGTAAACATGGGTGTATCAGATAGGAAGCCAGTAAATGGTTCTACGGTCGTGTTCACGTGTTCAGCACGTGCCTTTCCAGTTCCAAGATACCGGTTTTACAAAGTGTCCGCAACAACAGCAACGCTTGTCCAGGATTCCCTCTCTGCCATATTTTACATCAAGAGTGTGAATTATGCAGATTATACCGGGTACAAGGTCACCATAAGGTGCATCGCGTACAACTCGCTGGGGTCTGGTGCATACATTGAAACAACTGTTGATATTCAAGGTATTTCAATATGGAAACAACATTCGTTTGGAAAATCAGCGATGAGTCGCTACTGGTTAACATATTTTTCCATGAAATGGAATGTTTTATAGAAACCAAACTGGAGCATTCTTCTGAGATACGTTGCTCTTCCTCTGTAAATGGCCTACATTAAGACAGTCTATTTACTTCTTTCTTCAGAAGTCAAGCAATAATATCCGCGTTTATGTTAATGACAGTGAAGAATTTGTAGTTACCACTAAAACACATGAAAATCATATGTTTTGTAGTATAACATGTACATCTGAGTGTGTTTTACATTACATATGGATAATTCCACATTTTAGTGGCTGCGCTGATATCACTGTCCCCAACAGTTACCGTCAATGAAAGCCAAGATGCTACGCTTAAATGTGTCGTCATAGCAGCCAATCCTGCACCTACCATCAGTTGGAAAGGCCCATCGAAGCGCCAACTACCGCACACAAACGGAGTACTACGGATCCGGTCCGCTCACAGAAACCAGTCTGGAGAATACACATGCACAGCATCGAATGGCATTGGACCAACCGACTCCAAACACACTTTGCTCAACGTACAATGTACGCTTCTAGGTTTAGCGATAGTCAGGTCTAGTTTGATGTCTGGGCCATTTCACGGAACATGCTCTTCTTTCAATGCATTGCGGCAACTTTGTTGATGGAACCAGAAAACTGAACCACGATGTGCTAGGATAAGATGCATTTTCAAAATGATGTTATAAATCTTATTTTTTTAAAGATCAAAACCAATTCCCATCTACAACTTGGTTCAAAACTTTGTTGCCAATAGTCAAATTGGATAAAATAAGAAATGTGGGTAAATTATCAGTAAAACTCTATAACAGGTAACTTTAAAAAGACAGAAAGATAAAATTGGAGGTATTTTATGAGTATCTTTGGACTGTCCACAAAATATGATTTAAATTTTAAATATTTTTTATCAGTAAAGAAAATCCATATAGACAATGATTATACATCATCTAGATTTCATAGTAAATTCGTATTCCTTTTTAGACCTCCCAGAAGATGTAAACATGGGTGTATCAAATAGGAAACCAGTTAATGGCTCTACGGTCGTGTTCACGTGTTCAGCACGTGCCTTTCCAGTTCCAAGATACCGGTTTTACAAAGTGTCCGCAACAACAGCAACGCTTGTCCAGGATTCCCTCTCTGCCATATTTTACATCAAGAGTGTGAATTATGCAGATTATACCGGGTACAAGGTCACCATAAGGTGCATCGCGTACAACTCGCTGGGGTCTGGTGCATACATTGAAACAACCGTTGATATTCAAGGTATTTCAATATGGAAACAATATTCGATTGGAAAATCAGCGATGAGTCGCTACTGGTTAACATATTTTTCCATGAAATGGAATGTGTTATAGAAACCAAACTGGAGCATTTCTCTGAGATACGTTGCTCTTCCTCTGTAAATGGCCTACATTAAGAAAGTCTATTTACTTCTTTCTTCAGAAGTCAAAGCAATAATATCCGCGCTTATGTTAATGACAGTGAAGAATTTGTAGTTACCACTAAAACACATGAAAATCGCATGTTTTGTAGTATGGTTAGTACATCTGAGTGTGTTTTTACATTACATATGGTAATTCCACATTTTAGTGGCTGCGCTGATATCACTGTCCCCAACAGTTACCGTCAATGAAAGCCAAGATGCTACGCTCAAGTGTGTCGTTTTGGCAGCCAATCCTGCACCTACCATCAGTTGGAAAGGCCCATCGAAGCGCCAACTACCGCACACAAACGGAGTACTACGGATCCGGTCCGCTCACAGAAACCAGTCTGGAGAATACACATGCACAGCATCGAATGGCATTGGACCAACCGACTCCAAACACACTTTGCTCAACGTACAATGTACGCTTCTTTGTTTAGCGATAGTCAGGTCTAGTTTGATGTCTGGGCCATTTCACGGAACATGCTCTTCTTTCAATGCATTGCGCCAACTTTGTTGATGGAACCAGAAAACTGAACCACGATGTGCTAGGATAAGATGCATTTTCAAAATGATGTTATAAATCTTATTTTTTTAAAGATCAAAACCAATTCCCATCTACAACTTGGTTCAAAACTTTGTTGCCAAAAGTCAAACTGGATAAAATAAGAAATGTGGGTAAATTATCAGTAAAACTCTATAACAGGTAACTTTAAAAAGACAGAAAGATAAAATTGGAGGTATTTTATGAGTATCTTTGGACTGTCCCCAAAATATGATTTAAATTTTAAATATTTTTTATCAGTAAAGAAAATCCATATAGACAATGATTATACATCATCTAGATTTCATAGTAAATTCGTATTCCTTTTTAGACCTCCCAGAAGATGTAAACATGGGTGTATCAAATAGGAAACCAGTTAATGGCTCTACGGTCGTGTTCACGTGTTCAGCACGTGCCTTTCCAGTTCCAAGATACCGGTTTTACAAAGTGTCCGCAACAACAGCAACGCTTGTCCAGGATTCCCTCTCTGCCATATTTTACATCAAGAGTGTGAATTATGCAGATTATACCGGGTACAAGGTCACCATAAGGTGCATCGCGTACAACTCGCTGGGGTCTGGTGCATACATTGAAACAACCGTTGATATTCAAGGTATTTCAATATGGAAACAATATTCGATTGGAAAATCAGCGATGAGTCGCTACGATTTTTCCATGAAATGGAATGTTTCATAGAAACCAAACTGGAGCATTCTTCTGAGATACGTTGCTCTTCCTCTGTAAATGGCCTACATTAAGACAGTCTATTTACCTCTTCCTTCAGAAGTCAAGCAATAATATCCGCGTTTATGTTAATGACAGAGAAGAGTTTGAAATAACAACTAAAACACATGCAAATCGCATGTTTTGTAGTATGGTTAGTACATCTGAGTATGTTTCTACATTACATATGGTAATTCTACATTTTAGTGGCTGCGCTGATATCACTGTCCCCAACAGTTACCGTCAATGAAAGCCAAGATGCTACGCTTAAATGTGTCGTTTTGGCAGCCAATCCTGCACCTACCATCAGTTGGAAAGGCCCATCCAAGCGCCAACTACCGCACACAAACGGAGTACTACGGATCCGGTCCGCTCACAGAAACCAGTCTGGAGAATACACATGCACAGCATCGAATGGCATTGGACCAACCGACTCCAAACACACTTTGCTCAACGTACAATGTACGCTTCTTGGTTTAGCGATAGTCAGGTCTAGTTTGATGTCTGGGCCATTTCACGGAACATGCTCTTCTTTCAATGCATTGCGCCAACTTTGTTGATGAAACAAGGAAACTGAACCACAATGTGTTAGGATCATTTGCATTTTCAAAATGATGTTAAATGATGAAATTACCACCTACAACTTGGATTAAAAATGTCAGATTGAAGAATGAATTCTACTTCTTCTACTTCTCCTACTTCTTCTTCTTCTACTTCCTCTTCTTCTTCCTCTTCTATTTCCCCTCATTTTACTTCTTCTACTTCTTCTCTTTCTACTTCCTCTTATTTTTTTTCTACTTCTTATTTTTCTTCTTCCTCCTCTACTACTTCTTCTTCTTCACCGTAGACCTTGTCCCTATTAGTCAGGGTCGGCCGATTGAAGTATAAATTGCATGGATGAGTTGCATAGAATCTTCTCAAGTTGCTTCCACAAATATGATTTAAAATACTTCTGTTACTTTTCAGATGAAAAACGTTCTAACGCAGAACACAGAAACACAGCTCAAGAAATTTCGAATCAAACAAGCCAACACGCAATCGCATTGTATGCCGTGCTTGGTGTGTGCATTCCTGTGGTGATGCTTTTGATTATCTGGATCATCATGCGACAGCGAAATGTCATAAAGAGATTGTCAGGTAAACTTCATACCCCTAGCACGTTATGTGCAGTGACCTGACTTGGACTAAATTGAACTGGATAGAGTGAAAAATAGCAAAGCAATTACTATTACCTGTTTTAAATTTCAAGCCTAGTCTTACTTTGGACTAGAGTAAACTGGATATATGTAAATATCCTTATTCAAACTGACTTGATCTTCTTATTCATTCATTCATTCATTCATTCATTCATTCATTTATTCATTCATTCATTCATTCATTCACGGACGGTTAATGCAGAATAAATATAAGTTCAAGTCAGCTAAAAAAATTTTAGCAGCAGAGTTGATGTTCTCAAAGAAGGCTAATCATCTGAATAAACCATTCGATATCGAATGTAAAATTTGTAGCCACGATTATTCCATCATTCTTCCAATCGTGTTGAAATTTATATTGAACACGTAACGCTACGAATACTAACTGATACTTATCTTTATTTAATTTAGATGTGGCATCGAAAACCAATAAACAAGAGTAAGTGAAAACTCTTAAATACTTTTAGGTCTAGAGCACACTGCAGGTGTTTATCGGCGAAACATGAGATCTTTGTCTTTTAACAAAATCTTTTGTTGTGTGCGGCCAAAGAATACCAACGATTTTTCTCGTAAAGTCTAGATTCCAGAATCAATTATGCTGTGCAGTTCGTCACGACGCTGTGAAGCAGCATGTTGTCTCTTGAGAGATTGGCGACAGAAATCGTCCCTTGTGTGGCGAACAAAGACTTTTTCAAAGACAAAAATCGCATCGCCGATAAAAAGGGTGCGCCAGACTCTAATTGCATTTGAATTGGCACCAGGGTAGCACTTCTAATGAACTTCTCTATAAATCTCAGGCATGATGGGGCTAGTCACTTTGACCTGGTTTGAAGTGTCACCCTTTACAGACGCTATTAACACTAAAGCCCACCACTCACGGCAGACTTTTGTCTTTGAAAATCGAAAATTTTCGTCTTCGAGTAATTCGCATACGGCATTTTTTGTATTTGAAAAAAGAAGATTTTTGTCTTCGAGTAATTCGCATACGGCATTTTTTGTTTTTGAGAAAAAAAGATTTTTGTCTTCGGAGACTCCGCACACGGCCATGTTTAATTTCGAAGACTGTCTTTGAAAGACAAAAATCTTTTTCTTTGACAAGCGCAGACGGCAGATTTCTGTCTTTGGGAAGCAGAAGACAAAAATCTTTGTATTTCAAAGACAAGAATATGCCGTGTGCGGTGGGCTTAAAGTAAAAAGCTTTTGTCCCAATAGAATTTAGCTAAATGAAAATCCAGATACAAACAAAGAGAAACGAAGTTGAGTGTTTGGCACACATGTTTATTTGTGGAATTGAACCCCTTTTTCCTTGCATTGGGACAACATAATGACTGGACAAAGACAAGCCCTGGGTCTTCTTAGGGAGCGCCATGTTTCCTTTCAACCAATATTAATTTTGATTGCAGGACTTTTGACACATCTGGCAATCAGCCAACAAATCCCTTGCCAGACAATTCTGACCAGCAATATGAAGTGGTCGCAAACCCGTTTCCTCGCAACAGTGGGGACACCAGTGATGGAACCTACATGGAATTGCGCCCCAACAACAGCAACAACACCGATCAACCGTACATGGTTCTCAAGAAATATTATGAAAATGTTAATCTTCGGTTGTAGTAACTGATTTTCAACTGATATAAACATTTATTTTTCCTTTTATTTCAGTCTTGTAGGTTGTTGGATAGGTAGCTAAACATTAAGTCGGTTTTTATTTCTTGGTGTTTGCGGCTATAAAAATTTTCCAAATCGAAAAGTTCCTTTGGGATTTCGTTTTTAGTAGTATAAGTTCTTTAAATCTTTCTGCCTTCTACATGTAGGTTCCTATAAAGTTGTTCCTTATAAAATAGCGTGTATTCAATATACCAATATACCACCAATCTTTCATCCACAACTTAAACTTTGTGTATGAGATTTCACGAGATTGGAAGTTTTCATGCTGTTATCATATTTCGATCGGTTGTTGTCTGACTTTTATTAACAGACCTAACAATTAACAATGAAAGCAAAATGCACAATCGTCGCGTTTGGCTTGAAAAGGAGGGAATTTCTCCACTCTTGTGTATCCAATTACACAAAGCTTTTATATGAGTCCGATCAGTTCACGGAGGGGAAACTACCAAACTGAACCAGCATAGAAGGATTCTGATTCCAACGGCCTAGAAAGTCAAAGCACATAAGACCCAGCGCAGGCCGATCTCAACAACACAGCTAGTCGATGAAATGTAACTCAATCACCGATGTGCTACTGTTGAACATGCAACCAAGTTATATGTGATATTGTTGTCCTGAAATAGGCCGAGAAAAAGAGGTGTTCCTGAAGAATTGAAACTTTCGTGCAGTTGGTACCTCCGCACGAGCTTCGGTATGTTTCGTTTTATCGTAAGCCAGTAAACAATTCTACCAGCTGGATCCAGAACCTACTTCGTTGGGGCCTACTCCAGACAAACCCAGTCATATCCGATGTCTTACCTCTTAACAATATATTTAAGTTTATGAAATTAATCAAAAGTTGATCAAAAGGTAAGGCTATTGCAAAAACGGTCACTGTACAATAATAGGCTGGAAAACAGGAAAGTTCAGAGCCCTGCAATTTTGTTTTAATGGGCTGCTTTTATGGCCCAAAATGATATTCCCTTAATTTTTGACCTTTCGACACCCTTTGCCTAAACAAGGAAGTAGAAATGATTGTTTTAACTGAAAACGAAACTGGTCAGGCGAAAATAAACTTAACCAGTTCCACAAGCCATCTACAAACACACCCTAGACATTCCCCACTAGGGTAAGTAGGGGGTTGCTTTTTCCTAGTGTGACGTAGCCTACTGTGAAATCCTTGATTAACTTTACTCGGCGACATTTATATAGTTTATTATTTATAACGATGATATTTACAATCCCTAAAAAGAAATCGCACATTCTCCCACATTCAATTATTTCAAGCTTTCCAGGGGCCCAGTGTCGAAAGGCTATACCTTTCCTAAAAGACGTGGTTATAAATGCAAAAAAATATTACAAAGAAACATTTCCATCTCCCCCTTACCTCTCTTTCACCCCTTTCCAAAAAAGGTGCGTATCTTCAGTGACGAAGGTGGATCTTTAGAGTTGGTCAACCAAATTGTACGGATAAACCGGCTGGAGGTACGGGGGCGCCGCGAGCCCCCGGGGGTTTCAGGGGGACATTTTGATACCAACGTTAAGGAAAAGAAGCTTTAAGAAATTTGGAGGTAAAAGATTGATTTTTGAAAATTGCAATTGTTAGGAAGAAATCAAATTAGTTAATTTTTTAGGCGTATACGTCAGTTACAAATGAAGTTTTAAAGTTCTGCCAATTTGTGAATATACAAGCATTAGTTGAGGAGATTCACTTTCGATCCAAAACATATGTATCTTATCAAACCGACTGATCGAAATTATCTTTATCAATGTTATTTTTCAAAAGTCTCAGAACCCCAATCTATCGATTGAGCTGTATCAATCAAACTAACCTCTCCGATTTATAAACCGTGCAGTGATTGGGTTGCTATGTTTTCGTTGGGGGCCAAATCAATTTTCACTTGCATTGTGGTTATAATTGCACATAAATATTAAAAAGAATTAATATCATCTCCTCCTTCCCTCTCTTTCGCCCCTTTTCTGGGGGCAATGGACCTATGCACCCCTGCCACCACGCCAATGGCCTTTTCACCCTTTTTCCAGAGAATATATTCGATAGTTGAAAGTAGTTTCAAAACACGTTTCTAACGCTGCATCATCCTCTTTTAAATTATAGGAATTCCCTTTAAAAGCTCGTAAAGTGAAATGTTCCCTCAAATGGTTCCTTGTGTGGCCATTGCTTTGACATGGGCAATCATATGGCAAGCTCCAAATGGTGAGTTGAGAATTAATTATTTGCAGAAAACTCATCCTGGGAATGTGTATTTATTCCATCATGCTCTACACAATTAGCAATTGAACAGGTGGCTGGCAAAACAATAAAAAAGTTAGTTATAAATTTAGTCCAGAATTTGCTTCAACTACACAATCTTTAGGGTTGAAACTAGGTATTAACAAACTTCCCGTCAATTTAGGCACCTCTTATCGTAATTATTACAAATGTAACTTAAATTGTGCGTTCTCTTTAGAATGTCTAAAAGGCATGCTGTTTCAATTGGTCCTTTTTGAGGTGATAATTTATCTACTGGTTTTCTTCCACTAATTCGTTGCAACCTTTTTCAGGGTTTGCAGAAAGCGCATACGTCAACGCAACCATGCCCCAACGCACTGCTATCGAAAATGGAACAAAGATTGAGTTCATTTTAAACGCATTTGATCCACCTGCCTCAAGTGTATACCACTCATTATTGAAATTTGGATATGAAAAGGCAGGGACATCTTTTGCAAGACTCTACAACTATAATAAAATTACATCAGTCTTTGTGCGTCATTCTCCTTTACCAACCGAATTTGTAGGGAGGCTGAGTACATCGATGGTTGGAGGCAAACATAAAATTTCAATTGCTCCAGTATTGTTTTCAGATGCGACATACCAATTCTACTTTGAGTTAGACTACGCTACTGCTTCGGGCTCACCAACAAGCATCGACAGTCAGAAGTACTTGCTACAGAACGTGTATTGTAAGAAAAATTCTTGCCTTGTTCCTTGTTGAATTCCGCGACATTAATTCTCTAGATAAACATAAACTAGCATCTCTAACTTTTAAAAATTGACTTCACATGCCAGCTACTCGTTTTGCCAATGTATATGATAATACAGCATCTCTAAAGATTATTTTCTCGTACACGGTAACCTACTTCAAACTTCGGCAATCCTGCCATTGCCTTGAGACATTTCAAATTTTGAAAGAAAGATTCTTGATTAGTTCCTTGTTGAATTCCATGACATTAATACTCTAGTCAAGTCCCTAGTCAATTATTTGGACCCCTGGAAAGAGATTAAATTCCTTTCATTTAATGTATCTCTGTTTTTAAAACCCTTTGCTTCCCTCCTGGGTACACTGTATAAAGGAAACTTAAAATGTTATTTCAATTCAAGTTTTCCAGACTGTAAAAAGCTTATAAACTAGCTTTCTCTAATTTTTAACATTGCTCCATTCTCCCTGTTACTTCTTTCGCAAATGTATATAATACCACAGCATTACTAAAGAACATCCCTTACCCCGCACATGGCAACATACTGCAAACCTCAGGTACTTTTCTCAGTGGTAGTTCTCGCCCACACTGGCTCATATACAAACCCAGCCTAAACACATTTCAAATATTTTAACAGCCATAGGGTAATAGAATGATTAGTGGTGATTGGCTTAGCGGCGAGAGAGACCACGTGATTTAGCTCAAGCCTTTGATAACACAGAACCATGATTTTTCAGGAAACTGAATAAAGATTGCACAGTTAGAAGTAGGGAGTAAACAGTGAAGTCTTTCCAACCCTGGCAATGCAATTGATGTGGAAATTTGTTTACGTCTATAGCAAAACCAGTAATTGACGGATCTGCGTCGATCCAGGCATCCAGTTTACTAACTGAAGGACGTGACTCAGCCATAACTTGCGTTGTTCGCAGTAGGCCAGTTTCATCAGTCACGTGGTCATATAACAATGGAACGATCAATGCAACTCAATCTTCATCATCTACGACAAGTGGTGGCATCACTACCGTTACAAGCGTATTGTTGATCAGGAACTCGTCTATGTCGCTTTATGGCGAAAAGATCACGTGCTTCGCATCGAATCAGTTTTCAGGCCCAGTTAATCGCAGTACAACCATCATTTTGTACCGTGAGTGTTTTTGGAGTGATTTATACGAAGTAATTCCAATCCCTATCATATATCTTGCACTCTCTTTCTCCATTAAAAATTAGAGGCAATTTCATTCATTTATGGGTGCTCTGACAAAGCAGTGGAAAAAAACGTCAATGAAACTTAACTGATTTTTCCTTTCTTCATCTCCAATTAGATTTGCCTGTATTCACCAGCTTAACAGCCACAACAACCACTCCGGTGGATGGATCTTCGGTGGTCCTGACCTGCCTCAGCCGCGCCCACCCAGCTGTTTACTTCAGGTTCACCTCGGGGAATGGAACGATACTTCAAGACGGTACTAATGGTAGACTATTCATTCGCTCACTGAATTACAAGGATTTTGCCAACTATGCGGCAATCTACAGATGCACCCCATACAATGCACACGGGGCTGGTCAATACCAGGAAATTACACTCAATATTCAAGGTAAATGATTTTCTATTGTCATAAACTCTAATTCTTCAAATTGAAACATTGATCCTTTTCAAGGAAAATAGCATCTAGAACTAGGTCAATTTACGACAACCACTCCATTTCCGTTGATAAACTGACTATCAGCATTCTCTCATATATTAAACTTCCGAAACCTCAGCAACATTCAAGGATTATACACTGTAATAGCATGGCAAAAGTTTGCTCTAACTTCCTTCAGATTATCTCATGTCCTAAAACTGTAATAGTATGTCCCAAAACTTTATACCTGATGGATTTGTAGAACGAGGAACCCTGGCACAAGCCATCACAAAGTTGGAATGAAACGTCGTTTTTCTTGTCACACAAACTGATGGTGCTTCTGTCATTCTTCAACAGTTGCTCCAGTCATAGCTTTCTCCATTAGACCCAACACAGTCAACGAGCGAGGTAATGTAGCAGTTCTCTGTGACGTCATCGCTGCCAATCCTGCACCCAGACTGTTCATACGAGATCCAAATGGAACAGGCATACGTCACACCAATGGATCTGCCATCTTAACCTCTGTGAGTCGTTATCAAAGTGGAAGATATTCTTGCGTCGCGTACAATGGCGTTGGCAATGCTTTGGTCTCTCGATACGCAATCCTCGCTGTTTACTGTAAGTTGATTGCGCACGTCAAAAATCCCTAGTCAATCATTTGATTGCCTTTTTGTTACATACTGGGAAAATACTTCATTTAAAAAAGATAACCTCAACAGTTTTCGAGGAAAACAACTACAAGAACAAATATTTATTGTATTAATGAAACCGTAATCTTTCATATTTAGGATACTCAGAATATGATTTCAATCTTAAATATTTTTCTTAGTGAAGGAAATCCATATAGACAATGATTATACATCATCTAGATTTCAAACAAAATTCATATTCCTTCTTAGACCTTCCAGAAGATGTAAGCATGGGTGTATCAGATAGGAAGCCAGTTAATGGCTCTACGGTCGTGTTCACGTGTTCAGCACGTGCCTTTCCACTTCCAAAATACCGGTTTTACAAAGTTTCCGCAACAACAGCAACGCTTGTCCAGGATTCCCTCTCTGCCATATTTTACACCAAGAGTGTGAATTATGCAGATTATACCGGGTACAAGGTCACCATAAGGTGCATCGCGTACAACTCGCTGGGGTCTGGTGCATACATTGAAACAACTGTTGATATTCAAGGTATTTCAATATGGAAACAACATTCGATTGGAAAATCAGCGATGAGTCGCTACGATTTTTCCATGAAATGGAATGTTTCATAGAAACCAAACTGGAGCATTTCTCTGAGATACGTTGCTCTTCCTCTGTAAATGGCCTACATTAAGACAGTCTATTTACTTCTTTCTTCAGAAGTCAAGCAATAATATCCGCGTTTATGTTAATGACAGTGAAGAATTTGTAGTTACAACTAAAACACATGAAAATCATATGTTTTGTAGTATAACATGTACATCTGAGTGTGTTTTTACATTACATATGGTAATTCCACATTTTAGTGGCTGCGCTGATATCACTGTCCCCAACAGTTACCGTCAATGAAAGCCAAGATGCTACGCTCAAGTGTGTCGTCATAGCAGCCAATCCTGCACCTACCATCAGTTGGAAAGGCCCATCCAAGCGCCAACTATCGCACACAAACGGAGTACTACGGATCCGGTCCGCTCACAGAAACCAGTCTGGAGAATACACATGCACAGCATCGAATGGCATTGGACCAACCGACTCCAAACACACTTTGCTCAACGTACAATGTACGCTTCTTTGTTTAGCGATAGTCAGGTCTAGTTTGATGTCTGGGCCATTTCACGGAACATGTTCTTCTTTCAATGCATTGCGCCAACTTTGTTGATGGAACCAGAAAACTGAACCACGATGTGCTAGGATAAGATGCATTTTCAAAATGATGTTATAAATCTTATTTTTTTAAAGATCAAAACCAATTCCCATCTACAACTTGGTTCAAAACTTTGTTGCCAATAGTCAAATTGGATAATATAAGAAATGTGGGTAAATTATCAGTAAAACTCTATAACAGGTAACTTTAAAAAGACAGAAAGATAAAATTGGAGGTATTTTATGAGTATCTTTGGACTGTCCCCAAAATATGATTTAAATTTTAAATATTTTTTATCAGTAAAGAAAATCCATATAGACAATGATTATACATCATCTAGATTTCATAGTAAATTCGTATTCCTTTTTAGACCTCCCAGAAGATGTAAACATGGGTGTATCAGATAGGAAGCCAGTAAATGGTTCTACGGTCGTGTTCACGTGTTCAGCACGTGCCTTTCCAGTTCCAAGATACCGGTTTTACAAAGTTTTCGCAACAACAGCAACGCTTATCCAGGATTCCCTCTCTGCCATAGTTTACATCAAGAGTGTGAATTATGCAGATTATACCGGGTACAAGGTTACCATAAGGTGCATCGCGTACAACTTGCTGGGGTCTAGTGCATACGTTGAAACAACCGTTGATATTCAAGGTATTTCAATATGGAAACAATATTCTATTGGAAAATCAGCGATGAGTCGCTACTGGTTAACATATTTCTCCATGAAATGGAATGTTTCATAGAAACCAAACTGGAGCATTCTTCTGAGATACGTTGCTCTTCCTCTGTAAATGGCCTACATTAAGACTTGTGTCGTAAAGAAGTCTATTTACTTCTTTCTTCAGAAGTCAAGTAATAATATCCGCGTTTATGTTAATGACAGTGAAGAATTTGTAGTTACCACTAAAACACATGAAAATCATATGTTTTGTAGTATAACATGTACATCTGATTGTGTTTCTACATTACATATGCAGGGTCGGCCGATTGAAGAATGAATTCTTCTTCTTCTACTTCTTCTACTTCCTCTTCTTCTACTTCCTCTTCTTCTTCCTCTTCTACTTCCTCTTCATTTCTTCTTCTTCTTCTACTTCTCTTTCTACTTCCTCTTATTCTTCTTCTTCTACTTCTCTTTCTACTTCCTCTTATTCTTTTTCTATTTCCTTTTTCTTCGTTTCTTTTCTTCTTCTTCTTCTTTACCGTAGACCTTGTCCCTATTAGTCAGGGTCGGCCGATTGAAGTATAAACTGCATGGATGAGTTGCATAGACTCTTCTCAAGTTGCTTCCACAAATATGATTTAAAATACTTCTGTTACTTTTCAGATGAAAAACGTTCTAACGCAGAACACAGAAACACAGCTCAAGAAATTTCGAATCAAACAAGCCAACACGCAATCGCATTGTATGCCGTGCTTGGTGTGTGCATTCCTGTGATAATGCTTTTGATTATCTGGATCATGCGACAGCGAAATGTCATAAAGAGATTGACAGGTAAACTTCATACCCCTAGCACGTAATGTGCAGTGACCTGACTTGGACTAAATTGAACTGGAAAGAGTGAAAAATAGCAAAGCAATTACTATTACCTGTTTTAAATTTCAAGCCTAGTCTTACTTTGGACTAGAGTAAACTGGATATATGTAAATATCCTTATTCAAACTGACTTGATCTTCTCATTCATTCATTCATTCATTCATTCTTTCATTCATTCATTCATTCATTCATTCACGGACGGTTAATGCAGAATAAATATAAGTTCAAGTCAGCTAAAAACTTTTTAGTAGCAGAATTGATGATCTCAGAGAAAGTTAGTCATCTGAAAAAATCATTCGATATCGGATGTAAAATTTGCATCCACGACCATTCCATCATTCTTCCAATCGTATCGAAATTTATATTGAACACATAACGCTACGAATACTAAATTATACTTATGTTTATTTAATTTAGATGTGGCATCGAAAACAAATAAACAAGAGTAAGTGAAAACTCTTAAATACTTTTAGGTCTAGAGCACACTGCAGGTGTTTATCGGCGAAACATGAGATCTTTGTCTTTTAATAAAATCTTTTGTTGTGTGCGGCCAAAGAATACCAACGATTTTTCACGTAAAGACTAGATTCCAGAATCAATTATGCTGTGCAGTTCGTCACGACGCTGTGAAGCAGCATGTTGTCTCTTGAGAGATTGGCGACAGAAATCGTCCCTTGTGTGGCGAACAAAGATTTTTTCAAAGACAAAAATCGCATCGCCCATAAAAAGGGTGCGCCAGACTCTAATTGCATTTGAATTGGCACCAGGGTAGCACTTCTAATGAACTTCTCTATAAATCTCAGGAGTGATGGGGCTAGTCACTTTGACCTGGTTTCAAGTGTCACCCTTTACAGACGCCATTGACATTAAAGCTCACCACACACGGCAGACTTTTGTCTTTGAAAAACGAAGATTTTTGTCTTCGGAGACTCCGCACACGACCATGTTTAATTTCGATGACTGTTTTTGAAAGACAAAAATATTTTTCATTGACAAGCGCAGACGGCAGATTTCTGTCTTTGGGAGGCAGAAGACAAAAATCTTTGTATTTCAAAGGGGAAAATATGCCGTGTGCGGTGGGCTTACAGAAAAGAACTTTTGTACCAATAGAAGTTAACCAAGTAAATATCTCGATACAAACAAAGAGAAACGAAGTTGAGTATTTGGCACATGTTTATTTGTGGACATGAACCCCTTTTTCCTTGCATTGGGACAACATAATGACTGGACAAAGACAAGCCCTGGGTCTTCTTAGGGCGCGCCATGTTTCCTTTCAACCAATATTAATTTTGATTGCAGGACTTTTGACACATCTGGCAATCAGCCAACAAATCCCACGCCAGACAATTCTGACCAGCAATATGAAGTGGTCGCAAACCCGTTTCCTCGCAACAGTGGGGACACCAGTGATGGAACCTACATGGAATTGCGCCCCAACAACAGCAACAACACCGATCAACCGTACATGGTTCTCAAGAAACATTATGAAAATGTTAATCTTCGGTTGTAGTAACTGATTTTCATTACATTACATTTATTATCAAGCCTTTTGAAAGATTAGATTTGTCTAAACTTGAAATAGCATGTAAAAGTTTGTATTTGAAGAAATTTCAAAAAATATCACAGGAGAAGGTAATGAAAAGCAAACGAGCAAAATAAACAAGATATAATCATGCGTAGTGAAATATATTAGAAATGTCAATTGATTTTCAAATACAAGCAGAAGTGGCGATGAAATATTTAATCCTGAGCTATTTTCCTTCATTTTGCGGCAATTGGGCATGGACAATAAATTAATTTTAACATGATATTAATTTTCGCTGATATCAAAATTTATATTTCTCTTAACACTAATGTTTTGTGGTTATTATGTCTCTTTTTGGACACTGATTCATATCATGCACGTTATTATGACTGAGCAAATGTGAATGAAATATTATGGGCATTGTTCCAACGTTTAAACAAAACGCAGGCTTAACCAAATAATCTAACATAGTGTTCCCTGTGTTAGACTCCCTAAGTTTGCGTTTAGGAAAATAAATGTATGAGAAAAGAAAAATATCATTGTTGAAAATTAAACGAAGGTTTATTGAAAAACTTATAACATGACAGCTGGCGATGCCTATGCAACTGTTATTTAAATGTGTTGTGATAGGCCCTATTTGGCAAAATCACCGTATAACACCTTGTGGCGGCACTAAATTGTCCATAAAAATACTGGAATTAAATTATGAGTACCTAGTGGAGCTGTCCCGTGAACTGGTTTCAAGCACAACCGGAATTACATTTGCCCAACTTGTATATATATGAGAGCCACTTCAACTGTGCGCGCCATTTCTGGCGACCATAAACGAGGCTAGCCTCACAAAGTAACTTCCTTGACTTCGCTGGTTTACAGTTTCTGGGTGTTGTCGAAATTTTTTTTGAGGACGTCGAAACAAGAGAAAAAGCAATGAAGTGTGGTGGCACGGCAGATGCAACCTTAGCTGACGATGAAACACAGAAAGTGATTGATCTGGTAAGAAATGATCAGGAATCAGCTGCACGAAAAAACATCTGATTACAGCGATTTACAATATATGAAGCCATCAAGACAACTTTGTTTTGAATTTGCTGCGTTATTGACATAACAATATTGCGACACTACATTATTTGTTTTCCAAACGGGAAATGAGATCACTTAAAGCATCATAAAAGTGTAACATTTTATGTTTTTGTTTATGGGTATTTTATAGCATGATTTTACCATCAAATTTGTGATCTGATACATTGCTCCACGTAGTTTATTCTTTTTAGTTTTATTCATTATCATGCTATTTTTATTGGCCAGTAAAAGAACTCTGAAATCAGGATCTTTGCATTAAGTGAATATGTTTGTGAACATATCCTGCTTGCCATAGATTTTTCTATGGAATGGAACAAATTGCAAAGTCATTGAAATGTCCAGGCCATTTGTCTATTTTTTGTTACGGTACTGCTGGAAACAAAGTATTTTATTCCTTGTAGCATTTTCTTTGATAGCAATATACAGTTTAGTTGTTTGCTTTGCAGGTTTATTAGAAATTCAAGTTAGAGACTTGACATCTATTTGATCCTGCTTTTCAGGTGAAACAAGAAGTTGAACAAAAACTTGGCAAAGAGCTTCAAGTGTACAAAGCCTTACAGGTTGCTAGACAGATGGTGCAAGGGTTTAACTACTTTGTTAAAGTATGTTTAGCTTTTAATTGAACTCATTTGTTCGTGCAACAACACCAATTCTTGTTGTCTGTGGCTTATGGCAAAATAATTTATTTTCTTTAGATACCAACATATTGATTGGTTACAAATTGGATTGAAATAAGGCTGTGTACCCCCATTTGCTTCTCAGATGGATCAAGAAGTGTTCACCCACAACTGTACCTATTCACCCTCTTGAAGTAACATTAATTTTGTAACATGAATTTCGTAACATTAATTTCCAAATTGCTATGCCTTCTTCCATATTTTTCAACCCTCTTCTTCTCTTTAATAATCATGATGTATACATGAAACAAAATGAAAAAAAAACAATAAAATAATACTAATTATAACAGAAACCTTCAATTGTCAATTAAAGTAAAGCAGCAGTTAGAAATTATGATAATAATAATGGCAATAAAGAGAAACTATGGTTTTTTCAAACCTTAGTTGTTAAATTTTAACCTATTATTCAAACAGTAGTAATTTGTGGTCATCTTTTGTAGGTTGATATAGGGAACAATGAATACATCCATGTTCGTGTGTATCAAAACCTTCCTTGTTATGGCTCCAAAGTTGAACTTCATGGGATTCAAGTTGGAAAAACACTGAATGATGATGTTGGCTACTTTGAAGGGTTCCAGCTTTAGTTGTTTCAAATGGTTTAATGGGAAAAAAAGGAATCATGCTTTTTACTATATTATTAATTTTTTTAGATTATCCAACTCTAATCCAGATGTCCTTGTAGTAGAAGATGGAAATATTTTGTTGGTAATTAGCTGTAGCTAATTGAAAATTGACTCCATTCTCCCAACACTAATTTTCACATCACTACAAAAATTATTGTCTTAATTTGTTTTTCTCTTCTATTGATGGTAGAATTAATTGCAAAACTGAATCATTTGCCAAATTTTGGCATTATCACTATCATAAATTATGATAAATTTGGAGTTCAAGTTTCTTATAACAGTCATGTGACAAAAGAAATTTGAGAAGGATATGAAAGGTTTATAGAAAATCTAGCACATGAAACTTAGATCATTTAAATGTTTCTCAGGAATGAGGAAATAAAATGGTTGTCACAGATAAAGGGCAGACCAGATATACAATCTTACATTTAAGAGATTTCCTGATTCCACAAGCTTTTTGGAGAACAGAAAGCTAATTGTAGATAATTGCAAAAAATGATATTTTGAGGAGTTGGAAGGAAAATTGCGCTATTGTCATTCAAAGGTGAACTCTGATATCCACTGAACACCTCTTTTTACAGTTCCTCAGATTACAGTTCGCCAAAACAGTGGACTGGAAAAACATATAATCGTTTCTCTAATGATCTCTCAGGTGTAATATACCCTGTTTTAAGATACATGTTGAAATTTCAAATAGGAGGATTAAGTACTTCTGCCTCACTGGTTGATCAAAAGAAATAACTCCATTCCTCAAAGCATTAACTTCATCTCTGAAAGTTATTTTAGCAAAAACATCAACACTTGACAACACAAAAATCAATAAATTACTTAAATTATAGGCAAATAATATAGATTCCTCAGTATATGAAGATTACTGCTTGTTAGCTGAAGGAAGAGTTATACATGGGTGTAGCATATAGAACTGGAGGGTTTTAAGTTGCTACTCTGAGTCTCATGCTAAAATCAATCTACAGATAACATTTTAAGATATAGTATCTGAAGATTTGAATCTTGCTCCTATCATTTCCTGAGAAACTATGATGGTGTGGAAAAAGAGTTTAACTTGCAAGCTAAACTTGAAAAATTTCATGTTCTAACAGGTGAAAGTAATATCACCCTTAAAGTCTCAACAACAGCAAGTTAGTAACAATGATTTTGTTTTTAATTATTCATTTCTTTTTTGAAACAACTTTGTCACTAACTACAGTGACTTACAACAGATAAAGCTTAAGATGAGTTGAAAAAAAACGCTACAACTCAAATTACTACAAAGCTAATGCAAAATGTCACAAAGACTTATTTGATGCAACTTTGCTTCAAGTGTATGCTTAAGTGCATGAATGTATATTATAAGATGATGAAAAGCCAAACCATTTGCCAGTCACAGAGCAGTGAGCTGCTATCAAGTTAGGCCACTGTCTTCAAGATTTTAAATGCTGAAATTCAAAAGCAGAACAGTAAAACAGGGAAATAAATGGCTGATTCTAGTTTTGACTGAATATATAATTCGTTTGAATGTAGAGATTGGTGTGAGAGTTTTACAAATAGCTGCAAACGGGTTGCAGGGGTAATAGAGGAGAGGTACAAAGAAGTAACAGTAGGGGTGTAAAGAAGTAGCAGATGAGAAAAGCGCAATTGAAGAATATTAACCTACACTTTCTGTCTGGAAATACATTCCAAAGCAAGAAATAGTGTCTAAAACGCAATGCGTAAAATAAGGGCAAAACTGGGTTGACAAAGATGCTACAAAACAAGTTGCTACTTGAAGCTTGACAAGCAACAGCAGTAGCAGGATAATGGGGTAAACAGGGGGCAGGTCCCCAAGCTCTTGGCAGGGTCCACTGAGGTTTACTGCAAAAATGGATCTCAGTATTACTATAAAGAGAGGTAACATTGAATATGAATCTCTCTACTTACGGAAAATAGCAGAGCTTTATGTAACAGTATTGGAATAAAGACTTTGAAAGACAAGTTGATTCAAAGAGACTCAATCGTTATTGGACACAAGAGTGAACATTTCCTAGGGTAGATGATAGTCTAGAATTGTAGTCAAGAGAGAAAAGAATTTATTTTTACTTCGCAGTAAAGAAAGAAATCGTTTGTAGATTCTGTCAAACAACGCATATGACAATACAAAGCCACTTCGGAAAAGCCTGAAGCAAGAACAGATGTCTGGGCTGCCCATCAACAATGCTTTAACGACAAAATGGCTACCAGACTCTAAAGCGTCATCTACAAACCATATCAATAATATATGTTATGAAATAGTATATGGACGGGGAGATTGTAGCTATGCTATTGTTCATAACTGAAATGCTGCCTTTTTATACAAATCTGCGCTCGGGGAACAGGCTAGGTTGACCCACCCCCCACCCCCTGTCTTCAGATAATGAGGTAGATATATGTTTTTGAAGGTTATAAAGAAGACACTGACAGGTGTGAGGCTAACATGATTTGGTAATGGATTTCGAATGAAGCTTGAACTTTATTCCATGACACATCACCACAAGTCAGTGCTCTGATTGATGGCAATATGTCATAAAACTGAATTGCAATGGCAACAAATCCAGAAACGTCATACAAATAACCAACACAAGAACACTGTAAAACTTTCACAAGGTTAAGACACTAATAAGGATACAGAGGAAACACGATGACAAATTCCACTGATGCAGAGATATCTGAATACACACACCAACAAAACGCAACGTAGTAGCCGCCTTTATGAAAAAAATCAACTGAATCTCCATAAAATAAAAAAAATTGTACTGTATACATGAAGATTAACGTAGGTTAAATAGAGACCAAATGAGATAGGTCAACTAAATACCAACAAAACTAAATAAATACCAAAATTGGATTAAATTGTGAATATAGACAAGCAATGTCCCTAACAAATGGGAGTGTTGGGGATCGTGGTTTATTGACAGCATGTGCATGTTGATGATAACAGCAAAGGGTAACCTCTTGACGGGGGATCCGTTGCAAAGCCTTTGCGGCCAAAACACTTAGAAATTCTATTGAATAAGAGATGCTGGAGAATTAGCACGCGACCAAACACGTCTGGCTATCTCACTTGCAATGCCAAAAACACGAGAATCTATAAATCACGCCACATTCAACTCTACGCACGTTCGATCCCACGATGAGAATCACGTAACAGTTGACATTTCCCCAAAAACGCAAACCACGCAAAAAGGGAGCGGGAAAAACATTGCACGAGCGGGCTGTGTAAAAATGGGATAATCAATCTCTTTGATATCTTTGTGGCCTTACTTAGGAATATGCAATTAGAGAAAATATCTCCTAAGACTATTTACGTTCAAATTGTTATGGCTGTAATATATTCAAAATGTAGCATAACATTAGATAGAATATTAGAATAATATATTGTCTTAACATTGTATTAACTGGTACAAGAATACAATAACTGATACAATCAATAACTTAAATATTCGAAGTCCTGTAGACAAACAACAATTTGATGTCCTAACCAAACACTTTGAAGACATGAATTGAAAATTAATTGAAATTATGAAGTAAAAAGCATAAGACTTTTACTGTCTTGAAACATTGAAACATGACTAGATTGTTTTCTCCAAGGTAACCACTTCAATTTCTTTTGCATTAATTATCCCAAGTTTTAAACTTTTAAGTGTCATTTGCCTCGGTAGTTATTCCAAAACTGTGGGGTCATGCGAATCTTATAGCTTTCTCTTAACTGTGAACCCGTTCTCTTGCAGTTTAATGATATTTTCTAAACAAAAATAAATCAGTTTTTGAATAGACTATATAAATAAACTGCATCGAAACAAAATCAGCAGTTAAAAATAATTATTCCTGAGATTTGACGTTGATTTAGCTTTTTATGAGCAATTTCGGTCGTAGCTATAATTTTGCTTCTATCTTAAACTCCCTTGAAAACAATTTATCCTTGGGCTTTTGTAACAAAGGCCTGCTAGGGAGAATATTTAAAAGACCAACAGAAATTACCTCTAACTCCTTGGATTCTGTAATTCTCTGCCTGTAAAAAACCTTAACCAGAAAAAAGAGTAGCTGTATACCAATCCATAGCAAAAATTACATTGTCAAAATCCTTGCACTTACTAAACCTTTGTTTCCGAGGATCCTTCGAGGGTCTTGTACGAGTAAGATGCGTCGCTGGGAGATTCCGCAATAAATACTTCTGGATCCGGGTTGATCGTTATACTTCTACGCGTAGGTGAAGTGCCCGTGTCGCTCTCATAATCCGACCGGGCTTCTGAAACACCGACCGCCTTCCGGACGGGTCGAATAATATTCCGCCTAGTCCTGGTTATCAGAAGCGGGCTGAATTCGTCATATTCTGCTGACGATAGAAGCCCGACAGTTCGCTCCTCGTTCTCGACCCAGCGTCCAATCATGTGCTCAACTGCTTCTTGGTATTCCTTCAAACAAAACATAAAGCATTGCTTGAGGGCCGGATAATAACTGTTCCTCAAGCACAAGCGTCAATAACGACGTTTAAGCACAGATTTGTATAGACCTGAATCACAAATCATCACACACCACAACCTTAAAACAGCAATGCATTGAACTACACAAGTTACCATTACAAAATAACCATTGGGAAAACCCGCGTTTTAGCGCGTTAATCCGCGAATCACAATTAGAACTATATCGGTGCTGCGTAGCTGCTGCAGTAACTGTTTGACTGTGTTTATTTTGTAGCGATGCGACTCTTGGGTTTTTAATGGGCACGATTAGTCAATTTTAGGCCCTCAACGTATATCGTTTCTGGTTGGCTAATCTATTTAAACGCAAAGTGGCATTAAATTTTTACTTCAAGATTTGCCGACTGTCGATTAGGTGCATTTGGACATGAAGGTTAACAGGGCAATGTCGCATTTACGTTGCATTAACTGTACTTCCTCTCTTCAACTTATAAAAGAATGCAGCCTAAGGAAAGGAAGGGATACAGTCCAGATTCAAGATAAATACTAACCATTGGTGTAGGGTCCTTTATGAAGAACGGGATCAGATACTTCCGATCGAATCTCCGCCAACCTCTAATAATACTCATGGGGGACTTCCTGTTTCTTTCGCGATACTGTGACATCTGTCTTGTGGCGTGGTGTGGACCAACGACTTTACCCTATCAACACAGAGACATGGTAAAACATACTGAAATCATAAAGCCCTCTTCCTGTTAGCCTGTAACACAAAAGGATCTCGACTACCTTTTACGCCCTACTGATGTACATATACAGGCTAATGGTATACATTAACGTTTATTGTATAAGGACATGAATGGTCTAAGCTATTATTCAGAGTTTCAAACAGAATCTTTGCCTGTTCCACATATACCTCAGACGTTTACAGCTTGCTTAGTCGGAGAGTAATCAAATGTATACCCAGATATCGTGGAAGTACTTTACTTAGAACGTCTACAGAACTATAACTTCGCCGTGACAATATGGCTCTCCGATGTGTGGATCTTTAACTCCCAAGTGCCTTTAACAACATCATTCCATGAAGACTCTCACAACAAAATAGTTATTGGGCCGATTAAAAAAGCAAATAACTTTCCTCTATGTTCAAATGGAGATTAAAACAGTCAACAACGTCTGCTAAAACACTAAATTTCTATGTTCAAATGAACTCCATAAAATTCTTAATCAATTAACAATAAACAAAAGAACTGCACTTACCAGCTCCAATGACTTGCTTACAAAGCCTTTATTCTGTTTTCTTGCACTTTCTACCTTGCATAGCTAGAAAAAAACCAATGCCACTAATTTAATTTGTTGAACCTCTGAGTCTCTGGCAAAGTAGTTACTGTACATCTTAAGCTTAAGACGATACCTGGAGAATTACCTAGATAACCTATTGCAAAGCCCTAGGAACTAACTTGAAGACTTATGGTGAGATTTTTAGGAATAATTTGAAGCTATTTCGATATTGCGATTTTCTGGGAGAAGATACAGACCATCGTTATATGTCAATTAATATAACCATTAAGATCCTTTTCAATAATTTTAGAAATAGGCCGTAAAACCAGATTAAGGGTTGCAAACTCTGTCATAATAGAAATTGTGAAGTATAGACATCTAATCATGCGCTCTTCGTCACAATCCTTTAGTGTTTTCGATTCACAACTGGCTATTTATTTTTCAGATTGTGGTCATTTACCGACGTTTGCATACTTTCAATAATGTCGGAAAAAAGGTTCATAAGTATGCTTAATCATATTTCCGCCTTTTCTCGCAATTTAATAAATCTGTCGCAAACGCAACAGATTTCATTTCAGAAGCCGAGCCAGATACAATCTCCGCCAAAAGTAGTTGGAACACCGTGAGATTTTTTTGATTTTGCGACCCCCGTTCTATTTCCGTCTTTCCTTGGTAGCTGCAACACCCTTTCCACCTTAAACAATGTTGCATCTTTAGGGGAAGGCCATAGCTACATGAGAATACTTCGCTTTTGTTTTTAGGATTATTCACTTTTGCGCTACACAACATTGCTTGCGCGACGCGGGGATTTGGCAACTTGCGCGATGCATACATTAGATCAAGTGTTCAAAGACTTTTTGAAGAGATTGTACAGGAATTTCCAGCTGTTTACCTTGACAAGAGGAAGCGTGAATCCACCAAGAACAACATTAGTGAACACAGTAATAGCCAGTGTGGTTGTCATTATCATCCTTGAGGCCTCCTCGTTGGCTAAGGGAAGGTGAAGACTCTGTGCAAAGGCCACAGCACCACGGAGACCTGCGCCAAAAGGAAGATACATGCCAACGTGGTTGGTAATCTCTAGCACCGTATTTGCGTCGAACTTAAAGCTGGTGGCACTTCGAATATACAGGTCATAAATTGAGTGCATTATGTCTTACAGTGCACACGGTGCTCAAGACAAAATATGTCGAAGAAAAATCAAGAGTGAAAATGTATTCGATATATTGAAGAAAAGATCTGTGGCAAATCTGAGATTTGATAGTGCGGTGCAAGATCGAATTTGAAATCAAGAACAAAGGCATAATCCATATCGAATTTGAAATCTAGTTAAAAAGCGCAATCGAGATCAACTGACAAACTAAGGCAGAGAACAAAATTATGAGAAGACAGTTCTAGGAATTGCGGTTAGATGAAGGCTCTTACTAGGTGTAGGATCAAAAGAATACATCTAATACGTATCTGGTTTGCTAGCTTTGATGGGAGATCGTTGTAAAGCAACAGCTTCATGCATTTGCTAATGAAAAGTTTAAGCAAATGTTGTTCAGACACCAAAGAACTAGTAAGATTCTAAAAAAATGATAACATTGTCTTACCACTGAACCATATCAGGGAAAGAATTTTGAGCGAGACTCTGTTTTCTTTGCTTCGGCAAAAGATGAAGAATACCGATAGCGGGAACACGATACAGGCTCTTGCAACCAAGCAAGCAAGCTGAAATAAGACAAGTTGTTTGTGACTAAAAGCCTACCAAAACCAGTCACAGAATACAACATCCAACCTGATAACCAAAATACGACCTGCATGTTGATGCATGTTGATGCCGCACTCTCTTGCTACGTAACTATGCTAAATGCTACCTAATGATAATCATTTGCTCCAATGATTGCTATGATTACAGATGGTGATTACAATGATTAGATGTGATTAGTAATGATAGGCAGATCAGTAATTGGCACTTACCATTGCAAACGATATGAATCGGATATCGAACTCGTGCTGGGCACTGAAAATGGACATTCCCAAAAACAGGAACACGAGTGTCTCTAAAGCAAACAACGAAAGGTAAACAAACAAACTAGCAAGCAAACACGCACGCACTCAAACTCAGGATGCAGACACAGCTGTCAACTAATCTATAGCATTACTAAACCTTTTTCAATCTACTTGCCTGGATAACATTTAAAAACGCTATAAAGCTTTGTTAACCTAACTAAAGAGCAGAGATGGGCGTTGTTTTTTTGCTAATTTGACCGTTTCAAGTATTTTGACCTATGGCGATAATTTGACCTTCGACCTATGACTTATGAAAGAATTTCACGGTATTTCAAATTCGTTTACTTATATCCTACTTTGACATTTACAGAAACATTTCACCTCATGTAGGACTCTGACTCTCTTTTTTTCTTCGATCAAATTAGAAATGGTTGTTAACAAACAACAGAAGCAATTGCAAAATTTGCCCGCTACAACGGTGATTGAAAACCACTAGCATAGTCAACTTTTATATACTGGCCTAACGATAAAGAGAGTGCATTTAAGGGGGGGGGGGGGTGAAAAAGGAAGCAACGAACCTGCAATTAACGCAAGACACCGAAAGACCTGCTGCACAGATATCTGACTTAGAGGTGATAAATTGAAGTGTGTGTAGTGGGACATGGTGATACCACATAATAGAATCGCCATGATGCCTAGAGAAATAAAGAATCAACTATTAGTTATAGGCAGTAGCTCAAATCGAGAATGCGTCAACATGATACGCGCAGAGGGCAGATAGCCTTCTATGAAAGTGCTCTATAGTTCGATAATCGAAATGGTCAAAGGCGATTCCGTGCTGGTATCATTTGCCAGTCTACCAACTGCACGTATAGAGAAGTAAGTATAGAGAAGTGAGAACAACTGCAGTATGGGGAATCAGATGCGATTGCAAAAAGATTTGGTAGCAAACCTGAGAGTTCTAAGCCTTCAGAAAGACCATACGGCATGTACGCGAATATAATCATGGTTCCGATTTCCAATGAGGGATGACCTTTGAAGTTCACATACTTGAACACCTGATAAAAGAATAGGCATTTTACAAATGCCTTCTGGCAATCCAGAACTGGAAAAGTCTAGGATCGGGAAAATCTAAAATAGTGTTAATGTTGGACTGGAATAATCCTGGATTGGGAATAACTAAAATTTGGATAATTTAGGATATCAATGATTTAGGATTGAAAAAATTTAGGAACGAGATAACCACTGATTTTTAATGGGTTTCTTCGAAATTTTCTGGATCTAAACAATGAGAATAAGAAAATGCTTATTAAATAAAAAGTGTGAAAATTTGGTGCAATCAGGTCGGGACAGATATACTCTGTTGGACACACTAATAACCTAGGGAAAATATTACTTAGACCTTAAAAACATAAAACATTAATAACAATGTAGACTCAAAATTTAGGACAAAATTTAAAAAAGTCAGTCCGAACCAAAAAACTACGGATTCTAAAATGAAGGAATGAAAAAGCAAAGAGAACTTACGACGGCGCTTATCAGGCCAAAAGCAACTCCAATAAGAGCTGACAAAAACAACATCATGCAGAATTTAGAAACTGCGCTTCCTGCTATCGAGCCGTACACAATGTCACCGACTTCCATGGTCTTGGCTGCAGCAACCAGAGTTCTGTTTCAAAGAATAGAAAAACATAGAAATACTGGGGAATGCTAGAGGAGAAACTAGAGAAGCAAGAAGGAGGTCAATTGAAAGGGTATTAGGAGGAGCAAGTGAAACAGAAATTGGAAGAGCAACTAGAAGAGCAAGTGGAAGAAGATTTTGAAGAGCGATTTGAAGAGCGATTGGAAGGGGGATTGGAAGATCAATTGGAGGAGCAACTGTAAGAGCAATTGGAGGAGCAGCTGAAAGAGCAATTGGAAGAGCAGAAAGATTAATTGAAAAGGAATTAAGAGGAGCAACTGGAAGAGCAATTGGAAGAGCAACTAGAAGAGCAATTGGAAGGTTTTGAAGAGCGATTCCAATAGCATGGGTCTTATAAGATTAAAAAGAATAAAAAGAGGTTTAACAAAGAGTATGTCACTAAAAGCAGAATGAAATCATCTAAGAAATAAATAAATTTGATAAATATATAGAAGATTTAATGTAGTGAGTAAACTCTAGATTGCAACACCTATCGGTTAACAAGACACTTCCACACATTCTCAAATTAAAAAAAAACCTCATCTAAGTGAAAACTCACAATGTTAAGACGATTGAAACTGCATCGTTAAGAACGCTTTCGCCAAAGACGATTGCATACAAATCTTGATCGACGTTCATCGTTTGAAATAGGGCCAAAGTGCACACTGGATCTGTGGCTGAGATCAGTGACCCGAAAGAAAACCTGGATATAAATGCAGGAGACATTACATGTTTGTAAGAAGGGATGAGTTTGGCAATGGAAAACAAACTGGGGAGAAATGACGTCAGAACTGTCTATATAGCACGAAGGGAAGTTTAGGCAAACGCTTGTCAAGGATAGCAAAGGCTGACAATCATGGCAAGACAGTGACCTGTAAATTTGAATGAAAAGCTCAATCACTCTGGTATTATTCCGCATCAGTATTGATGAGATTTTGAGTCGATTAGTTAACCATCTATTTTGACTACATATCAACGAAGAACAAATCTGATCCAGCGATGTAGACCTATCATAATAGCAAAGGGGCTCTTGCACAAAACATTGCTAAAGAAAATTGAAAAATTAGAAATTTGCCAATTTTTAGAATTAAGAAGGGAAGCTTTGTACAATTGATCTTATTTCTTAGAAAACAATTAATGAAAACAAGTTGAAAGCCACAAACCACTTACGCTTCCATAAAATGAAGCTTGTAGACGAGTCCATGCTAAGGAAAAATTTAAATAGGTATTTGATAAAGAAGTTGGACAAAAGTGAAAGAGCAGTGAAATGGGATCTCCAAGAACAATGTGACTTCCAAGAATGGGCTGGTGGAGGGGGGAGGGGAAAGGAAGTGTTTGCTCTTACACCCCATTATATTTTCCTTTCATCTTACGTATGATGCAACCAGTTATACATTGAGAGGAGGTAGGTGGAGAAGCCGGGGGTTAAAATCTCCCTCAAAATAGAGAATTCTATAAATGTTATAGAAGTATTGAAAGCATAGACTGCAACGGGTTTTAAATAGGATTACAGTTAAAGAGTTTAACAGGCTTGTAGCAATGCTCTTGTCATCTGTCATCTGGGTCAAAGGTAACTTACCAGGCCAAGAAAATACATTGTGCACCCAACGATGACAGCAGATAGAAGGGTCCCTAATAGTGCATAGGTCAAGATGGCACCAATGTTACTGAAGAAATCACCCTACAGCAAAAAGGAAAAGTTATCTTCAAACAGATGATTTTTAAATAGATGGTGATATGGAACAGAAAATCAGTGCTTTGATAGGGAACAGAATATCAGTGCTTTGAAAGGGTTCCAGACGCACTACAAAGGTCTTTATGAGTGATTCAACATGGGAAAATACTGCAAATATAAACCTTAAAGTGGAGCAGCTCTTTGGCACTTACGATTCAGTTCTAAGAATTTGTCTTTTGGATAAAAAGTTAACCAGTAGATGAATCTCCACTGGAAGGAAGCTCAAAGCTTACAGACTCCTTGAGGTTTGATAATATTAAGAAAATCACTGTTTGCAATCTGCAGAGCATCTGATCGTTACATTCATATCTAACATCAAGAGATTCACCGGATAAAAACATTCCAAAATGGTCAGTTTATTTACACTTAGGAAGAATATTCTCAAAAAAATGAGACCATAATACAATACCTTATGGAAAGCAAGTATTGGCTACCTAGTTAATATATGTACAAATAAAGGGCGTAAACAAACCTTTTGCAGAGTGTAACCAGATTCAAATATGATTGGTGGAAGGAGGACAATGAAAAATGTATCAGGGCGGAAATACTGCAAGTTCTAAAAGTTAACAAAAATTTTTCCTATAAACATTTAGAAGAAATATTCAAGCTCCAAAATGCAGTTCTTTTTTAGCAGCAACAAAATGCTAACAAAGGGCTTGGTGGCTAAGTCACAATCTAGCTGCCATTGGCATGGAGACACAAAGTTCTCAAAAGAGTAAACACTCCTTTATGATAAATTATCTATGAAAAAAGAAGAGAAAAATTTCATTTATTCCTTGTATCATAGTATTTAGGTAACTGCTTCTAAAAGTTTGCAAATCAAAAATGAACAGAGCAGGAAAAAAATAGTTTCCTTTCAAGAAATCTGGGAAATGGGACGAAAATATTCTTTTCATAACAATACTGTGTACAATAGTGCTAGTATGCAGCAATTCTTATTTATTTGGTCTGGAGAAAGTTTCCAATGCAATATTGTAATTTTGTTGTTGTTGCATCTTCATTGTTTTTGGCAAAAATTGGGGCGTGCAAAACATTGCTAAGCCACAAAAATTTATAAAAATCTAGTTCTCCAATTACAATACTTTTTCAGCTCTACAAAGTATAATTAAAACAAAGAACAAAGTGCAAAGTACAATTTGTAAAGAAAATTTTTGTTAACCATAAACAAAGTCTTTATAATACTTATGTTTTATAACTTATGAAACGCATTTGACTCAATTTTAATAATTTTTTGGTAATTCAAAACTTTGCAATCACTTATTTATAAAATGCCATGAAAATGATTTGCAACTAACGCTAAACATGTGATGTACACTCTCATGAGAAAGATTATTATTTCTGGGCACACAAGGCCATATAATGCATTTTCTGTACATACCGTCCATTCGCTCATGCCAACTCCAGTAGCACCAAGGACATACTTAATCAGGACTCCAATGACAGCTCCTGTTATTGGCAAAGAATAAGATAGAATAATTATATCCATTGCTTTGTATAGGTAAAATACTTCTGCTTTCTGTATAGTTGATTGAAAAAATCTGCTCTAAAAGGTATAATATGTATAAAGTAATGTGCCAATGTCAGATATAGAATGCTGCTTGAACCAAAGGAAACAGGGGAAAGGAAACTGCTTTCTTTGTGACTTTTAAAAACAAACATTACTATTGCTCATTGCTATAAACAAGCCTGTAGCAAATTCTCAAACAACTTATATACCATTGGCTTTATGTTATTAGAATAATATTGCTAAGCTTTTGCAAAACCAGCAACAAGCCATGGGCTCCCTTCTGGATATGTGGACAGTTATCATACTAGGTACAAATTAAAATCACAAGGATTGCTTTCAAACAAAATAATAATGATGATTTGCTATCTAAAAATGAATATAAAGGAATAAAGAAAAAAAGGACTAAAATTCCATTAACTGTAAATACAAACCTAAAACCATGATTGCTAGTGCCTCTGGTACAAAGTGGATTTTCTTGTTTATGAAAAATGTTATCACCAATATGCATAGAACTAAAAAAGGGATCATTAAGATGGCAAATATAGTTTCAACGCTTCTTATACTTATATATATTTATATATGATATATGAAAATTTTCACTATATGTTATGCTCAGGAGGAAAAATTCCATAGAAATTTGTAAGCATGAGATTTTCCTTATATTACAATACAGTATTGATTATATATATACATGACTGTTGAATCATTTGTAGACAAATAGGTGTGTCTACTTACACAAAATGAGCAAGACAGCAAAGAAAGTCATGCTTTGGTGAGCAATACTTTCAGCCATTTTGTCCTCTTTCACAGTATGATGTTTTGTGGGTTTAACTGATGCCATTGAGTAGTTAGAAGGCAACTTTGTAAAATTGGTTGGTTGAACAGTAGTCTTCACACTAGAGTAGAATTGAATTTTCAGAAAATTTTATTCAGAGATTTAATATATTTCAGAATATACTTTATACATAGTTTATGAAATCAAACTTATGGCTAGCCATTCACACATCAATAATTACAGGTTGTGGAGAGGGGGGGGGGGGGATTGTGGTGTTAGTGGTATTTCCTTTTAAGATGTGACAGTTTAAAACAAACTCATGACTTACTCTTGAACTTTCAGTGGTGAAAATATTAACTAGTGGAGACAAAACTGTGACAAATTGCAGTTCAGTTCATATATTAATAATTCCACTACATACAATTTATTAATAACCAACAAGACTACAAGGAAATAAGACAATGTTCAAAGGAGATTAATACAATGATACAATATAAGGAGACAAAAGTGGGGAAAAATTGCAGTCAAATCACTCTTAAAGCCACTTTACACAATGCCAAAGATAACCACCCATTATTATTAATTGTGCCATCAACAGCCTTTTGTGTTTCTCAATGAATAGTATTGACATATGACCATTCAAAATATAGCCTGGGCCTATCCCAAAACAACAATATCACACTTATATAGAATTTAATGGTATTAAAATTCTTGGTAACAATTACCTTGACATTGACACTCTGCATAACATTGAGCAGAACACCATTAGGGAGAAAGCAAGCTTCATGTTGCTCAAGATGTTCTTCAGTTTGATGCCCATGGTTAGGCTAAAAAGTAAAAATAACTGCTCAACGAACACAAGTAGCAAAAATTTATTTTGAAGATTCTATGGTTTGCATGTTCCAAAGTATATCTTTCGGTACACACGGGAGGTAAAAGAGAAAACGTTAGGAAAGAATTTGAATCTTGCACACCGCCCTGGAAATATTTTCTAACCCAATCATAATGGCTCAACTCAACTATGGCTCAACTCAAATCCTTATTAATCTGGTAATAAGATTGGGTTATGGAGAACGTAGAGAGGTTTAATGATGCATAGTTAGGTAGTTCGGAATGTGAAGATTGCTAACCCCCTGTGTGACAGATGTTTAGTGAAGATTGCTTTCTTTCTGGATTCCAATAACTGCTTCAAAATCTGCACGTCATTTGCCAGCCAAAAAACAACTTTTGCCATTCGAACACTGAAATGCTTTTAGGCCTAAGCCAACGCATGGCTTGGAAAGCAAAATAAATCACAAACCCGATATATTTGAGTAAGCTGCCTTTCTAAGCAATCAGCTTTCAACAACCTCTAAATGCAACGAATGATCTTGGCCTAAATCTTGCCTAATGGTTCCCGGTATAACAGCCTGCAATTGCAATAAAACCAGAAAAAATCTTACCAATGTATTGCATCGACTTTACAATTTACTTGGCTTTGGAATCAGTGCAAATAATCGAAGCTAGGCTAATTAATCCTGGGAGTAGCGGGAGCCAGACGAAGATGCAGCGAAAACAGTCATTTTGAATCAGCCAGCCCCATGTGCAAAAACCGTGACAATTAACGGGTGACTTTGTTACTTGATAATGATCCAACTTCTTGATATGCCAACCGAAGGCTGTTTCTATCGTGTGGTTTACGTTGGTGCAATTTAAGTCTCAATAGTTGTTATCAAACCATGAAAGGATAAGACTTGCTAACAACAATTGAAACACACAAATTCAATAGCGTGGAAGCCACATAACCTTTGTCCTTTGTCCTCAGGCAACTGATATTTTTCAGGGGGAGATGGGTTCCCCAGAGGTGGATGCCAAGGGCGACAGAAAATTCCAACGTCTCTAAAATATTTTAACACTTTCGTGCTATGAAACTGGCTGCGAATAATGTTGAAGCAAAAGATGTGTTTCTCAAGGAATATTTTACGCAGACACAAAAACTTTTCTGCAAAAGACGTGTTTGGCTGATGAATCAAAAAAAGAATAAAGGAATAGGGGTGCAAATAAGTCTTTGAGCTGGATGTTGAAAATATTAATGTCAGAGATGTTATGATAATCTGAAGAGAGGAGATGAAATAAAAATGCGGAAAAGGATTACCCCCAAACTTAGGTTTTAGGGTAAAAGTCCCGCACGAGGGTAATCGTCGCACTGTTTCTTTCCAAATAGAATCCTTCTAGCCTTTAAACGCTGTTGCAAATGCTTTATTTTTCATTTTAATCAAGGGTTTAGAGATTCTATTTGAAGTGAAAACCGGAGAAGAATCATGGCTAAAATGGAAAACAGAAGCCTAACAAGAAATAGTTGTAGTCCTATCTGGTTCATTGATGTTGATAGAAATATCATGGATGAATATTGTAATACTCTAATCAAGTCAACTTAACTAAAAAACGTGATTCACAAATACATGAGGTTCAATTTCTTATTAAATTTACAACAGTGTTGTTTTGGGGATGGAATTACAAACACTTAAACAGATCAAACAAATAATTCAAATACTTTCACAATTTATTCATAGACATATAAAATTATTTGAGATTTAGAAATTCACATCCAACTACCGTTATTATAATAAGAGCGTCAATTATACTATACAGATGTTATCCCAGAAGTGTAGATGCATTTATCAATACATATATTTTGCTTTTAGACTCCATGTGGAATGGGAATATACCCAAGGGAGTTCATTATATTGTCTTAATATTGGAAGCGGGGGCCTGCCCACTGAATAACACATGTTACTTAACTACGGGAAGACATTTTTGGCATTAGAAATCGTCATTAGCCTAATTAGAGGACACTAATTGGACACTATTATGGTACCAACGCATGGGTTCGAAGCAAAACGGATTAATGATCGATATACGAACGTCAACGGCCTAAACACGTAACTCATTATGAAATGATGAATTCTTTATTAGCATTGTGTAGAAGAGCTATTGCCACTGCACTTTATTTGTGGATATATCTTTAGCGTTGAACAGAAACTTGATCAAAACAAAAGCAATTAGATAATTGTTGTGAACTTGAGTCTACACAACAAGACGATAAGAGTATCTAAGTAAAGGGGTAATGATTCTTAAAAATTTTCCAAACAGCGAAATAGCCAGCAGAAGTACAGGTTAAACGGAAGCGGAAATTTCGCGGACAATTTAGCAGTACACTCAAAAGCCTTAAATCTTTGGATATGACGTCTGACCTTTTAACATTTGCTTGACATGGTAAAACTGCAGTATGATTATGTCCTTAGCTCTTTTAGGTACTTAGTTATAAAGTAAACATGTCAAGAATATACTGGTAAAATGCATGAGACAAACGTAAGTAACACAGGATATAAATATTGCAACAATGATAAGGCAACAACAACCATAATAATCCATTCTATATTATTTATTGACATTCAATTAAGCAATAGCTACAAAAATCATTCGATGAATATCAAGTCAGATATATTCTCTACAGCGTGTGTGATGTATTTCATAGTCTGTATTTTTGTCAAGGGCATCTTTCTCTAAGGATGAAGTTTGAAAGATGCATCTATTCCACTGCCAGGGAGACACCAGTTCCTTTCAGAATCAAATCTAGCAACTTTAAAATTACACGGAGTTGCAATAGTAGGGGAAAGTATAGACTTTTGAACTGTCTATACCATGCAGATGAAGAAATCAATTTCGTTTTTGATATATTTGTCATAGCTGGAGCTTCAGCCGAGATTCCTAGAGTTTGCTTCCCATAGGGGGCTTGGAACTCCAAGAAGAGACAATGCTCTATATCTTGCAAGGGTGACTGGTACCATTTCCTTTCTTGTCATCTGTCTTTCAGTCTTTTATGCACCAAAGATCTTCTTTACCGTGTAGCCCTAGATATAAAAGTAGGGATATAGGAAGACAGAAACTTCACCAGGATAATGATTGACCATACGGGAACGCACTGTACGAACAAAGATTAAAATCATGTCCGGATGCCGGTAAACCAAGTCAAATTACGTCAGGATGCCGGTAAACAAAGTCAAAATCATTTCCGGATGCCGGTAAACAAAGTCAAAATCATGTCTGGATGCCGGTAAACAAAGTCGAAATCACGTTCGGGATCCCATCTTGACAGATCCAGATCCCGGCAATGTACAGAATGTAAACTCCAGAATGTACAAATATTGTACATGAAAATACTGGGGTATAAAATATCCACTCTTCAGATGCTTAAAAGCGTGATATGGTTATTAAGTGGATGTTTTCTTAACATTGTGATTGTGAAGTAATGGCAATTCAACTATGCTCATTAAGACAACTGAAACCCCTTTTGGACATTCCCTATCTATGCGGACTATTCACTATTGGCAAACAACTCAAAGGTCAAAGTAACAACATATGATAAGATTAACATCGCAACTTCCCACATTAATATTAGAGTGATTTTTACAAATATGCGCCTCAAATCTCATGGCGAATAGGGAAACAGCCTACAGGGATCATGATATTTCACTGGGCTAGAAATAACACTCCCAAGATGATTTAAAACTCACTGGCATAGAATAGAAGAAGAGCGCCATGAGGATGATCAGAAGGCAAACGACCAGGAACTTGATTATGCACTTCCGGTGGCTGCACAGCAGCAATTGTATCATCCGCAGCGGACTCATAAACAGATTCAGACTGTCTGCAGGCCGGCTGAAAAATTGAAGGAATTCAACGTTAGGGAAGTGTGGGGGAGGAATTTAGCAACATAAGTCTAAACAAGGGAAAATTTCAGTAGCATTCTTAGAGGAAAAGGAGGGAAAAAGTCAAGGTTCCGTTTCAATTGGCATCATTTTATAGCCGACTCGTTTTCAGTTATGAATCTCTTATCTATTCAAAGGTATAGTCTTCGATATGATCTAAAAAAGCTTTTCAGCATTACCTGAAAGATGCTTTCGTAAATTTACGTAAGAGCAGTTCAAGGGCATAAAACTCGTAAATTTCAGAAACTTTCTTCGATACGACATATTCCAAACAAAAGAAGGCTTTAGCAAAATATGCAGGGTGGAAACACTTTTAGACGATTATAAGGATTTAACTAGTCAAGCGTACTTTGGTTTTGCTAAAGGTTGAGGCTCGTCCCTCCCTCTGCCAGCAGGATTTCCTTTTGCCTCGTCGATTTTCAACAACTCTAGCTCCAATTCAACTTCACCCTAAAAGTGCAAAAAGTCAAAGGTCAAAGTCAAATTCAAAGGTCAACAGAGTCTTCACACTAACAATGCAAATTGGTCCAATCACCATACCTGCCGGAATAGAATAAACAAACATCTAGGAATCTAGGATAAACAAACAAACATAAACAAACGTCTGTTGATTGATTGCCGATTCGTGCTAACTGGGCATAGTCTAAATCCGTATTTGTAAGAAATATAGTTTTGGATTTCACGTGTGAGTGCCCCCAGGGGGTCCGTAACCAAGCCCTACCAAAACAAGTTTAATGTCTGTGATCCTTATTCACTAAGATTTTTTAATGCTCTTTAAGACGAATTGTCAAGTTGTTACCCCGTTCTTCAAAAATTGTACTTCGATCCCTATGTCCTTAAAAATATTACCCATGCTTCTTCTATTAAAAACAGCAAGTTTCCTTATATCCTTCAGCCCCTTTTGGGGTTCTCACCTGTACAGCTATACTATGGAGAATCCCAAAGTTTCAATGCAATACAATCACACAATACTTTTGGCCTAATACCAAAGGCGAGTGATGAACACAGGCATATACAAGTCCAAACAGCAAAAAACATTCTAAACCCCAATACATCAATGTCAATATAAGAAACACATAAACAGATTAAACTTAGAAGCACTACAGATTCTGCAAATGCTGCAGATTCTAACAGTGACATCAGAGGTGGCTTAGGACCAACCTTTTGAGTGAGTTCATCCTTCTCGTTGTATCCTTTGATGGGCCACCAGCCTCTCATCGCACTGCATTGGATCAGCGAAGAGAGGTTCTCTTTGCAATTCAGATTTTCCAGCTTACAGCTCTTAGCTGCCTTCATAGGTGGAGGGATTTTTGTTACATTCAATGTTAGCTCACCTGAAAATTGAGAGTACGCAGGATATAAATATACTCTTAACCAGGCACCAAAGCACCAGGTAAAGAAAGATTAAGTATTAAGGTTAGCTAAAGGTAAGGGTAGAGATGTCAGTAAAAGAATCAAGTTGAAAGAATCACGTCTGAACGCTGGTAGAAATAGCTTGCAGAGGAGTTACGTAGACAGGCTATATAGAAGATCAAGTAGAGAGGATCAGAAAAAATCCAAAGGTCAAGTGGAAAGGTCAGTTTAAGAGGCCGAGGACAAAGGTCAAGTTGATACCTACCGATCATATCGTCAGAACTAAAAACATCAGCATCAAGCACTTCAAAATGAAGCAAGGGACAATGCTTTTCTTCCCATTCATCAAACCCAATAATACTTGTCTGTGAAACAAAATTCACATGCAGTTAATCAATTTGGCTCTAGGTGCATGACTACTAGCCACACGAATCATGCTGTAATCGAAAAGAAATTGGCAAAGAAAATAACAAGCCATTGCGTTCCAAGACATGATAAAACAATAGAAGACCGTTAGCCATTAGCGGGGTATGCTCTTGATGTAGATTAATAGCTGTATACACAATACAAAGGTCAAATGCCACATAAGAGGGTTCATAAGCCACATAATAGGACACATAGGTAAACTCAAAGGAGCAGTCATCGGCCCATTTTAGAGCACAGACTAACAGGGCATAATGCTTATTTTCGGATACCTTTTTCTTGGTAACAAATTTTTCCTCAGCTCGATGGTACAAGAGAGGAAAGACAAATCTCCAGTTAAACATGCCATTTCCATCTGTGGACCTGTTGGTGCAAAACACAGTCGTCAACTATGTTTAATAAGTAAATCGAAGCTGCATATGTTAGATTTGAGTAATCGAGTAACCTTGCAACGCAAATTTAAAGGTCTCAAAATTTTTAGGCAGACAGTAACTTGACTGTCATACGGAACAGAATAAAACGTGACAAAGCTTGTAGACTTATTATAATTATCAAAATGATTGGAATGATAACAATAACAAGTCATTTGAAAGGCAAATTAGTAGGTACTGCAATTGTTAGAGGTAACCTTGGAAAGCAGTGACGTTGAACGTAGAAGAATCATGTTTGCTCCCAACAGGATTGACTGAATGGTATGTAAAAGAAACGGTACAAAATAATGTTTACAAACGCACCGATAATGCACGTCTGTCTTCTGAATATCATCAATTGATCCTTCCAGCCAGCTAGGCAGAAAAATATTATTGCAAATTATTACAAGCAAAACAAGTCTTAACAATAAGCAAAAAGCAAAATATGCAATATTTCTAGGCAGTAAGTGCTATATGTTCGTAGCAATTTTTATTCAAAATTCAATTTGATAAAACTTGACCAATATCATTACTTGGAACACAAATTAAAATAGACTGTTAACTGATACCTTGATGATTGAATGAATACTACTGCTTTGATGTTAGGCTGCATAAAAGGTGGAAGCAAGAAATAAAACAAGTACCCCTTAACATAGATGTCACTGCTTGGAATTCCAGTTAGGACATTCGTATCAGCAGGGGGTATATCATCTGTATTCCAAACAATCACCCTCAGTTCGAACCTAGTGAACAAGAATTGTCATTTGAAAATGAGGTCAGATTAGTAGGTCTGAGGTCATACAAAGAATGTCAAATTATTCAAAAATTAGAAATCCATTCCATGCGTCTGCGCAAAAATAATTTTCTAATCAGCATTTGTAATCGGCGTACTTTGATGATCACTTATAGTATGGTAATGAAGCATAGTTTATAAAAGAGACAAAGTTCAAACGACAAAGTTCAAAGTTCAAATAGATGTTAGTTCAAAGGACAAGGCTTCATAAGGAATTCTGTTTCTTACTCTTCGGGCTTTCTGGGTGCAATGTCGATAGCGGGTCCAGGCGTAGGCCCTTCCATCGGAAAAATGTCAACCCACATTTGAAGACTACCCTGCAGAAAAAATGTTATGCTTCTTTTTAACATGGTATATCCAAATAGGTAGATGAGCTATAGAAATAAAAAAGGCCATAAAAGCTAAGAAATAAAGGCTAAATTAACTAAATTAGCAGAAATAAGAGCCATCTTAACTTATCTATATATAGAATAAAAGTTTGCTAGCAACTCAATCAAGTATATGATTCATTTAATGTAGCTTATGTTCCATAAATATTCAGCAAAGTTAACTCTCGCTCTAGGACTGAAAAATACCTGGTTTATCTTGGGCTTGTCCGGACGGGAAAGTGGCCTCGTCTCGATATGCTCCGGGACAAGGTGGTACCCTTTTTCCACCTGGTGGAGATTTTGCAATGCATGAAGCGCAGCTGGTTCGTCGGATATGATCGGGTTACCTGTAATCGAAGTAAAGACTATGCTAGCACAGGCAGTAGAAAATTGGTGTCAATCAGTGGCTGTTTTTCAAGCTAAGCTGTTCCAATACGAGTCCAAGAGTGTTGGAAACGAGGTTGTTTGCAACGTGGTTGTTGCATGGCTGTTGAAGTCGAGATTGTGGTCTTTTATATGTTACATCGATTCATTCAATCTTCCGGGAGCCTACAATTTATCGCCTGTTTTCTTAACAAGCAACTTGAACAGGCACTTGAACGGGAACTATTATCATAACTACTAACGCAATCTAACTGAAAGTATAATAAATTGCAATAATTACAGTCTTTGGCTTGGCTACAAGCAGGAATTAATGACTTGAAAGGATTGAATCAAATACTAAATAGAAATGACTTTAAAATATAAGAATTTGACACGACTATATGCATTTACATGACTGAAAATAGCCATTCCTTGAGAAAAATTGCTCTGCCAGTATACTTGAGTTATTCCTTGAGCTTAATTGGCTTTGTTGACCTCGATGATACAGAACTTATTTATGAAAAATTCAAGGGTAAAGTTAACACAGTCATGTTCTGGTATTTTTACTGAGGAGCATGACAAATCCAATCAAGTTTTACTAAAAAGACTTATTAAAGAAACAGCCAAAATTGAGAAAATTAGCTGTTAGTGCTCCAAGACGAACCCCGCTCATCCTTGTAAGACTTGCTCCCCATGAACTTCCTTCCTCCCACTTCGCAGACACCCTCTTTATAAACAGGCTTTGCTATTCCCTCCTTCTTGCAAATTTTAGCCAAAATCTCTCTCGGCTTTTCTGAATCCCGCCATTTGCAACAGCCAAACCTATGTGGAGGAGAACAAACATCAATGAATGTTAAGTTGTGAAATGAAGACGGGGGCAAATGAATGAATGCAACACTAGCACAGTGCCAATATTAACTAGCTACACCAAATTATTCAATTGCAACGATGAATCCCCCGTCATAGAATTGAAAACACGGCACGGCAGCACGTGACCTAGAACTTGCTTGCATGAATCCACTGTTATCTTTGCTGTCCTTATCAAGAGCATGCCCTTGTAAGAAGCACAAAGTTACCGCTAGTGAATGCATAAGACCAAAGCAGAAAGAAAAACGGAAGAAAAAAACTCACTGGTCATATGATAGCGGTAGGCCACATCTAGGCCTGTGTTTACTGTAGAATCTGTTTTCAATATCGATTTTTGTCTGTCCAATGAAGTCATCCATCGACATTAGATCCCAATCCATTATTTGTATCGTTAAGAGGTTATCAAACGGCAACTCCGCTTCGAATTCAAACATTCTAAAAGGCATGGATAATCAGGACTTAAACAACTTGAGTGCAAACGCAAATTTATTCGAGTGAAGTTGCATATGGCCGATAAATAGCAATGTATAGCAGATTCTGCACATACACCGGTAATTGGTGTACCAGAAAAGATCGAAAACAAATTAACTCCGCCAACGCAAATGAACTCCACCAACGCAAAGACACGGGCCTTTCTCACCCATTAATCGTGCAGTAAGATGTTCACAAGTTTCGTTGGGTAAATTTTCATTCCCCTCTAGAATTACCACCAAGCCCCTTCTTAGATACTGCTTGAAATTTTTTTCTATAGTTTATAACATGCTGTTCCATTTTGCTTTCAGCCCTTAATATGGCTTTACGAGAAACGCCGAATAAAATTCTATAGCTTCTTAGTACATTTATAATAATTTACCACTTCCCTTTTAATGTATTTTTAAATATCAAGCTATAGATATTAAGTAACTCAATATTAAAGATTCAGTCCTTAACTTTAGATGATTAGCTTATTATTGCAAGCATAATCAGAGGAAAACAATAACCTTGAAATTTGAATAAAAAAATCATTTATGATGTACAAATGTAAAAATATGAAAAATATTTCACAAACATATTGCGGCAAAGGGATTTTACAAGCAAAGATGGCAGTTAAAGGGGAAAATGTGATACCTTCCAAATTCAGGATTCAATTGCCTTGAGATGAGGTTCTTTTTGTCATTAACTTTGTGCCTGCCAAGGATGACTACAAGGTATGGATCAGCCTAAAAGAAAAGATGACAAATTAAGCACTAAGCTAATTTAAAGCCAGTTATCAAAGACCAAGTCTGTTACTTAACACTTTTCATAATGTATTTTCATTTTCTTATTAATGTAGCAATGTTTAAAGATTGATTAATAGGCCATAAAATTGAAAAGTGATCATGTGGATTAAAGTAATAAAGAATCATTCGATTTGTAATAATTATTGCCATTTGTTAATGGTCTTCAAAGCTTTCCAAATTTATAGATAAATATCTTCTTCAACGCTATCTTCAGTCATCTTAACTTCAAAAGCAAGTCTATTACTAAAATCTTCAATTTTAAATAAATGTCTCAATGTTTCATTCCTTCATGCAGACCCAAATGATACTGAAAATAAAGCAATGTACAAAAATAATGATTAATCCTCTAGAAGGATGTCATCAACGGAGAAAAATTATGTTATATAGGCTTGAGAAAAAAACCATAATTGTCATTAAACAAGAACTGTATGCGTGTTTAGTAGAAGGATAAGTTTTAAAAAATAGTTTAGGATCATAAATATTCAAGGTCAATTGAAATAATACGATACTTTTAAAGTTATCAAGCTGAAGTTAATGCACTTTATAGCAAGTTAAGCTATCTTGAGATGAAATTTTTACCTTGCCATTAGGGTCTGCTGGTTTTAGATCCAAGGCCTAGAAAATTAAAACTTCAGATTAAAATGGCTTTAAGAGGAAATGATCGCAAAAATAGTGAATAGTAACTACTATAATAGGAATTAAGAGTAATAGTGATATTTGATAACCTTCCTAGGTCATGAAGACTGGAACAACAAGGTTAAGATAGGACAGACATGCAGCTATATTGAAAAAGTGTTTTTTTCAAATTCAAACCTTGGTAAAACAAAGATGTTTCATCCTATCTACGCAATCAAATATTGTATCACATTATATGAATCGCAATTAGAAATGATGGAAAAACTGATTGATTTTGAGTTAGAGATCACTAAAAGAACCTATGAATATTGAATATTGAATATATATATTGAAAGCGTTTCGTTAATAACTGTCGGCTTGAAAAATATTAGCGCCAGATTGTCACCTAAAACACTTAATTGTTTAAATCAATAATATTATCTATATATATCTAGTACATGAAACAATAAAAAACCCTTACTTGTATTATGCAATAATTTCATAAATATTATTATACAAAAAATTCTTGCACAAAAACGTACCCGGATGCAATAGACTCTGACTAATATTTTAATTGGATCATATCTTGGCAAGCTATTTTCTTTAAATGATACTTTGAAGCTGCTTGGAGATACGTATTTGTCTGGCAACGATTCGATCTTCCATACCCGTATGCAACCCTGAAAAAGAAACGAGTGTTGAATCTTCAATCTCTGCAGCAGCCTCGATGGAGTAAAAGATCACGATGCATACGTTCAAAAAATACCATAACTCTCTCTGTACAGAAGAGAGGCTGGACTCGTTTTCGATTTGATCAAGCGTCGCGTGCTCAAAAAATATCTTTTAAGTCCACTCTTTACAGTTTCCGCGACACGTCTGGAATAAGGCAGGGCAGGGTCTGGATAAGGTTTAGAGGCATTGTTCGGGAAGAGTTCTTGTTCATTCTGGTCTGATCAATTCTAGCATTAAACATTACAATATCACCACATCGGAGTCATTTATAGGCCTAATTGAGAGGGTTGGAGCTGGCCCTGAACCGACTTGTGTCCTGTTCCAAAATACCCAAGATGGGACCAAAGGTCATGTTGTAAGCATAGCCAGATAAATTACTGCCAACACTCTCTTTGCATGAGGCCAATCCAAGAATGAATAACCAAGCTATACGCTATTCACTTCTGTTGAATGATATTTACTTGCAATTCGAAACAACTCCCTAATCAATCTGCAAACGAGACTCTATGTTCCTATGCAACCAAAGACAGCAACAACCATTCAACAACAGTGACTGAACTATTGACAAAACACCAACCTTAAATTTCCCGCTAAATCTTTTACAGTCAACATCATCATCATCATCGTCTCCGTTGCCTTGCTGTTTTCCTTTGTTAAGTTGGAATGTCTCAACCACATCAGTGAATCCACCAAATTCTTTTACTTTTTCTAACTCACAGTCGTAAATCTTCAAAAGAAACCGGAAAAGCAAAATAAGGTGCTAGAGTTCCATCCAGTTCCAGAATGGTGCAAAGTCGGTATAATAAAATGTATTGAAATACATTAGAAATACATTGAAATGAACTGAACATGCAATAAAGTAGATACATATAGCTACAGGTACCAAAATGCGGCATGGTACAAAATAATGCATGGAATAAACGGAAACTCAAACTTTAAGTTTACAAACAGGCAAAATTCAAAGAAACTGTTATCATAATTTCATTACTTGTGATATCATAGAAACGAGACTTTTGAGTTCCTAAGGCTTTAAATATTTGATGAATACGGGTACTTGAAAGCTATGAAGGAGCAGGATTTTATCAATGCCAACAATCGATGTATGTAAAGTTTTATTCTTTGTATAAAAATAATCATTAAGTCTTTTAAGTTTTTATTTACTTTTTCACTCAATCAATGTTAAAGAATCATTAATTTGCTCCCACATTTGACAAAAACGAGCAAAGTACAACCACTTTTAGCAATTTTCAGTTAATATCGACTGGTGTTCATTTGTTGAGACTTGATCGTTTAAAACCTAGAGACTACTCCAGAGCATTGCCAGTTTCTTATTACGATGTAATGCCGTTCAAGATATAATGCCACGTTATATTAAACCACTGGGCTGAGCTGTGGAAGCTATGACGTCATTTGAGGTCGTAGAAATACGTGCGTTGGTTTACCTGTAGCTTGTTGACCGCAGGGCCGTCATCTTTCCCACAAGCATCTCCGTTGGGCACCTTACTACCATTCCCTCGTATAGTCACGTGTAAACGGGTCCACCAATCAATTGCCTCCTCTCGCTTTTTCTGTGCCTTGTTTTTCTAATATGTTAATGGTTATACTGTCACTCAGTCATCAAGAAAATATATAATCAGCGTTCTAAAAAGTCGTGAAGCAGCAAATTGGCAACCACTTAACAAAAATTTTTGAAAATCAAAAGCTCGTTAAGGTAATTTCTAAACATCTATGGTAAAGGCTCATAAGTCCTAAATTAAGATTTTTTTCTTAAGTTGTTGCTTTGGTGCTTTGTTGACTCTAGCAAGAATATCTTGAGAAAAAGCATTGAAAACTATGTGCTAAAGAAGAAATGTTTGCAAATTTTCATGCAGTACTCCTTGCAAAAGAATTCGAAAAATGGGCACCAGAGAAATGGTTAAAAGGGAACTGGATTAGAATGCTTTGCTTCGAAAACAAGTAAGATGGTAAATGCCCTACTAGAACTTCACGATTATCGCCAATAACAGACGCAGCAACTTTAATCTGTCTTGAAGGGGAAGAATGAAGATTTCACTCATACTTAAAAACTGACTTAAGCAAATGAAAATGAATTAGATGAATTGTGCAGATGTTCAAAGTTTGAAGACAGAACTGAAAGGTGTCTCACCACTTTTTCTTTCGTGTCAGGAACAATAACAACAGGGGGCAAGGGTTGGGTTACACAAACATCTCCATTTTGCTCAGAATGTTCGTTGACTTGCTTGTTTTTTGCTAAAACAAGGACGAAAAGCTAACGTCTTGACAAGAACATCAATGACAAAAAATGGGTATGATGTTGATATCGCTACAGTGATGATTGCGATATTGATCTCGGTAGCAACAATTGAAGATGGATGTTATGTGATTTGCGTTATGATTGCTAATGATTCTTCAATAGTATCATATACTTTATTAGTGGCAATGAATGACGATTGATGGAAGTAGCTGTTGAAGATTAATGATATGTGATTCTATGATTAGTGATTCTATGATTAGTGATTCTATGATTAGTGATTTGTGATTATGATCGACACTCAATATCTTAATGATCAGCGTGTTGATTGGTGATAATGATGGTAGCAATGATCAATTTCTCGTCTGTTGTGTCAATGATTATTGGAAAGCAAGATTTGTGATTATTGATTTGATTACTACTTACTGCTGTGCTGTTCAGAGTCCACAAATTTCAAATAATCAGCTGGAGGTCGAATATACTTCTTCAGGGAATTGATGACGTATGACCCTGCCAAGACGTGACGACCAAAGGCGCGACAGTCAGTTACTCTGATTGTGACGGGGGGTATGTACCTTTCTTCTGGCAAATCCTATAGAGGACGAAAAACCTTTCAAACAGGAGAAGATTCTACACGAATATAACATCATAAATTAGTTATTGAATGGATGCACTTAAACAGACAGATGTTTTATATTATATGCTTATAACAAAAAAGTGTTTTATTTACTTAAAGCACGGTTATCTTTATAGCAGATTCAAATTAGAAGGAATGAAAACATAAAACGAAGATGTACTAATAAAATTGTAGCTCAAATAAATCTAGAGGAAACAATAAAATCGCGCGGGTGAATTAAAATATTTGCTATATATGCGCAAATTCGGCAACTTCTCATTCGGGATTTTCAATAGCACTTATCAGTCAAGACATATAAAACACCAAAAATTGTGAAATGGGCAGTAATCTTACAAATACACTGCACTAGCTTTTCTGAAATAACAGGCTTTGACTTATGCAATCTCAATAAAATACAGTGATATGCCATTCGATTAGCCAAAATAATACTGTAATAAACTAGAAGGCATTGTCTCCCCTCTCCCAAGATTCCTACATCCATACTAGCTCAGGAAGAGTACAGGAATGCTAGTCAAAATACTTACAACATCAAAAACGACAATTGGATCCTCGAAGTTCGGGTTGGCATTGGCATTTTTGCAAATACTGGAAGTGACTGACTGTTTGTACTTGTCGTGGTGCCGTCCAGTCTTGAGGTCCACTTCCCTGATTTTGTAACAGCAGTCGAGATCCACACGAGGCCGTCGAACCTGCAGATACTTGACGCGCTTCATCTCCCGAACGCCCCAGAAAAAGACCTGAAAGAGGGAGGGTCGTGGAATCAAAACAGAAGCCATCTTGATCACAGGTTGGGCGCCACAAACTATTCAACTCAGCGTGATACAAGTAGAACAGATCTTGAGACCCACTATATCTGATACAGCTGGTACATCTTGAGACACCTACTATATCTCTATTGGAACAATCCAACATGTCCAACTTACACCACTACCAAACTACCTGGCCTAATTTTTAAATCAAAGTTAAAGATTGATTCCACTAGTTCACGCTGCAATAAGGCGCAAACAGAAAGCATCCAGACCATCAGCTTCTCGGTGGAAATTGATGTACGGACAATGGAGGAAAGACGACCTTAAACTCTCATACATCCAACTTCTCGTAAGCTGCATCATATGGATTTTTGTAGGTTTAATATGAATATTGCAAAGTAGGTTTTGAATTGTTTTGTCGGCATTTATAAGTTTTTCGTTTTTTATTGCCAACGTAAAAGAAATTTTCAATAATAATACTAATAGTAATAACGTTTATGTGACACGTGGAGTCCCTGTAATTAAAATTCCCCTAGATCGCAAAAAGACATTCTTAAAACAAAAAGCAAAAATAAAACTTTAAAAGGACTTGTCAACTACATTTAATGTGTTTCATACCTCTACTCTGAACCTCTTTGTCCTTGGCTTTATTTCGTGCGGTATAGAAATTGTTCCATTTGCAGATTTGTCTGGGTCATAAGGCAAAGACAATTCGTCATCTCCAACCTATTCAAAAGGACATGATAATTCAAAGTTGTCCGAAATAACAATGGACTATTGCATGTAGGTCACAGTACGTTAACAGAGAGAGGGGGAAGAGAGGGGAAGAGAGGGGAAGAGAGGGGGAAGAGAGGGGAAGAGGGGGAAGAGAGGGGGAAGAGAGGGGAAGAGAGGGGAAGAGAGGGGGAAGAGAGGGGGAAGGAGGAAGAGAGGGGAAGAGAGGGGGAAGAGAGGGGAAGAGAGGGGGAAGAGAGGGGAAGAGAGGGGAAGAGAGGGGAAGAGAGGGGGAGAAGAAGGGGGAAGAGAGGGGGAAGAGAGGGGGAAGAGAGGGGAAGAGAGGGGGAGAGAGGGGGAAGAGAGGGGAAGAGAGGGGAAGAGAGGGGGAAGAGGGAGAGGAGAGAGAGAGGAGAGAGAGAGAGAGAGAGAGAGAGAGAGAGAGAGAGAGAGAGAGAGAGAGAGAGAGAGAGAGAGAGAGAGAGAGAGAGAGAGAGCGTGAACTACCGAATCAAAAAGCCCACGACAGGGTACCAATGTATGACGTTAGCCTAACCGAGGGCATAAACGATCTTAAGTACTTTGCAGGCAATTACAAGATCGATAACTAGTCCAGACTCTAGACAGCAAAGATATAAGGGTACTCTGGGGCTGCCGAACTTTAAACTGTTTCTTTAGAACAAAAGGAGCATTTACCTGCAGAAGCTCAAAGGCCGCAAGGAGGTCGCCCGCTTTTTCCTCGCCATGCCAAATCGGGAACCATTGCAGCACGGGCGGAAAGAATGGTTTGGCGTACGGTTGGTTTGCAAGTTTAACAACAGGCATCGCTAGAGATCTGCCTATGAATTCCATTTCACCCTGGCAATGATGACATTTTGAAGAATTGATTATTATCTTGAGGTGAGATGATAATTACATTTCCATTAGGTTAAACGCAACCGGTTTTGAGTGAACGTAGCGAGAAGTCTTAGAGCTGACTGGAAATATCAGTTTCAAAACATAAACCGAATGTTTGATTAAAAAATATTTTCAAACAATCCTTCATTACAATATATCATTAAAAAAGCTTCATTAAAACGAGTCAAAAGTAATGGATGATCCACTCAATACCAGATTGCTTGACTACACTAAAAAGTGGATTATTTGATATTACTTCTGCTTTTAAAACATGGCTCGTATTGATAGCAACAAATATATTTTAGCTGATTAATTAGCCCTGAATGAAGAATGCATTACTATTTCAATCAAAACTAAAAACAAGAAGTTTCTGTTGGGAAACGTTCTACCTGAGACATACGTACCTGCAGCCTACGCTAGATTTCATCAAATTTATTCTTGATCGTAAAGGTTAGTTTCCACTTTGAGTTAACGTGAGTTAATTTGAAATAATTTTTGTGTTCCGAGATGGTTTAGAAATTACCTAATAAATAGCCACATGTGACTGAGGATAGATACGTACATTTTTATCCTTGTCATATATCTCAATGACAGCGATTGGTGGTGATACGCAAAACTCATCCGCATTTCCCCATAGTGTGATGTTTTTAAACTTCAACATCTGATCCCACGTTGGGCTCCTCGTTTCCCACACGACGCGCGTCTCTTTCATCTTATTACAATAGATGACTCTTGCAAACGCATCTGGAAGGCGAGTTACATCGCTTTTAATTCGGCAGTTAAAGCAATTAAGATCGTGTTAGAACAGAAACTGTTTGGGAAGTATCCGGTATGAGGCAAGGTGATCTACTGCGGACAGTTATGAAGCGCCCAATTGGAATGCATAAGGCATGTATACAGAACACGCGGCTTCGAGCACCTGTTTATTACGGCACATTTGCCAGGCAAAGCTCAATGTGGGAGACAACGATGCACAATAATGAACAATTTAATATCTTGGACTGGAATTCCGTCAATAGACTTATTTAGATCGATGGATGGTTGTGATGCGTGGAGGACCATAGTCGCCAACGCTATTAAGCATGGCCCACGATGATAATGATAAAAGCTATTAAATGTAACATCGAGTACGACAAGTTAATGATCCATTTAATTAGTTTAATACAGATATGAAAGACAAAGAGAAGTATGGTTGAATTTTAAAACATATTGGTGAACCTTGGTTGGTAGAAAACGACGCTTTAGGATGTCTAGACCTTACTTAAACGTTTGTATGAGCATAAATTTCCGCTTTCTGAATGCTCTAGTTTTTGGGTCGGCGTTTGTTTCATATACTGGTGGAGATTCCTTCAGTTATTACTTCCTTGCTAATCCTTATTGCTTAATATTATATACTAGAATACATGATGCATACAAACGAAGATAACGTGAAACAAACCGGAGAGTCCTGTGTCATCACTACCGAACAAACTCCGTGCTTGATAAATGTGCGCTCGTAAAATAAACTGGTTGCTCTCTAGAACGAAGAAGGTACTTTGTCAGAGATCCGTTTCTGTAAGTAAATGTACACATAAACACAGTATAAAGAGTTTTTTATTGATACAGTGCAAGTTGCATAAAATGGTGGTTGTACCAAAGATAAATTACATTACAATTACATCATATCTGTACAACATCAAATCATCAAATGCAAGAGGGGGTGAATTGGGATCATAATCAGTGGAATGATAATGATGGATATAATGAAGATTATGGTGGTTATGATGATGATGATGAACATTCTTAAACTACGTCATTCACTCAAAACAACAGTTTAGGTATGAAAGGCATTAAATTTTTTAAATACCTGTGTATGTGATAGCTCGTGGAGAAGGGTATGGCGACACCCATTCGTTTTCCTGTTAACAGATAAAATTATGCAACGCTGCTTAAAGGATTTAGAATAGAAATTAATAATGAAATCAACCATGAATTTCAGAAGTTAGCATAACGACTTCTGTGTTGTTTAAAAGAGGTTAGACTATCAAAAGAAAAACGCAGCAAAAAACTTAAATCTAAGTTCTTTAAAAATTCTTTAGATTTAAAGCCAGGTAAATAGATTGGGACCAGGACAAAACTGAAACTTGTTTATCTGTCTTCTGTTTTCTGTAGAAATTCTGATCGAAAATTTTGAAATATTTATTTCTTAAAACTATTTTCTTCTATTCAATTATTATAACTAGGCAATATGTTTAGGCTTTATCTAACTTTCTCTGTCTCAGAAAAGGATTGTAGGATACAGAGAAGTCACCTGATTCACTAAGTGTTAAATCAAGCGTATTACAAAGGGTAAGAGTAAACCTCAAAGGCAGGTTGCTTACCAAACTAAAGCCACGGGGGGCGAACTGAAGCATGTGCCGTTTCTCTGACTCCAATCCCAGCCAAATCATCACACTGATCTTAGCATGGACCATCCAAGCTTTGTCAGTCGACCCCCGCTTTCCTACCATCTGATGAAAGAAACAATGTGAATGTTTCTTCATAAGAATGCAGATTTGTCCAGAAAAAGCATGTTTCTCATGATTGTCAAACTTCAATCTCATACATAGCATAATTTCAAATATTTGACTTTTCATAATAACTTTCGACATCTCTATCTAAGAGAATCAAACTTTAGACCTGCCTATTGACAAACTTTCTCAGAAGTTCTAAATTATAGCTACTGCAACTTTTTAGGAACACTTTGGCGACTGTAATATTCATCAACATGAATTTCTACGTCTCAGAAATATTTTAATTTTCTTAAAGGTGATATATGATTGCATGTTTATGGGCATATTTTCAGAAAAGAATGAAATGAAGTAAAAGTAAATTGAAATGTTGAATAATGATCCCCAAAAATCATTTACATGGTGCTGTGTAGGGACCAGGAAATCTTACCTTCATAAACAATGTCTTAGGGGTACCACAGTGATTTCCCCTTTCGTGGTCATTTTTCGAGAAAATGACATCTGACGCGGGAACTCTCGCGTATGCCACGCGTTTTCCACCGCTCAACATCCATATAAAAATATCCGGCAACCCATGATGAGGCTAAGGGGAATGATAAAGACGTGGTTGTCGCTAATGGTTTCATTGCTTTCATAAATAATTGAGTTCAAGCTCCAAGCAAGAATCAACGTCTATCGAAAATCAACATGAGATTCGCTAATTACTATCATGGCTACATTTTATGTACAATTTATTCTGAATAACTATTAAGATTATATAAGTGACCAAACTGCTGCTTTATCTAGCTGTTAAACGTTTCTTCTTAAAAACTGCACTATATCTGTTCAGAAAGAGATTACTTTTCACTGCATGCGAGGCTGTTTCAAAATGTTTACTGCGAACAATGGGCCCATGTGATTTTGCACGAACAGATACTGTACAGAAATGATTAGTCAATACAATTACCTCGACAAGGATTTCCTCAATTTTTTTCATGAAGCTGATTCGCATTGTTTCTACTGTTTCTGCTATCGATTCTTTGTCGGAGCTAAGATTTCTCAGCATCTCGTCTGTCTCCTTTGCAATCACGAGCTTTGAAACGAGGAAGCCAATAAAGAATTACTTCAAAGACCGGCTGGAAGATCTGGTATTAACAAAACTGATAACAGGGGTAAAGGATAGGAAACAGACTTAAAAAGCATGCTTAGCTCATTCATTTCATTTTTAGTTTTTTTAAGCTTCAAATGCTCCGCTAGAGCCATTTTTATTGTCAAAAGGATTGTGAGCTAGAAAACTTAGAAAACTTCCATTTCAAGTAGAGGGAAAATGACCTACTTAATCAAAACACCCTGATCAGTCTAAAATGCTTTCCACCTGCCTGGTGATTTATAAATAAATAACTAATAAATAAATTAAGAGATGAAAAATAAATAAATAAATAAATAACTGATGACTGATAACTGAATTGAGAATGTCAAATGGAATTGAGATTCACAAAACAAAATACACACCACAGTTTCCTTTCGAAGCTCTAAACGTTCCATATCCAGCTTGTTCTTCATTTCGAATAACATTTTGTCATCCATAGCTTTCAATAGAACTCTAAAAGTCATTGAATTCTCATTGAATCATTCAAAATAATACAGTGTCACTTGCATCAAAAAGACAACAAGGATCAAGGAACGACTGTTTGTGAATCGCAAAGACAATTCTTAAGTTTTGATAAAATTTTATGAACATCACGTAAGATTATATCATGCCTTTCTTTCTTAATTACATGGTCAATTTAGAAACGCAACAAAACTTGTCATCATTCTGTCACCACTTTCGTACTGTGGTTTCACGATGTTGATACTTGCGTGACATTTGTACTATATACACTACTTCATTCTAAACATGTCCCATTTCAGGCCTTCAAGAAACTTATTTTCAAGATATAACGAAAAACCAAACTAACTTAATGCAATTCAATATGTTGTCGTATCTTGGCATGAAGGTACAAAGACAATGACTTAACAAAAATAACGCAAAGGGTAGAGACTACTAGTAGATTCCTTAAATAACATCCTCCGAAAAGACTTCTCCGGCTCCTAATCAACAAAGCAACACGCCCGTATACTGACTCCCGCAAATCATCATTTGCTAATCACAATTTACGCTTTGGTCAAACAGCAACTCCTGTCGTTTATCGAGAACAGACCTCGTAATGATGTAAGGGAATGTATTGGATTACCTGCAGCCAAGCATAAGCTCCTGCAAAGCGGACTTGACGACGGCCTTGTTACCAGGAAGATCCAACTTAACACGCTCGTCAAGTTCATCGAGGTTATCCTCCTAGAAAGCAAGTTGTTTCATTAAAAAATACAACGGCGTCAGCGGTACTTAACAGTCAATAACCGGGGGTTGTTACGTGAAAGATATCTGATGTTGTTATTCTTGCAATCACGAAGTATGTAAGTTATCTGAATTTGGCCTTTATTTGTAAACACTGACAGAACTAGGCAATATAAAGACAAAATTCTATTTAACTAGTCGTCCAAATTTTTATTCAAGGTTCCTAAGAACGTATAGCCATATTTTACTTAGGATAATTTGCTCCAAACTTCATAATTTTAACATAGTCAGAAAGAGATTAATGAATCATGTTATTTGAAATAAAATACGACATTCTCTTTGTACCAGCAACAAAATGCACTTTCAGTTCAAATGCAGGGGTAGTAATACACAATCCGTTTTGCCCAGGACCTGATGACAAATCAGATCCAATAATGAATAAGATCAGAAGCCAGATAGGAAGCTTGTGATACAACAAGCAAAAGGCATTCATACGAGCATATCATACTGCTTCTGTAACATGGCATGCATGTAATGTCGCAGTCTTTCGTCACACATCCTGAACTTCAGATTCAAGCACGGCTTCGTCTTCTCCCAATTCATGATGCAGTAACGCCTTGATTGATCTTCCGGTCTCATTGGCTTCGTAATCGTGAAGCACTCTTCTTCTTCTTCATCCCGTGCAGTTAGCAAATTCAACTCTTCCTCACTTCTAGCACTTTTTATTGATTTGTTGTCTTTAGAAAACGAGTCTTCTGTGTTGAAACCAAACTCGCCTAAAGTAAAACAGTGTGTAGATATTTTATGAAGATATTGTATTTTCAAATTGCATGCCAAAAGGACTTTTAGAAGTACTTCAAATCTGACTTACTTTGTTCTTACAAAAATCCAAACAATATTGCAAAGAATACAATGTCAGAGAATCCTATGTCCCCATTTTCAATCTCCATTGCCGTTTCTCTGAAATTCAGGTAGCCAATAGAATGAAGACACAAGGAAACTCACCTATGGACATCTCAAACTGAACGGGCCTCTCTCCCACTCGCCTGTCTATCATTGACGCCTCATAAAAACAGCTGAACAGCTGAAATGGCTTTGGCATTGGCTACAAGAAATGTGACGAACATTTACAAGTCATATACAACACTTTAATCCATCAAGGCCTTGGGTTAATTTTTGTTGACCTATTTGAGTAATCATCGAAGGACAAGTTGATCCATTTTGCTATTCCGAAGATTCGTAACGACTTAATACTTAAAGGAATTACACGTTAAATTATTTCTACGCACTATTAAATCCACATTGCTGTAAATCAAAAATCAATGACCGAATAATTGTTCTCCCATTCACCCTATATTCAGGCCAATTATAACCATGTTGTCCAAAGAGACAAAAAGTATATGACAATGATAATTTCTCAGACTGATTTTCACAGACTTGATTAATTAATTCCAATTATTTTTGACTGATTCCAAATGATGTTTCAAACGATGTTCGATGTTTCCAAAATGATGATCCAACTTGATTTCTAAAGATTTCTACTTCATTCATTGATTTATTGATTGGCACCAGACTTCACTGCAGAAAGCAAGAGCAAACACCCACCATTCTTTTCCGGTACGGCCCAGAGTTTTTAATGTCCTTGATCTCCACGACCCCCGTCTCACATGGCTCATACTCATTCACTTCGATTTCAACGAGTACCCTGCCTCGATACGAAATTCCTTCCCCCTGCAATGGACAGGATGGTATAGGGAACAACATTGGAAACGCATCACAAAGTGGGGGGCAAACAATTACAAAGACAAAGCACTAAATGAAATCAAAAGCTCGGGGGGTTTTGAAGAAGCTGATTCGTGATATCTATCCTGATTTTTCAAAATAATAAGCTTGCTTTCAAGAAAACTAGGTTACTTCCGAAGCTTATTTTTCCTATCTATCTCTATGTCTAAATATGGAATGGTTGGAGCAAAAAATATCTTTATATGGCATGTTTGCAGCATATTTGTCTATATATGGCATGTTGGCAGGAAAATGGTCCATATATGGCATGATTGCTACACGAATGTCTATATATGGCATGGTGGCTGGAAAAATGTCTATATATGGCATGATGGCTGGAAAAATGTCTATATATGGCATGATGGCTGGAAAATTGTCCATATATGACATGATTGCTACACGAATGTCTATATGTAGCATGGTTGCAGTATGAATGTTTAAAACTTTTCACCAAGTATGTCAAACTCTAAAGCAAATAATAAGCGTTCATGAAAAAAAGTTATAGATAATTTACTCACAACACCCTCATTTAATTCATTATTTCCGTTGAAGAAGCTGTAGTCCCTTGAAGAACCGTACAAATGGATCCAGCAGGGACCGAAACGAGGCGTGAATCCTAACGAGAGGAAACAATTTTTACAAATATTTCTTGCTATTGACTGAATCACGAAAGACTGCGAGAATAGTCATAGAAATATTGAAGATGTACGAAATAAAAAAAACAGCCGAAATACTTATCAAGTCAAGCAAATTTAAGGGCAATAGGAAAGGTAGAAATGATGGCTTTTCAGCTTACGAGAATGATGACGGTCACTGAAAAAAAAACGAGTGAAGCAGAGAAATTATTTGTGAAAGAAGAACGCCTACCATCACGGCCAAAGCCACCCTCCATTGCAGAAATATCTTTTAAGTCAATAAAATGCGTTCCAATTCTTCATCCCTAAAAAAAAGCTTAGAAACTTAGGTTTCAGATAACTAAGTGGAAGTCGGCTTCACTTTGAAAATATCCCCCATTGGGCAATGGCTTTCAGGAATTTTAGAAATATCGATACTTGGTAAAATAAGATAGAATGGCTTATAGAAGAATAGTGGGAAAGAGCAATTTTCTTACTAATTAGAATAAAACAACAACAACAACATTAACAACAGCGACAACAAAAGTAGCAGCAACATTTGCTGTTCATTTCTGCTTTATAACCTTGAGTCTCAAAGATACTCCACTAAAAGCGAAGGAGAGCCGGAACTTAGAGTCAGAAATTAAAGCCCATATTCCTTCAAGAGCAATCAAAATATATCCAGTGACAAATCGTAATTTAACTATCACCATATCAAAATGTCTCGCGCGAATATCATAATACATAATGGCTTTATTCAAATTGGCAATCTTCTAATAGCTTACCCATCTCGTAATTGTACTTTTATTCTCCTGCACATTGGTATAAGCTGCAAAATATTTGAAAATAGAGTTATTTCAAAGCATAATTGAACGTGACGAAGCAGGGAATATCTTCCAAAAGTTTAGTTAATCCAAAGTTACGTAAGAAAAGATATAGAAACTGAGTAAAAAAACATAAAATTCTTGAATCTTTCAGGGTCGTAATGACAATAACATTTTTTAATACATGACACTTACAAACTCCCAAAAGACTATTTCTTGATTAAACTCTGGTTCGTAAGAACTCTTTATTGTTTTCGTTCGTCCCTGATGAAAACAATAACAAAAGATTAAAAACAGTACATCTTTTTCTTGAACAGCAAGATAACATATATTTGAGAGCAACATCAGAGAATTTCAGAGAATATAATCCTTTGAAATTACAATGCTCGTCAATCTATGCGACATCATTCTTTCCTCATGAAAGTACTACTATCACAAGTCGTTAGGAATCTTACCTTACATCCAGCAAATGTGACCTCTACATATGGATCTGCTAAATCTCTAATCTAAAAGCGAAATAGAATCTTAATAAAGAGAAATGGCACAAGTGTTGAGCCTTGAGAAACTTTTGATATGCAGGGCATAGATGCCAGTACATCGTTCAATGTCAAAATAATGCTCTGTCAATCAACCAATCACAAATCACACAAATCAATGATCTAAGCAATAATGACCAGTGGTAAAGGATGATATGATATAAACTTAGCTTATTTTTTAACCTCCAAAACGAATAAGAATGATATGATCAAGTGTGATCAGGATATGTTTGCAATAGAAGCATCCAAGATCAAAATAAATCTCGTGAAAAAAACCAAGTAAACAATCTTTTTAAGTAACTTTAAGTTAAAGCTTTAATTCTTGAAACAAATATTTTTAGTTCCTCTTTTTCTATCTGCCTATTTATACTCATCCATTTATCTCTCAATGAAATATTCAATTTTTCCCAAAATTTTGTTAAAAGTAAATCTGTATGTTATTATTTGTCAATTCACTCACTTTCCCGGTGATTGCTTTTTTTACATTTGCCATCAAGGTATTTTCCACTATAATATAAAGGAAAGTGGAAAATAATTTCAAAAACCGACGCGTACCAAAGAAAACAATAGCAAAATTCATCAAGGTCCCCTTCTGATATATTTATCGGAAATATTCCCTGACAAATATGAACAATATGAACAATTGGTATGAAAAACTAAAATTTTAGGATAAGAGAGCGAAATTTTTAAATTTTCATTTTCAAGTGGGCAGTTATATCTTACTCAAGATGCATAAAATATAAGAGAAAAGGTGGAGAAAGAAAGTAGAGAGGGTGGGCGTGGCAAATTTGGGGCAACCTTCTAGAGTCTAGACCCTGGAAATTGACATAACACAGACTAATTAGAAGAAGAGACTTGGTTCAGGCATTTGCCAAATCTAAAACCTACGAATGTAAAAATAAATGTGAACTTACTTCGCGGAATCCCTTGTGCTTCAAAAATTCTAACGGAGTATTGAGCGACAGTCCTTAGGGCCTGAGTGCACGGGGGTAGAAGTAGGTTCCTGAAAAGGAAGATAATTGAATAATTCGTTATTGCCCCAAATTAAAAAAGTGCTCTCTCTCTCTCTCTCTCTCTCTCTCTCGAGGGCTACAGAGTTTATTTTAACACTAATAACATGGGAAGCTGATCAAATGGATCACGGACTTTAGGTTTGACACTGTTCAATAGCGTGAACAGAAAGAGGATGTAACATGGTTGCGCAGTAAAAGTTTCTGATTCTCCATCATTTACTTTGAATGGACTTCACCAGAATAACCAACGCAATGTTAAAAGGGTGAATACCAAATATAGAACTCCATTTTTCCGTTGAATTCAAAAATTAGCATTCAGTTTAAGATTACAATAAAAATCCTTCTTACTTGTCAACATCGACTTCTTTCATTTGCTGTGGAACCTGGAAATTGTAAGAAACATGATCGTGTGAAATGAAAATAAAGACTTTTCAGATAAATGCTATAAAGTCTAGAAGAAAAATCTGGAGAATGCTAGTAATAATTTCTACAAAGTATCGCAGTGGAGATCCCTGCCCTGACTTTGCTATTTTGATTTACAAATATTAGAAAAAGTCATCAAAGAACGAAAAGGGTGTATTAAATTAGGTAACGTAGGAGATTTAGTACTATCCTTTGCCGAAAGAGGATTTCCGGTAAATTTTAATATCTTGAATGCTTGTTCTTACAACTACTCGTGTAAGCATGAAGAAAAATGGCGAGACGAAAAATAAACCAATGTTTAAATTTAACAACAACCAAAAAAAAGCTACTACAATGAAGAATATACCTTGATATGTTCTCCTTTGCCAAATACTGAAACATCTACACGAAGATATCCCTAGGAATAAAAAGAGCTCTACACGTCAAAAGCCTGATAAACTGCTCACAGTAGAAAGATTTTATAGTGGTTGTAGCCGTGCAACGTACAACAAAGTTCAATGGCGTACAATATACAGCGACACACAGCAGTGTTCAATTAACCGTAAAATCTATGATGTCACATAATGTTCTTATACGTCTAAAATAGTATAAATAGGTTGTCACTTGCTTTGATTTCGGTTGGTTCTGGAGTGAGAAGTACTGCCCATTTGCTGAAAAAACTGTGCCCTAGAGTCGAAAAGGATATATTTCAGTGTCAAAGTATGATAATAAATGTAATGTAAAAATTAATTGATATAATTCTACTAGCTTTGTGTGCCAAAGAAAAGGAAATAAGTGCATTGTTTACCTGGCTGTCCGTATACTGTCCAAAGGTCCATCTGTTGGTGGGAAGATAAAGTTATGATTCTAAACTTTGAATACTTTTAGTTAGTTGAGAATAAATCATTACTGCACAGATGGAAAAGATAAATGTCAGACACGACAAGAACAACACAGTCGTCAGATAAACGAAAACTATGCAACAAAATAAATAAGATAAAAACCATTAAATGAAATAAAATAAATGGAAAAAAATTCATTCAATACCAAATAAATTGGTATAAATTGCATACACCACAGTATAACGTAAGGTGTAAATATGACGTGAATGGTGGAGTGATACCTTGAACTGTCCTATTAGTGTTCCCTGAGAGACAAGACTTCGTCCGGTTATAACCTATGAGACAAAAAAATTATAACAAAGGCAGCATAAAACAATACAAAAAGTGAAGAAATATAACTTTCCCAGAGCTTCATTTTCATGTCTGTCTGGTGATAATTCAAAGCTGCGGGAAGCTTAATATCAATATATTTGAGAATTTTGAGAAAAATGCAATCCTGTCTTTTGGTTTCAAAACATAGTAAACTCCTTGCAGATATTACTTGCTTTGATGTCGCATTGATTTCTTTTAATGACACATAGAAATCATTCATGTTTTTTCTTCGCTAGGACGCCGTGAAACACAACAAAAAAGGCAAACAGTTGTTTGTTAAACATGTTACCTGAAAACTTATGATTTGATCCAACAGTTGTTCCTTTGTTAGCTTGAATTCGAAGACAAAGAACTACAAAGAAAGAGCATGAAGGGTAAAAATGACGGAGACAACATGGGGCACAAGTGAGGGAAAATTTAAGGGCAGTGGAGTAAACAAACAGTAAACAAACAACATAGAAATTAATAAAAGATTTTACTATGAAAAGAGTTTCTCTCAACCACCAAAAGTAAGAAACTCCATTTTCCCCACCTCTCAAGAAAAACGGTGAAGTCACATGGAGATTACATATAAGAGTAATAAATGAACTAATAAATAAATAAATAAAGAATATATTAATTGAAGAACCAAGTATTTTAAGGAAAGGGTTTTGACTTTTGTTGCGCTGTCACAGAAAACTCCATAACGGACACCCTGTGAAAATATCTTGAATCTTGGATTGGAAACGAGCTGAACATACAGTGCTGAGAGCTAATCCAGATTCACGAGATTCATTAATCTTACCTCATCCCAATTTGGATTGTTGTTGTGCGGCTTTGTCGTCGTGTGTTTCTTCGCATCTCCGACGGCCACCTCAACAAACGGATCAATTGCCATACCGTTCAGATCCTTGCCTTCAATAACTTTGACTTGGACCTTCAAAAAAGTTTTACAAGTTTCATTGGGTTAGATCAGCACTGCCAAGTTACAGAAGGCAAAGGCAATGTGTGTTAAAGAGGCCCGAGAAATGAAAGGAGGCCAGGAATCAAGATTAGGCTCGACCAAATCCAGATGCTGTGGGAATCTGGGATGAATAAACAAATAGCAAAGGCGGCTCAAAGCTGGTACTCATGAGAATTGGGCCTCACTATCTGCAACTTTCTACTCAATTACATTTGCCAGTGCCAACAATGTTTAATATTACATTTTATTTCGTGACAAAAAGCATCTTAGCAAGACATTTGCGCAAACTATTAATGACTACTTTTGGTACATATTCGAATGTGAATTTGAAATTGGGAGGAGCATATATTGGCAATAGAAAAGCATCTTTGTATACTGTGAAGGGTCGCTTCATTAAACTGTTGAAAGGTAAGAAAACATGCTTTTGTTCTCCTGGATTCAAGCATTTATGGATTACGTTCCAACAATCAGCTATTACGTTCTCTCTTTTTTTAACTCAAGACACACAAAAATTTGGAAAAAAGGTCAAGTAGAACTTAAAAGGATTAGAAAACTCCCTACCTGCCACTGCGCAGTCTTCGTGTTCTTGTGTTTGGGCAGCCGTATTTTTGGATGAAAGCCTCTGATAGAAATTAAAATTCATTAGTAGTAATACCAATTACAATAAAGTCATAATTTTATCGAAACGGCACTGGAAATAGAATCCTGCAACCACGTTTCTGATTTGTCTTGGTTTGTGCCTCATTTTACATTATGGGGATATTAAAAGATAGCTAAATTTTCAATAACGTTAGCCAAGTTTTTTTACAACCGCGTTTCTCTTGCAACCGCATTTTCTTCGCGGTTGCGTGGGCTTTGCGGTTGCGTGCCTTTTTGCGACTGCGTGCCTTTTGCGGTTGCGTGCCCTTAATGGTTGTATACAATTGGAGCTAGCGCCCATTAACTAAAACGTTCAATCAAATCACCGATTCCCTTTTGTCATTTGGTTACGTGATGAGAAATTTTCAAAAAGCGACATTTCACGAATGCGCGGTTTTGGAGAACTTGAAAAAGCAGGCTCATTTCCGGCGCGAGAAAAGACATCGTAGTCTCAGCGCAAAAACAAGTGAACTATGTCAGACCACATTTTCACTACTCTTTGACCAAGCTGCATTGTTTCGTTTACCACCTATTCACGCTCTTATTATCAAGAGCAGAAAGGAACCGTTGAAGCATCGATCATAGCGTAAATGAGGATGCCCTTTACTCCTCCGCAGCAACATGCAAATTTCGCAGTGCACGACATTCCAACTGCTTGTTGTAGTTTTTTTTTTAAAATAAAGAAATCCTGACTGACTCCAGAATAGATACGCCAATTAAAAGCATGCAATCATAAGATGCCTTTGTGGTCATGCAACGCCCAATAACTCATTATCCGGGACACAGAATTGCCAATATAGCCAAAACTGGGCCACCAGGCACAAAGACAATCATGGAACAGAAAAGCAGTAATTGTCTCACGGCTTGAGCCATGGCTAATAACATTGAAATCAAATAGGAGGTATACGGTGAATGATTTCGGTCCCAATTATTGGCAGACATGCCGGAAAGATATAAGCCAATCATATGATAAGACGCCATAAGCAAATTCAGAGAACAGTCAATATGACATGAGATTTGAATCACCTTTTTAAAAAACCTGGCGTGAAATTCAAACGTATAGATGCTCAATATAAATCTTTTACATCCTTTCTTTCAATACTGGTTGATGATTGGAGTACAGATACGCTGTAGCGATTACCACCATTTACGATCGCTCACTTGGGATAATTTTCTGTACAGCAAATAATTATGGTTATCACAGACCCTCTAATGCGAAAACATATTAAACAAAGAAGTATGAGCAACATTGACTTACTCTTTTCCCTCAAGACAATCCGTAATCTCCATTCGTCCCTCGTGGCTTGTCACTCCGCTCTTTATTTCCGTTGGGCTGCTAGCTGTCCCCGTTGACCCGATGTGAGAGACAGCCGGCTTCTTAATCACGCCCAGTGGGACATCCAAGAAGTCGTTCGTGAGGACATGGCCCTCCTCAAAATCACTATCATCCTCCAGGAGTTCGATATGAACCTCATGGCCATCTTGTTTCTTGGGTTTTTCATACGCGATTTCCAATTTGATTTCTGACTGTAATATAAAGGCGTTAATTAGCTAAAAAGGTTCTAAACAGTTTTGAAATGGCACACACTTTCAAAGAGCTTGAAGGGAATCAAGATTTTCGTGTGACACTCGTCGAGGCATAAACTGCCAGAAAGGAGAGCCAAAGCTTTGAAATGTACACAAAGACATGGGAATGAATGGACTAATCAGAATTCCGATCCATCTAGGATTTCGATTATCTATTGGCTGGATAACCTGATGATTCTCTTGATCTCTGCTTATGCTAATCTAAGATAATAGTGGTTCAAGCTTATGCCTTTCTATGACTATGGACTCTGGAGAGCTAAGGTTATAGTAATATAACTAGAAAAAATCTTGAAATTATCCGAAGTTATCCCCTAATCTAAGATCCAAACGTTTTTCCCTTACGGTTATAACATAGACAGTTTCCCCGAAAACAATTAATGTACACCATACCCTAATAGACCGATTGTATAGATCAACAAGGTTGTCGGAGAGCTCAAGAACTTGACCATCGATAGGAGAATGAATTTGACACTTATAGGCAGCAAAAAGTCTGAAAAGAAAAAAGGTATAGACTTTGAAAGTTTCTATAAGCGTTGTTGAATGAATTCGTAGCAAAATAGGTTTGTTTACAACAACTCGAGATTTTATATGGCAGTCGTGGAAGCAAGCAGATCCCACGATACTGGACGATAAAAAAATGACTCGACCCTAAAAAAATCTCACTGGAAGCCAGACAAAATATTGTTCTATTATATCTTCTGTTTTTATGGAAAAAAGATAGGAAAATAAAGTCAATGACATACTTATCGCTGAAAAAGCCCTTGTTGTATAAACGGAGCTCTAGAAACTCGTCTTCGACAATTGGAGAAGAAAGTGGCCAGCTGAATTCCTAGATAAGAATAAAGAGGGACTGTGATATTGCCAATGCACGTTTCAAAGGAGACGATTTCAAATAAACCACCAATTTAATTTTAGAAACTGGAACATCGAAAAGTGGATACTAAGAACAATTAAACAAGAAGTAAAAAGGAGCTTGGGAAAGTGAAAAAAATATGTTGTATGGAAATATAACTTAGCAAATCTAGGCTTGTTGTAAAATGAGTTCTTTAATGAAATACAAACATAAATCTTTATACAAATAATAAAGCAGAAAGATGAAGGAGAATTAGGCACGGGAAATGTTTTTAGCTACAGATTCTGGCCTCCAGTACTACAGAAGAGCATTTCCGTGCTCAGAACGAAGAAGGGGCATCGTCAGGGAGTGAAAACATTCAGCCCTTACTTTAGCAGCAACTTACAGACCTTCAAGTCTAATAAGCTGAATATTATAAAATTATTTGTACCAGACATACAAAGAAACGAGTTCAAGTGGTCGCAGTTAGCAAAGTGGGTAGATATTCACAAATTAGGATTTTTTATTGATATCCTTAATTTGATGCCTGAACAAGAAGTTTGCGTGTGGTTTGCTTAGCAACGATGCATTGTACCAGTTTACAAGGATGCGCCTTGAAAGTTTTGAAAACTGACCTCGTCAAAAACAACGTCCCCCGAAGAATTCTTTGCGACTTTGGTCCAATGAGGAACACCTGTGATAACAGGGGAGCGAACTGGTATTAGCAAAAAGATATGCAGCAACAGCAACAAGAACATGTGACTAGAGAAACAAAATGGTGAAACTAAAAAACCAGATTGGCCATGTCACATTAATGTTGAATGAGCCAACGGGAATTCTTGAAACAAAACCCTCCTTGATATTTTGCTAGAATGTTATTAGTAGGGCACCAAAAACTCAAAATAAAACGATAATTTAAAAACCTTTCAAGTGTCCCACATGATGAAGTTGCTATCATTTTAACTGTTCTAGATTTCCAAGCACAAGGTGCTTGTTTCGTCATTAGACTTTTCTCAGTACAGGTTTGGCGTTCTTGTAATCCCTTTTCAGGTTAGAAACAAATCAAATCCGACAACATGATTGAACCAAATTTGGAGCACGATTTTCACGTAGGGTCTAAAGATCCAGATTCAAGCTGAAAATCGGTTGAACAAAAACCAGATTGGGAATAATCCCATCCAAAACTGGCCAAGAATTCAGTTTATCACATGCAACACTAAAGCGATTTCCATTTGATAAAAGAAGATTAGGCCCTGATAAAAAGAGATAAATGAACAATAACAAGACTTGTTATTGAATAGAAGCCAAACATATAAAACTTCTCTTGAGTAAACATGCAGTCAGCTAGCAAACAACGTGTTCTCAAACACGACCAGGCACGCAAAACAAACTAAGCATCCTAATAGTTTATAACATTACAATAAAAGCAATTAATGATTATGGTTTTGAGATTATGGAATTTAGAAAGTTGTGCTGAAAATAAATTGGAGCACTTAAACTGGAGATGACGCAAACCAATAAGAATAAGACGGTCACGGCGAAGCAAGGAGTGCGTTTGCGAGAGGCTTGAGCTAGCCTAAATTGGCGTGAGTTAGACTGAGCTAGCCTAAGCTGGCGTGAGTTAGACTGAGCTAGCCTAAGCTGGCGTGAGTTAGACTGAGCTAGCCTAAATTGGCGTGAGTTAGACTGAGCTAGCCTAAGCTGGCGTGAGTTAGACTGAGCTAGCCTAAGCTGGCGTGAGTTAGACTGAGCTAGCCTAAATTGGCGTGAGTTAGACTGAGCTAGCCTAAGCTGGCCTTAGCTAGCCTAAATTGGCCTTAGCTAGCCTAAATTGGCGTGAGTTAGACTGAGCTAGCCTAAGCTGGCCTTAGCTAGCCTAAATTGGCCTTAGCTAGCCTAAATTGGCGTGAGTTAGACTGAGCTAGCCTAAGCTGGCGTGAGTTAGACTGAGCTAGCCTAAGCTGGCGTGAGTTAGACTGAGCTAGCCTAAGCTGGCGTGAGTTAGACTGAGCTAGCCTAAGCTGGCGTGAGTTAGACTGAGCTAGCCTAAATTGGCGTGAGTTAGACTGAGCTAGCCTAAGCTGGCGTGAGTTAGACTGAGCTAGCCTAAGCTGGCGTGAGTTAGACTGAGCTAGCCTAAATTGGCGTGAGTTAGACTGAGCTAGCCTAAGCTGGCCTTAGCTAGCCTAAATTGGCCTTAGCTAGCCTAAATTGGCGTGAGTTAGACTGAGCTAGCCTAAGCTGGCCTTAGCTAGCCTAAATTGGCCTTAGCTAGCCTAAATTGGCGTGAGTTAGACTGAGCTAGCCTAAATTGGCGTGAGTTAGACTGAGCTAGCCTAAGCTGGCGTGAGTTAGACTGAGCTAGCCTAAGCTGGCGTGAGTTAGACTGAGCTAGCCTAAATTGGCGTGAGTTAGACTGAGCTAGCCTAAGCTGGCCTTAGCTAGCCTAAATTGGCCTTAGCTAGCCTAAATTGGCGTGAGTTAGACTGAGCTAGCCTAAGCTGGCCTTAGCTAGCCTAAATTGGCCTTAGCTAGCCTAAATTGGCGTGAGTTAGACTGAGCTAGCCTAAGCTGGCGTGAGTTAGACTGAGCTAGCCTAAGCTGGCGTGAGTTAGACTGAGCTAGCCTAAGCTGGCGTGAGTTAGACTGAGCTAGCCTAAGCTGGCGTGAGTTAGACTGAGCTAGCCTAAGCTGGCGTGAGTTAGACTGAGCTAGCCTAAGCTGGCGTGAGTTAGACTGAGCTAGCCTAAGCTGGCCTTAGCAAGCCTAAATTGGCCTGAGCTAGCCTAAATTGGAGTGAGTTAGACTGAGCTAGCCTAGCTGGCCTTAGCTAGCCTAAATTGGCCTTAGCTAGCCTAAATTGGCGTGAGTTAGACTGAGCTAGCCTAAGCTGGCGTGAGTTAGACTGAGCTAGCCTAAGCTGGCGTGAGTTAGACTGAGCTAGCCTAAGCTGGCGTGAGTTAGACTGAGCTAGCCTAAGCTGGCGTGAGTTAGACTGAGCTAGCCTAAGCTGGCGTGAGTTAGACTGAGCTAGCCTAAGCTGGCCTTAGCAAGCCTAAATTGGCCTGAGCTAGCCTAAATTGGCGTGAGTTAGACTGAGCTAGCCTAAGCTGGCCTTAGCTAGCCTAAATTGGCCTTAGCTAGCCTAAATTGGCGTGAGTTAGACTGAGCTAGCCTAAGCTGGCCTTAGCTAGCCTAAATTGGCCTTAGCTAGCCTAAATTGGCGTGAGTTAGACTGAGCTAGCCTAAGCTGGCGTGAGTTAGACTGAGCTAGCCTAAGCTGGCGTGAGTTAGACTGAGCTAGCCTAAGCTGGCGTGAGTTAGACTGAGCTAGCCTAAGCTGGCGTGAGTTAGACTGAGCTAGCCTAAGCTGGCGTGAGTTAGACTGAGCTAGCCTAAGCTGGCGTGAGTTAGACTGAGCTAGCCTAAGCTGGCGTGAGTTAGACTGAGCTAGCCTAAGCTGGCGTGAGTTAGACTGAGCTAGCCTAAGCTGGCCTTAGCAAGCCTAAATTGGCCTGAGCTAGCCTAAATTGGCGTGAGTTAGACTGAGCTAGCCTAAGCTGGCCTTAGCTAGCCTAAATTGGCCTTAGCTAGCCTAAATTGGCGTGAGTTAGACTGAGCTAGCCTAAGCTGGCCTTAGCTAGCCTAAATTGGCCTTAGCTAGCCTAAATTGGCCTGAGCTAGCCTGAGCTGGCGTGAGCTAGCCCGAGCTAGCCTAAGCTGGCCTTAGCAAGCCTAAATTGGCCTGAGCTAGCCTAAATTGGCCTGAGCTAGCCTGAGCTGGCGTGAGCTAGCCCGAGCTAGCCTAAGCTGGCCTTAGCAAGCCTAAATTGGCCTGAGCTAGCCTGAGCTGGCGTGAGTTAGACTGAGCTGGCTTGAGTTAGCCTGAGCTGGCGTGAGTTAGACTGAGCTGGCCCGAGTTAGCCCGAGCTAGCCTAAGCTGGCCTTAGCAAGCCTAAATTGGCCTGAGCTAGCCTAAATTGGCCTGAGCTAGCCTGAGCTGGCGTGAGCTAGCCCGAGCTAGCCTAAGCTGGCCTTAGCAAGCCTAAATTGGCCTGAGCTAGCCTGAGCTGGCGTGAGTTAGACTGAGCTGGCTTGAGTTAGCCTGAGCTGGCGTGAGTTAGACTGAGCTGGCTTGAGTTAGCCTGAGCTGGCCTGAGTTAGCCCGAGCTAGCCTAAGCTGGCCTTAGCAAGCCTAAATTGGCCTGAGCTAGCCTGAGCTGGCGTGAGTTAGACTGAGCTGGCTTGAGTTAGCCTGAGCTGGCCTGAGTTAGACTGAGCTGGCCCGAGCTAGCCTAAGCTGGCCTTAGCTAGCCTAAATTGGCCTTAGCTAGCCTAAATTGGCCTGAGCTAGCCTGAGCTGGCGTGAGCTAGCCCGAGCTAGCCTAAGCTGGCCTTAGCAAGCCTAAATTGGCCTGAGCTAGCCTGAGCTGGCGTGAGTTAGACTGAGCTGGCTTGAGTTAGCCTGAGCTGGCCTGAGCTAGACTAAGCTGGCCCGAGCTAGCCTAAGCTGGCCTTAGCAAGCCTAAATTGGCCTGAGCTAGCCTGAGCTGGCGTGAGTTAGACTGAGCTAGCCCGAGCTAGCCTAAGCTGGCCTTAGCAAGCCTAAATTGGCCTGAGCTAGCCTGAGCTGGCGTGAGTTAGACTGAGCTAGCCCGAGCTAGCCTAAGCTGGCCTTAGCAAGCCTAAATTGGCCTGAGCTAGCCTGAGCTGGCCTGAGCTAGACTAAGCTGGCTTGAGTTAGCCTGAGCTGGCGTGAGTTAGATTGAGCTGGCCTGAGTTAGCCCGAGCTAGCCTAAGCTGGCCTTAGCAAGCCTAAATTGGCCTGAGCTAGCCTGAGCTGGCGTGAGTTAGACTGAGCTAGCCCGAGCTAGCCTAAGCTGGCCTTAGCAAGCCTAAATTGGCCTGAGCTAGACTAAGCTGGCCTGAGCTAGACTAAGCTGGCTTGAGTTAGCCTGAGCTAGCCCGAGCTAGCCTAAGCTGGCCTTAGCAAGCCTAAATTGGCCTGAGCTAGCCTGAGCTGGCGTGAGTTAGACTGAGCTAGCCCGAGCTAGCCTAAGCTGGCCTTAGCAAGCCTAAATTGGCCTGAGCTAGCCTGAGCTGGCGTGAGTTAGACTGAGCTGGCGTGAGCTAGCCCGAGCTAGCCTAAGCTAGACTAAGCTGGCCTGAGCTAGACTAAGCTGGCCTGAGCTAGACTAAGCTGGCTTGAGTTAGCCTGAGCTGGCTTGAGTTAGCCTGAGCTGGCCTGAGCTAGACTAAGCTGGCCTGAGCTAGCCTGAGCTAGCCCGAGCTAGCCTAAGCTGGCCTGAGGTAGTCTAAATTGGCCTGAGCTAGCCTGAGCTGGCGTGAGTTAGACTGAGCTAGCCTAAGCTAGCCTAAATTGGCCTGAGCTAGCCCGAGCTAGCCTAAGCTGGCCTGAGGTAGTCTAAATTGGCCTGAGCTAGCCTGAGCTGGCGTGAGTTAGACGGAGCTGGCCTGAGGTAGTCTAAATTGGCCTGAGCTAGCCTAAAGTGGCCTGAGCTGGTCTGAGCTGGCCTGAGCGATGTTTAATGGACATGAGAACGCCTTCTAAGCCGACAATACCAACCTCTGAACACAATGTGCATGATTCTGTCAGCCTTGCCATCCAGCTCAGTCACTTTGACAATTTTCACCCTGAGCGCCATTATCGGTATACGTATTCTGTTGCGCCGAACTTTTACCTAGAGAGAAAACAATAAATTCACAGACATGTTCGAAAACAAAATCCGCCCGGCATTGATGGGCATTCCGACTTACAAAATATAGAGCGATCACTATTGCCTAGCCATCGGTACGGTTAGACACAACGGTGCTCAAAAAGAAGTCTATAACGTAAACAAATTAGATCCTTCTTTAAATATCTATGTTTACATTTGTTAAATGCACAACAAAGATCCATTTTAACGCCTTTGAATTGCACTGCCAGAAATGGCACGCAGAACTGGAACTCATATGATGCTATTACATTTGGGTAAATGGCTTCGATTCCGCGGACTTCATGGATTTCCCCTTTCTATCAAGTCTTTAGTGAACGTTAAGATTGCAATAAGGGGCACCGTTAAATTCCTTTAAGAAGCACAGCTACCCAAATTTCAAACCAGCAATTTTCTCTGTTCAAAGGAGACAAAAATTTGGTATTCAGGCTATGTTCTCATTTTTGTACTAACATTTGCAAGGCATATGCTACGATTTACAACTTTCACAAATTAAAATGGCACAGCCAACCCGCCTTGCTGTCCAGAAAGGTGTTAGGGGGGTGTTAAAAGAAATTCAAAGATCTATTAGGGATCGTAAAATAGGAACCCGAATCGTACATAAAGCGGAACAAACGATATTACGGGGGTGTAAAGAGAAATTTAAAGATCGACAGAGAATGTAGAAAGGAATTTAGAGATTGTTGGAGAATGTAGAAAGAAGTTTAGAGATCGATAGAGAAAATGCACAGCTGTGCGTGAAACAGTTAAACAAGATATAGAAACAGTCACAATCTTTTTATCCTTGATTTCATATCCCATACAAGAGCAAGAAACAGCTTTAAAGAAGCGGAACTGTAGTAAAAGGAAGGTCCACAAAATTCAGTTTTCGGTGGTGAAAGCATTGGCTTTCTAGGAAAGAAAATACCCCATTTTTCTTTGAATGACGAGGACCATTGATTCATTAAGGGTCGAAAAGTAGTGTACACATTAGAAGTTCAAGAGTCGAAAAGTACAACATTATCTACTTCGCTAACTTGCAGGAAACTACACGAGTGGGTATCGATTGGGGCTGAAACGGACCAAAATAACAACAGACCCAGACTAACACCAAAGCTAAATGCAAAATCACAACGACTTTGAAAAAGAATTAAGAGCAGATGCATCGAAACAATAAAGGGATACGATACAGTTTTGCGTTTTCCTCCTCCAGAAGACATGTTGAACGATTCGTCTGAACCAAGTTGATGAGCTACTTTTTGCAGCCTCAAAACCCGTGCATAATGCTTTAAAAGCTACGATACTTGTCGCGTTATTCCGTTGTGAGTGCTTGGTGCTGGTAACTCTTAAACTCCTTGGCTCATCTTTCGCAATAATATCTTTTGTATCATCCGGACAAAAGGTTACAATGCGACGCTAAAATAAGTCATCACTTTGCAGCTTCGGAGAATAGAAGAACAGGAATTTGGAAACAATTTCAGAATTCTATGGTGCATTTCATTGGCACTGAACCATGAAACCGGATTAAAAACTCTCGGCTTGAGCGCATAGGGAAATACGCGCGATCGAAATCGAACATCAAATACCTGATATACATGAAATACATTTAACATATATGATAATTATGAATTTATAATGTACATGAAAATCATTTAAAGCCCCCTTCAAGTAGCACGCATACATTGTGTTATATAGTTTCCGAGCTCGGATCGTAGAATAGGAACCCGAATCGTACAAGAGAAAACCGGTCCACATAAAGCCGAATTAACGATTATGAAGGAGGAAAGTGGAGCGGCTGTAATTTCCCTTAGCTCAGCGTTTTCAAGAGAAGAATTGCAAAGACAGCTTGATTGGTGGCCGAACCGACTATTGCGATAATTATTAACAAAAATATGATAAGAAAATTAAAACTGATTGAATAATTAGATATTGTTTTGCAATGACACGAATGCCTTGGAATGTTGTGGTAAGTATTCGAAAGAAAGATTTGGTCCATACAAAACTCACAGTTAAAAAACAATGATCTATCCATCTGTTTATTGATATGCAGTGGCCATTTCTTTGAAGGGCAGAAGCACAAAAGAGCAGTTGCTTTTCTTGAAACCGCTCTCATTGAGTCACATGTATTACATCTTGCATTTTCATCATCACCCGGTGCCCCCCTCCCCTGAGGACGTAGAAAGCATGTAAAAAATTGGGAGCCAGATCAAAATAGGGCAAATGACCACCCCACGCACGCCCCCCCCCCCCCACATTTTGGACTTGAAAGGAGCTGCAAGCGTTTGTGCAGTGAGAGAAGTGAGTCAATTGTTTCAACTAACGATAAGGAGGGTACTAAGTGCCACAATCTCGTGAGTAGAGAATCCTGCTCAGTTGTGTAATAATGCTGTTGTGTTATGCAACAGTATTTAGGCCCAATCACTAAGCCTAGACGTAGAGAAGCTACGATATAACAACCATTAGTTCGACAAAAATGACAGATATTTATTCTTTGTGATAATGTTGCGAGGGAGGCCTTTGCGGTGATTCTAATTAAAGAGATATGCAAACAAGATTATATACCCGAATCAAAATACAGCTCTTGTTTGTATATATTAACAAAAGTTTTATAACTGTCCTACTGCAAAATGCTACAAATTCCGTAGAAGTCCCATCCAAACTTGCAAATCACCATGACGATGCTTTGATGAAAGAAGTGGTGAATGATTGCAGTGGTAGCGATTGGTAAATGGATCGATCAGAAACAAAGACACCAGTCATTGATTACCAAATTATTACCTCCCCCACAAACCTATCGCCTTGAGTTTTCTAAAACTCTCTTTGGAAAGCTTTTTCTTCAAGAAAGTAGTTTTGTTTTCGAAAATTGTCTAGAAACTTGTATATTGCTTTGCAACAAGTTAAAACTTGCTGTCCTTGCAAACACGCTCGTGTACACAACCTGTCGAATTCTTTTAGCAGTCTTCGCCCGTCTCTAGACTACATCCCGTACACTTTGAGCTTTCAACTGTAATGTGAGAATTTAAGAGTTGTTGCTTCCCAAGTAATTGAGCTTGTCGAAGCGGCCTGAGTCATCGACACAAATTAGGCCACTTCACGAAAATTCCTTGGAAACGGACAGGGCGTCAGACGTAGAAACTGGGGACACAGGGGTCATATACAGTAACAGAGAGCATAGGGGCTTTACAAGATTTTTAATTTTGGTAAATTTCAAGGCACTTTATCCAACTTTAGGTCAAGCGTCTCGACAATCGTAAATGCAAAATTCTGGTAATCTAAAATTTAAGAAATTTGATAAAAGTGCCCTTCTAAACGTATGTTTTCACGCTTTAAGGGTGCTTCCTATTTCATTAGGCGGAGATTGCTAAAGGGGTAAAGTGAATCCAGTACGATTCATTCAAGAGTATGGGTGGCGGTCAAATTTACAAGTTCTGCCATTTCCATCACATTTACTTCCTCTCCTTAAAATTTTTCGAATACGCGCTTTTTTTATAAAGAACCTACCACAAGGCCTAGTTCCAAAAGTTCCTTATTCGTAGACCTCAAATTATCAGATTTTAGTACCAAAATTCCTTAAGAGTTCCTTAATTTTCACTGCACAACAATAAGCCTTAACACTTAATAGAGAGAGGGGTGATATAGAATATGCGGAAACTACTCAATAAAGCACTTGACACACGAATAGCAAAAAATATATGCAAGTATTGGCTGCAAATGAATGGAACGGGCTTTTAGCTCTTGATGCTTGCAGTTATAAAAAGTTTTCAAATCGAAATGTTCCTTAGGGATTTCGTTTTTAGTTGTATAAGTTCTTTCGCTTTTTCTAGCAATTGTGAAGTTTTGTACCACAAAGCACTTGTTCATAAGTTCTTTATATATTTTGGCCTTCTACATGTAGGTTCCTTATAAAGTGGTTCCTTATAAGAAAAGCGTGTAATCGCGCAAATTTGGACATCTACGGTTGATCCCAGACCAATTGTATACCTCTTGATTATATACCTAAATCACATCTACACACAAGAGATAATTTTTTCATTTTAGAAGAATGTCACTTACCGATAATTTACCGGGTTTTTAAATTGGGCGACTGTTTCAAATGGACTTGCGTTTTGCCAGTCAGCTGATTTCAAATAGTTATCTATCAAACATTCTAAGGGATTACCAAACCAAGTCTGTGCTGTTTGCGGACAAGAGTCAGTTTTGGGTTTGTTGGTACAGCTGAAAAATCAAATAATGCGGCTGCTTTCAAAGATCAAGTTGTCTATTCAACCAGCAATCGAACTGGATATTCAGTCAAAACCGCTCCGTCAAGAGTGCTCTTGTTCAAGCTATCGGATGGTAACAACCACCTCTCTCTATCTCTCTATGCTCAACCACCTCTCTCTATTGCTTGCAATATTCACACTACCTCTCTCTGTGCTGAGCCGGTGTCATAAAAAACACATGCTTCTGTGCTTTTCAACATTAAACAGCGTATCTAGTTTGGCATACTTCTCGTTATTTCTTCAGCAGTGCAAACATACGCAGACAAAGCTTGATTAAATGGGATTAATCCATTGTTTGGTGGCACTGCACTAATCAGATATTGCTTTCTCAAATGAATGGTTAAATTTGCCTCAAATTTCATAGCAATTATGAGCACTGAACAGTAAACTAGTAGGGGCTCCACAAGTATAATATCCTTTGTGTATGACATAAAGAAAATTACTTCCACATCATTTGTCAAGCCTGTGGAAGGATAAACAAAGAAAGCATTGATAGTTGTTTATTGGGCACTGAAGGTAATACACAAAACCGTTTTTGCCAAGTTTGCAAAACTATTGCAAATTACTGAACACATCTACCCTGTTCCATCCAAGATCAATGTTTAAATTTGAAAAAAACTTCAGGTGGAGGGCCCCTATTCATGTAGTTGTTACAAATCTCACCCCATGCTGAAATTACTCTAAAATTTAAACTGCTTACAATTGAAAAGAACACCTTCTATTTAATTATTTGAATATTTCTATCAGACCAATGCCTTCACCAAATATCTCGTCCATAGCTTCAGAATAAAATATTTTCATAATCTCTTACTGCAAGTGTGAGGTTTGCAACTCTTGTATATGAAAACATGTAAATTAAAATAAAGTAGAATAAAAAGTAAAGAGGATAAATGGGAATCAATGATTGAGATGATTGATATTAAGATGATAGTGATGATGATTATTATTACTATTATTAAAAAACCATAGTTAAAGAATTTCCTTCTCTTGATGATTTCAAATTGACGCATAATTCTAGCTAAGATGAAAGGTTGGTTTATTCTAGCAACAGTGTAATAACTTTCAATTATGTAGTGAAATAAAAATGAAATAGCTTTATCAAAAATATGGTTAAGCTTCATTACAGTTATGATGGGAGAAGTGGAGCAATCAGAAAAGAAGAACAGAGATGAAAGTTGATGTTAAATGGGAATGAAAATCAGATTTAATCAAGAATGAAGAGGATCAGTGATAAGAGTAAACCACACAATGGTGAAAGGAATTCATATATTGTGCATAAACATGGGGATTAGGATAATGAAAATTAATGGGCTAGAGAAGCAATGAGTATTGTCGGTTAGAAAAACCATGCAGAAAATGGGAATCAAGCCTTAATCTTTAAGAAGGAGATCCCAAGAAGTGAAATGACCTGTGTCCTTTGTAGTTTGTAGTTAAAAGGAGCAATAATTCCAACAGCTCAATGGATAAAGATATAGATGATTCTGAATTAATGTCAATGTGATAGAAACAGATTAGTGAAATCATGTGTAAAAGACTGACAGAAGACATCAGATATGGAGACAAACGAATTTCTTTGCATCATTTGATAAAAGTTTAATAAAAGTTTGCATTAAATGACCCTGCTCATTGCCCTCCTTAATGAAAGATATGGGTGATGGGTGTTGAGAAAGTACAAAATGTTATGAAAAGGTAGCAAACAAAAGAGGCTCAGAACAAGAAAATGCAGTATTTACTGGAGCTATTGAAATAACCATGGCAATTATCCCCTGTCAATAGTTGCAAGCATGAAATTGGGTTTTATGTGGGGAAATTTGTAAGGATGAATAGAATGGGAAAAATTTATTAGAAATAGTTATTTAAAATTAAGATAGTGACAGGTAAAGTGTTGGCATTTTGAATGAGGGGCAATAATGGCAAACCCCCTGTCAATGGATGGCAACAATTTATCAGAGTGTGACAGGAAACAAAAAACTATTTGCTATCTTTATGAAAATAAGCGTGCTTATTCGGTTCACAATAGAAGAAACCAATTCAACTTTTTATCATAGACGTCATTCAATAAGCTTTTGGCTCGAATCCAAACAATATATTTTAACAATATACTGTTAAATAAAGAAGGAAAAAATAATTAACTTTCCAACTTGTTCCATAAATTTCTTGGAATACGGCGGAAAATAGTTTACGACTCGAGTGGTTCAAGAATTCTTTCAAGTACTCGGCCGCAATTTCTTACAAAACGCTGTAATAATTTGCCCAGTCAGTGGTTTTGACTCTTCAATAAGCTCCAGTTTACTTAATACAAATATCTTCTTCATTGTACCGTTTATAAAGCAAGATGTTTACATGGAAACCAAACCTCCATCGTTTAGGCACAAATTTTGCAAACAAAGGCTCTATTTACTAGATAATTTCTTTAGGGGTTTCTTTTGAATTGGTCTTGTTTTGAATTTTTTTGATGGCATAAGTGTGTCGCAAGCCCCTAAAAGTACTGATTCTGGTCGTGAAGCCAGTATCCTAGAAGCCAGTATGCTTTTCATATGCGGTTTAAAAAAGAGCAAGCACTGGTTCTCCGTCCTTTGCGCGGAATTCTTTTGCAGATAACACTTTCAAACGCGAATAACTGAACAACCGCAGAACTGATTTAACATTCATAAAAATCGGCTAATTCAAAACGAATTAGTCTGCGGTAAACCAGTCGTGAATTATTAATTCGCCCCTCAAAACGTACTTCATGGCAGCGTTTCAAGAAGGAAGCAATATTCCTCACCTGTTGTTTACTCCACACTCGAAAACCAGATCAACCATCATTTCCTCGCCGCTCGAAATAGAATCGATCCAAAATAAAACTTCTTGGCAGCTGGCATGTTCGACTAAGGCAAACTATAATTGTTCTGTTACTTCTGCACGATTACAAAGGCCCAAAGGCACTCATAACTTCCCAAAGACTGTTTATCGATTGCTCATTTCAAATAACGAGGAAGTTCTCACAGTTCGCATTCTTCGTCGCGTGCATGAGCTAGCATGATTGTCGCTTGGCAACAGACACAATCGAACTTACAATATCAAACTGCGAGAAATTATTCTACATCAAACTGCAAATTATGTGTAGTGCAATTTACGCTTTCATTCTATCTGAACATTGGTGCTTTCCAATACTACCCTTTCCTGTAAATTTTTTTCGCTGGATAAAAAGCGGAAAGATGAAGTGAATCCAAAGATGAAAATATTTATGAAAGCAGTTTGGGAAATTGAGTTTATAATAAAAACCCCGTTCCATGATTTCTTTGAAATAAGCGCTTCCCTGGCATTTTTCTTAAAGATTTGTTATTGATTCAACGATGATAGGCCATTGTAACGGAACGATATAAAGGCCTATAGCAATCTATAACTGCGGTAATCCTTCGTAGTTTACTTTCAAATCAAAATCTCGATATGTAATCAATTACAGGCACTTGAATCATTGCATTTGAAACTGGTCGCATACCATGGATCTACCCTAATGCTTGGACGGTCTGTTTTCAAAATATTGGCACTACATAACCAATATATAATTTTAATCACAGGTCTGGATAGCACCAATTATTTGAACGTTTACATCTGTGGTGAACTGTCAATTTAGGCAATGCAGAATTTTTCGCGTTCTGCAGAGATGTAGCTTGTTGGAGGAGATTAACTAGTGCCTCAAGTAACAGACTACGCAGTGCCGTCGGAACGAATTCATAAAGGGGGGAGGTAGGTAGGGTGGCTGTCCATTATATTCATTTTCATTCAGTTCACTGTTATAAAAGAGACGTACTGCAGTTTTACAATTATTCCAGCCAGCCCTCCCCCCCTCCCCCGATTCCACTCCGCTCCAGGTCTGTTGTGTGCTTGGTAATAAAAGTAGGGAAACTGCGAGGGAAACCCGGGACCTCTGAAGAGGCCGAAAGTTTTCGAGTGCCAGACTTCGATGCAAATACAAAAAAGAGCCGAATGGAATTTTGTGACAAATTTCAAGAAGTTATAGTTTGCATAAAGGGGGAGGGGCATGACTTCCCTCTGTTGTAAGAGTACTGCAAAATAAGAGTTACTCGGTTACCTTGCGTCAACTTGACTTATCTGTCTATATCATCTGGAATCTATGGTATCTACATTGTGTTAAAAAACCAGCAAATCGTCTCAATTTTCCTATCTCGTAATTTTCAATCATTATCTCAAGAAATTAAACTCATGACTTCCGTTTACCATTACTCGATGCTTTAAGTGTGAACCAGGATCCCATTGGAAATAAAAAACTAACGGGAAAGCGAGAGGTCTATTGCATGAAACTACAGATCAAATCTGCTTCAAATTTGGATTTAGGCCATACCAAAACATCGGAGCAAATGCATTATGGGATTTTTGCCATTCGTCGACAAGTCTACCAGCATGCAATCAACAAATGTTCTTGTTTACAAAATAACCCTACTCCTCCCCACCCTCTTGTCTCCCAAAAAAGTAAGCATTGGTGGCTTGTCGTGTGAGGAAGGAAGCATAGAGGACAAATCATAAACGAAAACACACAACAATAGAATGGACAAAATCGCATTCAAAACAAATAGAGAGTCAATTGGAATGTCTAGTAAAGAGTGTTGCGTCGAAACAATTCCTAATTTATTACAACAACTAATGCTCACTTCGATGGACCTGTGTCTCCAAACAGAGATACGAGGCTATTTATAAGGGTGGGTCAATGGCGCTACTTGGGGTGGAACTTTTTACTGCTGTCCTTCGCGTGTTCCATTAAGAGTTGCGATGGCGTGAATTGTGCTTCTCCGACAGTTTTTGCGAATTCCTCCATCTTGGCGACGAGTTTTCCAGCGCCGAAAGAGTCAACGAATCGGAATGGTCCACCGTGAAATGGCGGGAAACCAAGACCGAACACAGCACCAATATCACCGTCGGCCTGAGGAAAACACATTATTATGATTATTTCCACGCATCAACTCAGCCATACGTAGCAGGAGATAGAAGACAGGGGTATTGGGACAGAAGGTATCTTGGAATCAAATTCAGACAAACTCTGAAATATTATTAGCAGTTAAAGGGAATAGAAGCATAGATCAATCACTTTCTTAAAATAGACAGTACATAGCCTGCTCAGTGTAGTCACATTGTAACTGTGCACGTGCAGTAGATTCAAAGGCAAATCGCGTGCAATCGACAGTGGAAGTGAGCACGTGAAATGGTACATGGATACTTGTGATTGGTTGATGTTTGATTGACAGTTCGAGCTTGCCGGCTCGGAGCCATTTAAATATGCTTCAATTCCCTTTAAGTGACACTTGGAATAATCTTTAACCACAAATGCAAATACTGGGTCAAGCTATTGTGTTTCTTGTCAGCAATGGTTGTCTTGGAAATGTGTCTTTCCCCTGACCCACTCGATGCTCTGCGTACACAACAAGGCATGCTGGGTATGATCAAATTGAACCAGTCCGTTGATACAAAATTTTTCATCCAAGGGAATGATAAAACAATATCACCACACTACATGGCAGTATTTCGTCTAAACTCATTGTTCTATAAGCTCGTGACAGGAAAAGGGCTGCAGTGTTACGAGCACCTATTGACATTCATAGGGTGCAGTGTTAAAAGCATTGATTCATAGTAAATAGCGGTTGTCTACGGGCTGTTGTCTGTTTTCATGTGATAAATCGGCTTTCATGTGATCAGACATCAACTGCAAGGTTATAGCATCATGTGTGTAGTTTGCTTGACAGCCAATCAGATAAACGGAGCAATCATAATGACTCGACAATTTTTGCAATTTGGGTATACGCTTTCCATTTATCATGCATGACTCAATGCCTGTAAGTCTGAATATCCTTGCAAACTGAAAGAATCGCTGCAATTGTACAAAAGGACACGCTGTGCAAAAGAGTTGTTTCCCAGAGTTCTAATGAAATCTAATAAAGGAACATCCCTTGGACTGGAAAATCAAAGATCTTGTAATAAAGAGCTTACTGGGTTTTTGAGGATTCCATCTTCCAGGCACATGACTGCCTCGTTTACGAATCTAGAGACCAACCTCAGTTGCAAATCAGCGACGTCATGACTACAAAAAGCACAGAAATGCGAAATTGAGATATAGATTCAAATTTTCACATCTCGAAGAAAGGGTTTAGGGTAACGAAATTTCGCAACTGGGAAACCGTAAAAGCTTATTAAGACCCGGGGGGGGGGGGCTTATTTAATTTTTTCAATCTTAGTGGGGGATTATCAGAGAGGGGGCTTATTTCAAATTTGTGCTTGATGGGGGGGCTTAATAGAGATTGGGGTTTGAAGAGAGGGGCATAATAGAGCTTCTACCGTAGTAAGAGACCCTTGAACAAGCTGACTACTAACTGCTAATTCGTTTCTTTCTAGAATACCTCTTCACCTCTTTGCATTGTGAAGCTCTTTACACTATAGAAAATGATCGGCACAAAAACAATATCCTACGACCCAATGTCAACATGGTTGAATGAACTTGATATCGATCATAAATCGTAAAACCTTGACTGAATATGCCAATATTCTACCATTTACGCGGAAACATAAAACTAGAGATTTCTGAAGTTGCTCAAATTTTGATTAAAAGAAATTTGGCTGAATATGCATGCTGTTTGGGCATTTGTTTGCTTTCTCCTACATCTGACACATTCCAGTACCTTATCTTTGTTGGTATGCAAAAAACATTCCGCAAACCCTCCCTTTCTTTGATCATAATTTCTCCTTCCGCAGGCTTTTATGACTTCCCAAAGCCACAATGCTAATGACGGAAACAATTTACAAAAATTGCATCCATTCTTCTTTCATTTGTGTAGGCTTGAGATGCATCTAAGGAATGCTAGGCGCCTTCTTCAAACATTTATCTGCACTTTAGAAATAAGCAATCAGAAGAGATACAATACCTTCCGGACTTCGGTACTGAATATTGTTTCAAAATTTCTAAGGCTGCAGGATTAATCTGTAACAAAAGAAAGCGAAACAATGAGTATAATTTAGATGGCTTAGGAATTTAATTTAAGAAAAAATCTATTTTGAATTCAACTCAGTGAACTTTGACAAATTGGCAAATTGTGTTTTCAAATTGTGTTTCCGTATCAGTTTAAAGATTCATGCTCCAATTCTCTGATGGCAAGATTGGTAATGTCTACACAGCCTGATGCCGCAAAAACAGGAGAATTTAAGGATAGGCCATGCCTTCCCCAGCTTTCATACAAATGTTACCCTTTTGAAATTTATTATACATTTTCTGGTCAAAGTTTGACCCCCCTTTACGTGTTTGGTGTCAACAGAGGCCTGTGTTTCTAAATCGGTTCAAAACTTAATGACCTCAGATGCCGCAAATAAATCCACATTAAAATGAAGCTACATAGTCAACGATATATATATTGAAGTAGTCTCAGTGCGTATAGAGCTCTGCTATTTACTTTTGCAACAAGTAGGTTCCAAATTAAAAAAAAATTCGCTACTTCTAGGTACACATCAGCTCTCTAAAAATAGGGGAACCGTTAGAAAAACAACTTCAATCTTGGATATAATGTAGGCAGGGCTAGGATTTCACTTCTCAAGGTGAAGCAAGCATCATCTCCTTTGATGTCGGTAAGAAAATCTTTCAGTTCAATGAAGCAAAACATAGACTCTTGCTAGTGATTTATACTTGTTTCGAGAAATATCCTCGCTAGTGATGGGTTTGATGTTCATTACAGAAACAATATAAAAGACATAATCAAAGTCTACAAAATAACAAACCTCTCTTTTTCCTTTCTTGTCTGCATATATGTAAAAGCCTTTGCCAGATTTACGTCCTAGGGTTGAAAGAAAAACTATGAAAGAACTTAACCAACAATCAGTGCTTATTTTTCTCAACTTCTAACAGACCAGGTTGGTACAACTCTACTTCTAAAGAAAACAAGATACTTAAAGCCTTGGCCTTAATAAAATATTTATACAGTCATTTCCAAAAAACGGTAGAAGAGAACCTTTTTTTGAGATTATATGATTCTAAAGAGGGAACTTCCCTAAAAACATTTCTAGTAAAAAAATAGGCATATCAAACAGCTTCCACTAAGTTCCGATTACCTAAGAAGCCTTTTTCAACCATTGACTTCAATACTCCTACATCGCCACCGCCACATCTAGAGGAAAAAGACGTTTGCTATTTGAAAAAAATCTAAGACTATTGCTACAAAATGGATACACACAAATAGACAAAGGTAGGCCATATCACTCCTCTAGAATCAGGGCTGTTGCTTCCAGTCTTCCAATATCGAAAAAGTCACAATCACAATACCCAAGGGTAAATGAAATTATTCAGTTATTCTCTACTAAAGTTGTGTAAGCCATATATTACTAAATCAAACTCATTTAGGGTAGAGAAATGGTTTCCGTCTCTAAAGAGACAGCATTTCTCTTGCTTGTATGCTATGCTTAATGAGACAACAAAGCTTATATCGGCTTCATCTTTGCAAGAATATATAGCTTAAACAACCACAGTATAGTACATTTGCCAGATTTCAATAGTAACCTGAAGCAATTTGCATAAACGAAATACCTATTTAATAGAAGCGAATGATTTTTAATAGCTTGCGATCAAATGTGATAAAGGTGAAAAATACCTCGGGCCCAAAGCTTTGAAAAGGTCTTCAGCAACATGGCAAGCTACATCAACACCAACCTGGTGGAAGTAAAATATCACTATAACCCCTTTTTTTCTTTTCCAATGCCTCTTCTCTTTCACTATAGCCCCTTTAATTCTGTTGCGAGCGCGTTTATTTCATATATTCTTCTAAGAACTGTTAGAAACAAGAAAATATTTACGTACCTAAATAAAATGTAACTCTTTAAGGGCAGCTAAATTTTACCGAACATATGACCACTCAACAAATTCACTTAACATTTAAAAATGTTCAATAATTTTCATTTTGGTTCTCGATTGACGCCAAAGACGCTAAGCAAGCAAAAATCTTTGAATTTCAACATGCCAACTATCTACAAAAATTGCTGGACAAGAAAAAGAAATGTTTGGTTCGAAACAGTTCTGCACATCAATAGAGCACCAATCAGCATTGCTTGAGTTTGAGTCTTCAACTTTGTAAACTTAACCTTTGGGCGGTAGTTTAGACGGGGGTAACGATCGGATACCAACCTCATCCACCAGTGTAGCCACACCGACAGGGAAGCCGAATGCTTTCGAATACTTATCCACTTGCTGCGGTGTAATGCCTTCCTGTGGAGGATAGAACATCGAGCTTTAAGTAGGTCTCTCAAATAGAAAGACCATTACATGAGTAAATATCAATCTGCCACATTGAGATCTTTGAGAAAGGCAACTACAATTGTACTGAAACAAGATACTCGAAACATGTTAGCAGTGCTAAAGTGGATGATTTTCAACCAAAGGAGAATGAAGACCAACGGATAAACGCTAAGAAAGGAAAAACAGCACAGAACAAACCTGTAACAATCTAATAACTTCTGCTAAGGTTGGTTCTAAAATACGAGTTGTGTAGAATCCAGGTCCATCCTGAAGAAGGTTGAGGATATTGAATGTTTGAAACGTAGTTAGGTTTTCTTAACAAAATTGGTAGGAAAATTAAATGAGTTAATATGACAATAAAGAAACATTAATTTTCAGGGTAACGTCTACAAAGGCTATGAATAAGTATCAGCGAGTAAAAAGTAGAACCGATTCCCTAATGACTTGCAACACCACAAAAAGAAGCGCCATTATAGCAAGACAAAGGAGACTAAATCCAGCAGCAATCATTGATGTGAGCAAAGTTGAGCTCCATACAATATATAATATATTATTAAAACGAAAGAGCTATAATGACCACTATAGATTACCATCCACCGAATAGAGAAGGATTTGATATTAGGAGATCGCCAGAGTCGCACTTGTATCAACTATTTCTTTGGAAGCTCTTCGCTTCCCCCAAAAGAGCTGCTTGAATTGTACAAATGCAATCTCTTTCAAGAACGCAATAATTTTGCAGCTCTAAGCTCTACTGATAGGATTGTCCTACCTTCACGACAATGACTGTTTTTCCTTGTTGGAGGCCGACCTGGACTGCAGAGGCTAGGGAGAAAAATTCAATGGTTAAGTTGCTGGGAAATGACAAGAACTAAGAAAATTACACTAGAGACGCATTGAACTATCAAATTGCAACGTATAAATTTAGATTATTGACACAAATTCATAAGGGTTTTGACTCTAAACCATCAAAGTTTCATTTGCAATGCTTGTCAATGTGGGAAGGCATTTCTATAGCCTCGGACATTTACCATCAAATGAAAAAACTTTAAATTGTGCATATATGAGTAGAAAAAGCTAGTCTTTAATAGAGTAAAAATTTGGCATGAGGATTCAAACAATTCAGTAAACCTTGTGTGGAATCAGGCATTGACAGTATGATTTACCTGCGGTGTCTTTTGATGTTTGGTCTGTGGTGATAATTTCTAGCAAGGGCATTTTATCCACTGGAGAGAAGTAGTGCATGCCAATAACCTAAAGAGAACGTAAAACGCTAGAACATCTTCGCTATAAAATTATTACTAATACATTGTTATTACAAAAATAATTAAACGTAAAAAACAACACCATATATCAAGGCTGAAAATGATTCAGCATATGATAATTTGAGAGAAGAAAATTCTTAAAAAAAGTAAAATCAAACTAGTCCAAATGACCCTTAATTGCATATAAATGTACGCTTTAGACCGAAAAACAAAAAAACAAACTACTTTCATTCAAACAATTTTCCTGCTAGCAAAATAGAGTTACTTTTATTTGCAAAAACTTCATGGAAAAAGCTCAATGACGCTTGGTTTATCTTTGATTTGATATACACTTTCACTGATTTGAACTTGCAAAATAAGATCAAAAAATAAACTAAAAACCAAATACTCAAATTAACAATTAGTTATTATAACCACTATTGGAGTGTCTCAAGATTTAAGTACATGTCACCTTTTCTGGTCGCTTGCTTGCTTTGGCAATCTATGGATAATAAAACAACGACTAATTAGAAAGAACGATAAAGCGAATTAGAATAATTTGTTAAAAATTTCCCCAATTGTTCCAACGTCGATAAACAGATGTTCAAAAGTCTTCAGATTAAAATCGACAACAAAAACAATCTAAGATCTTATACGGCTGTTCCCTGGTTTTCTTATTTAGATATAGATGTGTTATATATACAATAGGAAATTAAAATTAAATAATGCTACATATACGCTGATAACAGACTTGATTTTAATTTTAATGTTAGGAAGAGGCCCAAACAGAATAGGCCTAAAATTTATCTGCAATCGTTTCAGGGCCTACCTGTGAGATGGGCAGTGCAGACGTGTTTGAGGCAAAAATACAATGATCTGGTATAACACCTTCGACTTCCTTCAGCACCCTGTGTTTGATGTTCAGATCTTCAAAAACTGCTTCGATAACCATATCTACGTTCTTGAAGTTAGCGTAGTCCAACTGTGCGTCCAATTTTGCCAACATTCTGTCTCGTTCATAGCTGGTCATCGCCTTCTTCTTCACTCTTCTATTCAGACTTGACAAGAAAAAAGACAAATATTTAGACGTTATTACTGTTTACCGGTATATCCCTACATAAAACAGCGTAATCCTTCTAATCAAAAGGTGCATCAAACATGTTTTAGCATTCAATGTCAACAGTTTGACCCTTGCCTTCCAAACTTTGACCCTTGACAATTTGACCCTTGACATCCCCTTTGGCCTCAAAAACTGATGGCGTCATTTCAAGAGCCTACAAGAAGTTGCAGCTTGGTGTTAAATCGATTACTCTTGTCAAAAAGCGTAAAAGCTTACTTATTAAAGATCTGATCCTGTCCTCTAGCCAGTCCTTTCAGGGCGTTGTCCTTGAGAATCACGTGATGACCGCCTTTCTGCAAACTGACCTCTGCGATGCCAGCTCCCATCAGTCCAGCCCCAAGTACTGCGATGCTCTTGGCATCTTTCTGCGGCTTGCCAAAATGGTTTTTCTTGCATTCAGTCTGCAAGAGAATGCAAAGTCGTCTATCTCACCTACGTCATCATATATTTATAATGACCCCTATGATGACTAAAATATCAAGCCATTTGAAAATAGCGACAAGACATTTAAATATTCCAACACAACAGCAATTAAACAAGTTTATTACCTGTCCAAAGAAGATTCCCATGAGTGCTTTCGCTTCGAATGACGTTACAAGCTCGCCGAAGCCAGCAGCCTCGGCTTCGTAGCCAGCTGTGGAGCCTCGTTCACATCCAGTTTTCGTAGCGTCTAGGATCTTGAGTGGGGCGGGGTAAAGTCCCCCGGTTTTCTTCATAACAGTTTCCCTTGCCTTTTTGAACACAAAGTCCCTTACCATGTTTACATTTGATGTCAAATTGTGCGTCAAGCCTGAAACACATCAAATTTTACATTAAGCACTTGAAAGTTGAGGAGTAAATATTTTGAATATGAAAATGTCAACCAGGGACGTGCTAAGGATCTGTAATTAGAAGGAAGGCATTCTGACCCATTTCAAAATGCTTCTAGAAAAATGACATCATCCTCACTGCAATCTTTGCATTTAAATGCTTTGACAGAGAGTGCCTAATTCAATGGTGTGATGTTATCAAAAATATGTTAGCAAGTCATGAATACAAAATAATCTGCCAAACCTTTCATATCCATCCAAGATTTTGTCCTGTCAACTTTCATCGCACCATTTGCTAGGCTTCTGCAAAAAAGCAATTTGTTAGCATTATGGCTGCAGTGTTTTTAATTAGCGGATATCTATCTATTGGCCTACAATAATAAGATCATTTGTAAATCAATATCAAATACCATTACATGTTAATTTCGCTTTAAAAACTAGCTTTCATTCATCGGACACATTTATCAAAAGATAATTCAACAAGAGTATCTAGTTCCTAGTATATATGCAATATATATATATATATATATATATATATATGAAAGTTGGTGAACCAGCTAACAAGGTACGGTAAACACATCCTACACTCGTACTATAACCAATTGGCTACTTCAAACTTACTTGGCTGTTGATACGGCTGCCTTTTCCAGGTAGTCCAGTGAATTCTGTTCGGTTGATCCAACCCCCGGGCCTTTAACACAAAACATTATCTATTCAATACTCGAAACTTCAAAACAAGCGCCATTTCAAATACAGGTAATGAACATAAAAATATCCGTCGACTGAAACATTTGCCAACTTTCGAAGAATAAATGGCTACTTTCAATACTCTTCTCCAGTGAATTCTTGAATTTCACCTTCAAATATTATTTCAGCCTCTCAAATTTGTCATTAGTCAAGCTACTAATTCTACATACTCCTACTAGAGTCAAGATCCTCGAAAAATAATAGAAGCTCCCATGACACACCTAGGCCACGCCTACTTTCTATTGTTTTGTGAGGAAGGTTTGCCTTCTAGGATGTTTTTGCCTGGAGGAAGTTCAACAACTTTTCTGCACTCTGACTCCTACTGTCCCTCAAAAGACAGCTTTAAATTCTAAACAGCACACCCAATCGCCCTGCTTCTGGAAGCTTCAAAACCGGGATTCCTAATGGTCACCAGACTTTGCACAGCCAATCAATAGCAGTGCACAACCAACATCCCGCCAAAATTAAGGTTACCAGCGGTTAAATACCGGTTTTGCCTTCTGAAAACATGTGTCTGCAATGTCCGCAGTGTGTGGATCGCAGGAGATGTTCTTATCGTTACGGCTATACAGAAACCAGGCTCTGCCGTTATCGTAAGTGGTCACGGTACCACCAAACTTGAATAGGGTCACGGCACCAATAAACGGCCATTCACAAAGGATGTTCATACAACTTAATAGCATAAACTAGGTCCTTCATTTCAGATACAATATATTGGCATAAGATTAAAGTACCAATCTAATTTGAACTGATTTTTATTTTCTGGATTGTTGCTTCTCTGCTGCATAGTATGACAATAAATCTACTGATATAATTATTTGAATGAAATAACAAGCTACACTGCATTCAAACATACCGATTTGTTTTACAAGCTGATCAACGAGCCCCATTCGCTTGGCTTTGCTCGCCTTAATGTTTTTGCCAGTCAACATCATATCCAGGGAATCAGGTAGACCAACCTAGGACAAAACACGCCTTACAGGAAACGTAGGACACAAGATATCCTTGGTAAATATCATTGGTATTAGCATTATTTTCTATGAATCAAAGCCTCTGTAGTGTGTGTTACGTGAAGAAAGCCACAGAAAGCTTGTGTTCTTTAGGCACTAAGTCCGATGTGACGCATGGACCAAAGTCTTAAAGTAAATCAACAGAGTTAAAACGCAGCTTAGCTCAGGGGACTGGGCGACCTGATATAGAAACTCTTAGTAATCCAATGAAGGTTGAGAACAGCAGAGATCATGTGATCACTTCAAATATTGCTGCATGTGGTGTGATGCAAGGCGATGCGGCCCCCATCTGATCACTTTGGCTAAACAATCAATCCACACGCCTGAATTGAATTGAGTTGCAGTGTATTTTTAAATCGGGCGACTTATGTACGTTGATTTACTTTAATGCAAGGGAATTGTGAGGGCAGCAGGAACCAAGGACGGCCAATACAGATGTGGCAGGATGACATCAAAGAATGGAGGAACCTTCAAGGCATAGAAAGTTACCATCTGGCCCTGGACAGAGACAAGTGGCGTGGGAGAGTCAAGGCATGGGTGCACCAATGGCCTAACTGACTACGATCCTGATGATGATGAGTGTGCATTATATATTTTTATGGCATGATTGAATCTGGGGGCTAACATAAATGCATTTGGGGATTCAATACTTTGTAATGAATAATTCATTTTGCAAAGATATCTAATTTGGTGAAAATGGTTTATACTCATGAGGAAAACATGGTTTAGAAAAACATGAAATAAAATGGCAGCAGCCAAAGAGACTTACCAATTTGGGAAGTCTCTGGGTTCCACCAGCACCTGGAAGCAGGCCAAGAAGCACTTCTGGCTGACCTAAGCTTGTCTTTGGGCTGTCTAGTGCAATCCTGTAGTGGCATGCCAATGCAAGCTAGGCAAAGAACAGCAGTAACAATAAATCAGGGTGAATACATAGTGCATTGCAAAGGTATAAGAAAGAAAAACGAGTTAAAATATAAAATATAAAAATATAAAAAATTCACAAGAGAAAGAGGAAACTTGTTAGAAGTGTGTTTCAAATGAGTGAAAGAAGGTATCATTCTTCAAACCTCCCTTTATATTTGTACATAGGCAAGATCATTTTGACATTTTTGTTAAAAAATGAGCCATATAAGAGGGGAAGATTATACAAGCAATTCAAAATTTGAGTGGGTAGTATAAGCATTGTATGGTCGAGCCAATCTGTAAGTATGCATATTGACATATACTGTGGAGCCAATTTGCGAAGCTTGAAATCAATCCAAATCAAGTTACAACAATCGCCCAAGCTGTGACTGTAGAAAACATACCTCACATCCACCACCAAGACAAGAACCACTAATTGCTGCAACAACTGGTTTTTTGCAGTCCTACAAACAAATCAAAGTTACTTGAAATAAACTACTTTGGCATATAGACAATAAAATTCAATCGCACTTCTTTAGAATGATGAGCTGCAATAGCAATGTGATACAAGCAAGATTTTCTAATACTTGAACTAAAATCTATTATCACTTAACAAGTATCAGTCAGTAAGTTCCTAGATCAGCTAGTTACTAATTGATAAAAACAAAGTTAACTTACTTCAACTGCCTGGAAAACCTGCTGGCCACCTTTAGAAATTTCTGTTGCCTAAAAGGGAATTCACATTCATAACTGAAGAAAAACTACTATTTTTACATTATATATATTGTAAAGTTTACCCTGCAAAAATGTGTGTTAAACTTCCCTGAGAAAATCTTTCCAATTACTAATAGTCTTTGTCCAGAAAGTTTATTAACAGAACAAACATCCATGCCACTATTTCTACAAGCAGTTACTCTTTTCAAAGAGTTCATAAATAAGAAACAATATCATACCTTTTCCACAGTATCAGCTGCATTCAGCATACTAAAACATGATGCAAATGATAGAATGATAAAGAAGTCAATTTTAATGCATAAAACTCCCAATTTAAGCAATAACTGTTAGCCAAGATTTTGTTGACATACACAAATCAAATAAAGATTACTTAGACCTAGTTTGAATTAGAGAAAAGTAGGGCTCTGGTCCAATTCATTGATATGTTTGGTTTGAGGTCGCATATTTCATAAAAACACAATAACAGAGACTACTCAAAAAACGTATCAGAGTAATGCCATATAACATGCTTACATGGTCATGAGAACTTTATTGCAGACTACAGACACAAATCTGCATAAAATATATTCCAAAATGTCCTAGAATTAGCATGTATACAAAAGCCTTACGTAATATCAGCACCAGCAATAAAACATCCTGGTTTTGAAGAAATGAGGACAATGCTGCCGACATCTTTGTTTCCTACAACTTCTTGGAATACCTTGGGAAATTCCAGTGAATATTTGAATTCATGATGTGATGTGAGTACATGATGACACTGAATAGTCATCATTGTAAATTCAAAGTGTGTTGCATTCAAGTCAACAACAAAAATGAATTAATTCCCCAAATTTTCTAGAATACTGATGTTCTTAGGGTTATGACAAGAAATACTTTGATGATCAAATTGAAAGAATGCTAATGGAAGAAATAATATGCCAATAAATCATTAATTACGCACTAAATCAAGATAGCATGAAAAAAAGATATGAGAATTCACAAACTGGTTCCGTTGTTAAACATTTTTTTAACATAAAAAAAATCAACTCACATCAACAAACTCACGAGTCAAAGTCTCAGATAACACATTGACCTGCAAAAATACTCATGATTTTAAACTTCAATGTAATGGGGATTCATTAAGAGGGAATGATAATTGTAAATCTTAACCTACTTGTTATGGCCTCCTGATAAAGGATGTAATAACTAATATTCCCTTTATGGTAAAAATGGAGGTCTAAACAACAATAGGTATAGAGGCCTGATTCCAATAACATATAAAAATTTTGAACAATGCACAATGCTATCAACCAAACTTCAGTTATATAGCTAAAGCAGCATCTTTAAGATGAAACATGACAAAATGAGATGAGACAAAATGAGCCTTTGAGTGCAATCTTTTATGATTAGATGAGTTTTGAAAAAACTGTTAAATGAATACCTTTGAGTTTGGTGTATCAAATCTGATGACAGCAACATTGCCTTGAATGTCATAATTTACACATTGCCTTCCTAAAGAGCAAAGACAGAAACAGATAAATCCAGGAACAAGGAGAAGTTTGTGTAAATGGCATGCAATGCACATCTGTCATACAGTTGCCAATAATCTATAATAGTCCTTTAGCCTTGATTTGAATAAAATCAAGTCCATGAGGCTTTTCAAGAGAAGATCTATCATCTCCGCCAAAAGTAGTTGGAACACATTGAGACTTTTGTGATTTCTGTTTTATTTCTATTTCTGTGTTTCCTTGGTGGCTGCAATCTCCTTACCCCTTGAACAACATTATGTAGGATTATTCACCTTTGTGCTACACAAAATTGTTTTAGGGGCAAGGGGATTTTGCACCATGTGTGAGGCATGAATTAGAGCAAGATTTTTAACAAATGGGTGGCCATTCCAAACTTTATAGGTAACAACAAAATAATTTCAACTTGACAACAATGCAATCAAATGGTAGAGCCAGAGCGTGATTCAAATTTTCTACCAACTCAAAGTCACTTTCATTACTTGCAATACCTCTTTTTGACTTAATGAGGAGAAAAGGCCAGTGAAGCTCTATCATCTAAATCATTTAGATCCAGTTTCAAAAAATCTGCCTCATTATAGGGTGGAGTAAAAAAGCTTAAAACTAATCTATAAAGAACCTTTCGGATAAACATAGGCCAACTATATGGCTAACAATCGTATTTAAAAAGCTGGCCTTTATTAAAACCTCCAAATCAGCCCTGGAAGAAATTACCAAACGAAAAACAAACAAATTTGAGTTCCTACCAGTTGCTTGCGATGCTAAAAACCTATGCGTCACTTGAGAAGACAGCCCTGCAAATTACAATTAATTCGGCATGTAAGACTTTGAAAAATAAATTTATATGGACGAGATAAAATGTGCACTTTTTTTGCATACATCCTTACACAAATATACATATAATTTTGTAGATAGATCTGCCATAATGCTCAAAAAGGAGAAATAACTGAATATTGTTTGGTAAATTCCAAATATATATAGGTTACGAATGTCTGCAACTTTTGGAAAATAATTGTAAAATGATCTTACATCACGAGGAAGCAAATAAAGCCATATTTACTAGGAAAATAATTGTATGGAGCGGAATATAATGTACGCTGAGTAGCCATTTCACCGAGTCCACGTGAGGAGGGGCGGAGGAAGCTACATAGTATGCCAGAAAATTAAAAGAGTACATACCACATAGAGGTTTAACATGGCCAATAATCCTGGATGCAATCGACCTTGCCTGTGACGATAGCATGCTTGTTTTCGGCTAACCACTTACAACTTTATAAGCGCAAATTCGTGGCAGCGGGCGAACTCAAAACTGTCCAAAGGAAAAGGCCGAAGTCCAAGGAGGCCTCAATTTCGAAAGCTAACAGCCTCCTTTTGCACTCTGGCAATGTTTTGAAAGCTGGCGCAATTTAGTACGACTCGAGGGATCGGATGTATTCAGTTAAATTTATCCAGGCTGCCTAAATCTTGCAAATTTTGCTCAAAGCTAGATAAAATATCAAAGCTCAGGGCATGTTGAGGTTCTTCGATGGCGTCAGATTCATACTGCCTAGCAACAAATGGCATTAGTTTAAAATAGAACTCGCTTCAAGGCAAATTCTGACACTTTAGCCACCAAAATAACGTTAATTTTCGGGAATTCTTCGGGACAGAGGAATGAATAAGCAAGTAACAGTCATCTGAAATTTCCGATACAACTAGGCTGGCGTATTCCAAACCATTTTTTGCCGGTTTGAAGATAAAAAAATTTCGGCCCGGCTGTTTATGCCCTCTAGTCTTCCGCCTCTTTTACAATCGCAAATACAGGTTTCAGAGCATCCGCGTATCAAAAAACACTTTTCTCGGTTCTAAAGTATTATTTAATTCGCAGACATATTTAGCTGTTGCGAGTGAACAAAAATTTGGAGACTGGGTTTCTTTACTTTTGTTTTTGAACAAGCTGGCTTTTACCTAAAGAAGCAAAAACATAGGTGATTGGAGTGGATAGGATTCTAGCGCTGCAGTGAATGAGCAAAATGTTTCTTCTCCCCAACTATGAACAATAATTTCATTTATAAATTCTCTAGCAACAGAACAGAATATAATCCTTTCTTTACAATCCAAAATCTAGCACTACAATATTTCAAAGTTCATTCTTGGTAATGTACTCTGCGAAATCTAGCTAGGAACGAGTTGAATATTTGCAATTCTAAATAGATGGAAGAAATTGAAGTTAGTAAAGTTTATGCATTAGTTAGTTAATATATTTATATATAAACATCTATCATTTAGCTTTGTGTCGAAATCTCTCTACTTGAACTAATTTAATGGCAACTCCTTTAGACGTTTCTCGATGATCTTTCCATTTCTCGACACCTACAAAATATTCATTCAAGTTTTCTGTCAATAAAATCAACATCTATTCATATTGAGTTGCCAGAAATTTAATGCAATAGTTCAAAATTTATCTCCTCTTGACTCTAAACCTCTTTGTGCGTTATTTCATTTATTACTATTTCCTCTCCATTCAAAGTCATTAACTATTTAAAAACAACATTGTCAAAATGCACGTCGAAAAATGAGGTAAACAAAATTACAATTTCGAAATAAAAGCTGAAAATATTACATTTATGATCCCTAACATGCATTTGATTGGATCAAATATGCTAATATTTTCAAGTGCGTAGATTAAAATTCTCAAATGTTATAATTTGTTTGTCTTGATAACTGAAAATTCCAAGGCTAACTGAATTTATACAATTTTTACGTAAAGAGAACGTCATTTCGTTCAATAACTGTCCCCGTATCGCATAATCTCGCGTTGGGATTAGCTCATCCAAAAAGCAACACCACAAAGCCATACTTTCTCCGTTCGCCAGATCACGCAGTTACGCGATCGAAGTTACGCGACCGGCGCAAATCCATATCAGCTCCATGTTGAGCGATACTTTACGAGTCAATATTCGTTGCATTTACGAGTTAATAGTCGTTGCATCTATGAGTTAATAGTCGTTGCATACGCTCATTTTCGGCAGGTACTCCCTCTCGAAACGAGCTCGTTTCTCGGGTGAATATCTTGGCGGCGTAGTTGTCGAGTGATAACCTGAATCGTAAACTTTTGATTCGATCATTTCCGGATGCTGATAACTCGTCCGGTTCGTTTTTGCGCGTTGTTGCGCCCAGTCGTAAGCCATTTGTTTCGGACAGTACGGGCTAGTACAGCAGTCGGGCCGACCCGTCGACGACTGTTCGAAGTTTGACGAAAAGAGCATCGCAATGTTTCGCACTCGCCCAAGATTATCGCTTTCACTAAAAGGCACTCTGAAAGAGAGCAAGTCCTGGGAAAGCCGTAACACGGCCTGTAGAATGTTGTCGCTGGATTCTTCAAGAGTCATTCGCAGCGTCTTCTGTGTATGAAACGGGAATATGTATTGGAGCATCTCAACGTGATTCGGTTTTGTTTGGTAGCCATGATAGGCGAGGATGTTCGCCTCTGATGACGTCACAGATGAAGGGCTTCGTGATTCATCGTAGTTGACTGCGGGGGACGTTGTGGGGGAGCCGAAGTACCGCTTTGGCTGCTTTCTTTTCTTCGTCAAATCATCCGCATTCGAATCGAAAATTTCGGACTTGACTTCATCTCCTGCGACAAAAACTTCATATTAGTGATGCGAAAGTATGAAAATTTTTCGAAATAATGCAAAAGAAAATGATAGCATATAATGGGATAAGATGGGACCACGCTTTCAGTTGAAATTAAGTAACGACAAAGCACTTTTTTCTAAGATGCAAAAAATAGTTCTCTAAGTTTTCTTTCGTCTTTAATGTCAAAAACTGAAGGATTTAGCTATATCAACAGGGTCTTACAAGACCTTTTCATCAACATAGGTTCCTTTTGCAAGATTGTTTTTCTTTATAGAAACAGTTTTATAAAATCGCGTTGAATAAATGTCGTTGCTCATATCATCTCTTCCTTTGCTAATTAAAAATTTTCAGGTTGACAGGCTTTTCAAATTGTTCAGATTTAGAATATGTGATAAATTTGATTATGCGATGTATAGGTGATCTTGTGATTGTTAAATCATTGCAATCACAAGGATCCAATCATTTGGCTGTTTAGGAAAGAACAAAGTTTTCATAGAGTCCATTGATATAAAATGGCCCTCGTTTCTTAACAATAGAACGGCCCCCTAGCCACGCTTTTCCTATTCCAAATAAAGACTATTAGCTACATAATGAAATAAAATGGTAAGGTGTGAGGTTACAGAGTTGCTCATCTCAAGCCTAATGTTCAAATTGTTTCTCGCCAATATAGGGTACATCTGGTATTCCTAAGAGAGGTCCAAAAAAAGACAATCGGCCTCTCTCTAACAAACAATGCCATTGTAACGACCTCCCTGGAGATCATTCTCTAAACAATAGACCTTGCGGGAGCTCAGGTGTCAAAACATAATAGTATCTATGTAGAAGAAATTTCTCCACTCTGATCTAACTGACACGTTTTCTATGCTCGGGTAAGCGGGGCACCTGTTAAGCTAGGGGTCCTTTATGTGACTGGAGACAGTATCATGGCAATAGACAGCAAGATTTTCTTTGATGACGCGAAGTGAATAAGAATAATTGTGGTACCGTGAAAATATTAGATAATCAATACCAGTAAGATCTCTCTCTAAAAAGGTTCTCATATGATCTTCTAAAGAAACTCTTGATCTTTATTGTAAGGTCTTGGCCGAACTTTAATCAGGGATCTATCTAGAAATACCCTTTCTTAATCACTTCATAACTTTAAAATATATTTTCGTGACAAACCTGATTGGCATTCATTGTTTAAGAAAACATTTGCTTTTTAAGTTAAAGGAAGCGTTCTAACTTGAATTAATAACTGTTACTCAACTGAAAATTGTTTGGTTCAGATACACCGTATCAATAAAAGGATTAGTGGGAGCAAATTTGTTTCTAATCGATGAATCAACCCTCTTAATCCTTGAAGCGCGAAAATGGCCCATTATCTATTCAATCCTATACTTCAATCATCAATTTGCCACACAGGATGAGACCCCCTTTTTTATGAACAAGAAATGCTACTGTCGGGTATCATTTTATATTTTCCGGTATCTTTTGGCATTTTACATCATGATTTCTCATTACATCGAAAACGTGCCTTGGTAATTCACGGAGCACGAGTTGTGGAGAAACAAAAAGTCTCCATGGCAATGTCATGAACAGAATTGCATTCAACAGCTGTTGAATCCGCTAATAGTTCTTAAGTGCGTTTTCAAAGGGGTGTTAACAGACATTCTGGTAAACTGGCCCAAGCTCTGACGTCACTCGACCCAGACTTCTCAGCAGCTCTTATCAATAGCTAGATACTAAATGAATATATGAGACCTTCAGGGCTTGGGCGCTTGCCTATCGCATCCCTTCTTTCTATAACAGCGGCCTATATGTCTTTATGTATCAACTTCAGGAAAAGTAGATAAAAGTAAAAATGATGACAAAGAAAAACGTTAATGGATATCGCGAATGCATAACGGCACCTTCTTGTGAAATATTTGCAGGTTTTGTCACAACAATGCAATGACTAGTTGCCAGCTATACGACAACCTGCTGTCAAAATATGTTTTCCATGAAAGCCAAAAACTCCTCGATAAAGTTAACTTCTAGAAATTTGCCACCTGTCTCTTCGTGAAAAAGTGTTCTCGTCAAATTTTTTGTATGCTATGCATATTTCCTTTCCCTTGTAATAATTTCCATTTTTAGCATTTCTTTTGGACTGTTAGAAGTTTGTCGTGCCAGGTATCCGCACTTTTTTCCATAGTCTTTAATAAGTTCCAATATGCACCAAAATAGAAAGAATATATTCTTTAAGCTTCACTTAATGAAGTTCCGGTTAACATTGAGTAGGACTCGCTTTGAATGCTGAAAAGGTGTCTAAACAATGGAGTCTTTGACAAGAAAAGTGAAAGAAAAGTGAAAGAAAAGTCGCACTTCCATCAACTTTCAACGGCGCCGGAATGAGTTCTAGCGCATCCTGTATTAAGTAAATAAGTGTTTGAAGTCCTATCTTCAACGCTTTTTAATGTCTTTAGACACCAGAAAATGAGAAATTGTTGAAAAATGCTGATTGCAGCCCGCTTTGAAACTTGAAGGCATCGTCGATTCGAAAAATCTTTCTTGATTAAAACGGAACTTATGACAGTAGAGGTTGATAGTTTATAATGACAAGCTCTTCAAATGTATGTTCCAATAAATTGTTTTCCACTTCTGTATATGTATTTAATAAACATAAACATATAAACAAGTTATTTATTGCTTCAGTGTATTTCAATAAACGCTGAAACGATGCGTACTGGAAGTGGTGTATCAAAAGATGTTTGATCAACTAGAGTTTGAAGTACGGGCATACATGGAGAGTAACGGAGAGAGAGGGGCAAATGCCTCTAATTAAGAGGCGCAAACTGAAGAACTTCGCAAACGGCTAATACCCATAAATTACTTTCTAGCGTCGGAAGTGAGCGAATAACGAGGCCCGGTAACTGGTAACAAGACCCGGGAGCTTACAATGCAGAGAGAGCATAATGCCAAAATCCATACCTATTTTCGCATCAGCATCAGTGTTGCCATTATGAAGAGTTTGGTGGCGGTACAATGCTATTCTCGCTGCTGTTACTCTCTGTTTCTCGGTGACAATAAGGCATTCGTTGCATTGGCATTCCCGCCACGGGCATCTGTGCTTGTGCCCCTTCAAATCACTGACCATTCCATGATTCCGGCATCTCGTGCATTTAGGCGAGCGACCATTGCTGCTCTGTGCACTGTCGTTTGCCGGTTTCTTCTCTTCTGTACCCATCAGTGCGAGAATAAATGCTAGACTATAAATCTCTTATATCAAACACGCGAACACCTAGACTTGTATACTGAAACAGCGTTGTCAAAGAATCACCAATTGACACAGTTGCTCTCCGCTGTAAGAAACTCTGAACAGAACGTACGAAGCCTTCAACACCCACACAGTACCTCTCTCTTACTCTCTCTTTCTCCAGGAAGACCAATTTATATATCCTCGAGGAACAAAGCGAGAAATACCGCCACTTGTTATGACATAAATCGCCCTTTGTTCAGAGGCGCGAAAAATATTAATTATTCTTTACAATGATAGTTGGGCCCTTCCGCCTGTGATACAGCTGCTGGAATCGTCCGATCGGTTTGTGGCTATACAAGACCCACCAGCTTTCCTGCGTACGAATTCAAAAGAACCTCTTGGGGCCTCAAAGTGTCAAGTAGAAAGCTATTGCCTAATACTTGGCTACAAAATGGCTATTCACCGATTGGGATCAGAGGACAATAAGACGAAGCGGTCAATCTCCGCGCCTTCCTGAATATTGTTTCAACATTGTCCGAAACGTGATAGGCGACCATTGCGTCCGGCTAATGTACCTCTCCGCTTTCAATGTCCCCTCGCCTCGCGAAGAAGTGTCGACGCGACCCGGCGGTCCTTGCGTTACTTTGATGCTATTAAAAGTCGCCTTTAAACGCTTGCTTTAGATTAATCAGTCCTAGCTTTGTTCAAACGCAAAAAACACCGCCACAGTTAATGTCCCTTTGATTTCAGTACAGACGAATTCAAACGGTGTGCCTCCGACTATTGCTCGCGTGTTCGTACGAAATATTTGCATGTGAAGAAATCGTTTCACTCACTAATAACTCGTAGATAACGAGTTTGTTTCGGTTAGTGATAGGGCCAGTTTGTTTTCGGGCTTGCTAAATTCGAATCACATGCGTGATTGGCTTGCGACCCTATCAATGCTAGCACGCAGCCTGGTACAATAGGCTTCAAGGAGTCATCGGCCTTCAAATTACAAAACAACAACATTTGAATCATAAACAAAGTTTAAAGCTTGAGGACACCAACTAAAAGGTTAATTAGTATGGCTATTAGACAAGTAACGTCAATGAACAATTTTTGATACTAAAGCTAGCAGTAAATGTGCCTCAGGCGATTCATATTGGATTGAAGAACATGCTATCCGATATGAAGGTTTACTTTCGTTTAGAATTTATCCACTTCATTCATCCTGAAATGAAAAATTGAGAACTGTGGAAATCTCAACAGAGGGGGAAATGGGTCTTTACCTCTGGTATTAAGTCCAAGCATCGTTGATTTCTACTTTTTCGTAATTTTTGTTTAATTCATTCAATCGTTGACTCTCTCACCAACCAACACTACGTCATCAGATTTCACCTATAGCTACTTTGTTGCTGGATCTGAAAAGAGCAGTTGTCTATCCCTTGTATAATGACATTTTATGTAGGTAGATTCTAACGAAGCTTGAGATTAAAGAACAACATTTCTTCGCTTTAAATGAAGCTATAGGTTGAAAGGATGTCTAGTTTCTGTCCATTAAATGATCTGAATTATCAAAGGATGTGATAATGATCTGAATTGCTGTACTGTTTTTTAAAGACTATATTTAGAATCATAATTTCAATCGTGTTGTACAAATTTTATTGAAATTCTTGTCTGCCAATTGAGTGATTGATTATGAAAAAGTTGTAAAAGCATAATTTGACATGATTTCCGTATTGACTGAAGGCTTCAAACCGGTTGCCGATGTCGTTCTAGCATTCTTTCCTTCCACATTATCTTAATTTTCTGGCATTAACTTATCAAAGACTTCTCATTAAGGCCTAATAAAGTCCACATGACACTAAAAAGTTCCTTCGAAACATTCTCTTCTGATAAAGCCTAACTGCCACTTGTTTAGGCATAATTTCCTTTTTGACTTTGCCTCCATCGCCAATGCTCCGCCATTTTGGCTAGGCCTCCTCCTAGCTTTCCCATCAGATTGTGTACACTGTGTTTAAAGACTCATCCCTCTTGCAATTTTCGGCTTGCGGAACTACGTTCCCCAGGAGTTGGTCATCCTGGTGGCGTGACTTAGCTTGCGATCTAGTTACGAAAACCTGTGGTTTGTTAACAAACGACCTGTGATACGATTCTTCGAACTTGGTCGAAAACTTCCAAAAGTACGAAAAAAGCTGTTCAAGGAGTAAACATAGGCTCAACATTTTACACCTGATTTGCTGCAGTATTTTTGTTCCTTGACACTTTGTCCTTGTTCACAATTGTCCAGATATGGGCAAAGTTAACGGGAATTTGCACGCGGAAACTAATTAACGATTGCTGTTATCATGGCCAGGATCGATTAATCACTGCGAAATCAATTAAACGATGTGATTCATAATCTCCGAAATGTAGCATTTTCAGGTTTAGCAGCATCACTGTTCCTTCATCGTTTAATCATTTAAAAAACCTCAGCATTATGTTCAAGTGATTTATTAATCAGAAATCCAATATTTGGACGCTAGATATAGGCTTTATTTGATCAGCTTTGATCATTTAATCACTGCAAAATCGTATCGACGTATCGATCGATTATTTAATCATCGCAATTACTTAATCACCCTGAATCATTCAATCACTCCAAAATCACTTAATCGTTATGGATGGAGTGACACGGGATCTTTCGACATGTTATATTCCCACGCTTGAAGGCTCCCTTAGGATTTTCGGACATCGAATCAAACGTACAAAGAAAATAGAAACGGTCGCAAAGGAAAAAAGAAAAAAATACACGTTTTCATGTGTCACAATTCGGTGTATCAAAAGAGCATTGGCGATGGCGTACAGTTCATTCATTCCAGTCGCTGCTATATTACATACGAGTACAACAATATGAGTTCATTTGCATCATAAAATAGCGGTTAAATAGATTTTCACACGCGTTTTTGTGTAGCGGGTAAGTGAAACGGCGAAGAAAGTGGGCAATGTTTCTTTGAAAGCTTAAAGCACATTTCGACACGGCATAGCTATCTGTGTCGGTTTCTTTCTTGATGCCAGTTTGGGGGTGTACTTAACGCGCGTTTGGCCGCTAACAAACATGCAATGAGAGACATTTTGCTCAATTATTATGTTATTTGATTGCTAGTCGGTACAGTTTAGTCCCTGAAATCATCGAGGTTAACTTGGAGCGTTTCACCGTGACAATATAATCACAAATACGATCAACAAATTTACGTTCTGTAGAATTACGTCTTTTTGCCGGTTGAATGGGAAATCACTCATAGTAAAACGAGTATCTTCTACATCAAGATTAAATACCTTATGGTAATTTTCATTCCCACGTCAAATCCATGTTTAAGCTGTCCCGCTCTAAATTTATTCACCTGTAAAAACTTCCTTCAACGGAAAAGTAAACACTAAATCAATGTTTCTTATAACATACCCAAGATAGAGATTCGAAAATAATAAAGAAAATGAATTTTTGTCATATTTAGACCATGCAAGCCCTTTTATGAAAAATGCTTGTTCATACAACATTTTCGGGCAGGGCCTAACGAGAGATAAATCTAGAAATTTAGCGAGATTGTGAGCTTTTACTAATATATTCAAAAACTGGATTTGATAGGAGCAAAATAGATGCGGAGGAGTTAGAGGCTTCCTACCAAGAAAGCATAGAAGTAGCCATTGAACACTGGGGAAACTGCTAATTATTTGATTATGGTCAACTAATTATTTTCATAGCTTTGGATAGTTTCTATATTGAATCTTGTTACAATGGTAATTTTTAGAAGTGTTCATTCTAATGAAACAATTATCTCCAATTGAAAAGGTGGAACAATGGCTGCCCCCATAGGATCAGCCCCAAACAAAGAATCTCCTTTGGGACTAAAATCTGTCAAATTACAACTCTGATTAAACTAACAGCAATTTATGTCACACACTGGCAGAAGTCCTGTGAATTCTTTGCAAATGAGGAGCTTTTTGAAAATTCAGCCATTTCAGGCATGCTGCGCCATACCTAATAAACCGGTGATTATTTGAGTAAGGGTATTTGATTATTGTTCAGTGCTACTTTGAGAACACTCGAAATCTTTTATATACATTCATTATTTACATACAAAAAAATAACACACAGGGTTGAGTAACATTAGAAAATATCATTTTCAGAAGTCCAGGTAGGTGTTACTAGAAACTTTGGCTATGGAATTTCTAAGGCATTAGTACAGCTGTTAGAAAACCCAAACTTGTGTTAGAAATTTGTTGATATCACGAGAAGCTTTCATAAGCAGCCCATTCCAATCATCTTCATATTTTAATGTGAGGTCTTCCAGTCTTGAAGTAAAATTTATCCTTACCTAAACGGCATTATAGAATGGCCACTCCAAAATTTAGTCAAAGTCTTTCTAGAAATTGTTTAGTGAAAACATCATGATCATAGAGTAGTTTTATTCTGTCCTTTATAGCTATAGCAATGTACCAGCTTAAAATGACAACGCATGTAGCAGATATGAAATAATATGTTTAAAGAGTGACATTGTAGGCGATAGCTGGCATTCTGGACCACCTCTCAAGTATTGCTAAGACCAAACAGCTGCTCTTAAAATTCCATAATGTTGAAAGGAAACATTCCTATCCCACGTACGCGTTTTAAGGCGAAATTTGGTGAATTCATGGAAGGTCTAAAAAACATAGGATCACCTTTAGAAGATACGTTTTTTGAAAAATTAAGTTCTTTTGATTTTCGAAGAACTAAATGGAAAATACAAAATATAGCTTAAATATCCAACAAATTTTATTCATACATCGAGGCTACAAACAGTGAATAATAATTTATCAAAAAATATATTACAAACATCTTGTCATCATCATTTAAATTTCACATATTCGAAGACACAATGTTTGAAGCACTTGAAAGGAGATAACTTTCTATCTTTCTTGCAAATTTCAAACATCCAAACAGGAGTGCAAACGAAGCCAATCAATTGGGACATTACGTGGTGTAGTGGTGTGCAGTGATAAAAATAATCGTTGTTGTGATCATAGGCCTTAGCACAGACGTATTTGCTTGACCAAATTTGATAAAACATGTTAAAGTAACCAAAGAAACGGGTAATAAACGACAAAGCAAACAGGATTGATAACTGGATATAAAACGGATCGAAAAGAGGCGGGACTAAAAAGTCGCCAGGAAAGAAATGGATAAAAGAGGAAGCCAGTCAGAAAAGGATTGAAAAAGAGGCAGGATTGAAAAGGAGGCGGATTGAAAAGGGACAGAAATTAATAAAAAAGAGATCAAATCAATTTAAAAGGAGAAAGGCCGAATCACGTATGTCTTGATAAGAATATCAAGAATCGTTGTACAAATCAATCGATAGCTCTATTGCACCTATGTTTTCAGTTAAGTAACGGGGTAATACGATATTAGTCTTTCTGGCTGCTGGAGACGAACATGCGGTCTCCCAGACAGTACAACATACATCATGAAACCGGCTTGTTAGAAAACCGGATTGCTATAAAGCCGGATTGTTAGAGTACCCGCTTCTTAGAATACCGGTATCGTAAAGTACAGGGTAGACCTATTGTACCAATGCAACTCAATTGTCTCATGGAGACAAACATTTGAGGTGGTTAGCTTTAACCGGTTTATTCTCAATTTGCTCTGGACGTGCAAAATAACCGGCCTTCCAGCACGGAGCAACACAATATTGAGTGACCATAATCAACCAAAGGATGTGTCAGAGGTTAACAGGTTGCTTCAGGTGAACCAAATCTTTGAAAAACATCGCCTCGACTTATCAATAAAACTTGATGAGGTATTGAAGATTAAAGTTGTCATGTAGCTCACAGCTTAAAAGCAATAGAGCCTTGTGTTTTCTCTTCGAGGTGCCAATAGACATTAAGAAATTAACCGCTTGGCGATCATGACTTTCAGATCCACTTGTCTAGACATGCCAGACAGTTCAATCTGTATGATCAACTGACCCAAGAACGCCTTCGTCATAAGCATGTCATAATCAGACACAAGGACAGCTCTAAGGAAGTTCGACAATCAGTGAGTTGATAAAATCGTTCCTGTCATCTTCACTGTCCGAACTGTAGCTTTCCTCTGTGCCCAGTCCATCGTTCGCGTTATTGTCACGTGATCCAGGTCTATGTTTATCAGTTTTTCGCCTTCGCAGCACTTCGCGCTGCCTGTCAATCGTGCTACTGGAGCCGCAATGCAGTCTGCGGACAGTATCGTATACATACACCATACCTCGTACAGTGTAGTGTCCGGCCACGCGGAGGAAAGTGCTCATGAAGACGGAGATCCCGCCAATGTAGGCGAAGGCTAGAAGAGAGTTCCCCAATTAACACGGCTGTTTTTGATAAGATCCATCAGCATTTACATTTAGAGCGCGGGAAAAATTCGCATTCTGCGGGTGTCACCACAATAGGCGAATCCAGAGAGTTCGCCAGTTGACTTAGGAGTGTTATCGTGAAAATTACACGTAGGTTCCCGTGAATAAGAAACCCCTTATATAAGAAACAGGCCTAATTCTCTTCAAAAAGATGAAGCGGTTCTAAAAGGAAAATGCTTCATATCTTCAGGTTTGTGAAAGTTTATACCCGAATGCCAAAAATTCGCGTACTTTCCAATGAATTATTGATCTTGGATGCATAAAGCATTTTAATGACATTAGAATACATACAGTGCAGTATGTATGTACACCACTACCAATTACGTTCAATACACGTGCATGCATGGTACATTCCTAGACTTGCTTATAAATAGTACTTATGTATAAGTACCATATGAAAAAGTCTCTTTAAATAAGAAACTTTTTGAGGCTTCAATTTAAAAAGTAGCTTCTCATTTGCGGGAACCTACTGTATAGTGAAATCCTCGAATTATGATAAAAATGCTAGCCACTAACTTGCTAATATCTAATCGAAAACTGTAGCAGTTCTAAAGATCCATTACCATTTGGAGCGCGGGAAAAATTCGCAATTCTGCGGGTATCATCACAAAAGGCGAATCCACCCACGGGACTAGCAAATGTCAAATATCTTCTTAGGCCAAAACTTCAAGCTAACATTAATCTATTGGAAAACAAGCTTATACTTACTCATCAAGAATTCGTAGATACTCATATTGAAGTTAAAGATGCAAAAAGACCCCTGAAAAACAAAATACTTTAATAACACAGACAAAGGTACAATAACTATACCAGGATGAAACAAGAAAGCAATAATAAATCTTGAAGCGTAATAATATCTTGGCATAAAAATATTTAGCTATAACTTTAGGAAGGTTTGAACTGTAATGTAGTTAAGTATATGAACTAGACATGAAGTGAATATGAAAAATGAATAAGAAATGTGGACACTGTTGGAAAAGAACAGAAATTGACTTAATACTTTAATAGTCAGTTACTTTAATGAAAAAGTATGCGGAAGAGAAACCTATTTGTGATGGAGCTGCGATGGCTCCCCTGTGCAATCGGTAAAAGAGAGGGGCAGTGCGGATAAATAGCTTGGACTCGAGTGCTGGCTTGAAAGCATGACCCGATAGCTCAGTTGGTAGAGCACTTGACGTACAAAGTCAAGGGTCGTGAGTTCGAGTCCAGCTCGGGTCGGTTATTTTTCCGCACTCTCTATGATCAAACATATATTGCTTTGAGGTACTGATCTAAGACAGTTCGAAAAATCAATTCATGTCAAGGTATGAATTGATTTAAACATATATTCAGGTGCAAGATGGATATTATTGAAAAATTAGGGGGCAATAAGGAAAGTTGAAAGAATGTGTGACGCTTAATTATAATTGAAATACCTGCTCACTCTCGTTCTGGAAGATCATAGAACAAGTAAACATTTTGTGCCTTTCGTAGTGAACACAGAAATGTAAAGACGACTTGTTCAAACTATGACATGGGTAGCATTCCACCTAGAAAGAACACTTTAGCTTCTCAGATGTACGAAGAAGGGACGATAGGCATTGGAGATGGAATAAGAGCACACCGTTAACTGACTGAAGACTTTTTATATCCAAATATATGTGTAGTTAAATGATATAATAACATCAGAGCTGATATAATAAAAAAATAAAGCCTCTGCATTAAGGACGTACAGGTAAACAAAACGTTGATTGGTTAGATGATGTGAGTTCATGCATTTAAGACACGTGATCATCAAGTGACGCATCCTCAGTGTAATATTAGCGAGCCTTTTAAGAGGCTCTATTAAAAGAATGGAGGCGCTTACTAGCACTAAAGCTTTTTTGAATGCTAGTACTAAAGACAGACTTGTTTTGAGGCCTCCGGGCTATAATAAGTAAAGACATCTTCTAACCTCAGTTGTTGTACTGCATAACTGGAGGATCTCCGTTCGTGTAGAGAACAAGGCCCACGAAGCATACATCTTGATAAACCAAACCGTCATCGCCATAAACATAACCAAGTAAATGGCTAGGAAGTTCCAAAGGATGTGGAATTTGGAGTTCTGACGGATTCGCAAACTGGACTGCAATAGGAAAGAAGAAACGCTATATCCATTTTGATTTGGACTATCGTGCGGACTAAGAGAAAATTATCGTGCTCATGACAAATTCGTTGGCAGTATGACAGAGACCTAGGGCAAACAAATTTTGTGGTCTGTTTGATTTGTGTTTGCAGTTGTGCTTTGTTAATACCTTTCTCTTATTCAGTGATGTCATCACTTTTGAAAACTTCTGGTGAATTTGATACTGCTAAAAATTGTTTACGTGCTTCTTCCCTCAAGAGCCCTGTCGAACTTGGTGCTCGATGGGAAGGAGCTTTCAAATTAAAAACTTATGTCACTGCATGAAACACATTCAAAACTAACCTTGAATTTGAAGGGTAGCTTCTTTCTTGTGCAGAATATCACCATAAAGACTGTAGTGCCAGACAGAGCTATGGTTGATACTTGGAGGTATAGCCCATTCATCCTTTTGCTGTAGTAGCTAAAGAATCAAACAAGTTTTCAATAAGCCCCTTGCATCTCTGTATCATAAGGACATTTCTTCATTTGCATGACAGAAAGCCTGATTAGCAAGAATTCACTGGCTAATTCTTAATGGCCTCCTTCTCACATAGAGGTTTGCCAGAATGTCTGGCACAGCTTGATAAAAAATTATGGAGTTTTCAACAGACCCAAAGAAGTCTATACAGCAAGTGCGAGGATGGCTCAGTGGTTAGGGACGCTGGCTACTGACCCAAGGGTCTGTGGTTCGAGTCCCTGGCATGGCCAAACTTGCACACCGAGTGAGGAGAGTCACCAACTCTCTGTAATTCCAGGCATAAGGAATCACAAGGTGTGATCACATCGAGAGGAAGGACCAGGACACTGCTCGATAAGCTTAAGCTTCTCAGTGTCCTAAAAACTACCTTCAGTAGCAAGGTAGAAACAAATATGTAGAGGTTTGCCAGAATGTCTGGCACAGCTTAATAAAAAAATTGTGTAATTTTCAAGTCTATACAGTACAGATTGTCACACCTTCACTGGTTGTGATTTTGGCATAACAAATGAGCTTATCTCTGTCTTTGGCGAAAATCCATGGGAATAAATATTGATATGACTTGTGAAAGTCTTTCTGAACATGTCTTTAATATGTTTGGCTGAATAAACATTTGCAAAAAGTTTTTAACATGCTACTGATTTTCAAGTGGTTTTAGGAAAAGTGCACATTCCCCAGAGTGCAGCAGAATTGAAAGCTCGCTCTTCTAGATTCTTCTGGCTGAATATGAATAATTACATATATACATACATTGTTCTTCACCCACTGCGCCATTCAGCACTAAAGGCACCAGTTTAAATTTAAACTGGTTGACCAACCACAATCTTCCTTTTTAAACAGTTCCTTAGAAAGGTTTCCACAGACAAGCCCTGATCTTGTTGTGACTTAGTCACCTGCTCGTACACAGTCTTATGATGGTATCCAACCTTCGTGTATTTTTCATCCACAAAGATCGCTTTGTTATGCATTCGTTTGAAGTTTGAACCATATGTGCAACCCATCTCACATTCTGTTTTTTCAATTAAGGGAGAAGAAGGAGATGAAATTCAAAAGGTTACCTCCAATCAAACTGCGGAAGTCTCGCAAAATTAACCACCCAGAAGGTAACAAATGCCAGCACAAAACTAAAAGTCATCATCCAAGACCGGCCTCTGTATTTCAGCCAAATGCAGACGAGCTGATACATCTATAAACAATAGAAAAAGACAAGATTTAATAACCCCAGTACTGATCCATCTTCTTATGTTAATAGTTCAATAAGATGTGGTAATTGTGATGAGAGACAGGGAACCCAGGGGTGGTCAAGTTTTATGTCATTAATTATTGGAATGGCAGAAATTGCTCACAATAATTTTCAAAAATTTGCAGCGATTTAAAACTTTCAAGATGGGTCAACGCATAAAAGCAACATTATATTCTTTAATCAGCAACAAGTATCAGAATTTAACTACCTTGTAATGTCACAGAAAAACTCTAAGAACAGAAAATTCTAAGAACTGAAAATTCCAAGAACAGAAAATTCTAAGAACAGAAAATTCTAAGAACAGAAAATTCTAAGAACAGAAAATTCTAAGAACAGAAAATTCTAAGAACAGAAAATTCTAAAAACAGAAAATTCTAAGAACTGAAAAAATCTAAACTTGACATACCACTAATAGTAGAATAATTGGGAGGTCCATAATTCTCAGTAACTCCTACAGAAAAAGCCAGCTTTGATTTGACATTTTGCATGCAGGCAAAAAGCAGAGATACAGCCATTTCATAATATACTTATGTAGAAACTTATGTAGAAAATTAACTCCCTCACATAAGAAATTAATTTTCACCCAAGCATAATTTTCTGCCAACTCAAGGGCCACTCTGAATACTTTTGAAAATGTTGTCATAAACCAAGTAAAAAAATTTACTTGAAAATGCTAACAAATTTCTAACGTGAAAAAAGAAACAATGTAGATAACCGGATTCATATTTTGAATCATATTCAGATAAGTGGCTGGAGATTAAATTGAAGCAAACAAGAATGATTTGGCGAATTTCAGTAACAGACAAGTCCTAGAATTGAGCTGGAACTTCACTTAAAGTGTTACCAATAAAATATCTGCCAACTGTTGAGAATACAATCTTTAGTTTCATAATGAACAAAAACAATGGCACATTATAGTTCTTTTTACACAAAATGCGAACACGCATTGTTTATATTACACAATAGATTTATTAACAAAGACTTGTTTACGCACATTCGCACGTTTTTGCTATTGGTAGTTGTTGAGTTAAATATGGTGAATTTATTGATATTATGATTTAGAACTTGTTACTAAACGTCTTCTATTAGAATGATCTCAGGGCAACAGTTCTTAACACCAACCACAAAAGAATGGCAATATGACTAAGTACTGACCGATTCTCTAGTTCTTGGGTCATTCTAAAAAACAAACAACCATGATTGCAAAATGGTTCACAACTTTATCTTAAATATGTTGTTAAGATTTCAAAGCTTGTTGTTGAAATGGAATGCCAAAGGCAAACATCAATTCAACAGATAATCACTTAAAATGTTCTAATTAAAATGAATATTTGCTAAGTTTAAAAAACAAATGTATTTATAAGGCTCTATACATATGATTTGAGCTTATTTGAAGTTTTATAATTAGATCTGAGAACAATAAGATACCAAGTAGTGGTCTCTCAGCATACAACTAAATGTCATAAACTTGCAAAAATTGCTCAATGCTACTTTCAACCAAGCAGCTTTCATTGAAGAGCTTTTGCCTTAAAATCTTTTTCACAATGCCTTGACACTTGAAACTGAATAAATTTTCTTTGAAATTCAGTCAAAAAATTTATTGGCTCCAACCGTGGATGACAACTTTTCAAATGTCTAGACACTTAAAATTAAGATTTCAGTCACTTTCCATTTTTACAAATGGATCAAGTTATAACTTCAAAACATTTCAGTACAGCTTACTAACTTTTTATCTGTTCTGCTCCTTGGCAAATTAACAAATTTCTAAGTTTGAAAATGGTATTTTGAAGGCAGATAAAATAATTAAAATTGTAAATGGCTATAGATATTAACAAAGACTAAACATACCTTCAATGATTTTGGAAGCAGATTATTACTTGAAAAAGCATCACCATATGCATCGAAATATGGAGGATGATTCACAAATTCAACAATGCCTGCCCATAAAAAGAACATTGATATGCAAAAATGGAGTATTTGCAATGCCAACTTCACTCTTTTTCCAGACAAACATCTTCCAATGTGCCACCTGAAAGGTGCACCAGATGATCGGACAGTCTTGGTGGTGTCCTCCTGATCAGTGAGGGGTTCTCTTAGTGCCAAGTCACTCATGTCTGCAGCTACCAAAAAAAGGCATACAGAATTTCTAAAGGATCTTAAGAGTAATCTTGGAAATTTATTTGTTCATACGGTTTGTAATTTTGTAAACATTATAGTAATGTTGTATTTAATTTTAGCAACATATTTTACTTAATTTTATTGCAGTTGTCTAGAATTGTATGTAGGATTGAATGTCAATTATATGAAACACTATGAAACTCTGAAGATGTACAAAATTAAAAAAAATTCCTAACTGGATCACAGCCTGTGGAAAGCTGGGCCTCTTTTAGGTGTAAGCAACAAAAACAGGGTAGATTGGTCACTTGAAGTTACTCATTCATTAATAAAGACACTGCAACTATCAAAACAGCAAACAAAGTGAAAGAACTTGCTTGTGCAAACAAATCGAAATGCTTGCTGAACTAAGAAATGGCACGTCTCTGTGAAATGAATTACAGGGCAAAGTACTACTGTGACAAGTATTACTGTTCTGTTTGTGATTATTATATAACTTTTCGATACAAGACCATTATTGATGGAATTGGCACTATGTATCGTATACAGATTTAGTTTGACTGACCGTTATCAAAAACTCGTTATTAGAAACTTGACAAACCTTTCTAGAGCAGAATACAAAATAGGCCCAGGGGTAGAGGCAGGCTCGAGTTCTATTGTAAACAGATCACTAGTTGTTACTCTATACATTGCACACTAGAGCAAGACTCATGTTTCAGTAGTTATTAAAAATAGTACATATAGGTGGTTCGATCTGAAAAGGTCATGCTTTGATGACTGTATCCTCGTCGTCTTCGCGCCACACAAGGCTGGAATGGAATCAAATTGCACACTTGCCTGGGTAATTATAAACTTGCATTTTGGCACATCATTCACGTTGTATAAGTTCATATTAGGATAACTACTTGCAAATGATGACTTGTATAAGAATTGCAGAAAGTGATTATAATGACTTTGAATTTACCATCTGTAAACGAACTTTCGTTTCTTCTAAACAGCAACGTACATTGCTGATCCTTGGTCGAATGTTGATTTCTGCAGCCTAGGACAACCCCCTGTGACTGCAAAAGAGGCTCGGAAATTTGGAATTTTTTGGATGGGGGCTTATTCGATGGGGGGGGGGCTTATTGAAAATTTGTAGTTCTAGGGTGGGGGCTTTTCGAGGGGGGGGGGGGGGGGCCAACTCGAGGATTTACGGTATGAACTTTCCTGTGACCAGCAGAGGCTGCACATTTCCCCCAAAAAATCATTACAGTATTGCTGATTAATTTATAGAAAGTTTATTTTTATCTCAAATGGCCATGACACTTTCCTTGTCTTACTTTATCGGCCCAAACAGGGACGTGGGAAGCACCTAAAAAGCGGGGGGGGGGGAAGCAAGGAAAGGACCACTCCCATTTTTGGATTTGGATGGGGAGAATTCGAATTTACGTGCAGGGGAGCTTTAAGCTTTGAAAGGGGCACACTTGCATGATTTGCCAGAAAGGGGGGGAAGTTAAGTTACTAAACCACATCCAATTCTTTCCACTCAAGAGAAAAGAACTCGGGAAGTTTTAAAATCATAAGAGGAGGGCGTCGAGAAGAGGAGTGGGTTAGGTTGGACAAAAGGCACTGCTCGTGTTCCAATAGGGCCTGTAATAAAGTAAGAATACCTACTTATGGCTATGGAAACGAAACCTTCAAAGTATATACAAAATTTACATTCATTTCGCTTATATAGACCTCTGAATGAATGTGTCCTTTTGTGGTTCTACTAAAAAGAAACAACATTTACTATCAATTCCAAATACCGCCCATTTTCAATAAAACTTAGAGGTAAAGTTTTGGTAATAATACGGAGAATGACCCAAACTAGAACCTAAATTGTCGAAGAAACGATATTGGTTTCCAATCCTTCTTAAATTATTCCACAATTGCGGGAAAGAAGCTTACACTCCCTCTTGGCATTCTTTTCCTCATAAATTTACAGGTCAACTAATTGCTTTTCCACTATTATGTCAAATCGACTTTGGATCATACCATGCGGAAGTAGCCACAGTTTTAAGCGAAAGTGGCTTTATGTATGCAAAAGCATTTTGTTTAAAGTACTTTTACGGATTAAACTTCATGTATGATGTATTTGATTATTTGATTAACGTAATGATCACGCGAATGATCATATGAATGATCGCACAAATGATCATATGAATGATCGCACAAATGATTATATGATAATCACACAAATTATTATATGATAATCACACGAATGATCATATGAATGATCGCACAAATGATCATATGAATAATCACACGAATGATCATATCAATAATCACACAAAAGATAATATGAATGATCACACGAATGATCATATGATTGATGACATGAATGATCATATGATTGATGATATGAATGATCATGTGAATGGTCACTCCAACAACATGATTAGTCCAATCAGTTGGGGATATATGATTCTACTTTTAAACATCCTGATTTGAGGGAAACCCAAGAATCCTTCTAAGCTGGCTATACAATTTTTGTTCCTTTATCTCATCGGTGTTTCAACGGGAAGCATCTTTGTTCGTCTTTTTGTTACTTCAAAATCCACATAACAATGAGATCTCAAGACTCGCGATCCTATAAATAACTGTAGCGAACTAGAAAAATTATTGGACTGGACCCCCGTTGGGTTGAAGGTGTACTCTGATACTCCTTGAAGTCCACTGGGCAGTCAGTTACCCACATTGTGACCTCAAGGCACGAAGCAAGAAACGGAATCCACGCTCTATAGATATGCAAATCGCCTCCTCGCGTACGTCAGATTTCAATATCAGTTTTCGAGACATGGCAAGGGTTTTCGGACAGCTCTTTTTGGTACTCGGAGTAGCTGTTACTACGGGTGAGTGTATTGCAAATAAATTGTATGTGTTTGATGCTGTTGTTAGGTGGTTGTGATATTAATATAAATGATTGCATGCAAGACCCGCCGTTCTCTAGATTCGTGGTGAGTGCAAGCCAAGGAGAACTTTCTAGTCTTCTTTCATCGAGTTTTAGTATGCACACCAAGCCTTTCTTGTTCAAGATATTTTCATGAAAAAAGGAGCAATTATGTTCAAGTTGGTAATGTTGTTGGGAATTTTTCGAAAGGTACTTGGCATAAAACGCGATTGCATTGCAAAGGGGTGCATGGATACCGCTAAAAAGTCCGAAGAAGCGTGTACGAGAAATACTTGTTCCTTCCTGAGGATTTACCGGGATTGGTATAATGGTAATCGGCATGTAAAAATCGGTCAATCGAGCCAGCAAAGTTGATGTCGAAACCTGAAAAACTGGATTGATGTGTTTTGTGCCGTTATCAAGGGATCTTGATATCATAAGTTCAGTGAATCAGCACTGTGCTTAGAAAGTGAAATTATACGTTATTGTGTACTGCTTTCACGTAACGAAGAAACATCAAGACGATATATGCTCCAAGGGTCGTGTCTCAAAAACCCTCCATGGGCTCTCTAAAGACGTCCATCAGCCCCCTCTTAATCCCCTCACACCTTTGCAACAGCACGGCAGCTTGGGTTCCAAAGCTGTTGATTCGATTACGACTTCCTTCCATTAACGATCGCCTTCGTTCTCTTTTGATCGGATAATAACAGCAAATAATCGGGAAGATTTGTGCGTGTGATGGGAGGGATGGTCTTGAAAATGATGATCGTTTCCATATCAGGAATTGGAGAGGCAGTTGAGGACCCCAAATAGGTATTGCTTGCGAAATAGAAGCCGGAAAATGGGAAGGAACTTAGTGACAGGAATGACGCACCCTTGATAAAGAGGGACAGGAAGAATGTCACAATCGTGAGTGAAACGTTAAACTTCTGTTTCAACTGTCCCATATCTTCATGAGGCCCTTATCTTTTCACGCCCTTTCAATTAAATCTTCAAATAAAGACTCGCTTCGCTCACCACATCGGAATTCTTCACTTGTAAAGCCCTTTTGAATGCTTCTTGAAAACAGGCTCTAGCCAAAAGAGCAACATACTCTTGTAACAGAGACCAATAATCCACCAAAAAGCAAGAACCAAGGAATTGAATTTTTTCATGAATGGCGCATGAATATACACAGCGAATCAAATTTCCAAAACGATCAAAGACCGTTCTCTCTCAACCACCGCCTACCAAGTGCTCTAAAGGGAAAGCAAGTTATCAAGGAGTATGCCAATTAAAACATGTTGCTACAAGAGCCATGACTACGTTATCAAGAGCTCCTTCCATTACCCCCACTTCCCCTCTCTCTAAGATTTTGCAGACGGTTTCGCTACGGAATTTGTGAGCAACGTGAATCGTATTTCTTCCAAAAGCTTTCAACTATGACCAAACGTATACTGTCACAGTACTACTGTGACACTACTGTAACAAAGCATTGGTGGCACAAGCCTCCGGCCCCTAAAACTTGTAGTAGGACGCTCCCCAGATCACATGACCTTTTATGATCACGTGACAAACACTATTTAATCCGCAGCTCTGTCATAAGTAGCTCAGATTATCAAGATATGAAAATGCAAAGAGCTCTACCATCTCAACAATATAAGTAAAATCACATCTCACAAACTATGCCCCTGACTGATTGAATCGCACAGAAAGGTGTCATGGTAAAGGCTACTTACTTCGTTCCTCCTCTGAAATCAAAGCTGGCTCTTTCGAGTAGCTTTGAACTCAGGGTATAACGTTACTGGGCCCGTGGTTGCCCTTGACTGTCAACATGCATTAAATATGGTTATTGCTAAATCTGCCATCCGGCCGCGTGTAATATCTGTACCGGCCTCTTCTCTGTCAAAGCGAGCCCTATTTTATGGCTAGAGCCTCGGTAGCCGGATTAACGAAAGGATTTTGTTTGAAACCCCTAACCCCTAGATTCTGTGGAATACGTGCACCCACGGACGAAGTCGTAAAATTCTAACAACGGGTGACCCTACTGCAGTGTGAGAGGGTAAAGGGTGTAGTCCCAACTTTTTCAAAAATTTAAACAAGTGCAGTTGTGCCCCCCTGAGCCCCCAGCACCACTTCCCTGTGTTACCGTATTTTGATCTCCAGAAAATTTGGTGTAACTGGCTTGCTTTGGCGTAACTGGAGTTCATCATGACGTCATAATCCTAGGCATTGCCCAATGATATAAACATGCAATTTCACATCTATTCCTGATTGAAATTAGCGTACAATCATTACCGCATATAAAAACTAGTGAAAGCTAATGTTGTTTTGTAGCACTAATCCAGGAACCAACTGCATCAAACGTGCGGACAAATGTATCACTGTTCCTTTCGGCTGTGCCTTTTAGGGTAGAAGTAGGAAGCTGGGTAGAAGCAAGAGAGCAAGAGAGAGAGAGAGATTTGCATGGGTGCCCCACGACACTCTACCAATCTGATCGAGAACAAGATGCTTATAGATTCTCAAGATGGTAATCTCTCTCTCTCTCTCTCTCTCTCTCTCTGCCTCTGTCTCTGTCTCTGTCTCTGTCTCTGTCTCTGGTGCCATTTCATGAGACTTTGGCGACTCGCTTGGCCACTATTCCATGCTTAAAGACTGCTCGCAAAAAGCCAATGAACTAGCCGCTTACCCATTACCACAATATCCCATTGGCAGTCACGGCAAATATCACAAATCACATTTTAAACCCATCTCTCAACTCTAGGCTAGTAAAGATGCCAAGAGATTTGTGGCAGTGTCATTGGTTGCCTTTTCAAATGAAAATTGCCGCGTGAAAAATGTTCACTTTAATCACGGGGGACGCAGGGTATGGAGCATGTCGTTGCTTGGATACGGACGTGGACCTAGCAAACATACACCAAGGTAGCTAACATTCAGCAGTAACGGAGCAATTAAAAATCAATTTACAAAGACTAAAAGGGCGTCATCTCTTACACTGCATTACTCCTCAAGCTAATTACTCCATTGCCTCTTATTATTACAATAGTTTTTCCCAATCTTCATTATCCAACGACTTGTAGCGTTAATTAATCCACGTTAACATGCCACGACCCGTACTATTTCACGTTAATGAACCCACGACCTATATTTCTCTACGTCAATAATTCCATAACTTCTATCATTCTACGTTAATTTATCCAATGACTTTACTATTCCACGTTAACTATCCGGCGTCTCGTTATATTCCACGATAACTTTTTCACGAGCCATATCATTCCCAATTCTAAAAAGTAGGTCTTCTATGCAAATACCAAAGCCTCAGCAATATGCAGTGTTTGTTTCTTCTCAAGTTTCGGGTAAGCACATTTGGCGTAAGTTAAACAAGGGATTCCTATCGCACACGCAATCAAATGAAGCCTGAATTACAAGAAGTCAGACTATGCTAACCTGGGATTAGTTTCAAGGTAATAATGTACATGATTTTCACGGTGCCGAGACAGCCCAAAATAGAAGCGTATCCATTCCAAATCGTCTTGCCTTAAAAACTTCGCTTCTTCAGGTTTTGAAGTGGCGTTATTACAGTAGAAACTTTCAATCTCTGGTACCTTGTCCAACATTTCGTCCAATAATTGTCAACAATCTTTCAACAATTTTTCAAAAATCTATCAGCAATCTTCAAAAAATTCATCCAGTGTCTGATAATAATCTTCCAAAATTTCTTGGAATATCTGTTGACAATCTTCAATCCACAAAACACTTTCCGAATATCTGTCAAAAACCAAAACTTTTTTCAATATCTATCAACAAACTTCCAACATTTAGTCCAATATCTATCAACAATCTTTCAAAATTCCTTGCATTATTTGTCAACAATCTTCCAACATCTCTTCCAATGTCTATCAACAATCTTCCTACATTGCTCCCAAAATCTGTCAACAAACTTCCAACATTTAGTCCAACATCTATCAACAATCTTCCAAAATTCCTTGCATTATTTGTCAACAATCTTCCAAAATTTCTCCCAATATCTATCAACAATCCTCCAACATCTCTTCCAATGTCTATCAACAATCTTCCTACATTTCTCCCAATGTCTGTCAACAACCTTCAAACTTTTCTTCCAACTACCTTTCAACGAATACTTTTTAAACTTCACTTATTTTGCATCGTCAACGTCAAAAACCATCAAATTTTTTATTTCGGCCCCCCCCCCCCCCCGGCCATTCCCGGCACTTTGATGGGGGCAAAAATCCCCGAATAATGGCAAATATGGGAATATGCCGGCTCCTACGTCTATATACGATTACAGGAATGTAATAGCGATTGAAGAGTCATAGGGACTACAGGAGACTGAATGATGTCATATGATGACTTAAAAGTAGAAACTCCACATTGGTAATACCGTTTTTCGACCTGGAAATTTACCAGTGAGGTTTAGAGAACAGGACAAAGGAGCGATTCATCTTTATCCCCATGTTGTTGATAACTCAAGAGGGCCATGAACGATTGCTTACCATAAACAGATTCGTATTTACAGCTAACAGAATTATCTTTAATGGTTGCTTTGCAATACACAGCCATATTTAATACGCTTTTTGCGTCTGCCTTTTTAACCACAAAATTAACTTTCTAAAAATTTGCTTGTCGGCTTTTTGGTCAATTCGTCACACAAACAAGGAACACTGTTTAGAAGAGGTCACTGTACCGCTACTTCTTTGACCCCATATTATCAATTCTGCCCGCATGAAGTTCTTCTTTCGTCAGCTGGTTAATAGCCAAAGGGGCTTCGATTCGTAGCTTAAGGGTCAATTAGAGCTTGTTGATATAGGGGAAGATTCGTCCATACAATGGTGTTGAACCAGGTATAACCTTGAGGTGAAAGCCAGCCTCGTGCAGCAATGCAACATAAATGGCAGCAGCAGCAAGATCTGACACAAGAAGCCTTCTTGCAGGCTAGCAGTAAGCGCTAAAAGCTCACTTCCGTAACGATTGGTTTCAAGCAGCTGCGAATGTTGCATTTACAAAAAGATTTTCGTATTACAAAATAATTGAGGGCGGAGTAAACGCGACCACTGCGAAGGAGAAATCAGAAGCTAAAAAGGCTGGGATTTTATCGAGTGCCCTGAGTGGGATCATGCTTAGATTTCTAAAATGCAGCGTATAAAATTTATAACTATGCATACCTTTAAGTGCTGCATTATAGAGTACCCTACAGATTTCGTCCCTTCCAAACTGCAGCCTTAATTGCCAAATCTTCTGCCTTTTCAAGTTTCAGCGGAGACGAAGCCCACGACATTATGCTACGGCCTACCAACGTACATCACCCAGATGCCCATGCCATTTACTTGCAGGCTGTGGCAACCGAACTGGGCTTCAGAGACGATTTTTGAGCTGACGTTTCTTCACTGCCAAGAAATACCAACAGTTCAGCTATTCATCCGGAATTTCTACGGAGTTGATGAGATCAACACACACTTCAATCCCAAATACAAAAGCACCAAGTATGCCTGGAATTCTTCACATTGCAATTTTGAAAAGCTGTTGGCTCCTTACTTGGAACTTTCGTCACCTATTAATCAATTAACTTGAATCCCCGTTAATGAATATGCCCCACTTTGAAAGTGAACCTTGTCAGTAGCCCCCACTATTAATTGAGACCTTACCCTTCAAGGTTTAGGAGCTAGCTATATAGTATAGTTGGCTGTCTTCTAGAACACCTACATTTATCTCTTACAGTATAAATACTGCTATTAACAAGCTTCGATGAAGAAAAGGGTGCATGACAGCAAAGTCTATGATGGGAGACAAATTCTTCCATCCTTCAACCTCTCGAGGGATACCGATTGTCCGATTATAGATAGGACTCTAGAGGAGAATGAGGTTGAAGTGATCTATTTTCATTATTGTTTCAACAGGACAAGATTGTATACTGGTGTACTTGCACGGTTGGATCTAGTTTTCAAGAAAATCAAAGGCAACAAGAAATACCGTATCAGACCAAGTGTTCGAGTTCAGGTAAGGCTCTGTTACCATCATGATGACATCATCGTGATGAAATCACCAAGATGACCATCACCAAGATGACCATCATCATCATTATCACCACATCACACCATCATCATCATCATCATCATCATCACCTCATCACCATCATCATCATCATCATCATCATTATCATAATCATCATCATCATCATCATCACTCATCACCATCATCATCATCACATCATCACCATCATCATCGCCAAGAGATTCATATAGTAAGCAAGTTGTGCTGCTTAATAGCAAAAGCCGAGAGAACCATATAGCAGCCCACCCGGACATCTGTTGGCTGTGATCGGCTCAAGAACACGAGTGCCAATGTACGTCATATTGGCCAACGCCACCACCCCGGAGCCATCTTGAGAAACAAAACTTGGTACAAACGACAGTGACAGAGTCGGATCAGAAGTCTGACTGCTTCCTTATCAAAAGAATCATTACGAATCAAAAGAATACTATTGCTCAAGGCTGATTGCGAAAGTAGGTTATGGGTTTTTGAATACACCTTGAATGGTGTTATTCATTGCCGAGTGCTTCACTTGAAAGGAAGGAATAATTACATTTTAATGAGAACATGGAAAGGATTTCCAAGCTGAGAGTCTATCAACTCGCATATAAAACAATTACCAATTATACGACTTAAGTGAATAAATAAACCAATCAGTGCAAAACAACCAACGACCCCTATGACTTTTGGCAGCTTATAGCAGTTATAGCCGCCAATATGATTTCACAGATTTGATTCCTGGGGGCTAAATTTGGAAGCCGGTCATTCAAATTGCACACTGAATATAGATAGAACTTTCTGCTTGTCTGCATTTCAAGATGTTACTTTAAATCTATTAGAAGGTTACAATATGAAACAAGGTTTGGTTGTGGGTAAAATTTCTGATCAAGATTAGCAAGCTTTGTGATCGGGAGAGACCCGAAGCTTTGCGTAAGGGGTCACGCCGGATAAAGGTGTCACGTCGGATAAAGGTGTCACGTCGCCTAAGGTGTAACAGCATGTTATCAGTTCTGGAAATTCTATGATTTCCCCTTTATGTCAATGATAATCGGCTTAAACTGCTTCTTACACTGAAATAAGCCAAGTAAAAAGCAACAGAGGGGGTTCTGTTTTGGATAAAAAACTGTGAAAAGTTTCCCATTGTGACTGCTGATTTAATATTCTTCTGATTTTTCAAGGTAGCTTACTGCGGTTGCAAGGTAGCTTAGAGCAGAATTCTGTGGATGTATTTTGGTGAAATCTGTTCCTGGGTAATACAGGCTCTAAAGAGTCGATTCTAATTAATAATAAGCTTGCTTATGTCAGAGAGGTATGTCATAGATGGATACCCTGGTGTAGCATAAAAGATTGAGGAAACATTTGAAGAGGCGATAATCGCTTCAAAAGGAGGCAAAGGAGTGCCTCGTATTCATGTGCCAATCAAGCTTCTACCAAAACGTTGGGTACGTGAACAACCAATAACACCCTTGTAGACTGGAAGCTTGGAGTTCAACAGCTAGGCTGAGGAACAAATCTTTAGATTACAATGCAAGTTTAGGTTTGCAAGTACGATAAATCAGAGCCTGCAACCAAGAGAGTGTACAAGAATGATTGAAGGTCCAAGATCTTGAATCAGAGGGGATTTAGCTTTAAACGTTCCAGGCAGAATCGAAAAAAACAACAAACGCCTTCCAGAGTATAGCGATAATCGGCTTCGAAGCTTATCTTCTTAAAAAGCCACAATAACGGTCACGAGAAAGACCGTTAAGACAATTGGCTTACGGCTGACGTATGATGAATTTATTTGTACAGCACAGATAACAAAGCATTGATTCAACTAACAACCGTAGTATATTTCATCGAGACTAAGGTTGTACGTTTCATTTCTGATGTCGGCTGCCCCCCCCCCCCATCCGAACCATCAAATGAAAGATATTTCAGAGCGACCCTTTGGAAACTGACCCATTCTCGCTGTTTCAGAAGGGGGAACAACAACATAACTCCATCGACCATCCATGGCCTCCGACGAAGGGGCAGAGGCATAACTATTTTGCCTATATTTCAAATCATTTTAGCTCTTTTTTTCTACCAATGTTTCCCCCTCCCAACTTTTAGTCTCATCAATAGACCTGCCAGCAATAGACCTGGCAGAATTTGTTATCATTACCCCAAAGATTCTCTCCTTCAACACGAAGAATGCATCAATTTTAAAGCTTCTTATCTTTTAGCGGTGGCTCTACAGAGCGTATTTTAATTCGACTTTGTTCCGTGCGATGGCCATTCTGTGCCAGTAAAAATACATACTAAAGCTACCAAAGTCACTCAGGCTGAGAACGTCTTCGGCGTTTCTGTATACACAAACTTCTTTCAAATTCAAGCAGTTATTTCTCCTTGGTATAATACTATTCTTGCATATAAGAAGCTTCCTCTATAGCTTAGAAAGAGATTAGGTGACATGTTTGCTGTGCTAGTATGTGGAACTGTAAAATCGACACTGCAGTTTTGTTTTTATATTGTCACATCTACTTCTATTGTTTCGAACCAACCATGTCTTTTCTTTAATTGCAGGTCTACCTTGTTCCAGACCATAAATTCTCCCCAGAAAAACGGCTGCTCCTTACTGGTGTATTTTACACCGATATGAAAGACGACTGTAAGCTGTATTTCATTAATCTAGCACGTGACTCTTTTAGATATTGTTATATGAGTAATCATTATAGACATATGTGAACATCATACATATGATGAAAATGCGATGCGATGGCGCATTGATTCGATAATTAGATAATTCAATGATAGGGACGATCGTGAGAAGCAATAAGTTTAATTGAAATTGGATCGTGAAAGGTGTCCCATCTCAAAGAAGCAGAAAGCACCCTTAAATTAGGGGGTGGGGGAGGGAAGCATCACAGATTTGTTTGCTATAAAGGGGCACTTTCTCTCAAATGTTGAAAGAAAGCAGGGGGCTAACCCACACATACCACACACCTACCAAGGAAGGCTTTGCCTTTTAGTGTCACACTTGAGGCAGCCTTCCTAATAATTTTCATTATAAATAATGAAAATAATTATAAACAAATTTTTTGAGTTGTTAATGAGGGAGGTTTTAAAAACTGCAGCCGGAGGAGGGTTCTAACTTTTTCTTGACTCTGTTTTCTCCATTGCAGGCAGTTTCATTGATTCGATGTCACTGCACGGAAAGATATTTGCAGGACTTGGGTTGATAGCGGGCCTAATCATCATACCAATAATAGTGGTGGTTATCAAACGGTGGCATAGAAACAGAGGGAGTGGGCAGCAGAAGAAGCGGTTTTGCGTGTGGTTCTTCAAGTGCGACCAAGGCCTAGAGAATACTGGTAGAGACGCGTTCATGTTGAGAGAGGCAAATGGCAACGCAGCGACAGACAGGCTGCTCTAGTTTGACTGAGTTGGCCAGTAATACGAAACGTTATATGATGTTGACCATGATGACGTCACGACTGAGTGATGCCTCTATGAGGCCTGGAACCCAGGCTGGAAATTTTTTGCTAGGCTTGGGTACGATGAATGGGATAGGACAAAGACCTTTTTCATGCATAAAAAAGACCTGAATAGAATGACGAAAACTGGTCTGGAGCATTCAACAGACATTCCCATTCGGTAGTAGAACATTGAAGCTAAGATGCATGAATGACGTCACAGATTAACATTTAGAATACTTTAGATTTGTACCATATGCGCTGTAAAAAGAACACCTTTTCGTTTTCTAACGAAAGATTTTAGCACTCTATTGTTGAAGAATTGACCTTTCGTTTGTTGTCATTGAGTGTAGGTCTGCGAAACTGACTTTCCATTGCTGACAGCCAAATTATTCTTGGCAACTGTCTGCAGGGGATTCTGAGCAAATTACATTCGCCAGTCCTTTCAATTAGTGACCTTTTGGTTGCAAAGGATTATTATGCAATGTAAAGTATATTAAAGATTCTTTATCAGAGCTTAAATTATGGTTAGCAGACGATTGTGGTTAGAGATGATCTCAAAAAGCTAACAACCGCCTCCTCTGAACATGGACTAGCAGAGAACACTGGAGTGTCCAGGGCTAGTGTCCAGGGTTCAGTGGACATTATGACGTCATGGATAGATATCAGAGAATGATGAAGGTACCATAAGTTGATGCCAAGTTAAGAGCCAATGATCGATGTCAATAATTATAGGCCAATCAAAATTGTCAAATATTCCAAAGGAGCACTCTGCCCTACTATTGCAGTAACCATCTGTCGACCCCCTGCATATGTTTTATGGTCCCCCATAGGATTAATGGAAATAAGGAGGTGCTCCAGCTCATTAAAAAGAACGCCCAGTCAAATTCGGGGGTGGGGGCGCCCAGTTAAATTCGTCATGAAGTGATTAGAATTGACTGTAAATGATTTGCTAATACATTCGCAATTATATTATTGCTTATGCATTAATACAAGACAAGACAAAAACGACACTGTACAATCACATAACTCCTGTGCCATTTAATCAATGAGCACAACAAATGGTGCAATGTTTTACAAATAAATTACAATAACCACCTGTAAGTACAAACAAGATACGAAGACAACATCCAAAGAGAGGCTTGCTTTCACGGTTCAATCTTCGGTAATGTGAATTTCCGAGAACTTGTTTCAGGGAAAAATAAACAGAAGAAGGCTGACTGAGCTTCTTTCTTTAGGCTTTCACATGAAAAATGAATTTGTGATTATTTTTGGAATATAATGGAGCTTCCACAGGATTTTGGGGGGAATTAAAAGAAAGAGACATCTAGCTTTAGGCAAAAACAGTAATCTGAACCCTATAGCAAAAGCACTTGATGGAAGTTTCTTGGCAGTGAAAGGAATCCTAGCTATATCATCGTTTCAGTTTTACAAGCTGGAAAATTGATATAGCGGCGACCAAAGGGTCACAGGTGAAGCATAAAGGTCAACTAATTTGTCTGGCAGAGTCCTCGTTATCTGATCTTCTGACCTGTCATCAGATGTCCCTTAGCTTTGACGCCGTTTGTAAATGGACCGCAAGCTACTCTCATTGTCTAATAACCCATTGGAAATAAAGATATATTGTTGAATAATGACGAGAACATCTTGAGTTTGAAATTTGACGTCTTACGCTCACGTGTGCTGTAATAGTCTGTTGAATGCGTTGTACGACTGTTCAAGGTCGAAAATCATCTGCCGGGCCTGCTCTTCGGTGAGTTCGTCGCTGGCTCTCATGTCAGCTAGTGTCGTCAGCCTGCAATCACAAGAATCAATGCAGCAGATTGCTTCGGAAAAGGTCAAAGGTCTTGAGCAGATCAAAAAGGTCAAAGTTCTTGAGCAGATCAAAAAGTCAAAGGTTAAAAGCACGGGAGTCTAATGACCTGTTCAAGTCAAAAATGAAATTCGAAACTTTGAGATTGCTTGAAGAACAAAATGTAGAATCAAAAACTCATTCAATTCAAATTTCTGGTTAAAAAAATCAACTTTATTTCTATGAACGGGTTGAAATTTGGAAAGTCATTGATTATGTGCCACTTTCTTCTCCATACCTGTTACTTATCCTCATCCTGCATCTATGCCCTCACCCTCTTACTTCTACTCATCCCTATCACATTTCCCCCATCCTTAGCTTACCACAACCCGCTTGATATTTTCATATCCCTTTTACTTTATGCCACCCCACCCGGTCATTGTACCCCATTTCACCCTCCAGCTCCACCCATCTTCAATAAATTTGCAAAAGTAGCTTTTAACATATCAATAAAAAAATACCATGGCCTTGCTGCAGGCTTCCAACTAAACTCCCTAACAAATAAAAGCATCATTATATACATCATTATATATGTTATATTATTATACCATTATCATATATCATAGCAGTTAACTTACCAAGTCTGCACTTTGACCCTACCCTCGAACTCTTCTGGAAGAATGCTTAAGCGGTTCATCGTTTCAAGAAGTTCCCTCATATCTGGATGTATCTAAAATGAGAAAGAATTACTCATATAAATCGCGATAAAAATCTAAACTTAATTGGTAAAAACTTTAATCCAGGATTCTCCGGAATTCGCTATGTATCACTCAGAATCGTGTAAAGTTAGTTCTCTTGAGTAGGTTAGAATATGATCTCGTTTATCGAACATTTGTGCCAACAAGCTGCCATTTGCAAAGATAGCCAAGAGGAGAACCTGAAAAATCAAAGCGGCTAGGAGAAGGTTCCAAAGAAATATATATTTGGCTCCAAGTAAAACTAGAACAAAACATTTTTTACTTTGGAGCAACAGAAAAGAGATAAGCAGCTCTAATTGATGGAAGTCTGGAGTATCCGGATAAAACTTGACGGGGCGTCATAACAGAAATGATAAGTCATCTAAAGAACCCCGAATCTTCTCAAAGGCCTCCTGTGACCCTTAATTGGAGTCGACATTCTGTCGGATGTACTTTATAGATACTAATGCAATTATACTATACAACACTATACATTTTGGTTATATTATATAATGACTGTACACTATACATATTATATTATGCAATTGATATCATAATACATTTATATAATGCAATTAAACTTTACTGATAAAATGGCATATTATGTCAAAACAGTTATCTTACATTAATAAACATATCATATTTTTATCGATATCACGCGATTATTTCATATAAATTACATATAATTCTATATTAATATCATGCAGTTATGTTATATTAATAACATGTCATACGATTCAGCTATAATGCAATAATATTAAGACAATAAAAATCAAATTATATTAATAAAATGTAATTACATGATATTAATACAATTGTATTCGAGTTGTACCTCTATTAGGCCAATAAACTAGGAACCACGAAAACACGTTCAGGATAAGCGAGTTTTTAAATACATTACTCACTGTCATATCCACAATCTTTTACTTCAATCACACTCTTTACCACATACAGTGTTGGGGGTGCTTGTAGCTATCTTACGTGATTAATAACTTGTTTTTGTCGCAAACTTTTTACATTGTTTACTGCATTGATGTAGCTTATTTATCTCTCAAAAAGTAACAGTCGATTGACTTTTGTGTATTCCCAAACATTCTGCAAACTAAAAATACTCATTGGAAATTCTCCAAATAATTTTTCATTTCATTCTTGTGATCCAACATGCTCGCTGGCTAAACTACTGACAAAAATGGCCAGGGAATTTGCCTTAAAAGTATAAAAGGTAGAACAATCACATAACAAACATAAGAAAGGACAGTGTTTGGAGCAAATTAGTTTTACCTCATCCATCGCACGAATTTGCAATCGAAGTTTGTCCATAACGGTGATGAAAAGCTACAACAAACAGAAGGGTGGGCTCTCAGAACAAAAAAATCTCATCACTATACATCACTTTCTATCAAAGACTATTAAACTTTAAAGCAACTACATAGCAGTAAGGATATGATCCATTGGTTGGAAAGCATGGGTAAGCTAGTGTATCATGCATAGCACTCCCCTCCCTGTCAGAGGTGTAGCATACTGATAACAAAGTCATAGAGGCTTCGATTATACAATAGAGCTTGGACAGATATAAATGTTAAATGTGAGTCAGGAGAATGGTCACTCTTAAAGAAGTTGGGGCATCCCTAAAGCCCCCTCAAGTGACATTTCTGGGTATATGGTTGAAAAGGGAATAGGCGAGTCAATGCACAGACAAACTTAAAAGTACAAAATTGTAAAAATAGTGGTTCGGAACTTCAGTGGTGCGTAGCTTCCAACGTATTACATTGTTTCTTGATTTCAATATTCATATTATCGTCGACATAAGTTTCCTTGAAGGGATCCAATAGGCTACTACAGTGTTTATTCATTCAGGCATCTAGATAGTCATGAGTGGCCTGTTTTACTGAAATCCATCGCAAATCCTCGAATAATAAATCAGTATGCCATGCATTGCTGAGAGCATTTGACTTCCAATATTTTAGCAGTTACGATTTAGTTTCATAAAAATTTCAGCGTTGAACTCCTTTCTCCGGTTGAAAGTGATTTGGAGCTTAGGGAAAATAGGGGACTTACTCAAAGGTGGGAGCTTAATCCAGGACTCATAGTAATGTCTATACATTAAAGATTGATTTAAAAAAACTTAGTTCAGTATTTGAAAATTGTGTTTCTGCTATTGCTTGCGATTGTAAACTTTGTTTTAGAGTATTAGAAAGGATCGGAAACGCAAGTATAAATATTGCTCTAATTCTCCGGATGCATGATGTTTAAGAGCGTAATATCATAATATAAGTGGTATTGTTGTATAGCTTTCTTGGCATCTCAATTGCATTAAAACCCATTAATTGTAAAAAGGAAGAGAAAGGCGAATTTTAGCAAGTGTGCCCTCCAGATCCATAAAGGAGTACTTGTGAAGACCTTAGCATTCAAGAGGCAATTCATATACATGTAAAGGCAATTGTGCAGAAAATGTTTAAAAGTTTAATCTTTATTTGAAATTATTAGGAGGGGCCGCCCACTCCCCCCCCCAAAAAAATCTGCCTCTTGTTTTTATATAAACAGATGAAATAACTTACCGAAACAATATCAGCAATAGATTTACTGGTGCTGCCTTTATCATCTTTGATTGTAATCGGTTTATCTTCTCTAATGCGTTGCAATGCTGCAGGGCAATCTAACTGAATAAGAGAAAGCAGAATGTGGGTTTTTGATTTTCAGAATAGCTGCTAGTGCTTTGTATATGCAATTGGCTACTCATTTAGTCAGCTTTTGGTCATTATTCCAATGTTTGAGTTCTCTAAGGAGGGACAGGCAACAAATTTCTCTAAGTACTAAAACTATGATTCTGCTTTTCCTTGCAATTGAGAAAGCAATATTTCATAAATCAAATCAAAATCAGTGAAAGGAGCCCTAAATTAATTTGCTTTAAGGCCAAGGTAGTATTTTGAATACAGTTATATGGGAACTCCTTTCATAAGCTCTCATAGCAAACTGTCTGTTTTTTACCATAGCAGAAAGCTTCCAAAAGCAGTATTTTTCTAACAATAGCATTGGGGAAATTTCTCATAGAGACTTCCAAGCCTCACTGAAAAGCTCACAAAGTAATGCTTGATTAAAGACATATGAAAATAGAACATTCAGACATTTTCAAAAGAAAAATTGGCTTACTCTGTACTCTATAGTAAAAGCTTCTACTGTTGGGAATCTGTCACTCTGAACTTGCTTGAATGCTGCCTGAAAATATAGAGATATGTGGAAAGAACTGAGTTTATAGCTTTTGCCTGTTATTATTGTTCATGGTAATTTATCACGGTTATTCAACTTACTTAACAGAACTTCAAGGGTAACACAATGGGGTCAGTGTAATCATACTGGCTGTTTTATAAGTAAATTTTTGTGAGTTAAAAAACTAAACAAGATAGCAAGGAAAGAGTGCTAGTATGAATCTGAAGAGTAGGAAAAATACTTTCAGCTAACATATTTTTGAAAAATCTTTAAGGTCATGAGTTAAAAGCAATAAACTCAGAATAGAATAGAAAGAACAAATGCCATAGAAGAAAAAGGTAAATAAAGCAGGTTTGCATAAAGAACAGAACTTCCGAAGAATACTTTTCTTATAAAATATTATGTCAACTCAGATTTGTAAAACTATGAGCACAACATGAGCCAAGCTCTTAAATCTAACCTTATACTGGACAAGAAGCTTAGAGCAGGCTGCAGTATACCTATAAAAGACAAAAATGTAGTCAATTTTAGAAATAAAATTCTATTTTTAGATATTCAAAGATATTTTTAGGCTTGGTGGTTAGTCTGGTTCCATGTTTTTATGCTATGGCTGTGGTGTAGTCATTTATTTTTGCACACATGGCATCGTCCTGTAGTGTTGCACAGCTATTTAAAGTATGATAGAATGTAGCCTATGTTCGTACTATTTTATATGGATATAAAAAGATTTATAGGCAGCATAGGGGAGAGAACTGCAAGATGGTTAATAAAAGAACAGCAATGAATAATAGAGACTTTGTATGTGAAATTTAAGGAGCAAATGAATGCAAAACAGAGTTGTAATAACTACCAGGACAGCATGTATCAAGAACCCTGTCTACAAATGGACAATGGACACTGTAAGCTTCTTGCAATCAAAAGAGATACATATCAATGTGCATATTCAGTGAGTTTCACTTTCATCTTATTTTCAAAATAAGAATTACATCTTACTCTTTGGGTGTGACTGCATCTTTGATGTATGCTTTTTCCAGACATTGCAAAGTATTTATGACTGCAAACAATTCTGCCATGTTGTCATACCTAAAACAATCAAGTTGAAATTATGGCTCTTGGTCCATGGTCTCTTTAAATAAATTTGTCTATGTTTTTCTAGTTATTAGGTAGGCGGGGGCTCTCTCTTGATTTGAGTTTAACTAATTAACTTGATTTAATTTAACTAATTTAACTAATTCAGCTGAAAAACTATACCTAGATACTAATATATTACGTCAATCTCATAATATATAATCTAAACTGTCTTACAACAACAAAATGCTTGCATGCCTAATTCCTTGATATTTCAAATTTGCTCCAAATTTCAAAACTTATCCAGTAAATAACTGAAATTAGAGGGACTACTTCTTTACAAGTTTAACTATTGTGACAGGTCCTCCATTTATTATCTGCATTGAGCTAATTTATTAATTCATTGGTTGCTAAAACCAATTCATTTTCATGCTGATTCTGCATAGGTTTCTTGTTTTTGTTGAGCCTTTTCGTTTCAACTGCTCTTGAGTTGTATGTAGTGGAATCCAAAGTAGGCTGAACTGAACTTAGCCAGTTGTTGATAAGTTTAATAGTGACCTCACAAAAACAGAATCACTTAGGAACAACCATCCCATTATTCTATATGTTTAATTTGTTAGTTCTTATGTTAGTAATACCTTCTAAGTAGGACAATAGGACACAGTGTAATCTTTAAGAACTTTTAAAACTCACTTCTCTCTTTCCCTTCCAGTTGTATGAAGTTTCACCTCCTATAGGGTGAAAAACATTGAATAACAAAATACTAAAAACATATCACACTTGCTGATTTCATTTTACCATTAACTTATAACAAGGCTTTGTACACAACTTTACTTTAATTTTTCCCAGCATGCCATGGTTTACCTACTGTGGCATCAAAAGTTATGACCAAAGCCTCAATAAAAAAGCCAGGCTTTAAGGTAATAATGGGGTATTCAAAAGGCATTGGCAATAGAGGCCTTCAAACACTCTTGTATTTCACTAAATTTTCAAATGCTCAATCAGCTCCTTTGTTATTCAGGTGAGAAAAAAGGGAATGCATCTTTAGCATACCTCCAGCAGCTCTGGTCTGATGGCTGAAAAAATGAGAATCACTTCTTAGATTTATTAAGCTGATATCTAAGTTGATATTTATTACATAATTACATGACGTTAAGACGTCATTATAATAACATCTAAAAAACAAATGTTGTGACATTGGCATTTGCGGCCTAATACCCAAGTTTTACAAAGGGAACATTAAAACAACACCCAAAACAAGGTAAAAATGAGTAGAAACGTCTTAAATCTTATGCAAAAACTTCATGGGTTGAGGAACCTTCCGTCCCTTAAAAAGGGTGGTTGCTTTTTCTAAATGTTGAGGCATCTTTTCCCACACAATTTGATCTAGTGTGCAGTGAATTTTACATTTTGACCCCAGCTTAAAGTCTAAGATTGTAATAAAACTCACAGTTTCCTTGTGGTCCTCCTCCTGGCATTCCTGAATACATTTTCAAATTATTTCGAGAAAACTTTTAAAACATTTCCTAGATATCTAGATTCCAACTTTGATGTCATTGTTATAACGAGGCTTGTTATTGAATCGAGGCTGTTGCATATTTCGTCATTTTTAATTGTCAATTTTTTCAGTTACAAAAGGGAAATAATTCTTATTGCTTTAAATTTCAGAGTTCCGTTATTTAATTATTATTTATTACCACCAACACAATTTCACTTGTTATTTTAACTATTTACCTTCATAGCTTTGACAGATAGCAAGGTTGTTGTTGCAAAATGACGTCACTCAGTCATTGATGACAAAACTGGCCTAAACAAGTCGTAGAGGTTCAGCTTGAAAATGGACAAACAAGGTTCAACGATTCTGGAAGGTGAAGCTTCAGAGAGTGATGAAGAAGTCACTGATTATCCATCGTTTATCCAAAATACAATGGTCTCCGAATTTCCAACGAAATCGAGTACAGATTCACTGTCAAAGTCGATTACCGAAAGAAGCAGTGGTGTTGTCATTTCTGGCGAAGCTTCGGAAAGTGATGAAGAACCAGCTGAGTATGTTAAACCTCTCGGGGGACGGGACTTCCCTTCTCTCGCTGCAAGTTTTCCTGAACCGTCGAAATTACTCGAAACAACGCATGGAAAAGCTACTTCGGCACAGCAATCTACCAAATTCAGGGACGAGTACAAACGGCCTAAGTACAAGTCGCCCTTTCATAAAAGGCTACGAGAAAATAACTTCTATTTGCGTTGTGCAGTAGTGGAAAACACATTAGAGACTTATGACAATGCTACCGAAAAGCTGAAGGACTGTAAACCAGTTTTTACAAGAACTTTTGATTCACTAAAAAGCACGTTACAAGATTATCGGATATCAATCGAAGGACTTTCAGTTTTGCAATTGAGTGTTGACAGTGTGGTTGAGTCAACCAATTTCCCGAAATTCAAAAAGTTTGCCCAAACTTTATAGTACCTTTATTTTTGCAGTCGGTGGGATTTTGAATTAAATTGTTCAAATATTTTGAAACTTTGATTTTTCTGTATGGTGGTTGGGTATATTGAGTATGGAAATCTATCCAGTTTATTAACCTTTTTTATTCAATTATTTCTTATTTTTGTTCTTAATCTGACATTTTATATCTGACATTTAACATTTAACTGCAAAGTTGAAAAGACGGTAGGCTAGAAGTTTCCAAAAAACCTAATCCAAAGCAAGAAATAGCAGAAACAGTTTTTGCACACGAAAGAACTGGAAACTGTTGCATGCCTGCAATATCAGTTTTTCAAAATTGGCCATGCAACTTAACCAACATGAATGTAGTCGTCCAAATCCTATGCACATTAATAGTGTAACTTTGATGCTGTTTTGCACTACAACAACAAATCAAAGACCAATGGCAGAAGCTTTTGGCAAAAGTGGGGGGCCATCGCCCTGATCAATTTAATACAGCCACACAAAAATTTGTGAAATCCTGACGAGGGCTTGCAGATCAGGAATTTTTTTCTCACTTGTCTGCACACTTGGCTGTCTGGCAAAAGTATTCAGAGTATACAAAGGCTGGAAGATGACCTAAAGCTGGCAAATAAATAGCCAGTTCCAGATCAAAAATACTAGTGGATGGTTAGAAAAGCATATGATTGGCTGTAAATGACCAATCACAGTCACAGAATTTTCATCACAGTATCAAAAAGTCTAAGGGGCAGCAGGATTAAACCAGCTGACTATTGCATGCCATTTCTTTACTTCATAGCCACAGTCTTCATACCCCCATTTCAACAGTTTTAATATATTGAGTTGCCTCATTGTTACTTGCCCCTGTATTAACCATAACTGCAAAAAGAGATATGTGCCTAAAAGAGCTTCCACTAGGTATAGCAGTGGCGTAGCTAGGATTTGGTGATGGAGGGGCGAAAGTCGGTCAAATTCTGACAATATTCGGACAAAATTTAGTGATGTTGACAAATTTTCTTACCAACACCTTTGAGGTTTGGTGGTTGCCGCCATTTATATGTCGCATCAAAGGAACGTGGAATTGAGTGGTTTTATGAAATGAATGGATATGCGTGTGAAGCTCTATCAATAACAGTTAAAAACTTGACTTGATTTTCTTCCAAGGTTCAAACTTGAAAAATATATCTATTGATGAAATTTTTCATGTGGTAAATTTTCAGACAAATTTTCCAACATTGCTGCTGCCCCCGCCCCCTCTAGCTACGCCACTGAGGTATAGACAAAAGTCACAACACTTCTCTTTCAAAAACAAAGTCTTTATGTATGTTTCCTATTCCTTTTGGGTCATTGAATTGATTTAGCTGCTGCAACTAAATATGGAGCTTTAATGCCAAGCTAAATAAAGGAAACAAACAAATTTTGGAGAAAAAGGCAAACCAAAAGAGACAGTTTGATTAAAGGTGTTTCTCAACAAACCATTGAGATACATTTAGACAAAAAAAGTTTAATTAAAAGTCCACTGAGCCTCAAACTAGTCCATCCTTCCACGTAATGTCTTGGTAGTAACTTTATCTTTTTCTCTGAAAAAATAAGGAATACTTAGATAGAATGAATATATAATTCACAAGTGTTTGAAAATGGAAGACAGTTTCAGTCAAAGTTGCCATATGCATCCAGGAAAATTATTTAACCACTTCAGACGATAGATATAAGTAAAAAAGCCATCTGTATTTCTTCTAAACAGTCTTTGTGCTATTGCACATTGGATTCAAATATGTCAAGACTTTCAAGTGTTTCAAATGACTTGGACATAAAGCCAAGGTCACTAAAGGCACAAAAGTATTGCAAATAAAAAAGGGCCTGTATCATAAATGACTGTTATTGAAATGAGTCATTAATGAAACTGGATGAAATAAATGAATGCATAAACAATCTTACATGATGTGTACAATAGCTCCCCATCCACTGACAGCATCCCTATCAACAGCATTCAGCAAAGCTTGTGAAATTGTCTCAAAAAGGTCATCTGGTTCCTGGAATAAAAAGATAACTTTTTAAAGCCTTCCATATCTATTCACCACCAAAATGTTGGTTTGAAAACTACTTTAGTTTAAAACTAATTAATGTAACAGTTTTTTGCACTTCAAGGGTAAAAAGCTGTAAAAATTCCCTACATAAGGTTATGGGGGATAAATTGGAAAATAGCATCAAGATTAGGACATATACAGTGGAAAAAATTATTATTATTTGTTACTGAGTGCTGCTATATGTGTTTTGTACAATTTAATGTGTGATATATATATACATGATGTGGTTGCAATTAAATAAGTAGCATACCATGTCAGGTTCCCATAAAGATTCACACATGCCATAAAGTTGTTCTGAACAAGTTCCTGTTACTACAAAGTCTTCAGGGATCATGGGGCACCCAATAAGGTCACATGATGCCACAAATGGCTCGTTAGTTTTTGGATCCAATCCAGCTATGACTGGCTCAATGAAATATGGGCCAAATCTGAAATTAAATTATTTCCCATATAGCGTTTATCAAATTCATTCTAATATATTCAACATTCAAATGTGGGTTTTATATCAGTTTACATAATTTAGTATTAACAAGCATTAATCACCAAGAGCACTTAGAATACAATTACTATTGGTTCTTCTGTTTTCAAAATCTACCTCAAAATACTTGTCATAAGAATATTTTAAACTAAAAAAGTGCCAATTTCATCTGATTTACAGATGATTTTAAAGATTTTTGGAAAACTGAAACTTGGCCAAATTTAAACACTTGTTACTTTGAAGAGACAAAAAAATTCCTTTTGCCTTTTAAGATAGAAAAATACCAAATTTTAAATAAAGATAAAAATTGAACTGATCTCTGTTTACCTTCGACTATATAAGAGGTTTGAAACCATACTCATAAATGCATGAGGCTTTATCTGCCTATTCTCTTCCAGCTGATATATGTTGAGTCTAAGTTTGACAGCATTTGAACTATAAATCAGACAATAGAAAAATAAGGCACCAGTAAGATATTATATTAAATAGTAAATATGCCTGGTGATATTATTGGATAAGGAAAAATACCAATATACAGCATATAAGCTTCAATGACACTATATGGGCAATCTTAAGTGAAAAACACAATCGAAAATCAGTGAAACTATCCTTAAGATGATAATTTAAGGTATCCAAAGGATTTAAGAGAAACCAATGCATCATGGTTTGGAACTATAAAACTACTTTTGACAACTGGCTATTGATAACTTTTGGAAGGTTACAATACGTTAAGAAAAATGAATGAAAAAGCCTAGACACTGAAACCAATGTTTAACTACAAAAAGTATGTACAAACAACATTATTTTTACTTGAGCAAGACTGACAAAACATATGAGAAATGACAAGCTAAAAGGAAAAAATTGAAAACCCCTCTAGTCAAAACACATACACTGTTTGGACATCTGTAGCAAGGCCAGCCAACCCAAGAAAAAGTTTATCATTCATTAGAAAAAGCTTCTGGAAATCAAATGTGACTGTCTGCGCTTGAACTCCATATCTCAAGTCTGATGCAATGGCAACACATTCTTTCCCTTTCATTGCTATAATAGCACCACCATTGTAGCTCATAATACTCTAAAAATATGTTTGAAACGAGGTGAACCATAAGAAATCTCTAATGAGGTTTAACTAGTAAATTATTATTGCAGAATGATCAAATGGTCCACCATAACATCTTGATCAACACAAAGTAACAATCAATTACATCCAATTTGCACAGAGTATGGCAATCGCCCTGGGCCCAAAACCTGTTGAAAATTCTTCAAGCCAGAAGGAAAACCATTTATAAACCGTTTCTCTTCAACGCAAGTAAATATTCCCTCATATTTTTTATTAACATGGATATAAAAAAGGTTTCAACAACCATGTGCATCATACACACACATACAATGGCAATCAAGCTAATGTTAGTGCTTCAAACTTCACTGACAAATCTTAAAAATTGTAAAAAATTCCTCAATTTCTCAGTCAACACACTCCACAAAAAACAAGAGCTGCTTTCTAGTTGTACATAGATAGAAAATGGTATCTGAGAAGAGTTCTTCTGCAGCTCAGCTAAATCAGGACTGAACTTAATATTTTATCACAACCAAAGTCTTAATATAAAAACATCTTTGTAGTTATTTGAAGATATTTTTGTTATATAACACTTAGCTTTGATAAGTTGGTAGCCTTTCGTGACCTGACAAGCTTCAGTATAGAAAATCAATAAAAGTGGCATTTTACACATACCTGCCTGCTATAAATGACTAATTGTGTAAAAACCCAATCTTACCCCACTCTGAAACTTTCTGTATCAGCTTTGTGGTAGCCAAGGAGTATTCAAAAGAAAAATTACGAAAATAAAAATTGCCCCCTGGGCGTGGTCAACATTTGAAATCTTGGTTCGCTGTTTGTGTGGCTAAACTTGAAAGGTAGAATTCATGTGTAGTTTTATTCAGATTCAGAATTACAAGAGCTTTCATTTGATATCAAAATCTTTGTTGTAGGTACTATAGAACAGAAGCTAAGAGAATCTGGGTGTGGTACGAATGCCCCCGATTTGGGGAATTTTGCAATTTTTGACCCATCATAACTCGGAAACGAGTTGACCTAGAACCCTGAAATTTTGGGTGTGGGCTTTTCTTATGAAGCCCTACATCCATGCAAATTATCAGGAAAATCCATGAGGGTCACTGTGCAAATGAGGTTTTTTTGGGTACACTTGATATGGAATATCCCTCAAATATTATTCTGGACATAGGAGAGATGGTTCAATCAGCTGGTTATTTGCAGATACAGCAAGCTAAATATTCATTATACTCATGATTCACTTCTTGTTTGAAATATACTTGTGAAATTCACCATACCATTGAGTCTTTGTTCATTTTGAACCTGGAACTAACTAGGCATTCTTGCAATTTAGGCCAAATAACCCATTAAATCAACAGTCAGCTAAATCCATTATTAGTTTTTGTCATTTATCAGTATCTCTGCCTGGCCATTAAAATGCTTTTCGCTTGTTGCAGGTTATTGACTCCAACTCCAGCAAATCTTGCTTTACTACCTTGATGTTAAAACAAAAAGTGACAAGAAATTTTTCATAAACCAATTTAGCTCCTCAGAAACGGTTGCAGATAAAGTCTTATTCAGTCACATACACAAATAAGACACATTTACCACCAATTGAGGCCTTTCGCCTTAATTTTTAAGGCCATTTTTGCCTGCCAAAACGCAAAAACGAACAAGGGCCTCTTGATTGAGTTGATGGAAATTCAAGTTTTTCATAACGAATACGTACCATTTTTGCAGCTGAAAATGTTTCCAAATAAGAAATGTATCTTCAAGGTTTATTCAAGACCAAGCTTTGCAGTTCCTTCCCGTTCGATACTTCAATTCGTGGTCTTTTCTGAAGTTTAATGAATTACATTAGGCCACACTACCATCCGCCATGAAGGAAATTATGCTGACTCTTACCACATCGAGGCAATTGCCTCAACGTCGTTGCGGAGGAGAAGCTTCACAAAGAAGCAAGATTTGATATTTGTAAAAGTTCTAGAATCAAAATAGCAAAGCTAGAAGAGATTATTGTTCGATTAACTTTACACCAAAGCTAAAAGTAGCTACCATGCCATATTTTGTCTCTCTTACGTGTTTATCAAACTGCCGCTAATAAAGATATTTGTTTCCAATCGATCTGCAAGTTTCAAAACTTTTTCTTCTATGAGTAAGGAGTCTGGTTGAGTCTAGGCAGTTGTAATTGGCTTTTTATGCGATTCATATTACGTTAACACTAACTGCCCTTAAAAGCCACAAAGATGGCTTCGAATGACATTGCGAAATAATTGCTAAAAGGCTTCGAATGATTTATCAAAAAAGAAATTGAAATATTCTGGCACAGATAAAGCCGATTGGATCACTTCAAACACAGAGGTATATGCAAATTGGGAAAATGTACTGAAATTATGGCCTTGAAAGATATGGGACTTTCACTTGAAAAATATAAATATGAATGCCGTTTGTGTTCTGGATGGTTTCTATTTTGTCATTTAGACCTGTGCATACTTACTCCCTAAAACCTTGCCATACACATTGTCAAACTGAATTATACTTAAAGCTCTGGCATCGACGCAGCCAAAAAACTAGACAGTAAAACGCAGCCAATTAGTTGACGACCATTGATTTGGCTTATCGCAAAATTCTACTGCAAACATATGTTAACGCTTTTGGCATTTGCAGAGCGTAAATCAATATTGTGGCACCTGCGTAAAAACAAAAGGACAGTAAAACATACATCTCATCACTTATTCATATAAAATGCAGTAGAAGGTGCACTCGTACTTGCTTAGAGAACATCTTTTAAGACAAGTCTTATCATCAAAGAAGTGCGCCACTGCTAATTAATAACGCAACAGTTCTTTTGTGTATTACTGAGATTATACATTGACGCAACAAGATATAAAAAATGAGACTTTGAAAATGCGAGATTGGTGATTCCGAAGACTATAACGTCTAGAGTCGAATTTACAGAAGTGGGTCAAAAATCATGAAGGGGGGGGGGGGGGGGGTTGTAGATGGTTGCTGACTGTAAAAGAAAAACGATGATATTTTTTACTTCTATTAGGATTTCACTATGCCAAATGTAATATGGCATTCACATTGCCAAATTACCAACTAAATGGAACAGGGAAGGGGAATTTCAACCCCCATTTGTTTTTGAAATATTCAGTCTTCGGACTAACAACTTAGTCAAGGCTTTTTGGTCGTCATAGAGGTTTATGTTGAGAAAAGTCTATTTCAGTCCAAAGATTCCATAAAACCATCCAACTTTGAAAAAAAATGATAATTTTTTTAATTATCATTTGGTGGATTGGCCTTGAAACATGTAATATTATTAATTCCACAAATTCAGAGCATGTAGTATAGTTCTAGCCAATCTAGGGACTTTTGGCCTTTTTAGATAATAAGCACGTTGCCCTTAATACAAAAATTTCGACCCCCTTTTCTATTCTGCACGGTACGCCCATGCAAAGGCACTGAGTTTATGATGAGTGGATCACCAATCTTTTGGTACCAGAATAGACCAAGCATCTCTGTAAAGACTTTGGGAGGAGTCCGACGCTGCATATATTAGAAATAATTGCGTCATCCAAAAGTTGACAGCATTGGTTGTGGGCTAGGGGGGTATGACTTTGATTGTTGTAGAAAGAGATGCTCTATATGCGATAATTCTGCATTTCGATGCATAAGCTTCGTCCTCTTGTAACAGTGTCGGGAAAGCCAAACTGACACGGGGGTTTGATTTTCTCATAAGAAAGAGAACTCCCAATTTTAATCCTGACAACTCACTTTGCTTGTGGCTGATTTTGACATGGAGATAACAGGCCGCTGGTATTGAACAACTTTAAACTGACCTGAACTTTGCAAGCAAAGAGATTCGACTTGGCTTTGATTCGACCCCACGACTTTAAAATATTCTAAAATTTGGTGCCTAAAATCAAAACGTTTCATCGTTTTTGACGGTCTTACATTGCTACCCTTTGTTAATTGCTTACTGAAAGTTTCCTGATGATCGAATCAAGAGTGAAACGTGGAGCAACTTAAACCTTGACGCTTTTTACACCACAAGCGTGTGCATATTTGCCTACATTACATTGAGCTTACAATAATTTTCATCTTCATCTTCCTTTAAACAACATCTTCATTTGGTGAGATGCATATGTGTATACACGCTTTTTTATAAGGAACTACTTTATAAGTAACCTACATGTAGAAGGCCGAAATATTTAAAGAACTTATACTACTAAAAACGAAATCCCTAAGAAACTCTTTGATTTGAAAAATGTTTATAACTGCAAACATCAAGAACTAAAAGGCCGATTTCATTCATTTGCAGCCAATACTCGCATAGATTGCTTGCTATTCGTGTGTCAAGTGCTTCATTGAGTAGTTTACGCATATACTGTCTCGCCCCTCTCTCTATTAAGTGTTAAGGCTTATTGTAGTCAAAGCACCGAAAGTGAGAACTTAAGGAACTTTTAAGGAACTTTTGGTACTAGAATCTGATGATTTGAGGTCTACTTTTGGAACTAGGCCTTGAGGTAGGTTCCTTATAAAAAAGGGTGTACGTAAATCATTATATGGCTTCACTAAGAAAATAAATAACACACACTGCAAAGCTTCTTAAAACAGAACCTTTCCAATATAAAGTAAAATTGCTTCACCTGCTTGCTTCACTAAATCACGTAGAAACCCTTTTCTACTTTCCCCTTTAATATTGCAAAGGCAATCATACAAAACTGGTACTTAATTTAACTACTTGCAAAAATAATGACATCTATGAATTTCTTCTCATTTCGAGAGGGTAGCTACTGTGTCCACGGCTAAAGCGCTTGCCATTGGTCAGCCTTCTCTATTATTCTCATTGCTAATCTAATTCTTTGCGGTTATTCAGGTCGTTGTTGATTTCACGACCATCATCCTTTTCTGCCTCCAGCAGAAGAACGGATATTCGTCAGCCATTATGACTGTTGCCTAGCAACTACTCATACTCTGAGCGTCAGTAAAAGGTTCTTGTATCCACTGGATGCCAAAAACCTAGGCCAGCTCTGGCGGTACATCAGGAGGTAGACCTAAAACGAGATCAGTTTGTGTGATAAAAAGTGGCATTACTTTAAAGTTTTTAACGAAAAGAAGGGCCTAACCGTGGTGAAGATATTGTTTGTTTCTTCTCTAAACTTTGTCTATTAAAGATTTCTAGCCAACTCTAAAATCTTGAAAAAAGTCAAGAAGTATGTGGGGACTACTTCAAAGGGATCTCCATTCATTCTTTTGACAACCTCGTTATGGGGTGATTCCTTGAAGGCTTAATTGCGAAAGTTTATGCTGCTTCAAGGTAGCTGAAGCAAGGCATTGGATATAGAAACACAGGGAACAGAGGGAATGTATTACTTACCTGCGACTGAGCAGGGTCAAATATATCAGATTCAGGTTGGTCGATATTTTCCTCGACCGATTTTCGAATCCAGGCCTCGATGTTTATCTACAAGAACAAGGAGTTCTTTGTACGGTCTAAATTAACACGTGACTACAAAGTTATCAATTCCTTAGCAAACTATGTTGAAGGTCTTCTTACAATATTGTACATGGATTGGTGTAAATGTTGTGTTGAAGTGTCTTTTGTATGCAATACATGCAAGGTGTATAGTATAAATGGTGCAAGGACTTGAAAGCTTGGCCTGGAAATCCACAGAGCCTATCACAAACTCAGTACGGTAAACTTTGATTAATTTCCCACTGACCACGAAAAGAAGGCTGCATTGCTGAGCTTAAAAGAGGTTGCTGCTACAATGAGAAAGGCTGCTTCTTCAATATGCTTCAATAACACTTGATAGCGCTATTAGTCGTTATTTCCTACCAGCCATGAGAAGGAGGTTGTCATAACGAAAAGGCGGCTGTCACGTGTGTACCTCATTAGTGGATCTTGGTTGTATGTATTCTCGGTATATCCTTTTGATTGAAATATATCTTGCAGTGCTATCTCTAGTTGACTTCATCCGCTCGACATCCAACCAGAACTTTAAATTCTCATCGCTGAATTCCTTCCTGAGAAAGCTTTCAAACAATACCTTTCCAACTAAGGGAAGCAAAAATCAGATCAAAAACGTATCAAAATTGTAAAAAAATTTTTTTTACTAACTACGAGTTGTAATGAAGATTCAACAGCTTCCGATATAAGTAACAGTTACTGTCATCCCTTTTTCTTAGTTGCCGTTTCGATTACAGAATATTTAAGAACATGACCTTCTTGGAGAGTTTTAGGCAAAACAGGAGTTTGTTCAATTAAAAATATGAGTTTGATGCAGTTTAAGTCAGAAAGAATTTCAGAAAGTACTGCATCATAATTGGGCCAAATTATCGCAGACATAAATGAACGGGCATGACGTAGGAGTTTTGATGTTATAATTGTGGAGTACATTAAATCCTTCAATGAACGGCGTTTGAAGGGCGTTTATTTAAGTTTTTACTTTAGCAGGGACGTTTTTAGAGAAAGACGTTTCTAAGAGAGGGGCGTTCAATGGAGGGAGGCGTTAAAAAGAAAGGGGGCGTTCATTGGACGATTTACGGTAGCTATGGACGAATCGACTTCAAGGGAAAGAAAAGCTTCCCGGATCTTCTCTGAAAAGTTAAATGGGCAAAAAGCTAGCACGAAAAAGATGATAAGAAGAAAAATTATCTTTAACGTAAAAGTAGTTTATTCTGACCTTCGTCAGTTAGAAGTGATTCGAAATCAAACATCCATCGCTTCACCTTCTCGGCTGTAATCCTAGTGAAAAAACTTAAAGGTATAGGCAAAGTATCTGAGTGACATTAATCAATAGATTGCATGTGGAATACCATGTGATAAAGATAACAATATCTTATTGGCAAATGCTATATCGTATGATATACTTGGCCTGTTTGATTTGCTAGGGCGATAACATGTGATAAATGTGAATGGTTTCATTGGCTAATGCTATAACAAATGACGTTTATAACAATACCGATGACTAGAACGAGGGAAAGCCAGACATGCAAACCTTTGGTCAGTGTTTCCGTGTTTTCCAATATCCAACAACGAACCAGCCGTGCTTCTGACAGAATTCATGCTGTCAGACGATTTTCTGGAAATAAACAATGCAAAAATAGCTTCAATGAAGTGAGCCATAATTGGTCCAACCAGTTTCTATAGTAAAGGCAATGTAGACATGATTGATCTTGATGTTGCTAGTTGCAAGTTTTAAGGCCAACAAAGTCGCAAGTAGGGATCCTTGTAGCACCCATTTCACTTATAACGCGGTATGGTTTAGTAATAGAAATGTATTGACTTTGAAAAAGGTCAATGTAGAGGAGTAGCAAGCATTGATATAACTGAAATAACTGTCAAGTGATACAACAGTAAGTGATGTAATTCCCGATGATGAGTATCTAGGCTAGTGTATCTAATATAGGCCACGGAAAGAATTGCAGTCAAATTCGCTACAAGCATAAAAGATGATCGCAATTGAGAAATACGTACAAACTACAGGTGCAGAAGCAACACCAACAGAAACAGCTTGGTTCTCTCGAGTTCGCGACTGCCTTTTCTCTCTCTTCCCATGGCAAGCAGTATGCCTTCCTGTCTGTGTCAACTGCTGTCCCGTAGTCTGCATTTTGCGGCTCAACACGAAAGCACGGTAGAGTGTTGCTCTTTATACAAGTGTTCCCCATTGGCCATACTTTTAAGGCAACGTGAATCGTTTCCTCCCCATTGGAATTCTTCATTGATTAATATTAAAGCATGAATTAATGCCTGCAGATGAAGACGAAAATCGAAAATTTTTACTGTTGCCTGTTCTTTACTGTACTGTACTATAATGTACTTTACTGTGCTGTAATTTTCTGTGCTGTACTGCGCTGTACTGCACTGTACTATACTGTACTATACTGTACTGTACTATAATGTACTTTACTGTGCTGTAATTTTCTGTGCTGTACTGCGCTGTACTGCACTGTACTATACTGTACTATACTGTACTGTACTATAATGTACTTTACTGTGCTGTAATTTTCTGTGCTGTACTGTACTGTACTTTTCTGTACTTTTCTGTACTGTACTGTACTGTACTATAAACTTTACGAACTGCACAATGCTATATTTACAAATGGCATTAAAACATCCGAAACAAGTCTTTGACCAACCTGTAGAAGCCGATAACCAGAAGTAACTCTAGGTGAAGGCGACGCACAGCAAAATGTCCTGGATCTCGCGCCTTTAGCAGGAGTTGATGAAGCACAACCAGCGGTTCATAAATATTTTATTTCAGTGCGTAAATTGAAGGCTGGCTTTAATCAACATTTGCTTTATATTTCCAGTGCCGATTCTTTAGATTCGCTTACCGGATCAAGCATTCGAAATGAACCTTTCATAAATTGTTTACCTTCATAATATTTCACAGCAAAGTTTCGTTCGATATCAAATGCTTTTGACTCAATATTAACTTATATGCTTGATGAAGCTCTAAGCTCTGTTCAAAATATTCTATGTGCAAGAATCAACATTTCATAGTAGCCATGGCAACGTAGATACGGTTTGCGCTAAAAGGCTTCAATGTTGATTGAAATTGTGTCATATCAGGCAGCCTGTCGTCACTAGAAAGCACTAACGGTTCATGCAATTACGAATAGAATAAGCAATGATTGGTTTGCTGACGACAAACCAATGAGAGGACCGCTGCGAGGTCCTTCACCTAGACTACTGGGAGGGAGCAAGATGGCGGTTACCCAGGGTTGTGATGGGATCCAATTAGAGATTGAACTGTTATTTTGTCGCGTTGCCAAAGAAACGGATAATTCAGGGCCAGTGAGCGAGTTTTGCCAGTCTTCAGCTGATCTTCCAAGGCCTATGAGAAATGGTTGTTGCTCTTGCTTTTAATCGCCATGGAAACTGATGGTGCCTATCAGAGAGTTCTGGCCAAAATAATGTCGAGAAAGATCCCAGAAATAGATTGCTTGTTAGAGTCAATATTTGAAGCAAAAACAAACGATTGAAGTAGTTCCATTTGTTGCTAAGGGCACGTAACGATAAAACAAAAAGTACGTTGAACTTCTTGAACAGATATTTTACTTTAAACTTTATCTTAAATCATGAAATGATTGTAGAAATGTCAGCTCGCACCATAAAAAGGCAACTCGAAGCTTGATTAACACGTGTTTCTGCTTACGTACAAATGCAATTGATTGCACAAGGCATATCGCACCAGTAATAACAGTATTAATTCAATCCTTTCTAGGATTCTAGTGTGCCTACGATCGGATCACCTGTCTCGGGCATAAGTTAGATAACCACTTAAGCTTGCATAACTTGAAGCTTTGCTCAACAAGGAGGCTAGCATGTTTGGTCTGGTCACGAGACCAAAAAGGCTGCGCAGCTCCGCGTTAGAGCGCGACTCGGTGCACCTGAATGTATTGTAATGAAACCGTTTTGTGAATTGTCTCTAGCATCTTTCTGCATTATTGAAGCTTGCAGTGCATTGTTGCGTGGTGCCATCAACAGAGTCTTGTTGCAAAATGGTTAGCTTTGAGAAATCCTGTGATGAAGGGCAGTGTAACCAAGTTTATGACCGGAGTTATTAAGCATATTTGGCTTTGATAAAAAAAGACAATGGAAGCACTGCAAAACATTGATCAACTAACTCTGCTAAAAGTTTTTGCACACTTGCTCTAATTTATGTTTCGCACAGGCTGCAACATCCCCACGCCCAATAGTGTGTAGCGCAAAAGTGAATAATCCTACAAACATAATTAATGAATTCTCAAATAGGCCTCACCTAACGATCCAACATTGTTTGAGGGGGCAAGGGGGCTGCAGCCACCAAGGACACAATGAATAGAATGAGAGTCGCAAAAGCACAAAAATCTCGCGGTGTTCCAACTAATTTTGGCAGAGATTGGAGTATTGTGATGATTCGTGAATTTTGCGGCTACCGTTGTTATTGATCCACGAAAGAACTAATAAAGGTACATCCAGCGATCTAAATAGACTATGGTACATTTTATTACGTAAGTTACGTGAAGCGGTATTCAATGACAGTGCCTCACTTGAGGCGACAATCCTTCCAGCTGACAAATAGTTAACAAAAGGCCAAAGCAGTGCATGGCCTAAATGGTGCCAGCAGATGAAAAGATGGCCTTGTCAAAGATATTCACAATTTCCTTGTGCAAGCCACCTGTGTGTCGAATGCCTCTATTTTTGAAGGACAAATGTCAAGATATTTACCAGGATTCCCCCTAGTTTTAATAGGCATTGAGCCACAGCCAGCTTCTGTTCTCGCCAGAAGGCACAGGGTGCGAATTATTACCCACGTTCATTGAATTATTCATTCGACATCTTACCTTTCGTGATACAGCTAGCACAAGGCCACCAGAAGCTCAAAGTTCATTATCTAGCTACAAACGGACATGATTTTGGAAGTACGAGCTGAGAGCAGTTCGCTACACGACAAAATCCGACGCTCGCACTAGGCAAGAGTACACGTCATGTTACCATCCGACATTCTCCCTAGGTCAGAGTTCCCTACACGACAAAATCCGACGCTCGCACTAGGCAAGAGTACACTTCATGTTACCATCCGACATTCTCCCTAGAGTTCGCTACACGACAATATCCAACATGTTCATTTTGAAAAAGTACGCTCCATCAAATTATCCAAAACTCGCACAATTCATATGTTCACTCTACCATGCATTGTCTGACATTCTCACGATAGCATACAGCAGAGTACGACAACAGCCGACGTTGTTACGTAGCCACACGATACACAAGAAACAAAAAAGCAATACTGCTAAATTATCGAACGCTGCACGCATTTCGAAGTCTAGATCAAAATAGCAAAGTACGAGATGTCGTAAAATACCCTAACTTCAACCGCAACCAGCTACTTGGACTGGAAGAAGGAAATGTATTAAACAACGTGAAGTAGATATGTTGGTGTGGTCGCACCCTATGTTTCAAGAACACCCATACGACAGAACTTCAAAGAGCTTCTCAAAATAAGACAAACACGATGCGCCACATATTCTTTCTTTTATACACATTTCAAACATGCACCTATGTATATACACATCATTCATACATTCATACAGCCATATTTATTCGGTTGTATACTTTATAGAAATTCATTACAAAAGTTCCGAAATAATTGCGGGACTTATGAAGTCATATGGCGTTCTTTCCTTTGGTCTCAAAGAAATATGTGATACTTGAACTTTCAGCATTAAAACTTTGATAAAACTTTCAACGCAAGCTTTAAAGCACTACAAAAGAATTAAGAAAATTTCGAGTGAAACGCTTCGTATTGCCGACATGGTGGCGGCAAGTAAAGATTAGAATGGATTCAAATTTGTAGCGGATGTGATTTTTGTCTAATTCACTTTTTCGCTGTGTGTACATCGAAGGGACTGTGAATATACCAAGCTCTAAGAGCATTGATAGTTTGTCTCGCCTTAAATTGATAGTTTGTGCTAGAAGAGATTTACGCAACTTGCGGAAACAAAGAAAAGTTGATCTCATTTTTGTCAGCATAGTCGAATACTTTTTAATGCGACAGAATCCTAAGCAAGCTTCTTCAAGTAAAAGAAGATCTTTTCCAGGTTTTTTTCTGTCTTACGTAGGCGTTCAAAATAATCATGCTTAATGAACATCTGCTAGAAAACTGGTAACAGTTTGTTGACATCGTTACCACGCTGGCTATAAATCTTCTAAATCTTCAAAGGAGATCTATTTGATACCTGAAGTACGCTAGTAATTTTAACAACATATATAAACAGAGAAAATACGAAAATCTGTCGTACCATGGGTCTTTAAAAATAATAATCACAACACTTGGAGAACCCTGGCAGCGAAGGCGAAATTTCATTGAAAAGCTACCAGTTGGAGGTAGATGGAGTAAATAGTCTAGTAAATTATATCGGTCCAGCGAACTAACCATCATTTTAATATGAAAAAATGTTCGCAAATACCTTCAGGGTTGTTCGATTCCACGTGTCCGTGCAATTGACTTTCTTGCTGTTGCAATAATCATACACAAAGCAAAGTGGATGCACTCTGTGTTGCTTCCCTCATTTCACGACACTGAAGAGCTACGATATCACATTTACCTGTTATAAACGTACACAAAAACAGCTGTTTCAGCGCAAGACAAAACCGCAGATTGCCCGCGTATTGCCCGCGATCAGCTGGATCCCAACTCCAGTAGCAGGAGTAATAGTTTTGAGAGTTAACACCAAGACACTTGATTATTTGGTTGGTGGTATGACGCGTGTTGAAAATGTCCCAAAAGCAAGACAAACAGACAAATTCAGACAGTAGCCAGAGTGATCACAGTAACAAAATATTTAGGGAGGGTCGTTTGAACAGGCGGAAAACAAATTTTGAAAACGTCGTTTTTAATATGACTTTGTTCAACGTAAAGATTTCCGACTATTGTTATTAGAAATACATCGCGACAGGTGCTATTGAATAAAGCAAACAAGACGGCTGAGGCCGTGTCGGATGTGGGGCTGGGGCTTGCGGCATTCAGCCGCAGAGTGCTATTCTACAGTCGACAAATTTGGCACTCTTGCAGTTAAAGAACAGGGGTTTTGGTACCGATTGGTAGAAAAGGTAAGTCTGGCACGATCCCAGAATGCCGTTGGGAATTCATTCTACAGAAAACCCCCGCTTATAAGAAACTACAAAAATAAGAACTTAGAGGATGTTTTTCTTAAATAATTCACCTTGTAATTAAAAACCTGTTTCAGTGTGATAAAATAAATAGGTTCCTTTTCCAAGGGCAAAAATAGAAACTGAAATTGATTGATTTAAAAACATCACTACAATTGAAATATCCATGTGGCAATTAGCTTTCCTAAAATGTTTCTATAAATAGTTTTTGGAATACATATGAAGGACTTATACCAACTTAAGCACTGTCTGTGTAGTATCTTTTGTTCCAAATCTCACGACAGCATGCAAGGGTGTACTTATAGATCATAAACTTTGAAGACTACATGTATTTTGATACACATACTTTTTAAAAAACTTTATAAAATTGGATTGCACTTGAGAGCCATTGTCAAAAAAGGTTTGCCTGAGTTACCTGTCAAAGTCTAAACATTCCCTCTTGTGAAATAGTTAACGTTTTTGTAGAAATTATGAGCGTAGAGTTGGTAATCAGAGAAAAACAGTTACTTAAAGGGAAAAACAGTGTTGAATACATCTGTTTATGATGAATCCTAAAATTGTAAGTAAGACATCTTTTAATAAGAACCTTCACATACTGAAATTAATTCAAGTACACTTTCAATAAGAGACTATTTCAGCATGAATCTCAAAAGTAGGTATCCTGTCGCTGTGTACGAAGAATTCCGTTACTCTGTTGTTGCATTTTAGGCAGTTTCATAGCATCTGCTACACACATAGTTCAAGGCTTGGATTGCTTTTTGGAATGGAAACCGTTATAAGTTGTACTTGTCAAGGAAAGACGGCATTTCACACTCTCTTTCCAACTGAAAGTTGACGAAAATTGCAAGCAGCAGTAGTGATTCAGCCACAGCGGCACAATGTGATAATGTTCAGCTGGGCTTTTACTAACGTGTCGCTTATATGAAGCAGAAAAAATGAAGCTCAAGATTTCCATTTATTTCCATTGCACTCTTGCAACCTCAAATGCTTTTCTATTGCAAATTTTGTCGCGCAGTAACTTTTAATAATGACTAAAATTAGAAGTTGAACACAGGGCGTTCCAGATGCTATTCTACTCTAAGCATTATCAGTAGAAGCTGTTCTAGTTAACGTTTCTAGAAGCAGTTCTAGTTAACGTTTCTAGAAGCTTCTCCTCGTGCGTAGAATAGAATAAATTTCCAGTCAAACACGATTTCGCTTATAGATTCCACAGAACAATACCACCTGTATTTCACCAATAAAAGCTTTATTGCCAGAATATCCGTATCTCATTATCTTCTCTTATAAAGGATTGATTGAATTTGCGAAAAGCCGTGCCAACTTCCCTTTTGGCAATGATACAATACTTTTTTGCATCGCTGACTTCGTGATGACGTCAAGTCAACATCATTTCGTGGCCGCAAGCAATAGAAATCGGTATCGTAATTACAGGAAAATGAGCATGCCTTGCATAGCAAAAAAGTTACGGAAGAGCGTTATTTATATATATATTGATGTATGCGTTCCCCCCGACCCACTACATAGTGTACTCAATTCTTCGTACACAAAAAGTAGGTACTTATACGAGGGGTTATACTCTAGTGCTGTTCTCCAGGGTTGGCCACACGAAGCAATTTTAGATGTGCTTTGAGAAACTAGGAAGGCGCTTTAATGGATTGGGAGAGTGTCCACATACCAGTTTGCTAAGATGCGCAGTACTGATTGGCCAGCCGTATGCTAGTCTGATGTCGCGCATAAGACAACTGAAGTGAGTAATCGAGCTTTTCAGCATTACAAACGAGGAACGAAGACATTAAATATGATGGAGATATTCAAGAAGAAACGAGATGAAACAAAACCCAGGGCGCTACATAATAAACAAAAATAAAGTATTTACAGCATAAAATCCGGCCTAGCTCAACTTGACCTTAGTCTTGTACTTTTTATAAGGCGGCGACCACTTTAGGCAACATTTGTCGACGGTTATTGGGGGTCTCTTGTACTGAGCTATGAGCCTCTCCTCGACAAGGCGAGGAGTGACTATGATAACGTGCTGGCCCTTCCAGTATCTCACCATATCAAGCGTCCGTAGTGTACTGATGATGTCATCCTGTGTGATGCTCGTTTGTGTGCTGCGAATATAGCAAAGACCACATAAACAACGATGGCCTAACAACAAAAGCATAGTCGCAAGGACGGAGCCTTGTGCAACACATTTGCAAATATAAGTGGGTTTCGCGCTATGTTATAAGAGCATACGCGAAAAGGGCTGTGTTAGTCCAGATGGGGTTCAAATGCGATAAGAAGGGGTGAAAGGGTTACGTAAAAAACATGAGGCTTACGGAAATGTTTTTTGACTTTAGACGTGTTTAAAAGGGAAGGAAAGTCGACACGTCTTTGACAGTAGAAGGAAAAATAAGTTAAAAGGGTAAGGCAACAGGATTTCATACGAAGGATCATAGAGAGTGCGGAAAAATAACCGACCCGAGCGGGACTTGAACTCACGACCCTTGAAATCCTGTTGCTTTAACCTTTTCACTTTCCTCAATCCTATCCAGTGTTGGGGCTGCGATGGCCCTCCTGGTCTGGGCAGTCCTCTCTTATTCAGCAGGTCCCTTGCACTTTGCGATGAAGCTACGATGGCTCCCCTGTGCAATCGGTAAAAGAGAGTGACAGTGCGGATAAATGGCTTGGCCTCGAATGCTGGCTTGAAAGCATGACCCGATAGCTCAGTTGGTAGAGCACTTGACGTACAAAGTCAAGGGTCGTGAGTTCGAGTCCCGCTCGGGTCGGTTATTTTTCCGCACTCTCTATGATCCTTTGAAAAATAAGTTCTTCCAAATTAAACTATACATACAACGAAGAGACAACATAGAGACAATGCAGAGGCAACTTAGAAATTACAGCGAACCTTAAATCTTTGATCGACAAGATTCCTTTTTGCGTGCGCATGGTGTCCAGCAAAATCCATGTCCAGTAGCTCCTGTAACTCAGCTTACCCAGATCTGATAAAGGCTTCTCGGGTGAGCCAACAGTTTGTTCGATTTTGGACAGCTCATAGCCTAGGTGCAAAATTGAAGATCAAGCTACCGTATATTGGATGGTAATGACAATATCTTGATTGATTTGAACTGACATTAGCAGGATAGTCTGTGAAAGAGCTTACACGTAACTGTATACATAAGTTGGTTGCATATTAGTGTCTTTACTGAAATTTCAAAGGAGCGACAACGATTAAGGTTAACTAGGCTTTCCGCAACTCATGTCATTGGATTGTTTTGCCCAACATTCACATGGCTTCCAGAAGAGCCCGGGGCTTACATCTGTGCGAATAATAATAAGAATGACGCCCCCCTAACATTAAAAGAAGCCTCCCCATTATAAAGAGTATTTTTTCTTAAGACACAGACTTGTGCACAGGGGCGTGCCGAAGAAGGGGTGTGTGTGTGGGGGGGGGGGGGGCTTGTGCAGTACAAGTAACTTTTAGAGTATGCGAATGTTTAAGAGCTGTCGAAATACATAGCCAGCTACGAATCTAAAACCACGTGAGAGTGAGAAAGAGCGAATGATTGGCTGTATAACGACCAATCAGTGCCCACTTAAACGTTCTTGACGAACAAATAATTTAATTATGCGAGAACTCTAGTCCAGCTGTCCGCGCGACTTTCTATTTTTAGAGTTTTAAGCACTTACATACGTTAATTAGATGTGCGAAAACATGTAATGGAAACTCTTCCCACTGCAAACACACGGTCAATTTGACACCGTGGAGAATTATAGCTTTGAAGTTTATAGCAATTTTCTCAACCGTCAAAAAGTCAAAATACACAGAACACACAATAAGATATCAGATTTTGGTAAAACATCAGATTCATAGGAGTTCTCTATAATCCCTTCTTTGATAACTTCCCTTTGCAACAAATGACTTATCAAACTTCAAAACTAATTTCTGTAACGTTCAAAAGCGTCTTTCTTTCTCTACTATCCAGAATCATTTACTCAGCCTACAAAGAGCGTGGGCATTGCGAGGAGCATAGGAGAGTGGTAAATTGGCATCTGTTGGAAACATAAACCTTGCTAACAAAATCCTACGCTTTGTTTACGATTAAGAGATCCTAAAATTTGACAGCGTGAGCACCGATGGGATGCAATGAGGGGGTGGGGGCGTGGTAATGTTTTGGCCCCCTATATTCATGGTACAAGCTAATATCTAATAAAGTTTAAGATCGAGGACATAAATGACTTGAAAATGTTACTGTACTTGACCTCAATTGAACTATATGTCATTCCACCCTCTTGCCCAATGCTAACCAAAGCTTACAGACGACGTGAAACAACAAAACAAACATATTGGGCCTAATAGAATTCATTGTGACAGCGTAAAGTGGAAGCAAGTGATATTTACTTACTGAAAGCAATAAGAAACTTTCCGTATCCCTTTCTTTGGTAAGGAGGCAGGGTCAGAATACAAGCAACATTGTTTCCGTCCGGAGACTCCTTTTCCTACAGAAAAATGGCAAAAATTACAGGAATAGCAAAAATTACAAAAGTAACAGGAAATTACAAAAACAACAGGAAATAACAAAAGCATCAAGGAATTACAAAAACAACAGGAAATTACAAAAACAACAGGAAATTACAAAAACAACAGGAAATTACAAAAACAACAGGAAATTACAAAAATCAAAAAGTCAATTATCAACTCTTTGTTACGAAATCTAGCTGTGACAAGTTATGACCGAATCATGGGGCGACATGAATGGTAGGGTACACACCTTGGAGAAGTACCCAGCAAGATGACAACCATCTCGATCAACCTCGGTCAGGATGTAAAAGAGAAAAGGCTCCACGTCAAAGTACAGTGTCTTGTGGTCCAGAAACAACTTCGCCAACAGGCACATGTTCTGACAATAAATCTTTGGAAGGAAAACAGAAGGGCCTAACTTTAAGAGAAATCGACGCAAGCAACAATGCTTATATAACAAACATAGAATCGTGGCTCAGGCATGAACATTGCTATGAACAGGCCTAATAAGCACGTGATAACGAAACATGACGTCAGTTTTCAGTTGCTACAATGATGCAAGGTCTTCTGCCGAGAACTGCCTTCAATTTTGTTCAAAATACTAATAATAGCAGTATCAGTATACTATCTGAATGATGATAGAAGCATAGATCTAGTAAATAATCACAAATATATTAACTAGTTATTTGGTTTTCATTGATTACTGCATAATAAATCGCTTAGTATGTTAAAATCGATTAGTATAGAATACCAATACTGCCCTCGTCAGCAAATTTATTCTTCGATTAATCAGTATAAATAGTTCAGGGAGTCAGTCCGATTAGAGCAACAGAATACAACAGACAACGCGTCGTCTCTCTCTCTCTTGGCCTGGCTCCGTGTTCTCTTAGCCTGGCTCCGTTGCACGTTAAATAAGACAACTATGGCACGGATTTTCCATAGAGGCTGAGCAACGCAGTCGGTAGAAACCCATCTCAACTCGTTTCTACAGTGTTATTGAAAAAAAGAAGCCAATTTTCGACAAAAGACCTTGCAACTACGTGCTAACATCAGAAGGAAGCAGTTTATCAGAGGCGAGCAATGGGACATTGGCGGGAAAGTATCACCAGCAAAACAGCTGTTGACGTAAAACGAGCAACAGGGTTTTTCGATCCGATTGGACATAATCCAGGAGAAAACTCAAAATGCGACGGATTTGTTCGCATGTATTTAGAAATGAAGACATGTGCTTGTAAAGAAGTGAATCTATTATCCGCGTGTTCATAATTAACGTAACGTGACCTCAGAAAAAAGAACAACAAATTCCACAGCACTATCCATTAGTCTGTCAAGACATAAGCTTCGATGGGATGATGGTTTCACGCTCAGCAGCGTGGCGATAAATGCATCTGTTTTGCACGATTAACGTGGGCGTTATGGGGGCTCTGGAAAATGTTTTCCGCATAAAGATATTCACACAGTATACAGCAAAGCAACACATTTCGCGTGGAGCTCTGAGCAAAGGTAATCGAATGAAATATGATAACGACATTCCTTGACAATCTACTTTGCCATAAATCGTGGCAGATTTCCACAGACGATGCGGTATGACTCAAAAATAAGATTCAAGAGGAGATGTAATGACTCTAATTCTTAATTCTAATTTATAAAACACCTTTATATTTGTAGATGACGGTTTTTACTACTTTTCGTCAGGCAGATACTTAATATATAAATCTGTATGTTCATTGACATGTTATTAGTATGCAAATATTAATACTAGCATTGCATTATCATTATTACTATTATCATTATTATTATTATGACTCTAAGAGCAGCAGTCAACATGCTGGCAATGCAAATTATCCACAGCTCTCCAAATTGGGATCTTAGTTTTCTAGCTAGAAAAGAAATGTTCCCTTCAAAATAACACAGAACAGTGGAATCAAATTTTCGCATACTTTGTATTCGACACTCCTCAGGGTGTGCAAATGTCGGAAAAAGAACCGAAAGTTGACAAAATAAATCGAAAGCATCTGCGGATCGAAAGCAATAGACGGTTGTAGAGGAGCATCCCCAAGGCTTGGGGAAAAAGTGGAAAAGTCATGTTTAATGGAAAATAAGCTATACTCTAAAAGTGACATGAGATGACATAGTGAAAGATAAAGCCCCGAAAGAGCACGATTGAGAAACTAAAAAGGGGGAAGAAAAGAATGAGAGAACACGGGAGACTCAAAGAAGAGGATTTTTAAGACACCAGGAAAGAGAGCATGAAAGACGGCTAACGGGCTAGCACGCAAATTAGCACGAGAGGACACGAGAAACACCATTGAAGAGGTTATCGAAGACACCATAAAAGAGAGCATGAAAGATGGCTAACGGGCTAGCACGCAAATTAGCACGAGAGGACACGAGAAAGAGCACTGAGGAGGACATCAAAGACACCAGGAAAGAGAGCATGAAAGACGGCTAACGGGCTAGCACGCAAAATAGCACGAGAGGACACGAGAAAGACCATTGAAGAGGATATCGAAGACACCATAAAAGAGAGCATGAAAGATGGCTAACGGGCTAGCACGCAAATTAGCACGAGAAGACACGAGAAAGACCACTGAAAGGGATATCAAAGACATCATGTAAGTGGTCAGAAAAGAGAGCACGCAAAACAGTACAGTTGTGAAATGTCGCGGAAAACATGTGGGTACCTTAAAGATGATCAGAACGCCAGTGGCAACAGATGACGAGAATTTTAGTAACGTGTAACTAAAGAAATGTCCACGTAATAAATGCATCAACGATGACACGATAAAGAATAGGAAACATCAAATAGGACTGAAACTTGTGCAGGGAAGTAGAGCAGCAGTGATATAAATAGAATGCCTTTTTTCAAACAGCGATTTTAATGAAAACAGCTGCGAGTCGAAGAACGTAGGCCAAAGTGCGAACACCCACCTGCCCAGGCGATGAACAGCGGGTCCAATAAAACACGTTCCCACATTGGAGGCTGATTTGCGTGGGCTACCGCTACTTAGCAATTGAAACCCTTGCAAATGAAAGTGGTTGCGGAGGAGGAGTTCCAATCTACCAACACATAAAGCGCCAAAAAGCTTCGGGTTTCATGGTCATTAAGCATCAAAACTAACGAGCTCCACTAAATTTGGATTTTACGGCTTTGAAAGGTTGTGAATTTCACCATCGAGGATTGTCGTTAATGTTATTCAAGTCCCTTGACTGCCAAGGATTATACGAACATTTAAACAGAAATTCACATCAAACATATAAACCTCCCCTGTATGTCTATTGAACATTTAACAAAGCTTATAATGATGGTTACTCGAGGTGGGAAATTACTTTGTTACGTTGACTGCAAAAAACAGATATAGAAAATGCGATATAAACAGTTTATGATTACCTTGTGCTCCCTCCCGTCCACTTCAAATACAGATATTCGTCCTTTTCTGTAGATCTCTTTACCCGGAGGCTGTCTGTGAGGGCATGTTTTCTAGAATAAATGAATAAATTCAGATGTACAGAAAACATCGACGAAAAATTTCCGTGTTCCTGAGGACAGTCTAAAAACAGATAGACGCAAATCAACAATTATGGGAAAAACTCATAAAGTGAAAACATGATTATTTATCAGCTTTTGAGATCCAAAATACAAAACAACGAATGATGAACATATTTAAAGAAAAATCCTGAAATATCCGATACGACAAATTTTGGGGAGATCCTTCACAGTAACAGGGGAGTCAAAATTTGCACAGTGCCACGCAAAGACAACGTAGCTTTGTGACTTGAAAAGTCTTTGTTCTGAGGTTTTATATGAAAATTAATGGTTTTGAATTTTAGGATTTTGAAAATATGATTTTGAAATTTAGGATTTTGAAAATTTATTTCGCTAAGCAGAGGTTGAAAATTTTTGATGCCGCATAATCAAAACGCTATTCATTCCCAACATTGAAACAGAAAAGATTTGCTTATAAATTCAAACAATGAAAGCCGTGCAAATTCAGAACGAGTCACCTTTGATTAAAAGATTACTGTAACTTTTTTCAAAACAAAAATTAATTTGATTTTGGCAGGGCTGAAACTTCTTTCACGGCTCGCTAATAAGTTTTCACACCAAAATTAATTAGATCGTCAGCAACTGCTAATGTAATTAAGAATCAAGCAATAACAAGAATTGGAAGAGAAAACAGTGTAAGATTGATGTAATAAAGATAGCCGCTGCCCGTTGACAATTGATAGCCTTTTCATAGAGCGAAAGGGGAGGGGGGCATGTGTCAAATGCTAGCCAAATTTGATAAAAATGGCATGAAACTCATGCGGGTAGTCTGCATTGGTTCTCTGAAGAGCTCAGCACTATTTCTACTATTCTTGTGGTATACAAAGTGTAGTGAATCCATCCAAGGTATTTAACCACTTGCTTTTTATCATTTAAAGCTCCTATTGGGTCAATGTGTTCTGTTATACCTTTAGGCAATCGTTAACAGCTCTGAACCGTTCAGGTTTGGACAGAAAGCTATGACAACTCATTTTCTAGTTTGAAAAGCGCTGACATTACAATTAGAAACACGGAAATAATGCCATTAAGGTTTATAGTGTCAGCATCATGAACAATGGAGAGACATGTTTTTATGTTAACATGAGGGTTACCTTAAATTGAAACTAAAATTAACCACCAAAGCTGTTGAATGACAAAGATAACAAAATTCAAAAACACCCATAGTAGCAAGCATTCCTCTAAACACCAGAGCTAAGATCTTGAACACCAGAAAATCAATTAAAAGTCAACTTTTATTTTGAAAATCAATATAAACAAAATCTTTGTCTAAGTAGTAAACTTACATTCTTCAAAATATATCTCTCCAGCAGAATGGATATGTTGTGGTTTGATTACTTTTTGGCAAAAAAAGCTTCTTACCTGATGATGGTGATATGTCTTTTCCAGTTTCATATACTTTGCGCAATATTCGCAGATAAACAGTTTTGCTTGCTTTCCATACTCATCAGGAAAGGGTGAGAAATACCAAGTGTCAATCTCGTACTTTCCGATCTCAACTTTGTCCACATACTTGATACGTGTGATCTACAAAAATGTCAACTGAAGCTCAGTGTTAAAAACAATAAATCAAATTCATAATAACCTGAATAAGAACAAAACTGTATATTTTTGGGAGCTCTGAAGAGTTGAGAAAGAGAGAGTGCTCCCAATGATATTGAAATAAAAATGAAGAGATTTTTAAGTAAATATAACTTTTTTAATCTTCGAAAGTAACTTACAGCTTCATGTTCCTTTTCCAGTGCAGCAGTTGTTGGGTCCATTTCATCATAAGACTTTTACGAAAAAGAAGGAAATTCGGTCAGAATAATGTAATTAATAGAGTTTTTAAGTGTTATGTCACTAAAAACCAATTTTTAGGATTTATGAATTTTAACCATGCTATGCAAAATTGGTGAAATATGCCTAAAATTGGTTGAGATATGACCAATGAAGATTTGAAATTTGCTCACAAATCACTGTTGTTGTTGCTCTGTTTGTGAAGTTATGAACAGAGACTAAAACAAATGTTTAATGGGCAAAGAGCCAGTACACATTTGACCATATCTATGCCAATTTGTAACACAACTGACTAACTTTGCCTATTTACAGGTATTTTGTGATGCTCTTTCAGGTTATGCGATCCAAATTCAAAAATTCCAAAATATAGATTTTTGTGATGTCATCACTTTAGTACTCTTTAACATAGATTTTTTTTGTGTGAACAGTTATGCCTGCTATTTATTTTACCGTTTATCATTTTTTTCAGATATTATTTTCTGATAGCTTTAATTTTATTCTAAAGCTCTTTTGCCTTTTAATCTTATTTTGCCTGAAAAATTCCAGAAGAATTGTGTTCATCAGTTACTTGACTTACCTTCTGAACATGGTTAAATTCATCATGCTTTCTTTTTTGGTTTCTTGTAATTTTTCTGTCACCTTGCTCAGCTTCTGTCAAACTCTCAGATGGATTCAGTCTTGCTTCATCTTCAGACACAACTTTATCAACACAATCTTCACTAACCCACTCATCAAGCCTTCGATTGACTGCAAACAAGAAAGTATTATGTACAAACATACAGAGCTTGATTCAAGAAGAAACAATATTTGTAGCAATGAAATTGGGGATAGCACAGTCCTTTAGAGGAAAACACTAATAAAAAATAAACAAACAAATATGCTACTTTTTATCAAGCTAGCTGGCACTTACATTTAGTGCTCTTGTTTAAAAAGTTAATCTGAGAAGGCAATGTGCTAGGATGTACAGTAAATATCATATAGATACAGGCCTCTCTGTTAGCATTTTAGTCTCGCCTTGTTAAGGAGCATGTTTTACCAAAAATATATTCACGTAAAAGTAGGCAGAAACAGCATGTTTTCGCGTGCAAATACTTTGTATCTAGAAATCTATAAACAAACTACTTAATTTGGGTGACTGTGTTGAAATCCAATTATAACAATCAAGGATCAAGATGACAGTTTATTGGTTATTGACAGGAATTATAATCAAGAGGTGTTTTGTTAACTTGGCAATAACAATTTCCTCGAAAGGGGGATTGAAAGAAGCAACGGTTTATTTAGATATCAATCGATTTCAAATCCCCAAACCTATTTGTATAATAATTAACAAGGAGCGGATTTAAATGGTGCTTGTAAACCAGACGCGTAATTTATTGGAGCGTGCAGAGGCGTGTGCGTGTGATTGTGCGCCTTAAACGAAGAGGCCTGTAGATAGATAGATTCAAATTGCGGATTCTAAGTTATAAGTCTCAGATATTTTTGCAAACTTAGTTAAAGAATCACAGTTTAAACTCAGTTTGCTAAATTCCACTTACATCCTTCATAGTGCACATAATACTCTGTTTTATTGTCACTTGAGGTCCTTGCCTGAATGACATCAGCAGGATCTAAATGAAAGCAATGGACAATTTTTGAAAATAATATATCACAAATGAATCATTTCAAGTGCAAAGAAATAGATGCTTATAATCTAGTGTACTATTTACAAATAAAAAGCTACATAATGAACCGAAATCCAACTCACTTCTTTACACAAGACTCATATAACTTGCCATTAATAAATTTATCTAGAGAACACAACACAACTAAAAACAAAAAACCAACTTATTTTTTTTCTATAAAGTTATACTTCAATATATACATTACCTTCTCTAAGGCATTCCTTATATGTGCAAGACAAGTTAGCATATTGCTCTTTAATATCAAAGAGTATAGGATATTTTATGTTTTCTTCTGTAGATTTGACATCAGACAAAATTCTGCAGTTTTCTGATACTCTCTTCAATTCTAATAACAGAAGCCCTTTTGCCCAAGAAAAGAAGGGTATTGACTTTCACTTTCTCTCATTCTGTCTTGATTGCAGTTATGTGTTGTGAATTGGCAGGTCACACTCGCGTGTCATCATAACAGACAACTCTTCCAATTCATAATCGATTATGAAATGATTAATCTCAAACCTCATAAATACCAAGTGAACATTGCTAACGTTATCACAGATATTTACTTGAAAATAAATTATGCTCTTTGTGCTATGTATAAAAATAAGGCCAAATTGGGCTTGGGTGCAGTATTGTACGTTAAAGAACATAATAAGCATCTGTTTAGGCCAATACATACACCACGATCCATCTGCCCTTCTCACGACTGTGTGGTCTCCTGGAGAAAGCTTCGAGTCCCTGGTAGAGCTTTTGCGCCTGCCAGGGTGCTTAGGCTCATCTTGAGATACTCTGCGCACCTCCTTCGGTGTATTATTTTCGGTATTTTTACCCTCATCTTTGCTGCCCTCGGTTGCGTCGTGTTTCATCATCTCCCCCACCATTTTGAATGCGCAGGCACGTTTGCTCCTCCGCACAATTCTTCGAATATGGGAGTTCTGCTGTTTTGTTAAATTACTGTAAAAACGGAACTTACTCGCCTTAAAATCAAATATAACGAAGGGAAAAAGAGAAGAGGGCTTGTTCTTAAGAGAGATGAACGGTACTTCAGCAAACTACTTAAGATTGCTAGAAAATTTTGGATTATTCTCTTGAAGATCTGGCTAATATTTACTCTGATCTGAAGAGCTACTTTAGTACCTTCAACTTGGCCTTATAAATGCACAAAGCCCATACAGCTATAAAGAATATAGAATAAAGCCTTCAAATGTTGAAATGGCTCTACCAAAATGAAAAAATATTCCTTTTAGGCAGACTTTCTCACATTATCCCAATATTATCACAGTTCAATTTTAAATGACCTCTGAAACAGTTTGGCGCTATGTTAAGATGGGTGCTCATAGAAAACGAGGCTTTATCGTAGACTTAAGGATTACATCTTTAGTAGTATCCTAAAAGCGAAGATATTTGTGTCTTCATTTATCTAGGTCCTTCAATTTATGGCTTAATGGCTTCAAGCGCATGGCTTCAAGTAAACCTTAACTTAGAAAAAGTACATAGCCTCTCAGGGAGTGATCAGTTTGAGGCAGATTGCCTTGGACTCAGAGGCAGATGCAACCAGCCAAGGTAAAATGTAAGAGCAACAGCAACAACAATAATGGTTTTGATGACGTCAATATGACGTCATTCCGCAACCTCGGCAATTTTGCACACGGTACGGTATCGGTACGGTATTACGGTATCGAAAGCACGGCAAAGAAAACAAATTTAAATGACAAGGTTGAAAAGTTTAACACCATTTTTTTATATCATTACTAGCTCAAAATATTTATAAAACTGCCTGAATAAATCTAAAGACAACCAATATTAGTCTTCTTTTCTAATACATTTTTCAAACGCAATAAATCGTAATGTTCAAAAACGGGTTCTGATCATTCAACAAGTTAAATTCATTCATCATCGGTTCATTCAACAATTTAATTCCATATACAGCTAATTTATTCTCGCAAATTTACAGAACTATAAGACCATAATACTGTGGCTGCGAGGCGGTCGCTGCGAGGATTTTATCTGCGAGGCAGTATCAAGATGCTAGATGAATTGTAACTGTTGTGTGTTCCGATCCACACTGAACAAACTTCAACTACAAGAAATTCTAAAGAAATATCTTTCCCTGCAACTTTTTAAGTATTTCCCATCTAAGCCTGAATACAAAGATGAAAGGCGTCTGCAACCCCTTATATAATAACACAAATATTATATACGCATATAAACTACACTTCATAATTAGAGAACAAAAATCTTTTTTAGAAACCCCGAAAAACAGAAAAAGTGCATAAAACAAAGAAGTTTGATTGTCACTGCATACGGTCAATACATGGAATGTAGAGAAGGCTTTTGGAAATGAGAAAAACTGTAGGAGGAGATATTTCTCTTGACTGCGATTATAGGGATTACAGTAGTATATCTGTTGCTGATAAGGACGAAGGAAACTGTAAAAAGAGAGGATTTTGACGGTTTACAGAGGGAGGCCTATGAGCGAACGGGTTTAGAGCGTGGGAGTGGATCAGATGAATTGGAAAGATAGGCATTTTTCTAGCGAGCTCGGGATTTAAAAGTTCAGAGAAGAAGACACGAGAGAAGGATTTCCGATATAATTTGATTAGAAAGTGCTCTTTACTTGAAAAAGAGAATGTTTTCTTTGTTTGAAGAAATAATTGCCAAGATAGGATAACAGCTGAAATTTTAAATGTACAAAAACAAGAGCGACACTACATCGTTCTTTAAATGTGTTTGGCTAAATAATAACTAAAAGTATAATAATTACCCTCCAAATAAACTTTGTAGACCTTAAAGAATTAGGCTTAAACAATTTAGAATAAAAATAAAATTCTAATGATGTTATTCAGATTATTGTTTCGATATTTAAAATCCCAAATTACTTTAGAAAAAAGTTCTAGGTAATGTGTTGGAAAAAACTGGAAACAATAAATTGATAATTTGCAAAAACACAAACTTTATCGACTTTCCACCAAAGCTCCTTGCGTGAAAGTAAAATATGGTCGGTGGGGAAAAGGGTAAGAAAATATGAAGGAAATAAATTGAGATAATCTGGCTATAATTTCGAAGAAAGGGGAAGGATGCCTTAAACGCATACAAATCTTAAAACTGGAGTTTGTCGCTGCATACAACCCTTTGACCGAGGAATCAAAGGGCCTATGATGAACAATGATGAAATGTAATACTAAAAGCCTAATGATAATGGGTGTGAAACGACCAGCGCGGGACCACGGCTTTCAGCCCTTAACCCGCGAGCCATAGACCCTAAAAAACCTCTAACATTTATAACGAGACTGCATCCTGGTTTATTCCTATTTCAACTTGCCTATTTCTATCTATGCTTCTTTTTAATCTTAAACTTTCTTTTCATTCTGTATTTATGCGCAAACTCTTGAAAACAACAACTTGAGATTATTTCCCTTGGTAGGAAGAATTATAGATCTTGCTTGCTGCAATATCCAATTCAAAATGTTTGTCAGGCGGGAAAAGTTCTTGATTGGTGAGAAATCCAGCTTTGATGCGCACAAAAATTGATGCAACTAACCAGGATACAAGGAACCAAAGTTGGTTAAAGAGAAGCACCGTTTGCAGCCTCTGTTATGAAGTGACGTTCTACTTACCAGTCCTCTTAGCGGATGGCGCATAGCTCAACGAACCGAGTTTTGTAAACTGGGCACTAATAACTAACTTATTGTCCTGCTTTTGATTGACGTCTTACAGCCTCGCTTTGCAGCAGCCTCGAAGTGTCAGGGTATGTTTGTCTGTTCATTGGGCTAAGCTACTCGTGAGATATGCTGCGGAAGTGAACCAGGATTACCAAATCCACCATTGGTCCCTTCATGATTTCTTTGGACAGCTCTTTGTGGCTCATAGTTAGAGCATTGCGACCATTGACTGACTGTATGTACTGTCGCACCTGTAAAAAATAAACCAAATAGAGGCTGGAGCCAAAAAGAGGTGTATGGAACAGGGCCTTCAATATTAGGCCACAGCTACTTTGAACGACAATGACATAAAAACGCGAGTCTTAATATACTATGCGATACCAAAGTTGCAAAAGAAAGTGAAAAATGCAGCTGGCACAACACAGACACTGCTATATTTGAGACTCATATTTTGAGACTTATATATTTCAATTAAAAGTTAATACAAATATGCATTATCACCCATCATTAAGTGATACACGCTGCGAAGATTATTTCGAAAAGAAGGAGCTGAAAAACGGAGTGGCATCAAGAAAGATGGTATAGAAAAATTACCCAGGATGAAAATCTATAGCTGGAAATTTCTTGAAGCCGCCATACAAAATTAACGAAATTAAAAGGCAGCTCTACCAGGATCGTTTCTTAGTCTACTGCTTATCAAAAGAATGATTCAACTACTGAATGTCTAAAAGCAAAATGCCTTATGACTAATGCTAAATCTGCATATGAATACTTTTTCCAGAATCTTTTACTTCTCCTCTGACTCCAGAATAAAAAAGTAAAAAAGCACATACACAAAAACGACAGATTCATGGCTAGTTTTTTAAGAGAAATCTACAGATGGGTACTTCCTTGCTTTATTTCAGTCAAACATCCTCACCTTGAGACCGGCTGAAGCAGCTGGACCACTTGGATCGACTGTCTGTACGTAGCAAGGACCATCACCCCGAACAACAAAGCCATACCCAACCGAGTCACTCACAATCTAAAATAGGAGCAACATGCTGTAAGAATATACAAAGCAAACTTGAAATGCACTTCTCTGTTGTCTAAGTAATACCATACTTCATGTAAATTCGTTTAAGATAAAATATAAAGGTAGTTTTATTCAGAGTATGTTCACCCGCAAAAGTATAACTATAGATGAGCAAAAATTTAACCCGGTCCGGCACGTGATATGATTGGTGTATTTGATTGGCTTACAGTTGGCCAATCAACAACCTCAAACCGCACACCTAGCTGAAAGGTCAACGAAAAAAATCTCTCTCTGCTACAACGAGTTTGAAGGCTCTGAGGAAATTATATGACGTTTTTGTTTTCAGGGGTTCTAAGGGGAAGAAACTTTAAAGGGAATGGAAGCATATTCTAGTGGCTCCGAGCCAGCAAGCTTAAACTGTCAATCAAGCACCAACCAATCAAAAGTGTTCATCTACCATTTCACGTGGTCATTTTTACTGTAGATTGCGCACGATAGGCCTGCGAATCTACTGCACGTGCTCAGTTCCAATATGCAACACTGCGCAGGCTGCGTTCTATTCACTTTTAGAAAATGTTTCATTTCCTTTTAATTAGTTGTGTAGCGTGCAGTGTCTGTGATTGATCTTAGTCTTGTTAACAAGTGTGTATTGTCTTACGTCAATGTGTTGTTTCCGTTATTGTGGTCACGTTCATTGTTGTAGACTGACGTATTACTGTTGATTGTCATCTCCAATTATACTCAGTGTTATATTCAGTGTGTTTCGTGACCATTAAGTCAGTCTTGTTTGAAATTGATTGAAAATACATTGATCTATCAACTACGCCGTCGTCTTACTTTGCTTAGGCCTTCGGGCCTAAGAACTCCATCTTCCTCCACGCTACCAAAGAACCCAGATCCTTTACACTTTACACTTTACACTGTTATAGACTTTAAGTGGCGATCTTAAAGTTTTGTGGTATTTTAAGATTATCAAGTACTTCCTTTGAGAAAAAGCGATTTTTCGAAAACAAGGAGAACAGAAAAAAAGAAACAGGCAAGTAAAAATCGGTGTAAACTAGCGGTCGAAAAGTGACTTGAAACTATGAAAACTGGAAGAAAAGATCCTTGCCCTCGCAACATATTTTCACTGCCGTCCTTACTTAAAATTATTCATTCGGTGTACATTTTGAAAGAAAACTAGTGGACAATTCCAACTAATATTATCAAGCAGATAAAAGTTCTACGCAAGGCTTCTTCGTAAAGAAATGGCATCAAGGAAATGGAGAACGTACTCTTAGATTCTGAGGCACGTAGGGACTCTTTTTGCCTGTCAACTCTTCGGCCGTTAAGTGACGCAGAACAACTATAACAAAAGCAAGGTCATCACAACAATATCATCAAACAGAGGGGTAATATTATAAAAATCTGCAAATCCACCATCTTAACACATTCTTTATGATTGGTCACAATGCTATCGTTTGCTTGCTTAAAATGTTATACTACCAATAATATACATTACAAAAATTCTTCTAAATTTACATTACAGGACAACTAAAAATAAATACTGCGTGCGTTTGTGCGTGCATGTGTTTAACATTTTGCAGAGGAACTAGAGCTTCTTATCGCACCTGGTTTTAGCCCTGATCGATGCAAAGAGTCCCCTTCTTCCTCTGACGATCTTGATGACCTGTCTTCGCTAACATAAGGCTCGTTCTTACCTGCAAAAAATAACCCTCAGTAAACGGTGGTCAAGTCTTAGCAAATCAGTCTCAGAATCCCATAACCCAAGAATAAACAGATCATGGCTTTAGACAACTAAACCAGCATATAGAGGTTGAATCCAGATCCAAATAATGATCAGATAATTAAATTGGGTTAAAAATTGGGTCGAATCAGTATTACAATATTTGCAATCGAAATGGAATCTGAAAGAATCCGTTGGTTTGCGTACGTTATTTTCCAACGTTAGCATACTCTGAGAAGTGTCGGACGAAAAAGTACTTTAAGTATGCAAAAACTAGATCCGCTTTTTATTGTCATTGTGAAGTTTAGTACCGCAAAGCACTTGTTCCCAACTAGAATAACACATATGATTAGAAATACACAGACGTTGTCACATTGTGTTTCCGTGGTGTTTGAACCGGATGCTGAGGTGACCATCAATACACCAATTATCACTATTACACAAAGGCAAAACACTTACCGGACCAAAGCTTGTGAATATAATGTTGCTGGCCCGGACTTAATCCAAGTCTCTCCACTGCATCAGCAAGAAGCTTTTGTCCGTACGTGTCTTCTTCGAGGCTGACTCCAAGTGCTTTGTAGAGAGGCGTACAAGGTCGAACGTCAAAAACGAATTGATAGACAGTTTCGTCATTTTTAAACTCTATGCCACCTTGAACTGCAAAACAAACACGAATATCATCATTGAATATTTAGTCATCATTGAATATTTAGTCATCATTGAATATTTATTCATCATTGAATATTTATTCATCATTGAACATTTAGTCATCATTGAATATTTAGTCATCATTGTATATTTAATCATCATTGAATATTTAGTCATCATTGAATATTTAGTCATCATTGAATATTTAGTCATCATTGAATATTTAGTCATCATTGAATATTTAGTCATCATTGAATATTTAGTCATCATTGAATATTTAGTCATCATTGAATATTTAGTCATCATTGTATATTTAATCATCATTGAATATTTAGTCATCATTGAATATTTAGTCATCATTGAATATTTAGTCATCATTTAATATTTAGTCATCATTTAATATTTAGTCATCATTGTATATTTAATCATCATTGAATATTTAGTCATCATTGAATATTTAGTCATCATTGAATATTTAGTCATCATTGAATATTTATTCATCATTGAATATTTAGTCATCATTTAATATTTAGTCATCATTGAATATTTATTCATCATTGAATATTTATTCATCATTGAATATTTAGTCATCATTGAATATTTAGTCATCATTGAATATTTAGTCATCATTGAGTATTTAGTCATCATTGAATATTTAGTCATCATTGAATATTTATTCATCATTGAATATTTAGTCATCATTGAATATTCAGTCATCATTGAATATTTAGTCATCATTGAATATTTATTCATCATTGAATATTTAGTCATCATTGAATATTTAGTCATCATTGAATATTTAGTCATCATTGAATATTTAGTCATCATTGAATATTTAGTCATCATTGAATATTTATTCATCATTGAACATTTAGTCATCATTGAAAAACATGCTTATAGCGCATTTTATAAAACAGCTAAACAAGAGGCCAAGTTTTTCTGCAAATAATACAGCAGTAAATCAACGACTGACTATTGCTTAGGCAAACTACTGCTCCAATAGAGAGGAAGACTGCATCTTTTAGGATCTCTATGTGAAATGAATCTAATGAAAGGATCTTGCCATCTTTTCAATTGACTCTGTGAATGGAGGAGATCTGTATAAAGACAAGATGGGCAACAATGCTACAATGCTACAAGGCTCATGATTTTGCTTTCAACGTTTAACTGTCTACAAGATTTACTGCTCCAAACCAGTTAAAATAGTTTCAATCTCTAGTGTCTGGCATTGTCCAAGATGTGTTTCAAATGATAAGTGGAGTAGAAATTACTGCAAATTTAAAAATAGTCTAGCTTGACCAGATACTGACCATTTTGTAGAATGCCAACTTTCATTAGTTGGTTACCAACGTCAGTTCCTTCAGATGGACTCTCTACTTCACTGTTGTCAACAAGCCAAGTTACCAGCACCGATCCAGTGAAACAGTGGTTTTGTTTGCCTTTTTGTTTACTATTGTTTGAAGTTAAAAAATTATTTTCTGTTGCACAGATCCTGAAATTAGATGAGCAAAAAGTTAGAGAAATCATCTTTAAGGTAAGATTTTGTCAAATTTGATTATCAGATTTTGTCCGATAATCAAAAATCTGACCGGGTAAGAGGGGAGAGTGCACATCAAATTCCACTTTTCAAGAATCGAACATGTTCTATTCAATTCAACAAAATCGAAAGGTGAATGAATGAAATTCCTTCTCGCCTACGCTGCTACATCATCTGAATTGCCATGTTCCACACTGTTTTTATCTTTTTACAGTCATTTCTTCATCCTTTAAATAGTGATAGCTCCAGCGATATCTGAAGTAACATTTACTTTCATTTTAAAAACAAAATTGAGATTTTTTACTGTTCTGTTTTCGATAACACCTTATCAGAATTTGACCAAATCCGACCGTGTACAAGAGGCTTTAGGCCCATGAGACAATCAGCAAAATGTTAACAGATGAATTGCTTTGAAACAGTACATATAGATAATCATTGTCCAGAAGGAAAATCAAGCTGTCTCTAGCCACTTACAAATACAATTGGCTGGGCAAATAATGAAACATCCTTGTATTTATAATGAATTTCAAAAGGTAAACAAAAAAGCACTGTTCCTCCATTTGCTCTTACAATGCTTTAGGTTACATTAGACAATGCACATCGGCTTTAGGCAAAGTGAGTGTTTATCTTGCTCTGTTTTCAATATAAATTCAACATCAATTGAATTACATTTAATCCAGTGGTACTGATAACAAAAACATTATTGGGAAGGCAAAAACAAAAGTACATTGAAACTATGCCACCAAAAACAAGAACAATTTTAGCTGGTTAACCCTTGTATGCTGTTTGACTATTGTAGAGCTTATTAAAGAAAAGGGTTCAGAAATAGAAAGTATAGTTAATAGCGTTGTCATAGATTGTTGGTATTGTCATTGGGACACAATAGCAACCAGCAGCCATAGTTAGCAGTAGCTGTAATAACTAGTAGCTTTAGTAGCCAGTACTAGTAACAACAACCAAATAACCAAATCACTGTTTGTTTGGGGCAGCTTTGCGTACAATAATACAACAAAATGACTCTTTATTTGCCAGCCTGGATCTAATATTCCTTTGATAAAAAAATACACTTGGCTAAAAAATGAGGAACTGGTACCTCTGGTGTAGCTTGATTCCTCTACTATAGATTTCAAGCTCTGGTTCAATGAAAAGTGTGCCATCATCAACTCGGAACTTGTAGAATAGGTATTCATCTTTAAAAACATGGTCATCACATACTGTAATGAAAATGGAACAGATCATAACCACAACTTCTACATCAAATAAAATAAACATCATTGAATATAAAATATGGTAGAACCAAATGTAAACTGCAATAATATTTTGAATCTGGGGACAGTTCCATTTTATGTATACTCAGCTAGAGGAAACTAGGGTTAATGCTTATTTATGTACAAATCTTCTTGTTCCAAAGATGGTGTTTACCATGAGGTATGTTATGATGTATACTCAATTTCAAAAGTTGATGTGCCATATAGGGAAGTTCTGAGAAGAGATGGGGCTTTTTGCCAACATTTCAAGAAGTCAATCCTTCAAATTTCTAAGCATAACAACTCTTTAGCTACACAAATGACACTTTGGCAGAGTTTTTTATACCAATACAAATTTACAGGGTCATTCATTCAATGCTGATTTGCCTTAAACTGGAGCAAACAGTGTTTTGGTTTAAAGAGAGGTTGGAACTACCAAAAATTACACAACGGCCATGAACCAAATGTTTACACATATTAATGACAGAATGGTTGGAATGGCTGGAAGGTAGCTTTTTCTAGTTTGCCTCTTGGTTTTCCTTTTAATATCATCAATACCCCCTACTAACCATGGTGTAGCACCCCATTGTCTTGTAGCAACCTCATGCACTTAACAGCATTTTCTCTGCTTGTTGCCTCCTTTGTTTTACCATCCAATCAACTAATTCGCTACCAACAGTGCAGCATGAGTAGGTCTTGAAGTGGTATCTTCTGTCTGCAATCAACCCAGCTTCTTCATGCATGCGAAGGCGTAGTTGCTCACCAACAATCAGAATTTGGCCTGGGGCTCTTGACATCTTTCAAAGAGATCTATTTCGAAAAGGAAAATAAGAAGTTATAACACAGGATGAGAACCAATCACAGATCTGTAGAGTGACTTTATCCTGGATCATCACTATGGAAATCTACAAAGTTAATGCTTTATAATGAAAGTGCTGCCGTCTTCTATGGTTGAGATAAGGTCAGATTTATTCAAGAACTTTTTGGCAATGATTGAAACCGACTTCATCAAAACTTTTGGTGATGGCAAAAAGTCTGTGATGAGGCATGGCTTAGCGAGCCCAGTTTCTGTATCTTTCAAATGTTTCATGAGTTCAGTTCTTGTAGGGAGGTGTCAGTTCTTTTAGGGAGGTGTCAGTTCTTTTAGGGAGGTGTCAGTTCTTGTAGGGAGGTGTCAGTTCTTGTAGGGAGGGGTCAGTTCAAGGAGAGTGTAAAATATGGGACATGACTACAGACTACAATTTTCCAAGAATTTTGTGAAACCACAAGTACGAATTTTTAATATCTCAATATTTCAGTATAATATACTTTGAGCTAGGTGTCAGTTGATAAAGAGGAATTTTAAGGTACAAATGGAACAGAAACAACCCTTTTGTTTACTGGCTTAGGAGATCCATTTTTTTCATACGAATTCTTATTCATCGCTCGCCAGTGAGAAAATACCTGTGTTAAATTGAGATTTTCGGTTCTCTAGTTAATATGGTTATTTAACGTCTTAAATGTGCAAAACTCAAATCGACATGAAGAAAAGTAAAAACTTGTCAATACATACTTTAAACTTTGCAACACAAAGGTGGAGGATAGTTCAAAACGATAATGAAAGTTTTCAATTTACCTTTTTATCGATAACGAAAATGTAACAAACGTTGAACCAAAGGGAGATTTGAATTGTTTTGGCGAATCTTTCAGAACTTGTCTCGGCACGATCTCAAAAGTAACCCGAAAACAATATCACGAAGTTTGAATTCGGCAAAGAAGTGATGTCTCCGAGTCGCTCACGGCCAGCCGTTTGAGAGAAGAAACATCCAGATAAAGTTAACAATGTACATCAAATGTTTGTTATAACTTGTCTTTACTTCATCGAAAACAAAGCATTGGCAGAGACTTAACCTCAGAAATGTACCGGGTCTCAAAACCACTCGCTCGAATTTGTGACAACATGCGTACTGTTTCAAGTGAAATTTGATCCTGGGGGATCTCCTATATGACACGTGAGGTCTTCCAAACTGCTACTATCTTTCTGTGAAAATGAGTGCTTTAAAACTCCTTTTTGGGACTTGCAGGGCACTGTAGAAAGACGTTGATATCCATTATACAGCAGATGATAACAGAAAAGATTTTAGGCCCCAACTGTGAACTTGTCAACAGAACAACAACAACAGTCTTTAGTGATGTCACAGATGCAACACGTGTGTATGAATGGAGTCCAGGTTAAATTTCCTTTTCGTGCAAACATTAAGTAAAATATGGTTTATAAATATGATACAGGGGTGAAGTCAATCCAGGGGCTCCTATTGAGCCAGATGCAAGATATCGCGTCAACCTTTTTGATAATTCATAAGAAACTCAAATTACTGTATACATGCGGGTCACGGATAGATAAATAACAACCAGTTTCTATTTTAACGCCGCCTAGTCCGACCTAACACCTCCAACAAGCCTTACTAGAATCTCGAAAAATTGACAATTCGGGAGAACTTTGGACTTTGAAAGGAAATAATCACTTGATCTTCTGCTAGTACTGGCGCTTAAAGAGTTTAAATGGGGATTAAGGCTGTGCTCTGATATAGCTTTTGTTCGTCTCTGCTTGTAAATAAAAAATCACTCTTAGTAGCCCCCATGATACCACTTAAAGGCTAGGATTTGTATGTACGTTTGATTAATTTTGAAATGGAAGTCCTCCGATAGAAATACCCAGAGTCTGCATGGAATATGCTATGAATAATAGGAAACATTACCATGGAGAGAGGATATGGAAAGTTTAGCACCATAATCGACATCTTTAAAAGTTGAAGGCAAATGTTTTGGGGCTCTAAAGTTAATTCTGGAGCTAGGAATGATTCTACCATGTTACCTTCTCAAATACTTTTACTGCTTGTTTGGTTTAATCGGTTTAATTTTAACCACATTTACTATCTTCCATAACCCGATAAACATTTGAACTGCACTTAGAAACTACGATCGCTTTTGCAGCTTCTCGTATAGGCAAGTAGATTCTGTTGTATCCTATCTTTAGCAACTGAACTCTGAAAATAATGAAATTTGTTAGAGACTAACAACAACAATAACTAACAATATCAATAAATGCCATGCATTATTAGCAATGTGTGTAGGCAAGGATCAAGGATGGGCAATGAACGGATCAAAATCCTCTACGATGAGGTTTGAAATTACCTCCAAGGTGCATTTACATAAGTGGATCAGAGCGGATGCTTTCACTTGACTGGTATTAAAAATCACCTCGTAAGGAAAACAATGCCACAGTACAGGGAGAGATCAAGTAGACTTTGTTACTGAAGAGGTGTTTTACTGCCGACCACGAATGGGAGATATACGACATGAATCGTTGCATAACATGCATTGTCCACCGTGCCAGAAACAGGCCCTCGATTAAAGGCCTAATACCTTGCAATGTTAGGAGCGTGGAACATGAATAATAGCATTTTCGTTACAAACTGTAAATGAGAATTCCATCTATATAACTATCTATATGTCATGAAGGTTAAAAAACGAATCGAAAAGAGGGATTAGGCTCAAGCAACGCATGAGGCAGATTAGTAACAAACACGCGCGATCTAAAAATGTCTAGATAAAGAACTTCATTACAACACATCAGTACACCAACGATTCACTTAAAGTTTATGTGGGCGAAAAAAGATACAAATATACGGAGATACTCCGTGTAAAGCCGTCATCAGAGAACGGTCGATACGAGGCTGCGACGGCGGGCGTTGAGAGGCACGTGTGTTGACTTGTTATGTAACAATAGAAGACGCAGTATATTACGCCTAAGGAAAATGGTCCTGTAACGTTAATTTGGAAAGATGATTTAAAATTCACAATTGAGCATTCGATTCCTATTTCGAGTTCGTCTTCACCATTCTTAAGTCATTTGACATCTTGTAGCCTACATACTTGCAGCATCTAAATAGTGATACAATTTTTATATAATTGGAAAATACAGTTAATAATATACTTGATAATTCATATTATCATACACCTTACAAAACACGATTTTAATTCCCCTTCTACATAAACAATCCCTTTTCATTTTTTTCATAGCCATACAAATCAAGTAAAAATACCAAGGGAGTTCCACAAGTGCAGCCACTTTCTCCTTTTCTTATTGCCAAAAATTCAACTGAATTTACTTCCAAAACGGTCTATCAGACACAACATGCCAGACAAAGTGGGCAGAGACGCAAATGGGTCAAATTTCTATCACCCCAATGGATCTACCTATAATGTTAAACCGTTTCATTAGATTAACTTCTTCAAACTCATCCACTCTAGAATTAAACCAGGGAATAAGAGGAATGGCGAGAACATAACCAGACAATTGTGAAGGGGTTTGAAAATGATACGAATTCGAATATTACATTAAAACGAGGCTGTGTTACGAGAAGATCGTCAGCGTGGCAGGGGGAAAGACGACACTCTGCCAGACAGTTCAAATCGAGGTCAGCCCATATCTGGGGTCAGCTTTTTAAAGCGTCTTAATGAACCACTGGGTGGCAGGTCTAGAGGTTAAGGAGGGCTCAATACACACGTGACAAGGTGAAGACATTGAAATAAAAACACGCCGCTCGCCCCAGTCCAAAAAGGTCATTGGAGTCAGGGATACGGAAGTAGGCCTTAAACTGTGAAGGCTAGCCGGCTGGGGTTACGGGCAAGTTAAAAAACACTGCACCAAAGGGTGGTTCCCAATATTCAGTCAAATTAGAAATGAGAAACAATAATCGAAAGAAACTTAAACCAGCAATTTAACAATCTTTGAGAAAGTGGGACGAGAAACAGAAAACGTTCAGGCCTATTTGGACCAACGACGATGCTCTGGATGTCATGTTGCTCAAAATATAACACTGAACGTATAACAGACACTTGGAGGACATATAATGCTATACAAATACAGACAAACATGGGTCGTATGACATGTGGGTAAGAACGGTGAGACTTCCAATCACAAACGGCAAGGACCGTAACCAAAGTCGCATCCGCGTATCTACGAGTTCATAATTATATCTTAGCCGGATTATTGTCGAAAACACCTTCTTTGCGCGTTGGCGGCATCGAAGGGTCGAAATTTGGCGTAACTGTTACGCTGGTCACGACTTACTGGAGCGCGCTTTTACGACAGTGTCGTACAAGTTCCTTGCGTCGAACGCAAGAGCGTGCGCTGCTTCGAGCATGCTTCGCTTGTAGTCTTGGTCCAGCGTGGTGTTCGAATACTTTTGGGCGAGCTTCATTCGGTTTATCAGTTCTGCCATGTCGGCGGATAAGACTTTGTGGGCCATCTCAACCTGAAAAATCAGACGGCGGTGGATAAATATCAGCGTTCCAGGAAACATCAAGTTTGGCATGCAAGGAGGAATAGCTGAAAATTTAGATAAGATAGATATCATAAGGTTAGGCCTAATATAGCTTGGGCTTCAGATCCTTGGGGTGATTGGGGGCACGTGAATTTCATAATTCATTCTGGTAGACTTTTTGCTGTATGCCTCTAATTAGTAATACAAAATGATCTATGAATATTGATTCTATCGTGACCAAATTATAAACTATAAGTACTTTATATCTAGAGATACTGAGAAGTAATTTCTCGATCAAGGAGTCGTATACATAACTTGACTTGGCTTATTATGATTGTGATAATCGCAAAGAACAAAACACAAATTATTGCAAGTAATAAATAAATGGCTACAGTTGACAAGAACTACATGTATAAAGAGATTGAGAATTTTTTAGAGTCAAAGTCAATCAAAGTCCAAAAAGAAGGTTTGGACTGCATGAGTCTTGGGTATTTGAAGTATACCCTCAAACTAGGCATCAAAAAGCTCTTGTAGACTGAAGAAAGGGCATAAATAAGGGTTTAGACTTGAAGATAACCCTTCTAAGTAGCAAGAATGTATCCAATATGGAAATAAGATTATCACTTGACAAGAGTTCTGACATGTCTGGATGCAAAACGCCTGGTGCAAAAGATAATCTTGTGGGAGTACCGATCAACAGTGAAGTCAATGCCAAGAGGAACCGAATTAATAGTGGAAACAATGAACCAAAAAGTCTGCCAAGAAATTGTAACTTGATAGTTCGGTTCCACCCAAATTCGCAAAGACTTCAAGACGCTTAATCATAAGCCTTCTAATTCGACTGGTATCAAATTACAATTGTTTGTAGTAAGCATCCTTCCTTGAACTTCCAGGGATGAGAATACCAGGACGAAACAGAGGAAGTTGTGGGGGTCAAATATGAATTGAAGCAGATAATATTTATATAGCTGCTAATCATTTGTGAAAATTTTTTCCCTATTTCTTGCGCAACTACCTACAAGCCAATTCAGAGACAAAGTGCTTGGCTGTGAAATGAAACGGGGCTTCAAGGCTTGGGTACTAAAATGGCTTCCTTTTTCTCTGTAACCATTCACTATCGTAAAGATAAATTTAATCAGTATAGTAAAAAGATCCGACGATAGATTCTTTCGGGCTTTAATCTTAACTAAACAAATAAACATTGCTTTGGTTTACCTCTTTGTGGGTCGATGAAGCGAGATTCTCGATCTCCAAGTCGACAGTCGCCAGAAAGTCTCGAAGGTTCAAGCCGACAACCTGCAAAATGAAAGAGAAATAATTACATCAGCTGTAAAAAGCATGGAAGCAATAATTGAAATGATAGACGATGCAGAAAAATGACGTCACGTCGAGGCAAGGTCTACAGGATTCCTGCGGAAAGTTAAGTAATGGTGATAATCATAATAAATTGGACTCTATTTCCGGGACATGTTGTCATCACCAGAATCACTCAGCCAAGTGCAATCAATGCACACTCCCCTTTTATGTGGTAATTAAAATAAAATTTCTCTTTATGAATCCAACTTATCCTTGAACATGTTGACTTGCTACAACGTCCTCATAAATAAACAAAGTTTTTGATTTCTAAATCAAACTGTTTTCTATTCACGTCAACTTATGATTGAAATGAATACATCGTTTCGCTTCTAAAAAGCATTCATCTCGCTACTGTTCTGCTACGATACCTGTAAAAAGTACTTAAAAAACCGTATATTTATAAAGAGTATCTTTTTTTGTTTTTGTCATGTTTACTTATCTGACATGCCAATAGCTTTTAACCATCTCCCCCCAAACCTCCCCCCCCAGCCACCAAAAAATTATGTTTACATCGATGAGGAATGGATGATTACAAGTCAAATGATTTTCGTTTCTTTGGCAGGCTTGAAAACAAAGTTTCACATTCTAATCCAACTTCTCTTTACTTATGGGATCTTTCTGTTTACGCTCTTATCTTTCGGGATTGGGATCTTTCATGCTCTTATGATGGGTATGTAATCAAAGCTCTTAACTGTTTCGCTACATGTCTAGACAGACTTATATTCTTACTGGAGAGAAGTACAACTCTCACACAGGGCTGGCCTGCACTGCGATATATCACAAACAAGATTTAACTAAAATGATTTCAGAGTTGATCTGCTTATCTTCGTCAAAAGAAACAAAGGTGGGGAGAAGACAGACAAAGAAGTGTTGGGCTGCTTCGAATCGTCTCATTTTCCACGGCTAATTCGATCACAGATTAGCAGTAAAAACAAAACAATCAATCATTCATTATGAAACCGTTTGCTTGAGCCTCGTTTCTGGGTTATCACGAAAACGAAGCGTAATACGCAGAACAACAAGAATCGTTACACAGGATTTTCGTACAGCCATATCATATTTGTACCAGGCCCATATATAAACTGCTATCAAAGTCCATATATAAATTGAAATAAGATAAATTCGATAGGAGAGCCAAATCTGTTTGTCCAAGGTATAAATATACGATTTAACTAATTTAATTGTCTTTTAAATGAAACACCAGTTTCTTTCCTCAATTTTCTGGAAGTTCATTTGATTAGCATATTATCATAGAAGCCCTCGCAGTTCCTATAAATGAAATTATGTTTGTCCACACTGAGATGCACAGTGGCCGAGAACAAACAACACACGAAAAGGAAATCATTTCTTGTTGTTTTTGGGCGTTGCCACACAGCAAGGTTTCACCAGCCTGGGAAAACTATAGTTAGCCATGTGAATGTTTGAGCCAATTATCAATTTCCAAGTGGCCAGTGCGAATAAAATTATGCACCTATATCCGTCAAATGCTAAAATGATGAACCACATCGCTATAAGTGTTCTGTACATGGCTCTTTAAGTGTTTAGTTAGCCGGCCTATAGATAACAGGCTAAGCTCATTAGAATATGGATAAAAGAAAGAAATATGAAAAGAAGATGGGAAGAAAGCCACTAAGAAAAAGATTAAGATAAAAAATAAAAAATTAATGAGCTTACAAACAGAAGCCTGCAAAAATGTTTACCAAGTGGACTTGCAATAACTAAACATTTTTCATAAATTTTACGTATTTTGTCTTCCATAATACACCAGTACGTAATGATCCCCTCTACCTATTTTGCAGTGTGATACTACAGAAATCATTGATTACATGAGGAAAGAGAAGGGAAAATACAAGTCAAAGAGTCGCGGTTAGCGTGCCAATACCTCGGACAGGAATCGAAGGGGAATAAGAATTAAACAGAAAAGGGAAAAAGGCAAAAAGACGAAGCAAAGGCGACTTCTGTGTCCTTAATTGCTCCAAATAAAACAGGTCTCTAGAAACTGATCGGAGAACAGAACCGACCAGAATAAAGGCAGATATCAGAATAGGGCATTCCCCCTTAGACTAAGATAGAGAGCAGATTGGCTGTATATAGGATTTAATACAGTACACTTTGATGACTCCTGAAATGCTACAGGAGTTCATGACATTGAAATGAAATAACACAAAGGGCATGCTTGGACAATTTTTCACAAGAAGCGCTACAGAAAGCATTATTAGAGAGTTGAGCAAGGTCAATAAACTTTTTCTGTTTATCAATATAAGCTGAATACATGCGAGTATATATACACGGATGAAATGTTGGATGTGATAAAATAAAATAGCATGAATAAGTATCAAAGCGGTTTGATTTTTGAAGGATTCTTACACTGGACCTGGACCTGGACTGGACCTGGTCGAAGATGGTCAGTGCCATAGGCTATTTGAAAACATCGTCTTCTGCACGGGGTAAGTGTCGAATAGCTTCCGCGAAACAAAGTCCTAAATACAACATACCTTTACAAGGTCGACAAACTCTTCAGGCCTGGCGATCTGAACCCCCGTGTTCAATTCAACTATTGACTTGACGACACTGGTAGTCTTGTGATAAACCGGGTCTTGTGCCGGGTCAATATCAGCGACAGGAACGCTTGTTATCGTCGTACTCTTCTCTTCCATTTTCTCCTCTTCGGGTGGATTCTCAGGCTCTGGGTTGTCGACCTGTGAACAGGGGAACAATTGCTCATTCAACGGCAAAAATACTCCCCAAATAAAAGAACGCCTCGCTTTACTGGTAAACAAAGCCCGCTGCGCATTCATGCGCCTCGCAGCGGCACCCCACAGTGGGTAGAAGAGCGAGGTTTTCAAAACCAGAAATAAAGGACATTATCGGATATAATTAAGAACAAGAAATTCGCGGCGAGACAAAAGTGAGCAGCATATCAAATAAATCCTTTATCTAGAGTTTTGTTTTACACAAGTTTTGCAAAGTCGTATCCTTTTTCAAAACTGTCGTACACGACTTTTATGTTCACGATGGGCAGCCTCGTTTCATTGTATATTCTTTCACATCTCTCTACTCATTTCAACCAAAATGAGTTGGCAAGATTTGATTAATTTCTCCTTAAAGCGGGCACCAGTCCTAAAGTGGCTTTGATAAGATTAATAGGGTATTACTGAACACTTGCCTAATCAATGTTGTAAATGTCAAAGACATTGGTTCGATTCTAGCGGTTGCCTCTCTGGTTAATCAAACTTCATAACGGGCGATAAAAGACCAAGCACAGAATTGGATTGATAAATCTCATAACAGGCTTATATGACTTGTAGGCATTTCGCCGCAATAATCGCTCGATGGATAGCTTGCGGATCTGGCAGTACCGGAACAACTCTTATACAACTTGGCAGAAATCGATCGGGTCGAAACTGTTAACGAAATTGGTAACATTGCAAATGGACAGGTTACTCAAGTCTCTTTTGAGTGGTCCAAATTAATAGCTTGAGCTGTTAGTAGTTGGAAATTAAGATATAATTTTCCATCCGTTGGCTACTCTGCTTCATGTTATGCATTATTCTATACCAAAGATATTTCTCCCACCCTCCACTCCCCTTTCTCCACCCTCTACTCTCCCTCCCCTCTCTATAATCGCCTCTGCCTCCCCTCTCCCTCTCCCTCTCCCTCTCTATCGCCCTCTCCCTCTGCCTCCCCTCTCCCTCTCTATCTCCCTCTCTATCTCCCTCTCTATATCCCTCTCCCTCTCCTCCCCTTGTTTCTTCCGCTCCATCAAGCCCCATTCGTCTCTTTCGCCTCTCCCCACCTTCTATTCCTCCCCTTTCGCCCTCAACCCCATACAGAGCTGGCTTTAGCCCGAGGGCTGTAAAAATACTATCCACTATAAACAAATAAACAATGGCTCAATAACACTGGAAATATCCCACAACTGGGTATAGCGTGAGAAAAGGAAAATATTAGTCTGGACTGCCTGTGGAGGCTCCACAGGGAGAAACGGTCTCGTGTTGCGCTTGCTCAAGGCTAGAAAAGTAATCACCGTCTCTTTTCTCTCCAAAATAAACTATCGCTACTAGGGACTTAATCCCATTAAGAAGAGGAAATTAGCTATTTCTCGAGGCACACTTACGTAGCTTGAATAATGAATGGGAAATTGCATTAGATTTTTTAAAGATTAATAAAAAACGCTGCAAATGTAACTGGGAAGAATGGCATTTAGCTTTGTGTCAATGTATGTTAGGCAAAGAAAACAGAAATGTTCTTCTTAAATACAAAGTGTGTCCTTCAAAAGACGCATTTGAAATGGACCCAATAATGTCACAAAGGTGCTTACTCTGAAAGCAAACTTTCTCAAGCAGCTGCAGATAACAACTATTGTTCATAAGGAGTCACGACCAATTGACGAAAACATACCACGACTATTCCATTTTCTGTGTCGTCTTCAATCTTCGCTTCTTGAGGCTTGACGTCCGATAGAGGCCGACTCCTTCGCAGTAACGCTGGAAGAATAGACAAAATCACATCATATCCATTTAAAGAAAGGTCTATCGAATACCATTAATCATAGACAGCTGAATTCGTTAATGCGTTAGTCATATTGATGGCCTTTCAAAAAGGAGTTTGATACCGTTGTTACCTTCCAACTAATGGTTGTTACCGTTGCCAGAGAATCATTGTGGTTACCTCCTTTTCATGTCAGTCATGACAGAGGGGTTAGCTGTGAATACTGAAATCGAGATCAAGACATATCGTCTTGCTCTGAAACCATGTCCACAGACAAAGCAAGAACATTGTCTAAAAATTCCATACACTTATCCTGTTTGTTACTTTTCATTATCAAGTCAAAGTTACAAACATCGTTAACCAATTGCATATAGTCTTTATCAGAGAGACCACCTAGCGTAACAAAGTGACATGAAATTAGGTCAAAATCGAATTTGATGCGGTCATTTGCTAAACACTCACTTCCTTTAACAGTTAGGCTGTTTTCTACGATGGAGGATTTCGATTCTTCGTCTGGGGTGGGCAACTCTTGCGCCACTGCCACGCTTGATTTCTCTTCGCTCTCGCTGTCCGTGCTATCGGCCTTCGATGTACCCTGGCAAAACAGAGACAATCATTAACTAACCTAATCATTGCAGCTTATATACACCAGACATTGTATTGTAGAGCGAAGAGTTGGTTTTGGCATTCTGGAGATGTATCCTCATAGGAAATAATGGATACTACACACAAAAAAGGAATGATTCGTGAAAAAGGGAATTGCCTATTTGTGTGGAAATTAGTTCAGATTAACAATTTCAAGCCTGAGAAACTGAATGGCCTGGATAAAATCTTTCTGATTCGAATATGAATTTGAGCTCAACTATACTGAAGTATAGGTTATCCAACTAGAGTCGCATCAATATTTCTTGTTGAAGGTTCGCCAATAACGGAAACATCCGTAAAAGTCTACTTTATCTTCTGAACAACTGGACATTAGGAAAATCAAGGGGGCTCTCACAAGCAAACGTGCATCAAATTAAACACAAGAGCATTATAACAAAAATTGTTGTACTATAAGAGGGAACATTATATTCTGACGACCTCACAGACAGATCTCAGATTGTAAACACAAGCATAAGGCTGATAAAAGGACAAATTAAACTGGCCAGGTGAAACCACGTGATTGTTGATGTGATAAATCAGCGCCACTTGAAAAGATGATGATGATGTTTACCGATTCGGACTTGCGGCCGTTGCTGATCGAAAACGCCCGCTCCTCTTTCATAAGCCACTCCGAATCGGCGTCCGACTGCGCTCTCTGCACGCGCAACTCGTCTTCGAACTTCTGCTTCTCTTCGAACAATAGATGGCGTCGACGATCTTCTTCCCATTGTTTTCTCGTATGCTCCTCCTAAGTGCCACAAGCAGACATTTACAATCGTATCGTACAGTTATCATACAGCGTAACGATACCTATATAGATCTGACATTATGATACATGTGAGTTTTTACATGACAAGGTATTGACACTGTACAAAGCTGGCATCGTTTCTATATGAAATCTCATACAACTTATAAAATTGGCAAGCCATTCTCGTTTAGCAAACATTAATGTCAAACAGAGAAGTTCTTCCAGAAACGTCAATTTTGTATCTTTATCTTATTTTGCATTTTATATCTTATTTTGCATTTTATATCTTATTTGTTCTCCCAATAGCCCTCATATCTACCCATCCACCTTCACTTCCAAATTCCACCCTTCTTTGCTCCCCCTTGACTCTCGTCACTTTTTCCCCTTCTCCTCCAAATCCTCTTCCCCCTCTCTTCTCCATTACCCTCGAAAACAGCAACTACACGTGACCCACCTGAAGTGCATGCGCACGAGGCCCCGACCAGGACATTCTATTGGTACTCCCACGTGACAAGGGACCCGGGGATTTCCGCGGGATGTTCATTGTTGAAGCGCGGTTTGGGTCGTTCGCAGTGGAAATCGTGTTCATTCGTTGTCGAGGCAAAGTTGAAGATTTACCGCCCTCTGCACGAGAAAACAATTAACAATAATAGCAAATGACTGCTTGGAACATTGCAAACAATAAACAGATCATAAAGAATACAAAGTATTAGCAACCATCCAATTTGCTGGAGGGTTGTATTATTCAATATTTTCTCACGAAGGCTTTAATCGCCATCAAAATATTACAAGGACATAAAGCTTGCAATCTGTTTTCTACAGTATTTCAAATAAACTCACAAGGGAAACCTATCCAGAAAAAATTAAAGTTTAATCTGGAGTATCGTGGATTCTTAAGAAATAAAATTAATAAGCATAAAGTTGTATATAACTCTCACCGAGTGAAAGGAATGGACTGATATTGAAAACACCAGGTCTTGCAGGCTACAAAAGTAAGTTATGTTTTTTGACATCCGAATCATTTTAAGTCATTGAGAAATAGATGTCTTTTTAAATGTTGATTATTTAAAATTAAATACTAGAGCACCCAATGTTTGAATTTGAGAAGACAGTGTATTTCAAGTAAAATTCTTAGGAAAATATATCAGTATATTTCAAGCCCTTGCTTAGTATAACAGCATTCAAACTCAGAATTCATTGATATTTTCACTGAGTTGAAAAATGATCATTTACCTTGGGTGGCGCTTCATCCAACCCTGTAAATGAAAAGAGCAGACTTTTGATAAATACATCAAAAGAGTGACAGAATGATTCTAGCTACAATACCTTTTCTGATGCACTTGGTAGAATCCCTTAACTATGTGCTTATACAAAAGCAGCAAAAAGCCTACGGCACTTAGATCTATACCCTGCGTGAATTAAACTTGCATAAGGTGGAAGTCGCTCATGGATTGTTGAGAAAGGCCAAGTAGTAGCATAAGTACTAAGAGGGGAGGTACTAAGGAAGGGGGGGGTGGCTGAATCTTTCTCTATGGAACAATGTAATTGCCGTTTGATTTGTTCTCGGCAATACCATTTCTTGTAGCATCTGTAGAGGCAATAGCCCCTCACCCCTCTAGAGTCCGCCACTCACAGCCCCTTCAAAGCAGCCCCTTTGCACACGTACGCATCTACTGCTGCCATAGAGAACATATTTGAGCTACGACTGAGAGCATATTCAAACCATCCCATTAGAGTAATATGCTCCGAAATGAATGGACAGTGGAAACGCAAGGCATAAAAACTGACCAAAAGCCATCGAATTTATGATTCGCCTCTTTTCGTGCTTTCGCCGTTCTTCCATGGCAGCCTGCTCCTCTTTCATCAAATTTCTGAAAAGGAGAGCAAATTTTTGTGAGATAATAGCAATAAATCAAAAATCTAGTTGCGTTGAAATGTTGAGCGATTTTGAACCGATGTGTTCTGTTAGTGAGGAAATAGAAGCTACATAAAATTTGAGATAATTTTGTAAAATAAGTCCGTGTCAAAAGACTAGACGAACATATCAAATAAAAGAGGGGCATTTTGTGTTAGAAGAAACCTGCTATTGGGATGTAATTCTCTCAGATATTGCTTACAACGATAGAGTATCGAAAATATCACATTATTTACGAGATAAAAAAAAGTGAATATATGACGGCATAACATGGTAAATGAATATCTAATAGAAAGTAATGATGCCAAAATTCAAAATCAAAATGTAGCTACTGTGGTAAGATGGACATAGAATGCCATCTAAAGTATAAAAAGGGCTTTAAAGTATGTACAAATTATGAAGCTTATATGTCCAGGCTTTGAGGGCTCAAACTGATTAGAATGAGGCGCAAGAGATGGCTATGACTTACGACAATCTCGATTTCAGTTTTTGGAATCGAGGCCTCTTAGAAGGCTCGTACGACCAGCATTCCATCATCACGTGGTACAAAGTTGGAGGACAGTTGGGGGGTAGTGGGAGGCGTTCACCATTTTCGATTTTGCCGATGACCTTCTCGTTAGCCACGCCTTGGAATGGCTTCACGCCGTACATGAGAATCTCCCACATGCAAACACCGAACATCCAAACATCACTTAGCGTCGAAAATCGCCTGAAGTTGATCGATTCCGGGGCCATCCATTTGATAGGCAGCTTTCCTTTGGATGCTGGAAGAAAGGTTAGAGTCTCAAGAGAAGTCGTCTACGGGCATTTCTGATATACGTTCTATTGTCAAGTGATGATTATGCGATAGCTAATACGAGTCAAGCTTCTTAACAAATCTTACAATTCATGAAGCATTTTTAACGAATAACATTGCATAATGTAATGTAACGGGTTGTACAAGAAACCTCAGTGACTTTATAAAACTTCTACTTTAAAATCTAAATTTTTCTATCTATGCTCCAAAATGCCTAAAGAATGCAATAAGATGGAAATCAGTATATCACAGCTAATACTTCTATTCTATAAGGCGCCACTTCGTAAGGCATATTAAACGACGCCAGTTTAAAATATGCCAGCTCAAACGATGCTACTTTAAAGGATGCCAGTTTTAATAATGCTAGTTTAAAAGGTTCCAAGTTTCACATACCTTTATAATATGACTGCTCTGCCATCCACCTGGATAGGCCAAAATCTCCCAGCTTGACAATTGTCTGACTAACGACCAAAACATTCCGGGCAGCAACATCTCTACACATGAAGAAATAATATACTCACCACTTAAAAAAAATTTTGTAAAAGAATTTAGGCACAGGAAGGAGAAACAACACATCTGCAGAAACAATTAAAAAAACTCATTGAAATCAAACTCATTAATCAATATTTCAGAAAAATGAGCTAGAAAGAATTACCTTTTCAAAACTATACAGAACTGAAAAACTACTATAATTTGTTAGAGACTTGTAAACCCTCTCCAGGTTAATTAATAAAATTCCCAAAAATTTCAGCTATAATAAATTTTGCTCTTTTAATTCCTTGATCCATCAAACAAAGTTCTTGATTCTAGCTCCAGATTTCGCTCAAAAGAATATCTATGATAGAGATCAACATGGCCAACATTTATATGTGTATCTTATGTAACCAGATTGATGGTAAAATCAAAAAACCAACTCGTACCTATGAACAAAATTCTTGCTTTCGAGATAGGACAAGGCGGTGCTTAGTTGGAAGATGTACAAAAGCAGCGTGTCCAGTTCAATACGAAGTTGCTGGTTTTGCAAGTACGATCGAAGCTAAAAGTAAAATCAGATGAACAATCATATATGATAGGATGTCACAATGTAATGAAATAGAGAGAATGCTTGTGAATTTAAATCAGATCATAACTGGTGCATTTTTCCTTGAGCTTTGTGAACACAAATATGGCAAGCATTTTGTATGAGATATCTTTCCACTAATAACTGTTTCCAAAATTAATCCAACGGTTATTATTTAGAAAGCAAGTAAATTGTTTGCAAGATATGCAAGATTTGTCAGTCTAATAGCTCTTCCATGGCCTTTAGCTCTGAGATAAATTTATCATTAATACCTTAATGTAAATAAATTATGAGTAATTCTTTACTGGCTAAAACCATAAACAAATGAAAGCTTCCGAACGTCATTTTTTAACGACAAATATCTCATAGCCGAAACAGATTAGAAATAACGTGAATAATCTTATTCCAGGGAGATATTAAATAAAGGTTGACCCTAGCCTTATAAATCAGATGCCATTTAATCTCGTCTACTGATTCAAGGTCTCAAAACTCTTCATTTACATATGCCCCGGGGAAAATAAAAGAGAACGTCTGTTCTTTTTTATTCATAATTCATTTCATTCATTATCCATCCCAAATAGAAAAAAATCGTCTGATATTTGCCTCCCAGGAATTAATATAACGTCAAAATTTCTCAATCCACTTAACCTCTAGAGAAACGTCAATGTATTTTTGAGAAAGAGATTAAAGAGAGTGATTTGCACACTAATGGATCATTAAATAAGTAAGATTAAATGTAGGAGATAATTATATTTTTGCTTGCAATGTTTCTAAACAAGCAAATATAGCGTTTCTTAAAACTAGGAAGGAGAATGCGGACTTTAAAATCAATTTCAAAATCGACAAAACAAGAAACAAGCCATAAGAGAATGATGAAACTGGCGAAAATGATGAAACTCTTCGGCAGGATATCAAAAGACGTCTTCCCTTGACAACACCCAAAAGACGTATAACCCACGTGGAATAACACGTGTTCCGTGTGTTCCAAAGCAGATGAATTGAATTGATTGAAGTGAATTGCAGTTGACGAGAACTTACCTCCCCAAAAGGCGCCAGTTCCATTATGATGTAGACTGGGTCAGAGGAGACAACACCGATGAGTTTAACGACGTGGGGGTGCTCAAACTGCTTCATGATAACTGGGGGGTAAAAGCAGACATTACTACCAACAGTAATTCAGATGCGGGCGATACAAATTACGAAATAACGAGTCATTATGGCCTGAAAGCAGGGGTCTCTTAATTGCTCCCCCGGAAAAGCTTTCCAAGTAAATTTACTACGAAGCATTCAGCATCTGATACATGGATACAGACCTTCAAAAGCCAGTTTTGGCCCGGGAGCTGCGCATATAATGGGAATTAATATCTTTAATTCGAGTTAATACCCGCGGGGAAGGCGCTCACAACTATTTGGAGATTCGTGTCGTGCTGCACGTCCACCTCCACAAGACTGTCAATCATAATTTGCTGACTATTGTTGTACTAATTACCTCGTGGTATCGTACAAGGCAGTGCCTTAGCATATCTGGTTATTGACCGCTACACAGCACGTGGATCACACCATGTATATGCGTTCTTCCCCACCCAGTCCCACCCCTCTGTTACTTGTTTTTCCCTACCTGCCCCTACTACACCTCCTTCTCCCTCTCTTCCAGCTAAGTTTCACACAGTATTCACTGCGTGACAGGTGTATCAGTATGATTGGCGGGTTAAAAAACTGAGATAGTTTTTTCCCTCGAATCAAACACCGACCATAAAGTATGTCATTGCTCAGGCAATTCAAGGGCTGATGCACCGAAAGCCCAAAAAGTTTTTTCCTGAGATAGGGACTTAATTTTTCGGGGGCCCCGCGTAGGAATTAACTTTGATCAAAATCTTCTAGCATTGGGTATAGGGAAATGCTGAGTAAACATTTTATACTTAGTCTATACGTCTCATTATTCTCATCTCATAAGTCTATACCTGTTTTCATTACATAAGGAATGCTTGCTTATTAATAAAAATACAACGTACAGGCCTCTTCCAAGAACTTGTCGGTCCTGCCTTTGTCTTCGACGTCACTGCTTCCTTTGCAGCTTTTGATGGCAACTTCCATCGCGGTTACATCCTGGGGAAATGAAATTGCCAAGTTAACCAAGATGGCGACGAGCACTCGAAATGGCCAACACTATTGTAACTAGAACTGGTTCTTTTAATTCGAGTGGAATATAACTTATATTTATGGCAAAGTACTAAAACTACCTTTTAATGCACTGATCAGCTTTAAAAAAACTTTGAATTGAACTAAGATGGCGATGAGCAGTCAAAATGGCCAACAATAATACTATTGTGACTAAAACTGGCTCTTTTAATTCGAGTGTAACATAACTGGTATTTATAGCAAATTATGTATATTTGAGTATATTACAGCTGTTGGTAATAACAAATTTCCAAAACTTCTTCTTAATGCAGAGATCAGCTTTCAAAATAACCTCCGATGTGACCGTTTTCTCTCAAAAAGCCCAATCATAAACAGAACATGTAATAGCAATTTCTTTTAATCCCTTTCGCTTGTAATGTTCATTAAACTGCCAGTAAATCGCTCTTTTTGACAATAACATGAGTATGAATCGGTGCATGTCTATCTACTGGAGATAGGCAGACTAACCTTGCTATCGTACGATCCTCTGTAGACATCTCCAAACTGTCCTTGTCCAATAATTTCACCAAAGGTTAGCTTGTCGCGAGGAATTTCATAATCGTTGGCTGTAAATGAACAGGACTCGTTTAAAATCAAAACTGGTAGTGATATTAATAAAAACTTGCTTATAAGACAACATTTTACTAATCAAATACAGTTCCTGAAATATGGAGGATCACAAAGAGTTGTCTACAGTGAAACCTGGAAGGACATTGGGAATCAACGTCTACAGGTAACATCAACATAAATAATTTCTTATATAGGCTGAATATATGCTTTGGGCTTCTGAATATATTTAACAAACATTTTCATAGGCAGCAAAAAGCAAAGTTGTCTATTCTACTAGAGTTTTAGGGGGGAATGAACTGTTTATGAAACGACAATTAGAAGGAACGACAATTAGAAGGAAATTTTCATAAAATTTTTTGTAGCAGGCTTGGAGAAAAAGCGGTGTACTAAAAATTTAAAAGTGAATGTGCATTTACTTCATAGGAACGGCATCCTATAAGGAGGGGGCGGGAGGGGGGGTGGTGTTGTGCTTCTAGCCTCTCCCAAATTAGGGCTATGCATAAAAGATTTATGAACTCTACTCACAGGCCATGACTTCAGCATAATCTTCATCAAGACAATCGATTTCGGAATAATCGTTTGAATCTTCGGAAAAAAACGATTAACAGATTAGAGGTGGATTGAAATGACATGGAACATTAAATTCTTGTGCAGGTGGCTTAAATCTGGTGGATTTTCATCTGTGTCTCTGCTCCCTTTTAAGATAATGTTTTATTGATAGCAAAGTACATTCAAGCTCATAATCGAGGAAATAACTCATGCTATTTAGACAAAGATATCAACAGAGAGGGATCAGAAATTAAAAATATTGCTTTAGCTAGAGTGACGTTCAAAAATAAATTCTTTAAGAATTTTCAAATTTTGACCACTCCGCCTGAAAGAACCTCACAGCACAGCACAGTCAGATTTTTTGCACCATTTCATAATACATTTTAAAAATATATTTTGGTGACGCCATAATCTAGGTACTCTTTTCTTGGCACAGATGAAAAGCAGCTTCTCTCTGACCAAAATCACACACATAGAAAGAGACGAAATGTCAGAGTTAGTTGAACAAATACAGAATAAAACTTTGATTACCACCGTTAAATGTCTTCCTAATCGGGGAGGTAGCTTCAGTGAGCTTCTTCTGGTCGATCAAGCTGACCATCGTGGACTCTCGAACTGCTTTGTTGACGCTGCAATGGAAATAGGGCAGCTTGAAAGCATTCTATACGGCTTCAAACGACAGACAGTCTTTTATGATGCATCTGGGTTCACTGTATTGCAGTAACGACGCTTTTATGAGAATACATCAATAGATGAGCAATATATCAACAACATGATAATTTGTCTCTTCATTCGGAGCTTCTTGGCATATTTATTTTAAAGTCATAAAGTGACATAGTTTGTAAGAAAAGCTAAATGCAAATAAAACCGTAACGGTACAAAGCTTTTGAGCCTAGACCAGACAATGTATTAGCACCAACTTATTCAAGGCTTGTTGGCAATGAAAGTGGCAATAGAATACATTCTATAATTCATTCAATTCTTCTGGTCATTTTCCAACGTTTTGCATACTCTGAGAAGTATTGGACGAAAGAGTACTTGAGTTTGAAACAACTGTTTACGCTGTTTCTGCTAAGTTCTGTATCACGAAGTATGTTCACATTCTATTTCCAAGTGGCATGTGTATGTGCTAAACACAGGTAAAATAGCCGTAGAAAAATGCAACTCAGTGCATGCAACGCAGGCTTTACCTGGGATCATCCGGCTTGGGTAGGGAGGGAAGTGACCTCCAACTATCTGTAACAAGAAGAGTATTATGCATTCAATGAGAGCATTCATAAAGTGCCTTGTGCAAATGGAAACAGCAACATAGAAAGAAAGAAATTGCAGCCTATCAAGCACGCTTGGGAATCGAAGTTCGTTTTAGAAAAAGTGACTTCGCTGTCTTTGAGCGAAAAAGGGCAGAGTTTATCTCAAATTCAATAGAAGTGACCAAAGAAAAACAATTTGGAGGTCGCAGGGAAGTAACTATGGTATTTCAAGCAACCAGATTTTATAGCATCAACCTTTTTCTGCCTTTACTGAGGGATAATAAGGAGATGTTTTTTATAACTTTATAGTAAGGTTCATTCCAAGACCGCCTGCGAATGTTCAGGCCATGGGAGGAAAAGCATTAAGAAAGGGGCAAAATAATAGCAAATGAAAGGACTGAGCCTTATTTGCAGAGGGTAGAAGGGGCAACAGTCCCCGCTGCCCCTGCTGTTGGCGCCCCTGGTTGGTCTTCATCAATCTTCAAAAGCGAGGCGTATTGAGTAAAAACACTACATTTATCGCTTGATTTTGTTTTGAAAGAGTTTGCGTTTAAACTCTATCTTCACGAAAATAAATGTATCATCAAAATTTTTTCGAAAAAGAGTGCCACACACGTTGAATAACTAGGCTCAGAATTGATGGTCCAGATTGAACTTATCGAGGATTGAACAACGATTGAGTTCTAGTTGAAGCCTTCCATTCTATGTTCCATTACTTAGTGGGGAATATATTCATCTCTCTCTGTTCAAAGGAACAAGTCAACCGGCCTTCTCAGTGATGATAAAGCCACAATATAGCCAAAGATCAATTTCATAGGGGCAGTACCAATCTAGACAGACAACATGCTTGCACTAATGAAATTTAATGGGCTTCACAATACCAAGGGCATTCAAGAAGTTTGACAGAGCTTAGGATGATAACGAATCAAAAGACGTGAAAAAATAATCGCTCCCAAAACACTAGACATCGTTGAATTACGTCATAAGTCCAAGTATGCAGGAAATGACAGTCTTTACAGAGATAAACTTTGGGGTAGACAATTGAGACTAAAATAGACAAGTGACGCAAGAGCGTGAATGGGAGTGGTAAAAGAACACTGCTCTCTCACTATCTCACATCATAAAGAGAGATATCCTAGAGCAACAAGGGTAAGCAAATGAGCGTTCCACGGCTCCGTCATCTAAATGGACAATCGTGAAATAGCCACACGACAGACGAGTTTCCGCTTTGCTTTCGTATATCTCAAAAGGTTAATTTTATCAACGTGATAACTAATTTTAGAATAATTGTAACGCAGGGTTAGGTAAAGGTTGGAGTTTAATTTTTTAGATGTGTGAATACAATTTTTACAATGAAAGATAGAAAAATACGTTGAAATGGTTGAATTTATTTGGTTACGGCCAGAAAACGTCCATGAGGCGTCCTTGAGCGTTTTACTCATTGGGCTACTGGTGTTTGTCATGGACATTATGTTGGGAGATTTTATAAACGTATTGATTCGAGTCGTGCTTTTTAGAAATTGCGATAGGCAGTAGCACAAACTTTGGTTAATAAACCAGTTGCCCCAATTTTACTATGTCCGTTCAAAAAACTTTGAGATTGAAATTTTTATAACGTAATTTAACGAGGTATGAATAAGCATTGATATTTATACCGAAATTAGATTTGAACTGACTGTTCGATTCTTAATAATAATGGATTTAATTGCAGATAAATACTTACTTGAATCCCGCCTTGGTGGCAATGGAGGGTTTTGGAATGAACTTTTGCCTGGATTCAAAATGCCTTTAAGATTATTTAGTGAATATCAGATAAATAAATTTAGTATGATATAAATTAAACATGATGATCACAAGAAAAATTGTCATTTAAAAAAGCTTAGAATCTTTAGAACGATTTAAACGGATTTTAATGAAGTAAATTGAAGTAGATAAATATTCCAACATAAACTAATGTAAATACTTTCTTCGTTTATGAAATTGAAACTTTTGAGAAATTAATTCATTGAAATCTTTCACTGTATTTAATAAATTAATAACGCTTTTGAAAAGATAAATAAATTTACAATACTTAACAAAGGAAGAAAACATGTCCTCTAATTTATCTAGTTAGTAAGGGCAGCAGAGGGAAAATAGTGAAAAACTATACGACTATCTATCTAAAAGCCACAAAATCTAAGAATAATTTAGAAATCATCCTAAGGAGCAAAAAATATGAATTTAGAGATTCAGATATTTCTATAAATTTTATAATCTACTAAAATAGAGGCAAATATCAAACGTACTTTGTTGTTGTTAGATAAAATACTACTATGAGATTATTTTAGGCTAATATTGAATGAATCATTGAGAACATAAGGCTTGGATCGATTTATGTAATTTTTATGAGGAAAGAGTGCAGCCTTTCAAAGATAAAGTTTAAGTTTCTAAAAGAATGACTTACTTGGATCATGTTTTGGAAGCAAATATTGGGCGGTCTCTTGACCTGTGTTCAATAATTCCAAGAAAGTTTTAGAATGCTCTGCATTAGTTGACAAACGAAAAGGTATTTGTATATCAAGTTGTGTGTCCTTACAATTTCAAACTTTTTATTATCAATACTATTCTTTTTAAGGTAGTAGGTTCAGTTTTATAAGAAAAACATTGAAATACGTTGAGGATAAATCGAACATCAGATAGTGGTATTTTATCGCGGTAGTGATTGACAATAAGGAGTTAAAAGAATTATTTTTATCATTTATTCTGCTTACGCTATTTTGCATACCTAAAGGACTTTTTGATCTCCTCAGAGAATGCATAGACAATCACACCTTACTTCTACAACCCTCTTGTGTTTACGACCCGCAACTGGCTATTAAATCGGTCAGCTTTTGGTTATTTTCCGACGTTTGCATTCTCTGGGGAGTGTCCAACGAAAAAGTACTTTAAATATGCAAAAATTTTGCTTCTCCTATTTTTGCTATTGTACTACGAAGCCTTGTTCACGTGACCGTGGCTTCGGGTATAGAAAGGGTTACTGGAAGCTTAAATAATACTCTGGTATTATTCATCATTAGAAAAAATGAAATGACGTAATGCTTAGTAGTTGACGCAACTGTGATATTTATAAAAAGACAGAAAGCCTTTTTTTTAAGCAATGAATTCGTTTTTATGTATTTATTGTACAGTTTCGTAAAACCATACTTACTAAAATGATTTCCAGGCAACAGAGGCACTTGAAAGAGCTCTGAAATGTTCAAGATTTTGTTGTGTTTAACAGGTTAATGTGGGCCTATGTTCTGTACGCTTTATTACATAACATTACTACATACACGTGATACTTCATAGCTGAAAAGATTGAATTCAATGAAGCACTTTGAAAATTTAAAGGATGGAAACCAAGAGGGTTGAAATTCAGTGATAACTATAAAATTTAGGCTTTGTAAGTAAGCCTTAGTTTAAATCTCAGTAAAACCCTGCATTTTGCGAAGATCAAATACAGGTCTTAATTTACTCTAGGTCTACAGAAGTCCGTATTAATGGTTACTTTGATGGTCTTGAATTATGTGGCTTGGACGCCAAACACTGGAATCGGATGGTTTATCAAATCATTTGCATCACCAAAAACAGATGTCTTCGTTAAAACTTGCGTTTACAAATACCTAATCTCATCAATCATGACTGTTTTGCTTTGCAAGAAAAGCTACATTTAAAATGAATGCTTAAAGAAGTTTGTCGGCTCATACAATGCTGTGCACCATTTTAAGGCTTTTTATGTTTGTTTACAGTGGTTTCTTGGCAACGAAATCGATTGCTCGCGTCAATGGCTGGCTATTCCAGACAAGCTTGCAAACGCTAGGGCCTAACGATTTCAAAGCAATCACCTTTAGTTCTCGCTGGTAATCTCCATACTTGTAGTATAATCGATGACAACATCATGGAATAAATTATACAGCTTAGCTCTTGTCTCTTATAGGAAAAGACCCCCCCCCCCCCATTTTGACTGTCGCATCGTCAGAAGTTTTATTTAATGAGGTGACAGGTTAAAAACCATGCAAGACATGTACTTTTCTGTCCGTAGAAATCCTAGTTTGAAAATGTGAAAATTCGAGTTTTCCATGAGGAATTAACGTGGTTCTTCTTTTTGTCGCCAATGTCACAAGCACCCACCACCACAATGTATAATTTTCAAACTTTGTGACAGCCCATCCAGCCGCACATTTAGGCTGTCCTTTCAAAAGGGCCTCTCATTCGACTAACCACTATTCAAAGCAGCCAATACATTTACATTCTGTGTTACAATGAATCTTAATGTTGAAGAAATGATTTCACGATAATTGGATCTTTTCTTCTTGCAAGTCAACACCCTGCTTTGTAGGCCACATGCTGATCAAACAACGACTCTTCTTAATGAGAGAACAGAGAATAGTTTGCTTTGATAAGCGCAAAACTTCCCATGAAAACTGAACCAACGTTTTATCAACTGGCTGAGTTTACTTAACGATTTTGAAAAGAAATGCACTGCACCAATTTCAGGCGTGTGTTTAAATAGAGACAGCTGAACAATATTAAGGATTATTCTATTGGAAACAAGATATTTTTAGAGCAGTATGTTTGGCAGAGTTCCGATCAGGCGCAGGAAAGGGCATTTTACATAATTCATTTTTGATAATAAACTAAACAATCTGCGTTGCTTCTTTGGGGAAGCAGTCTGGAGGGCGAAATATAAAATTAACTGGGATACATTATCGAAAGACGCTTTCTAAAGGGATGCATTTGCAGGGGTCTTCAATTTTGTGCGTTTTGAAATCAAACAGCTCTGGGTGGTTGTAGGCTGCATGTTTTTTGCAGTGATCAGTTTTGAACATTGGAATCTTTAATCTAAAAGAGGACTTTGAAATTATTTTATGGGATCCTTAAATTGGGATCATTCCCTTCTTTCTTCTTCAAAGCACACTCAATCACCTTGCCTTGGTTACTTTTGCTCAACTACCCAATCATAAACACTTATGCTTCTCTTACCAAGATCCTTTGCTTCCAATCTCCGAACGAGGATAATATCCCGAATAGGGTGCCATATCAAACCGAGGCACGAGACGGGGTGATTAAAGTTATCCCTGAAGAACATGGCATCGAAGAGCAAAGAACCCTTAAACTTGGCATAATGGACTGACAACATTGCTGAGAATGTCTGGCTCTGGTTTGAAGAATGCTCTCGTCTGCTGTGAAGTAGTATAACATTTAATTGGCAAACACATACCTGATCTTTTAATGATAAGAGTGCTTGTAGTCAGGCAAAGCATACTGCAATACCCATCAATGAGTTCGCTCATCTCCGTTGCTTTGTGCGAAGACCCAACGGTGAAGGTCAATGGCTGTAAAGGGAAAAGTTTACGGTATGAGAGAATGCAGTTTGTTAAAGATTAGAAACAAGGGAGGGTGGGGTTATGAAGAAAGAGCAATAGAGATGGGTGTTTTACTGAAAGCTTATAGGCCTTGTTAATCTTACTACCATGTATACGATCAAGCATCAGTCAGAGAGTATTATATATACTATGCGATTAATGCTTATAGAGCAGTACGGCTCCTAATCGAATCTCAATCTCGATGTGATGATCAGGACTCTGCGGGGAACGAGGCACTTACGTATACGAGGCAACACTGTCTTATGCAACAAGTTCTTTACATTTACAGCTATGCTCTTCATAAAACTGATTCCTTGCGTTAACCGTTCTCGCTAGTGTTGGACGTAAAATTTATTCAAATCCTCTGAGGTATCACGATCAAATCAAACAGTACGGTATATGCTAGTAGTATGGCGGGAAATTTTAGGCTCTGCATAACAATAACAAACGATCTCAGGTTTGAAATGCGTCGTGGTATTTAACTTGTGATGGCGCTATCAATCATCAGCTGTTTTTTACAACAATCCAAGATAACTGAGCATCGGAGCTTTCAAGACGAAATCCTCTTACAAAAGTTTTCTTTTCATTACAGAATTAAACACACTGCCTCGGCGACATGAAAAGATACTTATGAGATGCTTGTTTATCTTTGAAATTAGTAATGGTATTAAACTGTGAGCTTGTAGCCAGATGAATATAAGTCGTGGAACAAGGAGTCTGGGTTTACAGCTGTTGATTTATTAAGCTTAAAACATCTTGATTGCGACTACAAAGAAACGAAGCGAGCGGAAAAAGCTAACAAAGTATTTTAGAGATCGTCATGTCTGCAAAGAGTCACGAGATGTGTTTATAGCAATTTCTGCAAATCATTTAAATCTTAAGAAACTGTCGCCATCCCTTCTGTGCTAATATGTGATCGGTATGCCTCGGCTTGGCATAATAAGTTCTTTTACACATTGCAAAGTAAAGTGGTGGAAAGAATTAAAACACAGAATTATCAAAAACTACCATTGGGCAATTTGGAGTTAACTGAACGTGTCGAAATTCGACGCACAAAATTAATTACTTATCCGTTCATTCATTTATTCATTCATCTATTCACTCATTTTTTATTCCTTTTTTAACTCGTTCATTTTTTCATTCATTTGCTCATTCATTTATTCACTCATTTGCATATTAATTCATTTGTTAATTATCTCATTTATTTATTCATTTGTTTATTCATTTATCTATTCACTCGTTTTTCTATTCATTTATTCATTCATTTGCTTATTAATTCATTTGTTAATTAAGTCATTTATTTATTCATTCATTTATTCATTCATCTATTCATTCATTTATTTATTCATTTTTTTATCCGTTCATTTGCTTATTCATTCATTTATTTATTCACTTCACTTTTAACTAGCCTCCCTTCAAGATGCTAGAAGCAACCATTTCATATGCGACCCTCACCCTCGTGCCCTTAATTTCCATACAAAAATTATACCGTGCATGTTTCAACCCTGGATGTTTCAATAGGGTGGTGACTGACAGATAATTAGTAATTACTTCTAAGAAGGGAAACGTGGAGCAATAGATACCTCGTCAGTTCCTTCCACTCGGAGCGAGATTGTTGCCTTCCCGGCGTGGCTGCCATGTTGAGACCCCATCTTTGAAATTTTTATGGAACGAATCTGCTTGAAGTTGGCCATAGGCGTAATCTAAAATGGGATTGTGCATTATTTAGGCCCTCGTCTCACAGCCTGTACAAGAGATGACACCTGACAAATAAATGACCCAGCAGACCACATGGCGGGTCTTTGAAAACCACGGAAAGGCTTTAAAAACCAAGGGAAGACTATATAAACCGAGAAAAGACTTTCAAAGCCCAAGGTTTCATTCAAAAGCCGAGGGTACACATTGAAAAAACCGTGGGAAGACTTTGAAAAACCGCGGGAAGACTTACAATAGTTCCTTCCTGCGCTCTGTAGCTTATTCCATCATTAGGCCCAATGACAGCGTGAACGGTAATTGACCAACCACTCTAAAACATAGATACGTTGTTGTTAGAAACCACTACAAAAGTTCATTCATCAATAACCATAAATTTTGATACTTGAGAAGTCAAAATCTGCTAAACGAGGAAACCGGTACAATGTAAAGGTTTACTGCTTTTAGATAAGTTGCCGTACTTGAAACGAGACCAGCCTCGCACTGAAATTTGCGGAGACGATTTGCTGCAGCAAAGCTTTAAACAAGCATCAGATGCAGCAGGGGGGCTCTTAGAAAACTTCCGGTAGTTCAGCAAGTGTTTTCAAAAATTGTAAAAATTACCATTTTTGGTGGGATACAATCAATGCTTAAATATTCTTTGTCAAACAAATTTATCTAATTATACTGAATCGAAATATTTGCTAAAGATTAAGCTGGAGGCATCCTGTTTACGGAATAAATGTGGAACAGTAGTTTTTTACATGAAAAAGAAGGTGGCTGTCGATTGCCATGGAATCAAAACAAAACAGAAAAGGCTGTTCGTCTCTCTAGCTAATCAAGAACTAACAAAAATTACTACAGTTCTGGCAGGTGAACCTTTTAGGGGTTATTAGAGAAATCGCAGAGGTCTGGTAAGATTCTTAAAGAATAAGAGATTTTGGAGATCTAAGACTTCTTTAGCTACTGAACTGAAGAGATAATCAAATAGAGATCAGCAGCGTTAATAACTAGGCCGAAACATGTGAAATAAATTTCAAATATGTGGACACTGCACTAAAAAAAATTAGATTTGATGTTGGAATGGAGAAAGTTTGAAGCTGAAGGGTTTTTGGACGAAGGTGTTGGGAGGAAGGTGGGGGGTCGGACGGGGGACATATTAATGGTGGTAATTTCGATGGATCTACTAAGTAGATAGGTACATTATCTTAACAATGGTCTGGTGAGTTATCTTGACAGCAACGCCTTAGGTAAGTTATGGGTAATTGTGCTGCTCATGGTCGTTAGTTTTCAAAGGGGAGGAGCATTCCTCTGCAGCTGTATGAAGCATTTGAAAAGAACAGCGATCTAGAAGAATTAAAGCTTTACTTTTACGTTTAAGTCATAGAGCTTTGGAGGATGAACAGACAGCCGCAATGTCATCTTGCGGTATGTATAGCTAATTAAAGCAGGGTTGAAACACAGGGATAAAAAGGCTTACCCCAAGTGAGCACGTGTAAACCTCGAGATCGAATCTGTGGATTTTCATGAGTCGATCGAAGAATTCTGAGACACATTGATCCTCAGTTAAGTTTGAGAATTGCTTGAAATGCTTTTGAATATTCTTTCTAATGTCTTTACTCTGAAAATAAAAGAACTTTGAATCAGAAGTTGCAGCTACAAAACACATGTCAATGTGTGCTATTCAATTCCTAACTTGAAAAGTAATCAAACGATACAATGCCTTCATTCATTCGAAAATCTTGAGCGATTTTTAAAATCAATGTACAAGAATTCAGTAGCTTAGCTACAGTCTCTGCCAAAAGTCTTGGAACATTTGCTCTAATTTACGCATCGCGCAAGGTGCCAAATCCCCTCGCCCCGCAAACAATGTTGAGTAGCGCAAAAGTGAATAATCCTAAAAACAAAAGTGAAGTATTCCCATGTACCTATGGTCTTCCTCTAAAGATGCAACATTGTTTAAGGGGCAAAGGGGGTTGCAGCTATCAAAGAGAGATGTGAATAGAACGGGGGTCGCGAAATCACATAAATCTCATGGTGCTCCAACTACTTTTAGCAGAGATTGTATCTGCACGAAGCAGGGTCGTTGATAGACGGCCAGGGCCCTGGAGCCAAGCTCTGGGGCGGGCCCTTTTGCGCCGCAGTCGAAATATTTAACTGTAAGACCTATATTTTTGCGGGCCCCGGACTTTTACGCCGTTTACCCCCTCCTCTCTACGCTCCTGGCACAAAGGGTGGATAACAAAGATTCCATTTCGATTGCTTGTGCACGATCCCGTTAGTGTCGTTCCTGTAAATATAAAAACTTTTTTCTGCTTTGCAACTATTCACTTGGAAAATGATCCAGATCCTTGAACTATTTACCATATCACTAATGATTGTACTTTCGAGAACAAAGCCTTTTGGATCCTATTTCCAAAAACCCACATACTACAAAAATAGATTTTAGATGTCTCCTTCAAATTAATGGTCTTCCGTTTCTATTTATTGGTTGAAACAAAAGGCAAAATGGTTTCGTTTTACTTCTTAAATCAACTGCCAAAGGGCAAGCAATGTGAACTACAAAGAGCTGAGAAAACAAACAACTTTTTAGTATTTAGCTGCCTCTTACGCTACCGTTCTATTGAAATGAAAATCAAAGTATCTTTTCTTTTTGTCAATATACTTCAACACTGATGACAATCTAATTCCCATTCTTTTCATTGGCTTTGCCTGTACTCTCCGCCTGAAGACTGTAATGTCTATTTGACTCCGGCAAACATAGACAAGAAATTGTCTTTTCTTCTCTAAACACGATTATACTTCCTCAATAATGAGAACTTTTTCAAGACAAATAACCAAAGCGAGGTCATGACGTCACATCAGCCCTTATTACCAGCATTAAGAAGCTGTGTGAGAATATTGTGCTTCGCGGGCTCTGGGAAAAAGTCCGAAGAACCAGCAGTTCTGGGAATAATCCTAAGCGACAGTTTGACGTCACGCCCTATTAGATATTTGACAAAGGCATCTCCAATGGAGCATTGTTATGAAAGATGGCAATATATAAATGAATGATAACAAAAATAAATACCTTCATGTTTTCTGTAATGGATGCCGGTAAAAACCTTTCTAGACCGAATTCTTTTCTGTTGAAAAGGAAGAGTAAATAAGGTAACGAAGAAGTAGATTTTTATATCATATGATTTTGATATTTTAAGATTTATAATCACATCACTTTGATATCGGAAGATTTTGATGTTATGAAATTTATTTAGTTAAAAAAATGCAGAGCAAAGATGGCTATAAGTGACTATCACAAGCGTGTGTACTAAAACATCAAAAATGTATTGCACATTGAGAAAAAAAAGTGCAAATGAAATCCAATGTCTCAGTCACTATATCTCACTGTAGGCAAACATCATAAAGAAATCCCCACCATTAACTAAATATGCACGTTTCATGCATTTTTAATATGCGGTTTAAAAGACATGACCAGCTTAAGACTAGCATTACGAAGTTTTAAACTTTAGCAACAGATACTAAAATGCGCACTGGATATGTGTCGGGGCGAATGCTGAGAAAGACTGCGAGTCTGGCTCGAAACCCAGCCAATATCGTTTCTTTATTAAAATTGTCTGGGCGGGTTCAAATGAGGAAGCTAGTGATGACGTCAAAAGAGCTGAGTTTCAGGACTTTTTTGAGGAGATCATCATAAGAAACATCTGGCTTTGCGAAAGTGGGTTTATCTGCTGTCAATTGACAAGGATGTGGCCAGCTAAAGCAAAGTCTGTTAATGAATTACTGACGTTTCATTTATTATGAAGCCTGTGCTTCTGTGGGCTGTCTCTCAGCGAAGTCTTTTATAAATCTAGATGATTTAACATGTTTGAAGCCGTCTTTTGTATATTTCAAACATCTAGGCTAGAAGAAGTTCAAAAATTTATACCGAAATTGAAGCTGATCACCGGACTGGGTTCTGAGTATAACACAATAAAAATTAGCTTGGACAGCAAAGCGGTTTGGACATGAGAAGTACTCCGTTTGTTTATCTCGGATTGGATTTTAGAACCTGTAATGCAACCAACACTAAGAGCCAGAACTCGAAATCATTTTCCTTAGTCATTCCTTTCAAATAAAAGAACAGACATAAAAACTAGTAAATTGTTGGTATTCTGGACAATTTTACTTCCATGCAAGCAAAAATTTGCATATTTTTGTTGGATTCTGGAGATTGCTTAAGCAACGTTGAACATGGCTAGTCAAGCAGTTGGCAGATGCATTTAAGTACAGCAGCTTTTCGAAGTCTAGATTAAGGGGTTATTCTCCATCGTAGCCCATACAGCACTAACGCAAATTAAAAACAATTCCCCACTTGGTGATTGTCTTTTTCCTTATTTTGTACCATCAGCTTCTAGCTATCCCACAAATAAATCGAGATCTCGCCCTTATGCAAATTAAAACTGCCAGAAATAGATATTTAAGCATTGTATTTCACAATAAATTGCATGCATTCGTTGACAAAGATTTCTGATCAAAAGTCTGTTGACTATTGCACACAAATAAAACTGTCGGGATAAATCTACAGATCCTAAATGCCTGAATTATTCATACGATAGATTTAGACTTACTCGATGAATTCAAAGTTTGATTTTTTGTCCAACGCCGCCTGTGGCATGTTATTAAAGAACCGCTTCATTTCTAAGACACCGAACTGAAAGGCTGTCTCCGGATCAACAGAATCCGCGACCGAGGCAAGATAATCAGCCCGGACCTACAAGAGGATTCAGGTAACAATCATCAGACGGGCAATGAATGGCAAACTCAAATGAAAATTCCCACATGACGATAATGTTGCTTCCCAAGGCATTTAACCGAGGAAGTCCACACAAGACAGCCGCTGCGCAGAGAAGTCAGTGTGGAGGAGATTATTGTTTAATGATACAATTAAGCATTAGGATTTAATGAAATATTAAAATGCAGTTTTCTATCATGTACGGGCCTCATCTCAGGGCCTTAAAAAAACTCTGACAGAAATGTCTAAAAGAGTGCACTCTCAAATGAGATCCCCCACACAACATATAAAGCATATTTAGAGCACAGTATCGACAGGAGCTTTTGGCCTAACCATTACCATTAGCCTGTCTAAATTCAATTGCTGCAATTGTGTTGTCAGCAGGTGGAAGATCTTCACAAGAGTAGCCTCCTTACCTGGTCATAAAGAAAGTAGTAGGTCGTTTTATCGACTTTGTAAAATTCGCGCAGGTCTTTAGTGAAGAACCTAACTCTGAGATTAAACCTGTAGGGAAGAAATTAGAGAAAATTAAAAAGAGAAAAAATAAAACCAAACTTTGTGGATGAGTTCAAAGATAAATTCATGTCCAGAAAAATACCCTGTTCGTTACTGTCACTGTATGGAAAACTCCATGCAAAGTTTTATGCCATTTATCAGCTTGACCGAAAATTGTTTCATTATTAAAGTTGCTAATTGTGATTTTGTATCAACCTTCAAATACACAAAAGAACAAATAAAATCAGGATTTTTGCAGAAAAGGGCAATATTTCTAAAAAAAATATTCAGAAAGCCGATTCTAATCAAAGTCAATAATTTTATGTAAATGCATAAGGTAATGGAGGGTGTAAAAACAAATTCAACAGGTAATGGAGGGTGTAAATGCCTTTACAAAGCTTTGTTTCTCAACAGAACAACGCAGCAAATGACTTTCCCAGGTTAATATTTCAGCGTTGGTTAACCAATACACTTGGCTGGACTGAACAGTATAATAAACGAGCTTACAAAACTAATCAAAGATGACGTCACGCAGATCTAGCCTGTTATTGCGATGGCAAAATACTGGCTTGATTTTCGACGGGTGGCAACACGATTGTAAACGAAGATAGATCGAGTACCGAGGAACAAACAACAGTCAAGAGTATAGGGATGTGTTACCTAGAAACTAAAACCACAATAAGTAAGCTTTTAATGGGATTGTCTTTAGATGTCCCTAGTATCTAAACAATCAAGTTAAAGAAAGAAAGCCTCTACAAACGGCATGATTTGTACACAAAAATCTAGAAGGTTTCTCGTAGCACGGATGGTTGAAAAGTTTAGTATTTCTGTTTTTTTGAAACAGGCCTTTGGTCGATAGGAGATAGAGGTCTTGGTTTACTCTTTCATAGGGACCAAGTATGCTTTGAAACAAAAACAATTTTTGTTGATTGCCCCTCCTATTGAAAGTTTTAGTATGGAGTGGAAAAGAGTGGATGGTTTCTAGAGGCAGATAAATCAAGGATGGTTGGCTACAAGAGTGATACAAAAAGTAAGGGGTGGGGGATTGTTAGAAAAAAATAGCCGATGGTGTTTTCGATCGATACGACAAACTGTATATACAGGATTGTGTAAAACAAACTTTTGCAACATAATATAGAGATTGCAATGAATAGCGGAAGATTTTCCACATTGCTTGTGGAGTGGCAACTATTAAGGAGCTTTGAGCCTGATTGTTAAGGGTAGAATACTAGGGTTATTAAGGCATATATGAAAGACAGCATGAGTGAAAACTACGAAGCAGGCTGGTAGATATGCGAAATGCAGCTTGTCTCTTTCCTTTCTTCATTATCAATGCATACCATACATGGCTACCTAATGAGGTAAAGGCTTTCAGGGGAAACTCTTTCCACAAGAGTGCTACCTAATTGTATTGAACAGCTGTTGGTCGAAATCTAACTCCAGCTTGCTGCTTCAAAAACCAACGCTCATTCTTCTGAGCTAAACGACCCAATGAAATGAGCGAGAAGTCTCAGAAGCCAACAGCCCCCAGAGTTTATTTGCCTCGTGCAGTGGACACGTGAAACATGTTGGCAAAGATGTCATGACTACTTGGGGCGTATCTTGGGTAATTGTAGCCAGTAGGTAGCCCGAACATTCGATAACAATATCCTTGTTCGGCTTCCCCCTTGAGCACGTGCTTACGAATGTCAGCTGAATTGGGGTCGATTAAGATATGGGAGTTGCGAAAAATATTGAAGCAATAGAATGAGGTGGGTGTGTTATCCCCCTTTTCTTCCCCCCATTATGTCGAATGTGATACACGGGGCTGTTTCGCGCGTTGGTTTTCAGATTCTTGGGTAAGCAGGAATTATTGATGAATAAGCATTTCACATTGTGGTCATTGAGGTTAAAGATAGCCCTTAAATATCATACCACAGCTAACGCCTTTTTAAATATCATCTGTGGACTGCTAATGGTAAGACTGCAACTGTATCACGGAAGGGGGAGGGGGGAGGGCGAACGAGCAACGGGAACAATTCCCCTGAAGACCTGAACCGTGGTGGGCACTTATACAACGCTCATTTACATTCCATGTTCTCTAACGACCTTAATTTGCCGGGAAATGAATCGTACTGAAGTTTAAAAAATTTGCTTTTCAGCTTGCCGTACATTTTAAGATATCACAATGATGAGGCGAATTTTGATTGGATGGGTGGAAAGACTGGTCATTTTGACTGAAAATCTTGTCAAACAGACCTCAGACACAACACAAAGTTTGACAACTGTCATCAGACTCCATATTAACATGGCACGAAATTAAACAAAGTTTTCCAAAACAAAATTACTAATTTCCATCTCCACCCCCGGATGTACTGGAGACACACCCACCAACGTGCAAACCGCTCGAGCAAAAAACTAGCCACATCTGTGATCCCCCCTGGTATTCACATTCATTAAGCAAACCAACGATTCCACAATACGCAAGTCTAGAACAAAGCTTCTTTTACAATTTCCTGAACACTCAAAGTGAGATTGAAGGCCTTTAAACACAGTCAAGAGGATCCCATTCTGGTTAAGTACATGACAGAAACAAACAATTGATAGTAAAAACTGGTACCTGCATTTGAATAGTTAAGCACTGGATAATAAACTGGAGCTTTTTTCCCCATTCAAAAGAAAAACAATCAATCTTAACAGAAAACAGTCACTTTTCCTTATCCTGAAAAAATCACAAAATGTGATGTAGAAATATTGAGTTTGACAACTTTCTCAGCCTCTGCAAAAATTTAGTGATCTTTTCACTGTAGAATCTTTTGAAAATATTTCTCTTTATATTGCTTCTAATATTGACTAAGGCATTCAAAACATATATTTAAAAAGCAGGAATAATATATTTCTAACAATTTTTTTGATATCACTTCGAACCAACACTGTCACAACATCACTTAAACAAAGTATAACAAAACAAACAAAGCCAGAAGCTAAAGAAATTAAGCATTCTGAGATAAGCACAAGCTGGCATCTTAGTCTATTTGTTGACAACAGAATCTATACTAAATTAACCATGTTGTATAACGAAACTATATGGATTATATATATGATAATACTATGAAATAATATGAGGCAAAACCTCCCATCGCAAAAGATAACTCTTCTACAACAAAAAATGATGACAAATGTTTATTTTTAGATAAACCATGAGCTTAATGCCTCCAAAAACTCAGCACATCATGCATTTAAACTGATGACGCTTGTAGGGTTTCTATTCTATTTCTATTTTCCATTTGGGAAAACATTGATTTTAATTCACTTTTGTATTTGGTTTGCCAGTCACACTAGAGATTTGATGCAAGAAATTTGTAAAGGTACCCTAATAAAGTGACATGGAACAAAAAGCAACAATTTTACAATGAATTACATCTGAAAAATCCAAAGCATTCCCAAAAAACAAGTATAACAGTCAGGGAGAGAAAATGGTGATGCCACTTTACCACAACTTCTATGCCTTCTTTTTGAACAGTTTATTGGCTTTACTGATCATATTTGCGTAAGTGAATGACATTAAATTTGATGCCATGCAACATAATGGGAAAGATAACCAAAAAAACCTGCATCATCAAGTTGATTTAATTTGTATTTGCAACTTATAACAACTTGATTAGAAAAGAACAAATCTCTTCACAAAATTTGCAAAAATTAAGGTAAGTTTCAATAGACCTGAAACCAATAAATAGGAAAAAGCATGTCCTTACCTCCATCCATCTTTTCCAACCCTATCCTCATGTCTGTTCCGCACATCAGACATTAACATGTTGAGTTAAGCCAGAAATGTTCTCTGCTTGACTCATGTTCCAGTCTCAAGGCAAAATACTTTGCTGCCACAGAAATGCTTGCACCAAGTTTCTTTATCAAAATTTCAATAATAGTCTAAAAAAAGGATATTAACATTGAACCAGTTGGCTGATATCAGGTAAATCATGGATTGATCAATTTGAAAGTATGATGACCATGAGAAAGATTTGCGGGATATACTTAAAAGGAGCAAAAATAGGGGCATGAAAATAATTTAGTTGTGAAACCTCCTTATCAGAAGATATTCTATTTCTTGACTTATTTTTCAATTAAGCCTGATTAATAAACTGACTACAATACTATCACTTCCTGTTCTGATCTCCATATTTTCATGACAAATAAATTTCAAGAATTTGCTATTTGTATCCTATTTAGCTGATGTAATCTTAGAAAGGAAAGTTTTCTTCCTGTGTGAATTCTATTCAACAACCAACAAGGAAGTTGAAACAACAAATCTGAAAATAAGTTTTTAAACCCTTAGAGCATTAGTAACTATTTATGAGAAATTGAGAAAATATTGGTAGAAAATCAGCTGACTAAGAAGAAGAACTAAATCAAAATTATTAGAATCAAAACTTTGGCAGTAGATGGAATTATGTGAAGCTAAAAACCTAATGTATTCAGTTTTTAAATGCCAGGTAAAAGTATTCACATGATATTGAGGTAAACTAAAGTTTTGGGAGCTAGTCGGAACTACTCTAATCACTCTAACCACAAGGACATAAGATTATATTGATGTGTATATATCATGAATATCCATTAGAGGGGAAGATAAAAAACATGAGCTCAATGGCAAAGGCCATTAAATATGCAAAAGACAACGACGAAAACTTGTTAACAGGGTACTGAAAGTGAATTCACTTTTACAGGAAGGAAATGGTTTCATGACCATGTTTCAGAAACCTAAAATTTACTTGGATTCTTCACAATGTTTAAAAAAGCAAGCAATAATTGGACAAAGCAAATTGAAAACATGTAAAAGACATTTATGACAATCAATTTTAACATTGACTATAAAAACTGAAATGATACTTCACAGGAAATGAATATAACTGATAAAATTATAACTGGCTGAGAAATATTACTCTAGTTCTAACAGTAAGAAAGAAACAAAGATGTAAAAACAAAAAAAGTATACGCAAATAAAGCTTTGAGTTTCTTTATCAGTTATCAATTTTGTTTGTCAATACACACATTACGTGACCTTCGATTACCTGAATGAAAATAAAACTTCCTGGTTTATTGATTTGCTTTTTCTATCATACGATCACTTATATTGTAACGTAAGACCATTCTTACAACCACGTGTCTTACACTTACACCAAAGTCATTTTATAGTGGGAATACAAAATTATAATGAAGATTCGACGCCTGCTAAAAGTAAATCGGCTTAAGTCATAAGGAAACGGTGCAAGATGATTAGAGAAAGCTGAACACGAATAAGGAAACAAAATCACACCTCACCTTTAGATCTGACGATTCTCCATACTTTACTGTCCGTACTTCTCCGTTTGGTAAAAATACTTGAAGGTTAACACGAACAGAACCAGCTCTGTCAAGTTTACTGTTCCTAGCTTCTGGCAAGGCAGGAGGTTCTGGCTCCGATAAAGGCATTTTGGAAACCTCTTGAAATTTTGAATGATGTGTAGAGTCTTGTAAAATCTAACTATAGCATTATATGGCTTTCCCAGCATGCGTTAATGGATGAACTTGGTATATTCATGTGACACGATATTCACGCATTCCAAAATTTACATGTGAATCAATGAGATAAATTGTCTGATATCCCACAATACTGATTATAGCTGACAGACCCTTGCGTTCCGGGTTAGGCCGGGACTATTCGACACACCAAACAACACGAAATCATCGATAATTAATTGATTCAAGGCTGCTCCTCAAATTCCGATAAGTATGCTCGTAACTTCCCATCAAACTTTCTGCAATTCCTTTGGTGGATATCTGATTGTTAACACAAACCAGCTTCGTTCATAGTCGACAGTACTTAGGCCCAAAATGATGCAGAGTCCAACGCTCCAGCTGTAAATAGCATTCCAGTAGCAATGTTAAAGGTCCAGTGTGGTTAGCATGTGCGATGAATACTTCTATTGCATGTAGAGTATTGTAATTAAACGTAACTGCGGTTTGAATCAGTCTAAATGCGAAATCAAAGTGGCAAATTTCAATTTGATCGTTCCCACAGCTCCCGTCTGAAATGTTTTGGTTTCTGACAACTGAATAGCTGGGGTGAGCTTTAACTAGGACCCAGTCTCCCGCTTCCCGTAACGCCCCAGAACTGTGAAATGTGTCATCCACAAGGAATTTTTGACAATTATAACCTTTTGTGGTCGTAAAAATCGTAACATTTTCAATTTGGTGCTCAAAAGGAATCTCGAAGATCTCAATCATCTCCAGTTGGGCTCAGTAATGAACCGTCTATAGTCTCTCGTCTATAGCTTCAATTTATATTCAGTCATTTTTTCTTCAAGTCATTTTCCATCATTTGTCCGCCTTACTCATTTCTTTGAAATTACTTGCGATCCACTTCCCTCTCTTCCTTAACTTGCTTCTCCAGAATCACTAACAACGGCCTAATACCCTCCTTCTTGCAGTCAAAAGTTTACTCTTCGACTCCTGAATTCTTTCATCTCAGCATTGCCTCGCAATTTTGCAGCTCTTCATCCTTGATCTCACCATTTATTATCTTGACACGACCCAGATTTTTTGCCAATCGTTCACATGAGAGAAATCTCATACGCCTTGAATATAAGAAACTTTGACATATGAGCTAATTCAATTTTCCAGGTTAAATCAAAAATAGAAGCGCTGTCATCAGTGAGTTTTAATTTTAGTAAATACCAATTCACACGCTGTTTATGCTTATGAAAATGTTATACTTGATAAAACACAGCAAATAATTGATTCATCAATTTTTTGAAATATTGATATTCCACAATATTGATTTTTATGCGGTTTTAAAATTGTTACTGCATATTCGACAATTGGCTTGCAATATATCAAAACCTGGGTCCTAAACCTGTTGAAGAAAACTTTTGTGTATGCAATGCATTATACCTTACTGAATTTAGTTGGTAGTAAAAATTCATTGTATGTTCCGGTTATGATGTTATCTATTTGCTTTTTAAGGTGATGTTGAACGTGAGTTATTTTTACCGAATCCCCTTTCACACTGCCGATGACATCTGACAGATCAAGGTAAGCTCAACAAAGTAGCGGGCAAAAATATATTCAAAAGTTTGACTCAATGCATCTGTGACGAGGCGGACTGCAATGGCTTCCGGCCCCCTTATGACAATAGCCATGTTAACAAGAGGCTATCGTTTGTAAGAGAGGCTGATGCTTGTAGGTGAGGCTGTCGTGCACGGAGCTATCTTGTTTCCATTCTGCTCGACATGATGACGTAATTAGTTTGCCCCAACACTAAACCTATACTTGAAATAATTAATCATACTAATTTATGACCGCTTATCATGCTTATTTATGACTCTCAGGTCGAGCAGTATGGAAACTAGACAATTCCGTCGTGCACAGGGGAAGTTATCGATGACAGGGCAAATAAGGTGTTTGTAAGGGGTAGGGGAAAAATACGGGAAATTACATAGACACAAGGAATACTTGTAATAAAGTCTGAGCGTCCTCTGAAGTAAATTAGTTCGCGCCGTAGGCCAAATGTGAAGGAAAGGGAATTTATTGAAGGGAAGGAAATTTTTCAGGTTTCGAATTGACAGCATCTTAAGCCCGCGAAACTATGCGGATAGCTTAGCAACTAAGCAAGATCGAAGACGGGTGAATATTCATGGCGAGAAATGACCTCGACCTTCCTTTCTCTAAATCCAGATGAGTTTTAGTATTAATCTTTCTTTCTAGTTTCACTGAAAATTTCTTTGTGTGAGACTGTCTAGATTTCGAATAAGCTTTATGATTCTTTATGTGTCATATTCCAAAGTATTATCGGATTGAATAAATTAGGGCTTATTTCTAAGTCAAAAATTACCGAATAAATCTTTGAATTTGATTATCCTCATTGGCTCAGGATCAATTTCCTCGCGCATAGAGGTCTGTACAGAAAGGTTAGGGAAGGAGAGAAGCAATAGAAGACGAGGCAATGCAAGGGACGCGGAGAGCAATATAGGGTATTTACAATGAGACAACGTCGGACATGAGGAAGAGACAGACGGGAGAGGGTGGGAAAGTCCTTTAAGGGTGGGTAAAAAATGGAAAGTCAGTGGGGAAGGAGGGGCAGAACCGGGGATGCATAGGCAAAGCAGTGAAAAGAGGGAGGACAGGCTTGTGTGCAAAGAAATACCATTGACAGTGAAATAGAGTTAATAAAATTCTGGTGAAAGATCTAAGAAGACCGAACCCATGTGATATAAACACACGTGACTACTTTATGGCCAGCAGCATAACACGTGATCACTTCGTATCCAGCACCCCTGCGTTGGCCTCGAAGCAGATACTCGATGTAAGATACTCAAACGAGTGAGTCGATTTTATCTGATGACCTTTCTGTTGTTAATTCCAATCCACGCGCGATTGTAGCTACAACCGACGCAACCTTTGCGTGAGTAATGCTAATTCCAGGACAATCTTAAACGGCTTCCTGTTTTCTGTCCATGCGTAGGCATCCTACGTTCAACATATTAGGGAGGTGTATTAGTTCTGATTTATTTCCTGTTTTCTCACAATATCAACAGACCTTCCCCTGATTGGAATTGGTCTCAAACTCGTGTCATTTATTACGTTTGCGTTGCTTTTTAGCGAACAAATGCTTTGCGGCACAAAACTTTACAATGGCAACAAATAGCGGAACCAGTTTTTGTATACTTAAAGTACGTTTTTGTCTGACGAGTAGACAAATGTCGGAAATTAAGCCAAACTTTTAGCATCCTTCTAATGGATACTCACCCAGTTTTTGTTCTTTAGATAGACATCGCTGAAGTGGCACATCATCTGCAGTGACTTTAAAATGCATCCTTATTATGCACAGTTATGCAAATTGCACATAAACTGAATGCACGAGAGTCAGTTTTTATTGTTCAACTTATTTGATAAAGGAAGCTCTCAAATATTAACTTTGTTTTTCTTTTGAGCTTTGCTCGTGCATTAGCACCTTTGTAAATCCTGTGTAAACACCACTACCACCTTCTAATTCTGTTGTAATTGTTATAGCAGAACTTCCCATTTTAGATTGTCTTTTTACCAACCAGATTTCTCTAGAAACAGGTATCTTAGGCGAGGGAGCAAACAAATCTTATATACCGCCATGTTTGCAAACAGATCCTGAAGTCCCAAGAAATCTTTATTATCCGCATCACAATATTATTCAGGCATATCGGCTTGTGCAAAATTATAATAAATCTATCCACAATGAAGTCTCGAATCTCATGTTATGTCGGAAATGTGACGACGGTTCTTATCTTTTGCTATCCCGTATTATTTGCTTTTGATGACGTCAGACCAGGGAATCAATTGAAAAAGGCAGGGTCATGAAAGTGTGACTTTCTTCGAATGTCATATTCTATTTGGTCTTGTCATGAAGCCGAGGCTAGAATGAAACACAGCAATGCACTTGGAGCCTCGTAGCATGATAACTGGAATGAATTAACCAATCCTACAGCCATGGGAATCAGGCTTAAAACCTCTGCAAAAAACGCAGATTTAGTTAGATTAACTTGCTATCGTTTGAATCTACTATCCGCAGAGTTCGGTTTAATTTTGGAAGATTTTGTCGATGGACCATTACCACTCATGTGTCCATTTGAGAATATTGGTATAAGAACATCAATGGACAATATCATCCAATTTCATGAATATGACACGGTTTTTACATTAACTTGGTAGAATCTTGCTCTTGAGGAAAATAGGCACTTCAAAATAATTGTTTTAAAGTCAGGTTTGCGTCACATGGTACTGCGCAGCGGCGTGCGCAGCGAATTACAACCCAGCACGTCAGCAATAAATCAGATTAGATTTGGGGTAGTGAGTCGAGAGATGGGAACACGTGGTGATTTAAAAATGATTTCGGTTGTGAATATATATTAAAGTCTTGTTGATATAAAAAGATGTTTTCTCTCTCAATTCTGCATAGCCCTGTCGACGGTTAAAAGTTTACAACAGTGATACCCATCTACCTTGCTTCTTTGCCCTATAGCAATTGAATCAATGAATACGTGACGATAAAGATTAATGATGCGATTGATTAAGCAATGTCACCATAAGAACAGACGATGGTATGAAGAAGATAGTATTGATAAATTATTTATGTGCCATTGATATTGCTAGGCACTGGGATTACTTTGAGATTAGTCGAAACCATGACTAAATGGTAGCTAAATTAATTCAACTTCACACTTAATCGCGTTGCTAGGATTGAATAAAAGTTTAATGTATTAACTTCAAGTTATATGCTAATTGTGCCATGATCTATTTTCCCAGCCATAATTTTCAAGCATACACGGTTAATTTTGCTCAGTGCACCAGGGCAGAAAGGTTACCCAACAACACCATGAAATTTTGATTTTTTCACATGAAATTTTGACGTTTTCCTATCGAAAAAATCCTAATGAAGCAATATCATTACAAAAAATGAAATAGAGAATTCAGTCTCCAGAGAGCCTGGCATATCACAGCTCCGATTCAAGGGGAGAATTATAACTGAGGAGGAGGATGCTACGCACTGGGTTATCTGGAAAAGGATGATTGCCATAGCGACCTGTATTGAAGTGAACGAACGGGAAGAAGAAAAGAATTTCAGCCAGGATTCGTAAACTTGTTGTGGGTTTATTCTCCCAAACTGACAGACGTGTTCTTCCGTGAAAGTTGCCAACACATTCAAGCTCTTGTTCTACAGCAGACAGATCCTGTTTATCTTTTTTATCCCATTAGATTTCTTGTTAATAAAACAAAGGCACGGGGCAAATGACAAGAGATTCAACTCTCCCCTGCCGTATTCCTTTGTCCTAAATCACCCATTATCTATCAAAGTTATTCCAGTGCTTTAGAAAGATGTCATGGATTGTGTTGGTGGTACTTTTGGGATTCGCGTGGAAGCAGTGAGATCGACTGGGCTTTGTAACTAATTGCCTTGACGACAATACTGATATCCTTCGGTGTCATATCTCTCACTGCTGTCCCCTGAGAAAGACATTGAAAATAGGCAATTTGGAAGCCATTTGGAAGAGGACGTACACATGCGTGAGCTTGTTAGCAACTAGAAGCTTCAAGAAGGCAGTCAGGAATAGGGGATGTCATGGTTTGAGCAAGTTCAATTAAAGTTGCTATGATGTAACAGACTAGGCCCCAGGCTTTGCATAAGCGCGATGCTTTTATTTTGCGTGTTGCCCAAGCCAGTTCATTTGCTTGCTGGATGCTTCTTATCATGGCCTCGCACCTCGGTAAAATGGAAGGCAAAGAAAAGTTACAACATTCCCAATCAAGCAACTTCCATTAGCACCTTCTGGTTCAATTTTGAGTCCCTTATTTCGTCCCAAATCGCTCTGCTTGTCGTGTGTTTCTGGTCGCTACTTGTTGCCATGGCTTCGGTTACCGGGGCAACCTCTCTCGTTATTACGAAACAAAACGAGGAAAGATGGAGAAACAGCCCTCGCTCTCCTTTTCCAAAAATAGAAATAAACTCCATTTGCGTCGAAAATATTCCTTATTCTCTAGTTGAAAAGACTCAATTACTTCATATTTAATCAGGAAATGCTATGGGTGTCCTAGAATATAGTGATCATATTGGTATAAATTATCTATATCGATAAACTCATATTCAATCACGTAACAGGGGGTGCTCCCTTCTTCATTAGCCTAGCTACTGATGGAGTTCCTCATTAAGAAAGGAATTCCCCTTCATACAATTCACTATATGTTAGTATCTCGTAATTTTATTGTGTGGTCATAATGATGTATATAGTAATGTATTATTGTAGCTGATACATCGTATGTAGTGGGATTTCACAATATGAACTGAAATTGAATCCTCTTGACTAGAAAGAAGCAGTTCCCAGAAACATTTGGGTTGGGTTAACTAAATGGGTAGAAAACCTGACGAATATGAAATACACAATCTCTTTCAAATTGCCTTGATGCGTTAAAAGAAAAGAGCTTGGGAAAGTGGTTTTTGTGATAAAGCTTATACTAATTTTCTGAGATAAATCTTGAAAATTCTTATAGGGAATCACCACTTGCTTCTTTTCATTTCGGCTTGAATTGGCCGCAAAAAATGTTTTCCACGTACAGCCTAGAATGCAAGAAGTTCTTCTCGCAAGGTGTACACAGTTGTACAAAGACGGCTCCCTGTTTCGCCTAATTGTCAAAACTGGATGCAGAATTTATTCAAGAATAGCACCACTGACCATTATGTCTCCTCCAATGTTTGCAGTTTCCCTTGATATCTAAATTTCATTGCACTTTTGATTGACAGGTCCCAAGAGTTTGATGGATTTGAAACCAGGACGACTACATAAACACGACACAACATGGCAGGAGAATATACCGGGGGTTGCTGCAATTACCTGTGATCAATGAAGTTTGACTCGTCTGGAATCGAGGTTGAATTGCGAAGATATCGCTATAGTATAACTGTTCAGTGTAGCCCATCGAGTCGAGCGTCCTCACGGACATGAAAGAGGCTCCTGTCATGTCAAAGTTGTGTACGACTTAGTTAATGGCTTTTCGACTTAACCGATAAAGCTGTTTATCAAACTGGCATGCTGATTTCTGCCGATGTGACTTTGGAAAAATGTATTTGACTTGAAAGCTAAAAGCTTTGCAAGGCGATCTGACCAATATCTGACTTATTGTTAGTGCGACTTGAAAAAGTCTTTGTGAACTTCAGACTGGCACGTGATTAGAGAAATCTTGATGACTTGAAGTCCTTGAGAAATGATTATCCAGTCAGTTATGTTAAAATTGGGCGATAAACCTAGGGAAATTTATGCTAGTTTTTCTAGTCTAGTCTAGAGAGGGGAAACATGGATCTGAGACATCCTAGTGCTTAAAACAATACTTCTTGTTGAGGTTATCCGTGTTTACAACTCTTGCGTTGCCCGTATCGGTTTTTACCAAGGTTACTTTTGATTAGTAATAATTAATAATTCAACTATCAATAAGAAAACCCTCGTTACGATATGATTAGGCCGTCACACCGACGAGTCAATCAATTGCTAAACTTGGTTTCTCTGACGTAAAAGCTTTGGAAAAGAACTCGCTTTTGTTTTATTGATGGCATACCTAGACAATGACAGTTAATGTAACCATCTATATGTCTATAGGAGAGAAGCATAGGATTAAACTCTTTGCGATTTATATAAAAATTGAATGTATTGAATTTGCTCGACTGTGTTGGCTGCTGCAACAGAGTAATCGAATGAATGCTCTATGGATTTGTCAGAATGAATGCTGATTTCACGACAGTAGACTTATTCACGTGGCAACTTCGAGACAAGCTTCTAGGCACGTATATTTGATGAACTGGTTTATATATTCTGCCTCTGAAATAGCAGCTTCTCATATATGTTTTAAGAAGTAGGCCACGTTAGGTTCAAATGTTTCCTAGTTATGCACAGAGATCAGCTTTATATTTTCTATTTGCATGGTATCTTTATTGGTCTGCAAGAGGACACCCATGCCATTGTCGAAGAGAGATATGTAAGCCAGCAAAATTACACTGATTCGCTGACCGTAAAGAGTACCAAGATATTTTGCTTTGGAATTTTCTCACTATTCTTTCAAATGCCTGCAGCCTGCCCCCTAGCCCCATGTGTATTCTTTCTCGTCCTATTTTGCTTCAGAATTTTTGACTACTCTTTCAAATGCCTGCAGCTTGCCCCCTAGCCCCATGTCTATTCTTTCTCGTCCTATTTTGCTTCGGAATCTTCTCACTACTCTTTCAAATGCTTGTCCCCCTTCTAGGCCCTGACTATATTTTCCTGTGCATGCATCTTTTTTCTAAATGGGCTTAATTCAAGAGCATTTAGGCTAGATTATTAGAATAAGCATAAATACAAGTTAATAAGTCCCGAAGCTTTCCAACAACTCAACTGTCGATTCGTATCTGGTCTTTGTGGGATTAAGTGTACTTGGAAGCTTCCTACACAACGCCATAATGAATTACATGAAACACTTGCCACTGCATTCCAAATGTTATTCGAGTGATTGATCTCAGTGATACGAGGGCTTATGACTGAATGGATTGACGTTGAATGAAAATGACACACTTTCCCGCGACATTGCAAGTAGCGATCGAATTTCAACTGACGATTCAAGAATCTCGATTTGTCGCACCAGACCTCCTTTGGAATGCGCGGGATCGCACTCCTATCCGTCACGAAAATACACTGAATCACTATTGCTTAGCAACTATGACAACGCCGAGAGTGAGTTTTTAGGCAGAACAAAGCCTAACTCAACATGCACTTGTCTTTTAATCATCTTCAATACAGCATACCGGGTTACTTTGCGATCCGGTACCTAAATTCTTCGGATGATACTGTATGGGTAGGAATCTGTTGGGGGGGGGGGAGGTTTTTACAGGGCCACACGCCCTCATTTTTCAGAACTTGAAATAATGTATCCCTTCGGAAGTGTCCCTATTCGGCCTACATGTGCCGTCATTTAGAAATTCTTCAGCAGAAAGCATCGTCTTTAATACCCTCCTGTTTCTATTGGAATTCAAAAAACAGTTTTTAGTAACTTAGTTTCTGGAATTAAAGTTTGGGTTCGCTGACAAAATTGTCAATAGTGTGAGTAATAAATGTCTTGAATAGAGATTCATGTAGACCTTTCATATTCCACACGGGCAAGTAAAAATATTATTCAAAAGCTCATTGAGTTTCTTAGTCTTTTTGGAAAATCGGTGTTGTATTGTTATGTCTTTATAATTTGGCAATTAGAATTTTCAGCTGGTCACTAATATGAGTAAAATGGGTTTGTTCTTTAATAATTTAGTAGAGTTACTTTACATTAATCAACAACCGGGCTAAGCTCCGAGTTTCTGTAAACATTTGTAAAAATAAGTTTTGCTTGGAATCCCGTGATCACGTGCTTCATGGAATCCCTTGATTGGTAATTATAGATCACGCTACGAAGGTCATTTTTGGGTCGTTAGTGTGTAACTTGCGAATATTTCTTTAGTGCTGGCCTCTACGAACGCTTATAACAGTAGTGAAGTTACAGGTTTATCCTTATGCTTTGAGCTAGTATGTAAAGTGAATAAATTTCATTTCATGACTTTATAACAGACGTTCCTTTCCAGGAATACTAAATCATTACTTTGATTTGATGGTAAGGAGAGCCTATGATTGTGACAGGAAAAGTTAATTGTAGTATAACAAATAACAATGAATTATAGAAATAAGGTAAACTGACTGAATCTGGTTTAAAAGCACGATATTAAACAGGCTAAAGCCCAATCTCCACTAAGCGAAAATATCGAGGCGGAAAAATTCCCTGCAAATCTTATTGGCTTATTGAAAATGTCGCGGCGGAAAATTCCGACTAGCGAAAAGTAGAAAGTGATCCTACTTTTCGCGAATCGACAATTTTCCGCCTAGTGGAGATTGGGCTTAACAGATGCTGAATTTGCCAGTGGTTTTATGAGGAATCTTTGCTGACTTCAAGAGGCTTTCAATGTTGGCTACAAGTATTGTTACGAAATAAAGTGTAATTTGAAGCCTATAACAAATTTAAGCAAATGGTACGTATCCGTGAACGTATCAAAAGTTAATTACCCACTTGGATATGCAAAGAGTGAAGTGAGTGGAAACCTGTGCGCCAGACCTCTAGCCCAAAGGAAATGTGACAAGGCCTAGTCAAGGGGGAGGGGTGTTGTTGATGGATCAAGTTTTGATATTGTTCTGCATCAATTTTTGGTGATACACCGAAAGAGTTCTTCCCTACTAATCAGCTTTAGAACAAGTGAAAAATCAGAAAATTACCTTTGTCAATTCAGGATTATCAAATCTAGATTGCGAGAAAACCTTATACAGAAAATAGTTTGCAGTAACACCCGGTTTTCTACGTTTCTAGTGGCAACATGGGCACGCAAATACCGCGAACTCTCGGCTTTCTCAGATGTCAATATAGACAATGCATGAAGCCTATTTGGCTGGTCTGGCATCTATTAATTTTGCAAGAAAATTATTTCTTTGATTTGCGTAGGACTGGTAAAAGACTAGACAATAAGTTACTGGTTTTGCTGGCGAAATGTTTCTCTAGGCTACTCGATGCAGTGCCGGGGGTTGTTTTTATTATATCGATAAGCATAAAGTACACTCTTTTTTATAAGGAACCTACCTCAAGGCCTAGGTCCAAAAGTTCCTTATTGGTAGACCTCAATTCATCAGATTTTAGTACCAAAAGTTCCTTAAAAGTTCCTTAATTTTCACGGCACATCAATAAGCCTTAACACTTAATAGAGAGAGGGGCGAGATAGAATATGGGGAAACTACTTAACGAAGCACTTGACACACGATTAGCAAACAATCTATGCGAGTATTGGCTGCTAATGAATGGAACCGGCTTTTTAGCTCTTGATGCTTGCAGTTATAAAAAAAATTTAAATCGAAAAGGGATTTCGTTTTTAGTAGTATAAGTTCTTTATATATTTCGGTCTTCTACATGTAGGTCCTTATAAAGTGGTTCCTTATAAAAAAGCGTGTATCTTGTCTATCAGGCAAGAAACAATTTGAAGCATCAGGTCCAGAGTCCAGAAAAATTGATGTTTCCACGGCTGAAGCCGGAGGAAGGTTTTGCCTGTGTCACATTTGAGAAAGGTTTATAGTAATTTTAATAATGTATAAGTAATAAAAGTGATTGCAAAACATTCATTGAGTTGGTAACAAGGAAGGTTTGAATTAAATAAATTGTGGCCGGAGGCAGGCTATAAATTTTTTCTGACTCTGATTAGGTCCTAAGTTAAGGTAAGACTTGAAGACTAAGTTATAAGACTAGGGGTATAAGATACAAGATTGACTCAAGGTAGCAATAGTTGATAAAAGGTATTATTCTGTGCTTGGCGCATGTTTAAATTGAAATCAAGTTTTAGAAATACATCTGTCCATGGTGAAGGTACTAAGGGGAGAGCCTCCGTCTTAGGCTGATGTGCTCCTAGACACTAAGGCCTTGTGACATATCTCTTATAAATATTCAAATACTTGCCTTCCTTTTCAGCCTCGCTTTGATAAGCACAGTAACTATGGGAACTTGAATGCTAGATCCCGACTCTATTGAGGCATATATTAACCAGTTCTAAAGTAAAAATAAACAAACATTGCATATATTGGCGGTAAGTCTGTCAACAATTGTGGTTCTGTCTATGGCTACTCCATTAGTGGGTTTCTAATATAGTCTAAGTTCATGTTATCCATGTTTACAATTGGCAAAAGGGGTACGGATACCATGAATGTTTTGTTTATTGCCTCCCCATGGAAGCTAATCACCTTGATAAATAACCCGTTTGAATGCCCAAGTACCACCTGCTTTCAAAGACACAAACATTGGTTATTCTTGGTACTTGAGCTTGACTCGAATCGCTGCCAACTGAGATGGATGAATAAAAGAATCAGTAATTCAGCAATTCAACATTTTTAACGAGAAGCAGTTTCACTGGTGTTAGCTGAGAGCCGAACATGTTTTCATGCCGCTAAAGTGAACCCCCGTAAACACCAAGGGCAATAAACTGCGTGAAATAACGTAGGCCGATTTCAAAATAGACTTGAATCTAGACTATAAGACAAAGCTCTGCCTGAAAAGAGGTTGACTTGCAAAGCTTTTAGGCGCACTTGAAAGCTGTCACACAGTTGCCAAGGCGTGTTTAGCAACAATACTGTCTACGGGTTCGTTAATTTGTTGCAGAACCCGTTGTCCATCCGATATAGCAAGACCAACATTAAGACAAACTCTCTCTAACGAAGCAACTTAATTATTAAACAAAGTACGTTGTTTGGTTAGTGAGCAAAAAATACATGCAATAAAATGTCGACTTTGTACACGAACAAGACAAAGGTACAAAGTTTTGAGTATAACTCTTTGTCAGATTTCAATAATACAACGTTATTATGCTACCATGCATAGTAAAACAAATGCATGAAAAATTAAGTACAGTCTCGAAATTAAACGCATTTCTACTGTTTTGACATGACAAAGACCCTAGATTAATGACATCACAAGAGTCTGTTTTAGGAATCTCAGAAGTTGGATCTCGTAACCTAAAACAGCATCATGAAATACCTATGAAAAAGCAACATCAGTCAATTGTGCTACAAATTAGCAAATATACGGTCTCGTGTGTTTTGGCTCTTTCCCCATCAAACCTTTGTATCTTGGTCTCTGTTCATAACTTTACGAACAGAGCCAAAGTAACATTGATTCGTAAGAAAACTTCAAATCTTTCATTGGCCATATCTCAACCAATTTTTGGACATATTTGAATTTTTTTGCATATTTTGAAGTATTTAATGATTTTTTATGTAATGTTAATGAAATTCAAAACTTCTAAAAACAGGTTTTTTGGTGATGTAACATTTTAGAACTCTATTGAGTAAGGTTCCTGACCTCTTCTTGAGCAGGCTTCAAAATGAGACTATTGTAAGAACTAAGCAATATATATTTTTCCTTGAAAAGATCTTCAAAATCTTAAAAAGTTCCGACACTTTGTACTGCCACACCTTGTCAACTTTGTTAAGGGTCAAACAATCTTTTCAGCGAATTGAATGATAAGTTTATTTTTTATCAGCATAACCTGCAATAGCATTAATATATATGAAAAACCGATCAGGTCATTTTTAGAAATTTGTCTCCGGGCACAATTGTAGCTTTTTTTATGTATAATCGTATTTTCAATTCTGCAATTATAGTCGCGAAGACGTTATCTATTCAGACAAAACTTGTCCTCTTTTCCTTCCATTCTCATCTGGAGAATACTGTTTATATCACTTTCTTACCGTAGACAAAATATAATTTGAAGCTCTTAGGAAAAACTTTTGATTAACCTGGACAAGAATTTTACATTAACAAAAAATTTTCGCATCAATACGATGACATCAACTAAAAATAAATTTAAAGTAATCGTTTGCTCTAGATTGTAATTTCTCAGAAAATGCAAGTAGAAAAATGCATGAAACCATCTTTTTCTTCTCAGTGGGTTGATGTCCTGAAAGCAGATGGTTTGAATGAAAAAACGGTATTTTGAAGAAAGGTTTTAACCGGGAAAAAATCTAGTTTAATGCGTATGAAAATTATTTACTTAAGGGATTTTCGTTTCACACGATTCAGAGATTTTAATTTCATACAAAACTCTAAAGTTGCAGTAGACTCTCGTTGCCTATGCTTCGTGGCGAAAGAGATAAAAATACTCACCTCCCCAAAATAGAGAATTTTAAAATGCCGATTCAAATTTGTGCATTGAAAACTGCTTAATTAGGAAAAGAAAAACACAAGTGAACTTTGAAAATTCATAGGTGAATGCTTTCGTGCAAATCTATTGAAAAGGCGAGAGGAAATCACCTTTCGTTCTCGCTTTCAAAAGTGAATCGGCAAACCCCCGGTGTTCTGTTGATGAGTTATCGACAGCAGTTGTCATGCCAACAAGGTACGGAAACCATAGCGATGTCGATGGAAACAGCCTTTGATTTCGGTTTATGAGTATCAGCAGGCAATAGCAGTCTTCTTTGATAAATTAACAGAACATCCAGATATCAGGTTGGAGTCATACAACATAAAGTGATCGAAGTTGCGTTGTTCATATTTTGCTGCAACATTTTTATGGACTGAGCCAGCGGTTTATCCCGTCAGATCCCTAAAGATTTCGAACTCGACTTTACCACGCGTGGCGGAAATCATCGTTTAAAAATTGATTGCAAGATTTCTCATTTTTGCAATGGGCTGCACTCCAAGCACTCAAGTGGTGGCGACAAGTAGCACATCCCCTCCAGTTAAACCCCAAAATGCGGCAGTGAAGGCTTCCAAACCTAAAGCAACCACCCCAAAGCACAAAGCAAATGGTTCCGATCACAAAAAGCACAAGAAGAAACATTCTCATGGCTCAAGGCGAGATTCATCGTGTAAGCCTGCCTAATTTGATTACAATTTTATCAATAAACCTTCATATGTTTTACCATTTCAACAAAATATGCAATCTTGTGACCCTCCCTGAAAGGGAATCCTACACCACAGTTATATCACGGCAAGTAAAAATGTCGTCGGATTGCCATTTTTTATGAGGTGTTATCATTTCAGCCGACAATTTTGATTATTTTTGTTTTGAAACTTTAATTTGGAGCTTGGTTGAATTAATTATTTCGATGAAAGTCTCACAGATTAAGATCAACTATCTTGCGGATTGTTTTGCCGATTAGTGCCATAGCTACAGTCAAAATCGCAAAGGTCGTGTACATGAAGCTCCAATGTTTGGAGACTTGTACACCTGCTTCGGGCGATCGGACGGACGATTCGCCCTAAACATTTTCCAGTATCATTGTTTTTAATTTCGTGTTGCCTCGCTACAAATCGATGGCTTTGAAATTGGCGGTATTGAAAAACACCGCCATTGCAAACTTTAGAACAAGCTTGACAGGGAAGCCCGCAGGAAGTGACTTGCAGAATTGTGGATGTCTTTTTCCGGTAGATTGACTTAATTATTGTCCCAACCATTCATGAAGCAAGTTTCCCTTGAACTGTGCAGCCAGCCAAGAAAGCACTAGGCCCAATTATCTACAGCATTTCATTTAACGATAAAGATTGAAACAGGTTAAGTTTCAGAGGGAAGAGTAAATCATCATAACTTTATTTGAAAAAGAATGAAAACATACATAGCTGTTTGGTAAATTTTCTGTAATCTGCAACAAAAAGTTTGAAGCCTGTTTTCTCACCAGAACATAAATATTACCTTTTGGAATTGAGAAAGGTGCCTTGAAAATATTTTGCTTCAGAAAATCAAAAACACGAAGAATGGGCTGCTAAAAAAACAGCAAGCAAATTTGTATGATAATTTTATGTGGATTGTGCTTATGCTGAAATTAAGTTTTTGGTTTCAACTCTGTTAGCCTAAATGGAAGGCAGTGGTTTTAAAAAGTCATTTGTTTGATTTAAAGCTTTAAATACTCAAAATTTATTTTGATGTTATGTTGCTAAGAAAAATCAACCCAGAATTTTTAAATGCATTAATTATCTTTTTGGAGACCATGGTTCAGTTTTCACCAATGGATATTTAATATCTGGATTTGTCAGATGATGTAAGGGCAAGCTATTCGTGCCTAAGCATGTAGAACCGGATATCTAAGAATGCAAAGTTTGGCTGTCAGAAGATAAAGCGTTTAATTACATATCAACAGTAGATATCAGCAGGATTCCTTAGTAGCAATGAATGAGGAAAGGCACTCACTAAGATTACTCAATTTGGAACAAAGCAAATGAGAGGGTTAAATAAAAGGGGGCTTGCTTTAATTAAATATGGGTGGAGGTTAGACTATAACATTTCACGCTTGCCCATTTCCCTAATTCTAGAGGCGAAAGCAGATATGCATCACAAAAGCACACCAGTTTCATTGCCAGCCTGATAATTATAAAAAAGTCTTTTTTATAGAGGAGGCTGCAATGTAGGGGGAGTGCTCCTTATTTCCTAGCTACCTTTCAGAGTAAAGCTGCAACTTCTTTTCACTAGAAGTACTCAAGCCTTCTTTGGAGTTGAAAAAGGCATAAAAACTCCCTATAGGCATGTTTATTTAAAATAGTCAAGTATTCTGAGCTGAATGCAAGAGTATGTTTTTGTAGTATCACATTATCATCAAAATTTGATGTCTACTGTTTTCTGCATGAATAATTAATAGTATACTGGTACCTGTTCTAGGACATCCATTGATCTTTTTAAAAATGTTTACTAACTTTTTATGAAAATAATGAAAATTAATGTCAGTTTGAAAGATTTACACTAAACAGACCTTTACAGAGCAGTTGAGGTGATGAAAGCACAGTGATGTGACCACTGATGTCCAAAGCTTTTCCCCAGCTGCCAAACTTAATTAGGGAGTTGAACCTGCATAGACAATACTTCCAGACCAGCCATATTCAAAGTCAGGCCTGGGGGAATTTCACCTTGCCCTTGGTCTCTGTCATAAGTCAGCAACTTCACACAGCTACAGTCACAAGCCACTCCTAGACACCTGTTCTGTTACCAGCATAGAAAGCAGCTTGCACACTAAACGCTGTTCCTCATCCTACTTTAGAGCATCAGCACTGCCCTGTGTGACCCTTTTCCATCAACCCTCCCCCCCCATATTTTACTACATCAAATCCAGCCCTGATTTTTAAAAAAAAGTTTGCACACCCTTGTGCTAGACAAATAAAACATAGTGGTTTTTTGTTTTGTCCAACTTGCATCTCATTTAAAATGTATATAGATTGTTCTAGGTTTTGTGAGGTGAACTGATGCAAAATGAGACTGTTAGAAGCAATCATTATACATGGGTCAATATATTAACATGTTAATACATGGGTCAATGTCAGTGTGGTTCAATGGTACCTGTTATAAACACTGGAACATGTCTTATAACAGCACTATCTTATGTTTAAAGTCATTTAACTTTGTGAATAGCAGGACTGTTTACAAAACTGTTTAGGCCCATCAAGTTTGTTTTCAGGTGATGCAATTATAATGGAAAGTTTGTCCTGTATATAAATTTGATTTTTGAAGAAATACCTAGATTTCTGAGTAGGATATAAATAACAATAGAGGCTTATAACCACTGAAAAGGGTATAGGATACATCTTATTATAGTTTTTACTTTTCTACACCAATGTGAGCTTTACAAAGTTTTGTTGGAATAATTACAAAAGATCCCACTAACAAAATCAATTCCAAGGTCTTCTCCATGTACATAATTTGTGTAGTATCCAGTTTTCATACCATTATTTGCAGTTTCAATAATTATAGTTTAAATTGAACTTTAGCATGCATTGAGTTTTCTTTTTGCTTTTGCCTTCATAATTGATTTTGTAAAGTTGAGCATTGCGAGTAATTGTGGACTTAGAGAGGGTACAAATCTTTGATGCACACTGGGGTGGTCCTAGTAATGGACCGTTTTTCTAGCAAAAATGGAGCTTTAGCTCTGAGACTAGAGAGGCACAAGGTCCCTAGTGTTCACTAAGATAGAAACACTACAATTGAATAAGAATTAACCTTTTCAGAGATTGTGGAAGTCATATCAAATCTTGTTGTTCCTACCTCTTGCAGCAAGTCATGGATCACATCACAGCCATCACAGTCATCATAGTGACCACAATGAAAACCACCAAACTGTTACAAACATCACCGTCATCAACATAAACCAGACTGACGCTCCAAATGCTGATCCACAACAAGAAGATCACAACACTACGGAAGTTGAGAGTACTGAGCCACGCCCCGATGCAACTGAAGTGACTACAGCAGAAACTCAAGGGAATGATGAACCAACTCCTGAAGGTGAACCTCCTGCAGAAGGAGCTGGTGATGCCCCAACTGAAGGGGAAGCACCCGTTGAAGGGGAGGCACCCGTTGAAGGGGAAGCGCCCGCTGAAGGGGAAGCACCCGCTGAAGGGGAAGCACCCACTGAAGGGGAAGCACCAGAGAATGCTGATGCTGAGACTGCAGATCCCCCTGCAGAAGACGCTCCGGCAGAAGATGCCCCCAAAGAAGACACTCCAGCCGAAGATCCCCCGGCAGAAGATCCCCCAGCAGAGGATGCCCCCGCAGAGGACGCTCCTGCAGAAGATGCTCCAGCAGAAGATGCCCCCGCAGAGGATACTCCAGCTGAAGATCCCCCAGCAGAGGATGCCCCAGCTGAAGAGCCTGAACCAGAAGCAGAGCCGGAACCCGAACCGGAGCCAGAGGCAGAGCCAGAACCCGAACCAGAGCCGGAACCGGAACCAGAGGAAGAGCCGGAACCAGAACCGGAAGAAGAGCCGGAACCAGAACCAGAACCGGAACCTGAGGAGCCCGCTGAAGAGTAAGGTAGAAGAGTCGGCATCAGTGTCGATATTTATAACCTGTATAAATGAATATGATGAAATGCAACACGCTGATCTGTGACGTAATTTGCATTTCATTTGTTGACATCAACCCGGCAAGAACCAGCCTTTCAGAAATCGCCGAACGAAAGAAGAAATCCGAGACTTGCTTTTATCTCATTGTATAGAAATAAATCTATGGAATTTTGAAGACTATTAGTTGGGTATTTTTATTGGTGACTGGTTGTATATGTGGTGTTAACAGATGCAATTTTCAAAGTTTTGTCCCAGGGAGCTCAGTATGTAAGTGAATTGACCAAGTTCTTTATTCATTAACAACATTAAGCTTTTACGTGGTAAATTACGTGTCAAGCTTTGCTTTGAATCTCATTAATTAAATGGAATCTAGAGGATATAGAGGTATTTAGAAATAGATCGCAGGCAAAGCGGTGAAGTCAAGCGAAAATTTCGAGCCTTCTTAAGTTATAGTACAGGAAAACGTCATCAAAATCGAAATTGCCACTAACTGACGTCACAAAATGAAGTGAATGTTACCCAGACCTCTTGAGACGCAGCTACGCGGAGATATACTTTATCATCGAAAAATTATTGTTTGTTGGAAATAAAAAACACCCAGTTTTAAATTGAAAACAGAAATTGATATTTGATTGCTGTAAAATAAACGAGCCACGAAACACAAACCAATATTTCCTTAAACCTCGTACCTGCTAATGGCAGTTCCAAGAATATATTTGTGTAGCATAAAAGAAAAATACGTTCAGATTCTATTTGTACTCCATCAATAAGTAACGGTGTATCAATTCATGCCTCCAATGATAATAGTATAACATGCAAACGCGTTATGAAATAACACGATAGATAACTCCAGTTACTCACATAAGAATGCGTTTATAGGCCTAAACAAACCCACAATCACGTCTGTAAACAGAAATTGGTTGACAAACGGTATAAAAAAGTTCCAACTGATTGGCTTTTCACGGTGAGAGACTTGTAAATACATGTTTACGCACATTTGGTAGCATTTTTATTTTTGTTACTTTTAATTTTAACTGTGTGCCTTAGGATTTTCATATTTTTTCTTGTTCTACAATCAGTTAGATCCCCATTTGAAGATGCTCAGTACACGTCGTTAATCCTTTAGCGTTCTAGGCATTCAGGTCTAAGGTTTGTCCTTATAGTTACGTCTTAGGCTTTCTTCTGTACCCCGCCAGCCCCCATTTCGAGAGACCCTTTTTTCGTCTTTAGGGAAGCAGGTTCTACCAAAATGTTATGGCTTATGTTTTCCTTCTGTACCCCACAAGCTCCTATTTTACACTTTCCTTTGCGTTATTAATGAAGTAGACTCATCCTTGATTATTTCGCCCTGGGGCTTCCCTCTAAATCTCACGAGCCCCCATTTTGAATCCCCCATTTTCAGCGCAGCAGACCTCACCAGATATTACGGCTTATGGCTTCATTTTGTACCCCACCAGCCCCCATTTTGAAACCCTGATTTTAATTCTCAGTGTAACATTATGCTTGTTAAATATTACGGTTTTAGGTTTCCATTGATACTCTATCATCACCCATTTAAAAACCTCGATGTCTTTATGTTAATTGTTTTTCGGGTTAAAGATATGGTATTAACGATTAAATAATAGGAAATTTAAACTTCCTTTAATTAGTAGCTGTAAGTTGTTTTTTATGAAAACATAATAAAGAGATAATTCATTCATCTCTGATACTCGTTACTTTTGCAAACTACCATGGTAACAACAGGAACGGTTAATCTATCTGGAACCATGATTGTAAGCGTTATAAGCGGACGATGATTGGTCATAACCCAAACACGTGTTCTCTCATAGCCCTCACGTGATCTATGACCCGCAACCGACTTTTTACTTTGACAGCTTTTGGTAATTTCCCGACATTTGCATACTCTGACGAGCGTCGAAGGAAAAGCGCTGCAAGTAGCAAATTTTAAGTTCCGCCAATCTGTGCTATTTTAATTTTAAATTTTGTAGCACCAAAAACTTTCCGGAATTAAAGTGCCCGGAGCCGGTTCATCATCAGTCCGGTCCTATCTTGGTACCTTGGTTACATATTTTAATATATGTAAAATAATAGAGAATTTTTAATATTTAGTGAATCCGGTACCCAGGGTAGTCCGGGCAGCGCTCTTTTGCGTAGCAAACATCTCGGTCGTTCTGTGGTCCGCTGTTCTTGATTACTCGATCGTGATTAACTGTCAAAATTTAGTCATTGATATCAAAATTCATGAAGCGGAAACGCAGAAGGAGAGCAAGTTTTAAGTCCATCATTAATAGCAATGCAAAAAGGTTCTTTTCTAAAAAAAATGCGGTCAAGCGACGAAGTTACGAGTAATGAGATTTGGCCGAAGAGATGCAGTTCATATTAAATAAACGGTGCTTTGAAATGCATTCAGCTTGGATAAACTCGTGTCATATTACTGTAAGACAGTGACAGGTTGCAAAACTTGGAAAGTGAGGCTAAGGTTTAGTAGAATTATTGCCTAAAGTTCCGGGTATAAAGTATAAAGTTCCGGGGAAATGAAAATACCTCACAAAGATCTTACGCCAATAACTGTGCTGAATGATAAAAGAACGTATTTGCTTGTTTGGAGGTACAAGCAGAAATGCACAAGACTGATCCTTAGTCATTCATTCTATAAATGTCTGCTTGGACCTTGTTTACATTTTCGCGCTTAAAATACACAAGGATAGGAATTATCTCTGCTAAGTTTAGAAATAGCCATCTTACCACGTTAGTAAATATTTTAACTGCATTCAATATACTAATCACTTCGTTATTACATTATAAGTAAATCATTATTTACTAATACTTTAATACATTTCCATAATATTTTTTATATCATTATCTATACATGAAGTCCTGCTGCGATTTGCACGTCATACAGTGCTTGATACACTTACGTGATATTGACCCATCAGGTGATAGTATCACAGCCTTGTAGTGATACGTAAATCAGTCCGTAAATACTTGGATAAATTTCCATAATATTTTTATCTATACATGAAGTCCTGCTGTGATTTGCACGTCATACATTGCTTGATACATACGCGATATTCACCCATTATGAGATAGTATCACAGCCGAGATAGCATCGCAGTCGGTCTTTTCTCTTTCTGCAACTCACATTCATCCATCCTCCACATTTTTGCAAATTATACTTTCTAAAAGTTTAATACAAACTATAGCTTTTTCTTTCAATATTGTCATGTATATAAATTTGCCTCCCCTCGCTGGTCTCATTAGAGGCCGTGTAATAAATTCATATCATTGTAAACTATATATTTATTAAGTAGGATAAATGATGTTAAAACAACTAGAACCAAAAAAGTTACGATGGCTGGTAAAATGAAGCAGCCATGGCGGTCAAGTGAATTCCTACCCTGGGTACCAGATTCTCTATAAATAACGGAGATACATCATGCCTGGAATAACAGAGAGCTAGCGATTCTCCTCACTCTGTGTGCAATTTTCGTCATTGCAGCGACTCGAGCCACGGACTCTGGGTAGTCAGCGCCTTAAACAACTGAGCCATCCTCGCCCCAAACTCCCCGGCTGGTACGCCCCTGATTAAAATGCAGTGGCGTAGCGTGAGTTGCAGAAGTGGGTATGCGGCGACGGACCTGGGGCCTGCCCCCCTGTGGGGGAGCAGGGGGCGAAGCCCCCGGAAGCTATAGCTTTTTAAAAACACCAGATAATTAAAATAGTGCTCTCTCTACATTATTATCATGTCCAAACAGAACATCTACAACACACTACGAAATGAAAATTATGTAATAAAAACATGGCAATTTTTGACAACAACATGACATGACAAGCATGACTATGTTCAAATGAATTAGGCCACAACCTTTGAGCTGATAAACAATCAAGGATCTTCTATAACAATTTAATGCTCGTGGTTATGATAATATTTATAAACAACATACAGGCGAAAATGGTACTCTAAAAGGGCAGACCCCCCTACCACCCCTATTTGTGCACCCTCCCTATTTGGGTACCCTCACTTATTGAGTACCCTCACTTGGCACTCAAGCTGAAATGAAAAGCATCTTTGCAATCATCTTATGCTCCTCTATCTTTACAATCCTATAATCCATATCCTCTATCACTTGTTTGAATCCACATGTCGAAGACTTATGCTGAGATTCAATTCAACTAGGGACCGGGATTGGCAACCGCATGCCTTGGCTCTTTGTGATCAGTATCTGGTCACGTGACTTGGCTTTCTTATCGAGAGAACTCAAGGAAAGCTGAGGTCAGTTGCTTCCCTTTTAAAGCTCTGTCCTCAACACTGTGAGTAAAAAATTGTAGCATTCTCTCGTTAGCAGGATAGATTATTCGTTGATACAGCATTCTATCATATTTTTAGCAAAATTCTACATTTAAATAGGGAAAAAAACAATTGTTTTGTATCAGGTAATGCGGTCAGAATTCCGCATTTCCGGAAACGAGCAGTGCTGTAGACAAAGGTTGCTAGCCAAAGTCGTCCAAAACAAAGGGATCTTCAGAAACAGGGATACGAAGATTAGTAAATTTCTGTCAAGGTCAAAGCTAAGGTGGATCCATTGAACTCCGATGGGTGGATCAAGGGTGCGACAGTGAACATTTCAATTAATCGTCAAAGCAACTGTTTCAGCAATGGAAACTGTTTTAAAAATGCGTTTTTAAAAATATTTTTGGTCAGATTTTGTAGGGCATGCGGCGCATTACCAGCTTCCCTTGACGCTAAGCCACTGTTAAAATGTCTCCTTCAAAACTTATCAGCAATTTATTGAGCTACTCGTTGAGCCCTGGCATTTGCTGGGTTGGCGAAACAGACCGTGACAATGCATTGTTAATTTTACTCCAAGCGCAAACAAACGCAAAGGAAACAGAGGCAGAACTTTGCAAAAGGGCGATTCAAGGCAGAGTCGATTTGAATTGACTTCCTTGTCCGAGGGTTATGCCGAGGGGTCAGATTTCACAATTTAGCAGGTTTTTGTTCGTCGAAAACCAAACAGTTCTCTTGGAATCATCGGCTTTCTTGTAGAATTTAAGTTCCTTTGATACTTCACTTTGCTGATTTCTCGGAAGTGCTGCCAACTAAAATTAATGCAATACTTGGTGAGTCAGATGTTTTGATATAACTGTTTGCAAGATGGAACTTCGAACACAAGTTACAGCGGATCAGTTCGATGGCAAAGACGTGATTTGGTTCTCAGACACTCACGCCATTGATCAGATAATAAAAACCTTTAAGCTACCCGTTCTTGTCAAGGTTGTAGAGGGGTATATGATCAATGAAACCGAATGTCTTGAAACCGGATCGATTCTCAGCGTCCATGGGGTACGTAGCATGGAAAAGATTATTGCCTTGGATCATCAACACACGGAACTTAGTATTCCCGTAAGCTGTGCTGCCAAGGCTCGACTGTCAACAAAAGACGAGTGCACGTTCAAAACTGTGGGTGAAGTTTGCAACGCGACTCCTTTGCCTCAATATTTGAAAAACACAAGGGAATTTACACATCAGAAGCAGACTTACGCGGTGAACAGTATATTCGCAGTTAGGTCCATTTCAAAGTGGAGCAGAGGCCTAAATGTGACATATATTGGGCCTAAGGAGCAGCGTCTAACTTTGCCTCTGTCTTTGGTGGGACTCTTCAAGGAACTGTCGTCACCAGCAGGTGATTTTAAAACTTACTTCATGAAAGATCTAGTCAATAAAACTTTTCCTATATGTGTGGAATTTCAACCGGCTGAAAATGTGAACAATTTCTACAGAACATTTGCGGGAAAGATCGAACTGAAAAAGCTGGCAACTGCAAATATTGTGTATGGAACTAGTTATGAGGATGGGAAGAAGAAATTACTGACGTTCTCGCGTGATTTGAGCGTGCGACTTCAAATTGGGCGGGTTATCATCGAAGACGCCAACATTGGGGAATACTCTACCATTGCGGAGCCTGTGGAGGAGCCTATTGACGGGGATGTACTGGACTATATATTGCACTTGAATCCATACTATGGGAATTACAATATTGCTGATTACGTCACCTTGAGAGAAGCTATGACAGTCTCGAAGCACGGGAAAACAGTAGTGTCCGACCCTGAACCAAAGGGAAACAATAAAGAACCAGAATTCGAAAAAGAGGCTGCCGATCCTCTAAGTCGGCTGGATAACGAGATGCCAAAACTTCCACCGCGAAGTCCAAGAGATAAACAGTCCGGACTCGGAAGCATCACCAACAAGCACCCGGCTATCGAAAATACTTACCACGTAATTGGATCATCCAGCCCGCCGCTCATTCCGAAGCGCTCACCGCGTGAACCGATCGAAGGGTGCAGAGAAACCCGCGCAAAGGGAGTACAAGATGGCGCCAATATATATTCTGATATTGCTGATGATGCAAAGGCTGAAAATACAAAACCAGCAGTGCCGCCACGTGCTTCCATTGGGAGTAATTCTTCGGTTGCTACTGACTGGAAAGAAAAAGCGCTTGCTTTCTGCTTACCATTAAACACAGCGGCAGAATTTTGCTATGAAGACTTAGACGCGACCTCGATGCACAAATGTAAGCCCAAACTGCCTCTTCCTGGTGAAAAGCAAACTGACACTTGTAACGTTCAGGGAGTTGATGATTACGTATATCCTGCATTTGAAGAAATCACAACGCGGCTACCGAGAGGAGAGAGCGTTTCAGATAATCTGAAAAGAGATTCAGATAATTTTAAAGAAGATTCAGATAATCTGAAAAGGGGTTCAGATAATCTCAAAAGGCAGCCCAGATCTCGTCCCTCTAGCAGCACAAGTGGCCGTTCAGAATGTGTTGACAACGACATGAACAGAACAGGAGGTAGAGCTCAGGAGTATACTCAGTTAAATGGACAAACGGAATCTGACAAACGCACGAGCAAAAACTTCGATGTTGTATGCAGGGAAATTGCGAGCGAGAATGTGGACGGCATCTGCAGGATTCTCGAGAAGCTACAACTTCATGAATTCAAAAATGCTTTTATTGATATACAGATTGATGGAGAACTCCTTGGCGACCTAAGCGAGGATGACCTCGTTTCGGATATTGGAATGAGCCTCTTTCAAGCACGAAAACTGTATGTGTATATACGAGGCTGGCAACTTGATGAAGAGAATGTATCGCAAGGTGATGATGAAAATGCAGCGGAAAGTTGGACAGTCAGGAATGTGTTTGAAAGGATGAAGTCACTGAATTTGAGTTCATTTGCTGAATTTTGCAGCGAGCATCAAGTAAACGGGGTCCTGCTTACCAGTATTCTGGAGAACAAGGTCCTTGAAAGTATACGGAAAGATCACGGCGTGTCGATGGGAAGAATCGAGGAAAAGAAGCTTAATAGTTACGTATTGAAAAGATGGAGGCCCAAGCCATGATGTGACTAGGCCCATCTCACTTACAGACATTGGTAGGCGTAGATACATAAACAGCATTTAATAGATGAGAAAGTAATAATGACGATGAGATATTTTATAGTTATTGGTTCGGAAGTGTAAGAAAGTCAGATGGCTTGTTAAACAAAAACGAGATTACAACCATATTTAGATGGTTAAATGAAAAGAACAGAGAGTGATGGTGTTCAGGATTTATGAAAAAAGCATGATTATCTTGGATAAATAGGTTGCGCTCTTGCAAATATCCTTCGCGAAGGGCACAACTTTGCCAAAACAAATAAAGAACTTGGCAGATAGGAACAACGTAGGCTAGACTTGGTGCTATTGGTGTTTTGTTTTCATTGTTGTTGAGAAAGTAGATAGATTAGGCATAAAAGATAGATAGTATATATATAAAAAATATTAAACTATACTATCTAGACTACAATGTGCCTTCTTGTTTTCCTATGGAGAAGGACCTGGCTCAGATGTTTTGCTTTGAGACTTTGATCGAATTTCCTAAAAAGGGCGCAATCAGCAATATTGTTAAACATATAAATATATAATACACATTCCCCGAACCACTAAATCAAGTAGATTTGTCTCTTTACTTGCAAATTCATAACACCAGCCTCGCTTCACTCCCAGGCAATTGTTAAACATATAAATATATAATACACATCCCCCGAACCACTAAATCAAGTAGATTTTTCTCTTTACTTGTAAATTCACAACACCAGCCTCGCTTCACTCCCAGGCAACAGTGACCAACGACCAAAACGCAACGACCAACGACCATAGAATTCACTGCCAGAATACAACATTGGTGTGATTATGTTGATTTGCCTAGCTCAAAGAGAATTATATAGCGTGCTAATTGGGCCCTTATTGACAACAGCATCTTTTTGCTGAAAAGGCAACCCTGTATCAATAATTATGTTATTATTTTTATTATATCAATAAATTCAATTTTATATTCTTTGGTTCTAAGCTGCCTTAAGGTGGCATTAACCATTCATCGTCGTCAATGCCACCTTAATACCCAGTTATGGGCAGTGGCTGTAATAGTGTAGGTCCCAGGCTTCTTGTCTTTTGATACAAATGTGTATTGCTGATTACGAACTGCTTAAAACATGCCGACTGGTTCGGTATAGACTTTTAACATCGATATATGTGTGTTTTGTAGCGCGAGATTCCAGATTTTGTGGCGACAATATTTGCATCAACAACTGAAAGACTCTCGTGTCAGCTTTCATGCAAACAGAAACCCGAAATTTCTCCGCTGATGAGAGATGGAAAATGAAAGTAAATTTCCCCCGTTGGCAACCGCTTTCGGAATCGGAAAGAATCAAGGATCATTCCTATAAACTATGAAAACGTGTATGTTACAAGATATCAGAATATGAGGGTACAAAGCGGAGAATCAGCGATTGGGGGACGGATTTGGCTCCTACAATGGGGGCTTGATATCCCTTTGAACACCTTCAGAAGTCACCCCAGCTAGGGCGCATGTAGTGGTTCAGTCCCGAACATCAAGTGACCAGGCTTTTATTAAGTTTATATATACACATTTTCTTTAGGGCCTTTATAATAACTCGGGTAAGCTCTTTGATAACGTTGCTACTTAGACTATCTTAGTTTTGATAAAATAAAGCAATTATCTTCTTCCTCACCAGCAAGGCGATGGGGGCTATGTGTACTCATCTCTTCCACATGGACACAGACGAACGTCCGTACGAAAAACGTCTGCACAAAAATTGACAATGAAGAATTGAAATACTCTCAAGTTCCTAATTTCAGGGGGTCTAATAAGGAGGGGGTCGGCATTTTTTGAAGAACTCTAAAATGGGAACTAGAAAGTGGGGAGGATGACTTTGGCATGAAATACGTTATCAGGGAGGGTGTTACTAAATGGAAATGGGTATGCGAAATTTCTGAAAAACTTTCCCCCTTACAATTAGGGGCTTGAGGGTAATGAAAGATTGTCAGAACGAAAATCATCAGGAAATTAATTTGATAATTGATCGGATGGGAAGAAGATTGAAACAGTTCATTAGGACACGAAAATCGCAGCCACCGCCATTTGCTAAGCAGATGCCCCCTTACCTTTCCTGACCAAAATGGGCCTCATTAGCCCACCCCTCTTGAGGGGGTTGCTTCGTTTCAAGCTCGTTGCTTCCTTCCTGTACCTTTCGTTTTCCCCCTACTTGCTCCCTTCCTTGTTCCCTTCCTAGTTCCCCTTCCTGTTTTCCCCTTTCCTGTTGTCCTCCTTCTCTGTTTTTCCCATTCCCTGTTGTTCTCCTTCCCTGCTGTCCCCTCTGTCCCCCTTCTCCCCCATTCCTGTGTTCCCCTTCTTTATTGTTCCCTTAATTGTTGTTCCCCTTCCCTGTTGACCCCCTTTCCTGTTGTTCCCCTTCCCTGCTGTTCCCCTTCCCTGTCCCCTCTCTGTCTTCCCATTCCCTTTGTTCCCCTTAATTGTTGTTCCCCTTCACTGTTGACCCCCTTCCTTGCTGTTCCCCTTCATTGTTGTTTCCCTTCCATGTTTCCTCCCTTCTCACATTCCTCCGCAACGAATCCTTGAGATATGTCACTCGCAAACGTTGTTATTCACACATCATCCCAAAATGTTTAACTTCGGGGAAACAAAAACTCTAGCGCGATTGGTTGTCTTGGCACAATCATTTGCTCTGTGGTATCAAGTTACCTATTGGGAAGCAAAATAAGCTTCGTTTTCAAATCCCAACGAAGGGAAAAGCACGTATATCTTTCCATAATCTTCCGATGAATAGTTGTAGGCAAAAGCAGCCAGGTCTGAGAATATATCTTGAAGAAAAGCAGATAAGAGCAACGGAGCATCATAACCTTCGTTGCTACCCGTACGAAGCCTGGTGAAGCTTCGTTGCTGCCCATTTGAAACGTTGATTGTTCGATTTGCAGTTATTCAAGAGGTAAGGGTTTACGCTTTATTCCCTCTAAAGAAATACCTGTACCATGCAATACTGTTTTGGAAAACTGCATCGTAACATTGATGATTACTGTGGCAGTTAACGCCTTGTCGCCAAAAAAACTGTTGTTTGATTGAGTTGCGAATTAAAGACAAGAGACTTGTACCAAGAGATGAAAATGCTGCTAACTTTGTTGAGATGAAAATTCACCATCACTGGCATCAATAGGCTAAGACTCCACGCTAAACAAGAGACATGAAATATTTCAAAATATAGGGATCGAAACAAATTTCTTTCGTCTAAATACTAACTTTTAAAGAAATAATAGGCCCCTAATTAACACTTGAGGGGAATTGTAGACAGTGGCGAAGCCTGCACAGAGGTGATGGTCCTGCTCAAGATAGAAGGGCAGAGCCCCCAGGAAAACTTTTGGGCTGTCACGCCCTTATAACGCTCGGAGAATTGGGCAACGCCCATAAAAAAGATTGGAAAGAAAATTTAAATCCAAAATTTTTCACAGAATTTCACTGAATATTACATAATGGAAAACGAAGGTTGTTTTGATGGCCATTTACATATCCTTATTTAACGTTATGACCCTTAACATGGTTTCATTGAAAGCCTTCAAGATACTCTCATTTGTGAATAAATATTAAGTAAAAAAATTTGTCTAAATGCAGCATAGCACTGTTGCTTCTTTGACATAACCAAGTATATAAACCTTTTTAGCAAATCTGGTTTTTTTTAATAGATAGAAGCTAATATCAAAACAATAAACAGAAAAGAGGGAAATATAAGAAGTCTCTGGGTTAAAATTTGAAAAATGAAGTATTTGTTACCAATTTCATGGAATACATACTAGATGTTGTCCAGTCAAATAAGTTCCAAATACAAATGTGAGGCAAGCTAAAGCCCCATGTCAAGAGTTTGCCTGCTGCTCAAGTTTCCATTTTAGTCAAAGGAACCCCACCAACAGGGGCGTAAATTTGGGGGGGGGGTGTGTGTGGGGTGTGACACCCTACCAATAATCGAAAACCCGCATTTTGTCGGGCAAACGCCAGACAAGCTTTTCGCAAATCCGCAACCGTCGGGCAAAATAAAACAGTAATCGGGAAATTACATGTTGATTTCCCGCTTTGTCAAACAGCTTTGCCCATAGGCGCCGACTACGTGGGGGCTTGGGGGCTCGAGCCCTCCCTGGGAATTGCTATGGGGGGGGCTCAGCCCCCCTGGGAATTTCGTTTGAAATCAATCAAAGAATTGAACTGATGATACTGAAGACCATGATGTTATATCTGCTTTATTAAAATGTTTTGTTTTGTTATTATACATACTACATATGTTGTATTACGTTATTAAAGCGACAGGTAATTTCTCTACCTTTAAACTTTTTTTAATTTTTTTAAATTTAAATTTTGAGCCCCCCCTGGGAAAAATAAAAGTCGGCGCCTATGGCTTTGCCCGAAAAAAGGTGATGCTTTGCTTGACGAAAGGTGCTGTTTTTCCCAACAAAAGGTGATTTATTCTCCTAATAGCAGGGCACTTTTTAACAAACTGAATGGTGGGGAAATTTCCCCACTGGGCCTTACAAGTTCCCACTCCACTGAAAAGAAAAATGCTACATTTGCCCCAAATGTCGGCCATTTTGTGGCCCTTAGAGATAAAAGTAACCGGTGTTTCAAAAGGCTGGTAACAAATTTGGGGACTCAATCGATGCTGATAGCAATCTTTATATCACTATATTTCTCATTTATCCACCTTGTAACTCGATCTTAGTGCTTCCTTGCATTTTTCAACCATACTCAGGCTGGGATATTGCCTTGAAATTAATATATCCCATCGTTTCTCGTGTTTTGAGCCCATTTTCAGCAAAATAGCCATCAGTGCTGGTATGTTTCTTGCTGTCAACAAATAAGTCCTTGAGTAAGCCCCCTCCCTCGAAGAAGCCACCTTCCTAAAATATTTTCAGCGAAATAAGTCCCCGGTGCTTATTCGAGGACATATGGTTGTTTCATATCTTGGAGGCAAAAGTCTCAACCCTAAACTAGTTCAGTATATATCACAATCTGAAGCGCCAATCCGAAGAATTATGTGTCATTCCACTCAAAATGCACCACCACTCAAAAATCCTTAATAAATGCCCTGCCTAATAGGTTCTGTTTTCAGCAAATTTGTAGGTTTTCTTCTATTTCATGCCATTTTGTTGTTCAAATACTGTTATATTTTGGGTCTTTCTTCGTCAATATTTTGAGTAAATCAATATTTGGAGTGACTCCACCAGCCTAAACACCTATTAGCTAACCACTCTTGAAAACTAGTGTCGGTTTTTTGCGACCCAGTAATACATTTTTCATCATCCATCAGCCATCCTGGATGCCACGATTTTACCAGTGTCTGGCCTACGAAACCCGATAGTTTATTTTCGAAGGAACTTTGATAAAATCATCTGCTGTTAATAGTCACCTATCCGCGTTGCCATTACAATATTTTACGAAAGGATGTTAACACGACTGAACTGCAGCTTGTCTAATCGTGAATTGATCTTATAATAAATACTGATTGACATATGAACAGCAAGGCATTGACTCAATACATAAAAATATCAGAAAATTAAAAATACAACAAATTTCATAAAGGTTTTAAAATATGGAAGGAACACCGTGAAGGCTTCTCCCAAAACAGATCTCATAACATTTTAGTCGGGCAGTGGCGAAAATGTCGGGCAAAATCCTATATACCACAAGAAGTTCTCAAATAATGCCTCTTGGTTTTTTTTATCAGCAAGAACTTAAAATCCCAAAACATGTAGTTTTAATATAATGACTCTTGGTATTTCTAATCAACAACATGGTATAATGAGATTTTTTCAACAAATGACGCAGGGGAACGAGGGGATCGCCCATTGTTGGGCAGGACCAAACATAGGGTTTAGTCCTGCCTACGAATATTGAGCAGGACCTACCACAGGGCGGTGGTGAGGGGTGTGCTGCTTCTGTCTATCTCTTTCTTCCGTCAGTCCCATTAATGTGGATATAAATTCAAAGATGGAATGCGGAAATAATTTATCATGGAAGTTTGTTCAGTGGTGATGTTAAGCTGTTTTAACAAGAAATCCTGGCTTCTCACTGCTTTGTTACGATTAAGCTTCATTTCTCTTCCCAAACATGTTTGGGCGAAAATATTAAGCTTCATTTCTCTTCCCAAACATGTTTGGGCGAAAATGTTTTCGGTTTGCCTTCTTCAAAGTTGGAGCTCAAGGTTGTATGAGATAGAAACCTTCATCTTCTCCAATCGATATCGGTGTGTGTTGGGGAATTCCATTTCTCATTGATGTCTCTTCAGACTAACTTCTCAACTTTTGATATGACACACGACACCATTAATACCTTCTGATAAACTACACCCTTGATCAATTTCTTTTATTCTAGATAAATGTTGAAGACGTTTCCCGGATATTAGTGGTGATTTGAGTACCAGGGGGGTTACGTTTGATTACCATGGAGAGCAGGGGGGAGACTGTCGATGGGAGGATGATCCAGTGGAGCAGTAGCACGCTGAACCTCGACTCTGTCATTTCAAGTCACAAGCTTCCTGTTATTATTAAAGTCACGGAGGGGTTCATGTTGGACGAAAATCTTTGTCTAGATGCGGAGCAGGTTTTGAAGATTCACGGTGTGCGCAGGCATCTACGCGGCATTAAAGCTGTTGACTGCGAAGGCGCCGAGATTAAAGTACCGACACGTGACAACACCAAGGTGAAATTGGTGCCCGCCAGCGACATAACTTTCAAGACTGTGCGAGACATATGCTTGGCAAAGAATCTACCGTTGTTCATTGAAAATCAGCTAGACTTTGTCGAATACGGCCAAAAGTTCAGCGCGGGCACCGTGTTCCAGGTTATTAAGGTTAATAATGACAACCAGCTTTCCGTCATCGTGATGGGGGAAAAGAAAATTCGCCTCTTGCTGTTGGCGTCAGTGCGCGGACATTTTAAAGAGGTTCTGGACGCTGAAGACAGAGATAAAGAGTTCTTCCTTGAGGATCTAGCGGATAGGCGATTCCCTCTGTGGGTCGAGTTTCTCTCCGCTAGTAAAGAAGAGGACGACACAGACACTGCGCCTAAGGGGGTAGTTGGCATTAGAGAAATAATCATCGAAGAAACGATTCACTCCTTCAGTTACATCGATGATGAGAAACATGCAGTGGAGTTTCCTAAGAAACTAGCCAAGGCCGTCATGTTGACGATTGGTACTGTCGTTGCGAAGGAGGAGCCCATATACGAGAAAATGCACGAGCCAACACGCGAGGGTCCTCTGCTTATAACCACAGAAGACAAGGGATATGGGGGAAAGGTACCTCAATGGGGCACACCACTGCCAGTACCAGGGGCTCGTAACGTGTACAATATAGACACCTTTACGGACTACTCACATATATATGCAATACCAAGCTTCAATACATGTACATCTCTTACTCCATCAAAAACAATAGCGCACAATCCGCCTTCCACATATCACGGTCGCAAGCTTCCCGGCATGCAAATCTTCCCCCCTATTTCACCAGTCACAGAAACCAGGAACATGCGCCGAGGGATTGGGAAATGCAGTGGGGAGGAAATATGCGAAATGCTGAGACGCCTTCAGTTGGAAAAGTGCACCGATGAATTCAGAAAAATGCAGGTTGACGGACACTTCCTCCTTCACATAAGCGAAGAAAATATGGTCACAGACTTCAATCTGACCAGGTTTCAGGCACGAAAACTACAGCAGTACATTCGAGGCTGGATTCCGGATGCAGAAAAAAGCAAAAAAGTTTCAGAAGTGGACAACGATGAAGACTTGGAACACAATTCGTCAATGTGGACCGAGGAAGAGGTCTCTAAGAGATTGCAAGAAATCAACTTATTTTCACTTGAATCATTCTGCCGCAAAAATCAAGTAAATGGGGCACTGCTGAAAGAAATCATAGGAAAAGAGGTGCTCGATAGTGTAAGGGCCGACCATAGTGTTACACTGAGTGGCTCTGAAGAGAAAAAGCTCTACATTTACATCAAGGAGGGCTGGAGACCACCAAAAATGTGACGTCATAGTGCAAAAGAAGCTTGGTTTAGCTTTTGTTTAAAAATAAGATTTAGAAAAGTATAGTAATAGGGCTCTTTAGTGTCAATGTATTATATTCAATAAGTGAACAAACATTTTTCATGATGCGAATAATTTTCGCCTGGCAGTACTTAAAAGTATGCATTTATCGGAGTATGACCAAAACCTGGCAAAATAAATAACCAGTTGTCGATCGAAAACCACTTTAGGATCGAGAATGAAGGACACATGATTGGTTGTGTTTTGAGCGCTCATAATTTCTAATATGGCGTTTTCGATATTGATTCTTCTAGTGTGCAAATTTTAGGGCCACTGCTTTTTGATTTGCAGTTATAATATGTATGATCTTAAATTTAATTTGCACATTGGCATCTACAATACACAAAGCGTGTTTAACTAACTTTTATAAAGTTTATTTTTAAGTAATTTATATTATTACTTTATATCATCAACTTTTGTAAAAAATATTCTACACTTCCCTTGGATATAGTTAATATATGGCTGTCTTCGTCTATATTTGCTTGATAAAAGTAAGAACTGTATGTCATGTTTATTTCAATCATAGGAAAGAAATTTTCAGTTGACTTTTGATGGAATTTTTTCTACAATGCTTTAACAGTAGTCAAGACTCACGACTTAACCCTTTTCGAAAAAAGAACCAAGGCTCATTAAGTCGATTTCAAGGATACCTTCTATAAACCAATATTGAGAAACGCTGCTTATATTGTCCGCTCATACCCCGTTGATACGAAGACTTACAGATAGTTGATCAACGATAATTGATTACTTAGTTTTAGTGCATAGATTGGAGCAATGCACCATAAAGCGTGTACGAGACAGAATCCGAGAAGGCATACTGTCACTAACTAAATTCATGACCAGTTGAATTTGCTATGAGCGGGGACTAGCGAGCTGCGAGTGACCAGCAGCAAGGTTAAGTTATACTGTAGAACAAATTAGATTTAAAGGAGTCAAAAAATCACAAAATATGATTCAATTTTCAAGCTATAAGTCATACTCGAGAAAGTTTTTGCATTTTCAACGCAAACCTTCGCTTGGAAAACAAAGAGGCTACGATCAAATCACAGATCTAAATTCATTATTTTAGAGATAAAAGAATAAATTGCAAAACCTGAAAAGTTGCAAAATTGAAAATGGACATTGTTGAGGCACCTCAGCATACATGACGCCAGGCGTCACATTTACAGATGTGGCTGTGATACATCAGTGACGTCACCAACTATCGCAATAGCCTCGATTTCAACTCTCGCCAGCTGCGGAGAAGGAGAAACGGCTCAGTGAGCAAAGTAAACAGTCCTACGCGGAATTTTCAAAAAGATAAGCAAAACCAAGCTCACTATGTAGGAAGGAATATATATATATCGTCAGAGTGATGATATACAGTTTCGAAAAGACACGACAGGGAAATGCAAACGAAATATATTAAGATAAAATACAGAATTTAGGTTCCTAAGGATTTTAGCTTTTCTCAGGGTACAGCATTCATACACCAGGGTATGGGACGCAGCCTCTCAACAACAACAACAGGTAATCAAGATACAATGATTCATATTCTACCGGGTTCTAATAAAACACTATCAGGGTCTAAATGTTTTTTCATTTACTTTTAACAATTAAAGAGCCCTTATGCGGGATGGCAGTGAAAATAATTGACAAAATAAGCAGAAGAATTCAAAAGTTGAAGAACAAGCGAAGAATAACACTTTACCTTTGGGAGATTGGCACACTCATAGGCTGCTCTCGCGGGAAAAGGTTCTTTGAAAACTGAAAAAGAGTTGTAATGCAACTCAAAATTAAAAAGAAACGAACATGTTGATTAACAGTGAAGATTTAAAGTGACGAATAAAATTATATTCATTTGAACAAGGAATGAAGCGGACAGAAACGAGATTACGTCTATGAATGCGATTTTGCGACATAAAAATTAGCAATCCTAAATGATTAAAAATGTGGTGTAGGTAGTCTCTCTCTCTCTGAGAAGGACCTGTTTGTACGAAACTAGCCAGATAAAAATAGATTTTGATGCAGCACAAAAATGCATTTCCATAAACACAGTTTCCAGAGTTATCCCATCTTAGCCTCTGTATAGTTTTATTAAGGTCAGAACATCAACAATGCATTTCATTGCCAATCTTTTCATGCGGAGAAATCTGCCATAAAGACTTTTCAATAAAATACTCACATGTGCCATAAACTTCATTAACTTTTGCAAAATCGTTTATATCAGCAAGCAGAACCGTTGTCTTGACAACTAAAGCATAACAAATAAATAGCAAATGATTATAGAAAAACATTTGAATTGAAATCAAACAAACATTAAAGACGACGCCAGTCTTTTCAAATAGATCGTTATGAAATACAGAAAACAAACTAACGCGACTTCTTGTTGACATTTTCAAAGAAACTAAAACAATCAGAACGAAAATGAGTTTAAAAGCCAAAAGCAATTGCAAAAAATTGAATCAAAATCAAACCAGATGACTCGAATACTAATTGCCTAGCCACACCATCAATGAAGGCTGGCTTTCAAGTGGTTTGTTAAGTCAAAGACAAAAGAACGCCATTGACATACTTAATCTGACTTAAAGGCTGTCAAAGGCATAATGATACAAAATACAGATTCCTGAGCTCTATATAAGTGAAATGCCATCTAGGTAGGGCAGCATATGCATGCTATAGATAGAGCAGAGCGATTCTGGAAACAATTCCTCGCAGTTGCCTCATGACCAGGGCCGCATTTTTTACCACTGCCGGAGCCCTGGGCTCAAAGTTGATGGAGCCCCGTAAAGGATGCCAAAGTAGTTTGTCTCATGCTACTTAATTCATCAAGAGCACCTGTATAGACTTAGGAAAATTTTGCTTGGGGCCCCCTATAATCAAATATTATTTTTTATACCTGTTATTGGGAAGAAGGCTCGATACCCTAGTATAATTTTATGTAAAATATGTTAAGGAAAACAGTTTTGAGGGCCTTTTCGCTTCTCTTTGACACCTCTTGATGGCAATCAGGAATGCGAATGAAAGTTGCTTTGTGTTGACAATGTAACCATGCTCATGAGCAGTGACGCCCATTGGTAAATGCACCACTGCTCGTGATCAAATAAAGGATGGAACTCAGAGTAGCAACTTAAAACTGTCCTATATACCAAACTGGTGTACAGCCCTGCCTACATTGCAACAGAATAAAAAAATTTTGTATACTAAGCTCTGACAATTGATTGTTATTCTTACTTAACCTGACACCTGAGGTAGCAATAAAATCAGTTCTGGTCTATATACAAGCAAGTTCACATGCACTTACTCATAATGGCTAGAAAAAGTGGAACTAGCTTTTGCATACTTTTTCGTACTTTTTCGTACTTTAAAGACAAACTCTTTCTGTCTACAAAGAATGGGATTTTCCATTGAAATTTAGACAGACTCCAAAACATCTAGGTAAATCGATCCGCATCTGGCTATTTATTCTGTCAGCTTTTGTTTATTTTCCGACGTTTGCATACTTGTGGATGTTGTTATTCCAATATTTATTCTTTTGCAAGTTCTTTCATTGATGTGATGCTGTCGTTTTATGATCTTGTTTAACGAGCAGAAAACATAGAGCCAGCAAGAGACGATGTTGCGTGACCGTTTCGTCTTGATAAATTTACTGACTGACTACAAAACTGGGCGTGTACACATAACACGAGGGGACATGTTGTTCATTACGTTACTGTGGTTACGAAGACAATGGAATGTGTTAATAGCACTAACAGAGTGGAGGACATGATAGATCTCAAAGATGATTAACAAACGGATTCTGCAGAGTCCACTGCCATGTTATTGAAAATGATTTAGACATACATAATCTCTTCAACTTATCGGTTTCAGAAAGAGTGCTTCTCAAAAACATTTTTCATGAAAGACTTTTATCTCATCATTATTTGTGAACAGTAATAATACATTTAGTAACAATTTTGCAGAGCATTTACTGTATTTTGCTGGGTACTATTATAACCAAATTAAACTGCATTTTTAAAAATTTCCAACATCGCCTTTTATATTCAAACTGAGAATCATTCAAAATCATAAGTAATGGTCAATACCTTTGTCGAAACTTGTCCCGGCAGCCTCCAAAATATGTCCCATATTTTGCAAGGCCTGCAAAATGAAGTTGATATATGAGTAAAACATAAAACCAAAAAATGTCCAGAAAAAGATTATTGAGAGGTATGTGGTTATATATGTATCTTCACTTCAAGTATATAATTAAAAAAAAACTCATTCAACAAGTGTGTTTAAACTTCTGATTACCTAAATTTTAAATTTCTTTAGAAGCTGATGTCATTGTCATTTAATTAGATGAAAAAGCTCAGTTTTTTGGCTTTGTTCTAATCCCAAAAAGTACCTATCAACAATTGCTTATTGGAGGGCTGTTTTTTGCCAACAAAGCTTTGGTCATTCAACATTATATAAAAAATAAATTACAACAAAAGAAAAGTACAAATCTATGCTGCCCTGGCTTTAGGCTTGCCTAGCTACACAGAATCGGTTGGTGAAAATTTAGTCAGCTGTTTAAGCTTAGCTTTAAACTCTTTATACAGGCTTAAAGAGGTTTAACATGAAGCCCAAAAAAGTGTTGTAAATGAATTTGCTCTTGCAAAGAATAAAAAGTGAATTCAGAATAACAGGTCCTTCTCCTTTGTAATTTTGCAAGCAATAAAAGGGAAGTGCCCATAAAAGTTTAATCAAAGAAATACCTGTTTTGCTTGTGCCTGGACATCATCAGCAACAAACTGCATTGTCTGAATAACATAAAGGTAGCCTTTTCAGCTTTTATAGAAGCAGCTTCAATAAAATCAAAAAGTATATAAAAACTGCCCAAGCATATTTCCAAAAAGGGTTCACAAGGGACTGGGAGGCTTCTATCAACAAGTTGGAAGCTAATCTATGGACTTAGGTCCTGCAGGACCCTATATATTCTCAACCTCTATTCATTCTATATACTCTTTAAAAATCAGGACCTAACATACAATATGTGTATTAGGTGGTTGTGTATTTGGGGTTCACAAACAGTATTCTTAAGAGTTTATTTTGATCGGACGTTTTTTGGACTTTTTTAGCACTTTTTCTTTAACTTATAATCTTTTCTATAATTAATGTTCGTTATAATCATTATTGTATATCGATTATTGGAGAATGAAATGAAAATTTTGAAAAAAAAATTTTGTGCAAGGTTCTTTGGTGTTCTGCATCTACATATGATCCTATGAAAGGATCAAATCAAAACAAATCAACTTTGGATTCTACATAGGACACTGTAAGGAAAATTATGGAATCTTGAAGTTAATCCAAGTAACCTTTGATCTTTAGTTGTAGTAATCCAATGTATCTTGGGCCTCTGCCTTATAAATCCAGAGGACCTTACACTGTTCCTACCACAGCAATCAATGTGTGCCAAAAATGTATGGTTAAATCAAATGACCTTTAGATGACGGTATCAAATAAAGAAAAATACCTCAGTCACAAGCCCCAGCTGCCCTGATACATAAAGTGTACTGTTCACAAGAACAGCTTGACTGCAAAATAGGACGAAAACATGTCTTCATATCTAGCACAAATGGAAGAAATATCTGGATCCATTATTTTCCCATGCGGGTAAATAAACTGATAGAAAGGATATCTAATGTTTTCTCAGTTAATATATCTTTTAAGGCTACAAGCGTTGAAACAAATGGGTGTATGATTGTACAATAGGCAGGGACCATAAGCTTCTTCTATCAGATACAGTTACAATAGGCCTATGAGCAATGTTGCGACTTTAGCGACCACGTTTCAATAAAATACACAAAACATTCAGAAAAAAAAAAATCTTTAACCATGTTATTCAAACGTATTTGGACTGTTTAAAATGCTTACCTATATGGCCCTATGGCAGCAGGTGCCTTTGCCGTGTTGATAACCCGTCTCATGATCGACGCCATTTTGGAGAAAAGAGCCTTCGAGGTCGTCCCAAACGAGGCTTTTGGAGGAGAGGCAGTGGTCGAATTTGAACCACAGATTGAATCTCACCACATATTATTTACGAACATAAAGAAATATAACCTTTAGGAAATCATCATTGAAATATTATCTTCACTGTCATCATGATCTTTTATATCTCCATAATGAATCGTTACCATTTCCAGACACTCCTAATCTTTTACACCCGATATTTCACTCTGTTTGAGAACTGAAGATTTAAATGAAATATTCTCAGCCACCACCTCTAAAGACAGCAAAATGGGAGAAGAAGGTAATGTCTAGATTCAAGCACTTTAAATTACAAATGACCTTATGATGCTGGGAAAATAGAAAGTGTGTAGGGCTTCTGTTTACACATTTGGCATCATGAAACTGTAAAAGATGCACTAAAAAGTATAACAGTCGCAGTCACTGAAAGACTTGTACTTTTTAAAATTATGCTTGATGAAAATTCAAATTGATAGAGCAGTGATAAGTAGTTATACCCTTGCAAAGCTAGTGACAGTGATATATTAAACATATACATTAACAGAGAATACGTGAGATTTTTAAGGTTTTACAAATGGTGAACTAAAAGTTTTAGACAAACAGTTACGGATTTTAGTGACAACAAGAGATTAGTTCTTTGTAGTTGACTCTGGGTCGATTACTTTCATACTCGACAGAACTAATTCAGCATTGGCATCCAAGCTGAAAGGCTGGTAAATAATTACGACAAACAGGGAATAATTAAGATAAATATTTTGACGAACTTGTGCATTTCTTGATTATGTAAGGAATAACCATCACAATTAAATGCCAAAAATTACAATAACTATGCAACCATCGCACAATTACCACTCATCTGCTCAATAGAATTCTAGAGCTGAACTCGTATCACATCTCACCGACTTCACTTATAACCTACACGAATGTCTTATAAACATGTCATTAGATATTTAAACAAGCATTCTGGAATCACCGCAGACGCGATTTACATTTTTAATTACATACGCAGCGGAATATTTACGTGTAAACACGCCTTGATTACGGGTTTATTTGAGAATATATGGAGCCTATTGGACGGGAGGGTGCAGAAGAGGCAACGATGTGCCCCATATACTACTAGTCTTGAGCAAGTCTCTCTTCCTGGCCCTCACCCCTAGCCCCGTTATCGCCACCTACATATAATGAGGTAGGTTTCACTTTGTCTGGAATAGAAAGCTAGAAATTATGCAACAAAACAAATGTGCCATCTTAATAGTTTTGGCAATGTTTGATTTTACCTATCATAAACAACTTCTGCTAATGTCACGTGGTGAATTCAAGTACATACAGTTAACAAGAAGTCCGTTCTATTCACGATTCAAGCTTCTTCGCTACATTTCTTTTTTTAAAAACCTTAATTACCGTAAATCCTCGAATTGCCCCCCTCTCGATAAAGCCCCCCCCTCGAATAAGCCCCGACCCTAGAACTACAAATTTTCAATAAGCCCCCCCCCCTCCTCGAATAAGCCCCTCCTCGATTTGTTGATTTTTGACTCCTGAGGTTGCCTTTGGCATTTTAGTGAATAACCACAAAATTTATCCTTTTTGTTGACAATTTAATCAAATGTTGCTTTATACTTAGGCTATTTTTATATTATGAAAAGAAAGAAATTTCAAATAATATCTTTTTATGTGGCATGTTTCAGGAAATTTTATAAGCCCCCCCTCGAATAAGCCCCCTCCTCGAATAAACCCCCATCCAAAAATATCAAAAATAAATAAGCCCCAAGGGGGCTAATTCGAAGATTTACGGTATGCGTTTCTTTTAATGCAGAGCCAAATTACTTGATGAAAAACCGTGGCGATGATTGGAAGAGCCCAACACAGCCGAAAATGAGAACCAAGAAGAACACAATGGTAGACAGTCTATCAACCACTCGTACGGCCCTGCGCCACTCCTCCTTCGCATCGTCTGACTTTTCTTGCTTTGTTATCGTCGAAATAATCTTTCTCATCCCCTCAGCGATCTCCACTTCGGCAGAGCTCGCCTGTGCACGGTACATTATCTTGATATCGTTGTCTTCTTCCGCTGATGTTTTCCTCTTATGCAAGGCAATTTCGCCGTTGGAATTGCCGTTCATAACCGGATTTTCTACCCCATTCACGTCAATAAGATCAATAGAATTCCGCTTCTTGCAGAACCCATCTATGCAAAGCAATCTTGCCAACAGGTCGTTGATGAAATAACGAACAAATCTTGGCACCTCACTGACGTCAGAGTTGCTGTAGTGTAGGAACTTGATGACAATGCAACTCTCGATTAGAGCCAAGGCAGAAAGCACCAAAACAACACTAAAGAAGTTGCTTGCTAGTGGAACTGCATCGCTGGTCGGAGGTATACTTTCAGAAATCAGCAGCAAAAACACCATCATTGCAAGCAGATTGGTAATGCCTAGCCCAATTCTTTCGCCACTTTCTGGTGGAAGAAGGAAGGTGACGGCTGCCAACACAGCAATCAATATTCCAGGCCATATCAAGTTGAGCAAATAGAAACTAGTTCTTCGCACGATGATAACATCATAATCAATGGCTGGGTAGGGAACATTAGGACAGCAATCATAGTAAAACACTTTCCGTACCCCTGGCATTGCTTCAAGGTTCCATTCGCCGCTTGGTACCAAATTTTGGGTGTCTCCCTTGTCTCTAACGATTGAGAAATTGACCATCAGTCCATTATAGGTCCACAGTCCGAATCTCATGGGGCAAACTTGTCTGTCGAAGGGGAAGTATTCAATGTCGACCCCACATTCGGTTTCGAGGATAAGGGGGCAAAACCAAGAACAGGACCCATCTGAAGAGACGATGATATTTGTTGTCATCGACGTTCCCAGGATTCCACGGCCGCTTGTATCAGCGCTAGAGAAACAGACCTTATATGTTGATTATGATTGTTATCAAAAGTATGTTGTTTAAGATTAATCTTGCAAGTATCCCAGCAATGCCCCTTATTTTCCATTAACAATGAAATGGGATGGATTAACTTTGTACTTAATATCAAACCATTCTTAGAGCTCCAAGTTTCAGAAGCTAAAGGCCCTGTTCACACGATACCGGATTCACTTCGTATCGGATCGCTTTTCATATCGGATAGGCCTTCTGTTCACACAATGACGCTTGAATCCGATACGCTCTGTGTCGTTTTTGCGGAGTCAAACCATTCCGCTGTGAATGTGGAATGGAATCATATCGGATCGCTTTTGCGCTCGTGTGAACGCATGAATCCGATACGGTTTCGCTCCGGAACCTCTGTTTCGAAATGACAGCTTTTACGTTGCAAGGCTACTGCATCAAAGACAATAGATTATGGGAGCGCTGTTGGAGCGTAGCGTCATCGTGTGAACAGGGGTGAATCCGATACGAAATGAATCCGGTATCGTGTGAACAGAGCCTAATATTCATATCGGATTGAGTCAATGAATCCGATACGAAATGAATCGTGTGAACAGGGCCAAAGACAGTTTTGAGTAATAACAATAGAAGGTGCTGGGAACTTTCTCTGAGTTACAGGATGGGCACAAGGCAATCTTAATTGAAGGGACCCAAATGCTGTTATAAGACGATTCTTAGTTTAGTTAAGTTTGACCTAAGCTTAAAAAGCAACTATAACATTAAAGACCAATCGATCAATCAATTAATCGATTGATCAAGCAATCAATCAATGTTCCAGTTATATTCTAGAATACCCGCTCTCATAAATTACCATAATCAAGATAACTATCACAATACCAATTGGTAGAAACTATGAGCTGCAATAAACGTCGCAAAATCGATTATAATATATTGATCATATAATCAATGGACTATATAATATATTGACTAGACAATCACAGTTGATAAACGATACCTGTTATAGAGGACGACATCTGGGGTCCAGAGCTCAGTTGATAGAAAATTAATTGACAGAATGTTGCTGTAATTTTTTGGATCCCAAACCAGATTCTCGTCTTTCCAATACTGTGAAGAGTGTTTAAATTGATTAGTTTATACTGTATTTCCAGTGTTATAACACTGTAAAAGGCTTATTTGTTTTAGGTTATATACCTATAGCAGGTATTGAACCATCAAGACTAGGGTAACAGAATTTTGAGACTGGAATGAAAACTTTCCTCCTCGTAAGAAAAAGACAGCAATATGACAATTGAAATTTAAATGTGGTAATATATGGTATTCACTAGTTTCCTAATACAGAGACATTTCAGGCGTTATATTTGTACGACTTTTCATAGCTAGCAACTTGAAAAAGAGGCAAAAACAACAATTCAGGTTTCAATGACATCATCATCGCCTGTTCGTTTCCAGACTCTTGATTGCTGGCCTGACCGACAGGGCGAAAAGCCGTGAATGTACAGCATGTACAGCTTGTACTTATGATTCACCTAGGTTAAAAAAATCGAGTTACATTGTAGTTATACTTACAATTCGAACCCAGACACTTGTGGTGAGAACTTGAGTTTTTTCTTGCTGTGGGATAAAACAATTAATTGATCATGCAAAATCGTAGTATTAGAAGCTTCAAAAGTTGGGCCTTTATATATTTTCAGACATGAACAAAACTACATCGTTCGAATAAACTGCTCAAATGGATCAAAATAAAACGCATGTGGCCTCATAACACTGAAATGCTTTGATTTGGGTAATTACAGAGGCCGGCAAAACTTGGGCCAAGATTGCCACTTGTAAACAACTCTCCTTTTTTACAGAATTGTTTACCTGTACTGACTTTGGAAAGGAAGTCCTATTTGCTATCTGTGACTTCTTTTTCTTGCCGTCACGAAGTTAGGGCATTGGCAAATGTTTTTAAGCTTTAAGCACCTTTGGTTCAAAGTAACCTCTTACGAATGTTTTACATTTCGAAAGCTTGATGCTAGCTTCATTGTTTCCCTAGCAAATAATAATTGAATATGAAATACCATAATTCTCTTTTATCCGCACACGTGCTCAAAGTTTTTGAAACTTTTGCCAAAAGGTTAATGTACACAAAATCTTAATCTTTACAAACGCAAATATTTTCAAATAACAGTGACTCTATCTCGGCGAGTGAAAGACATTCGCCAAGGGTCTGTTTAGAAAACGTACCAAGTCAACGATTGCTCTCAGCGCGATGTCGAACTTGACATTAACTGGGTCGCTGTAATTCTTGACAGGTCTGACTGTTCTCAGGTACTTCGACAGAAGTTTCGTCTTCAGGTCAAACTCGGATCCATTCCCTTCAACGTAAAACGTGACAATTCAAACACGCAAAACAGAAATATTCAAATAAGAAAAATCCGCATGGCAAAAAATGACTTAAAGCAATTTATTGAAGAATAGTTTCGTAATAATTCGTAAGTATGAGGGGGGTGGGAAAGAAAAGTCAGCCTGAATTTGGAATGTCGTAAATTGGCTCTAGAGAATACACCCATTAAATTAATGGTGCTATGCTGTACCAAAATCACAATGGCTGCCCAATCTTTTTGTGCATGTAGAACTCTTTGCACAGTCACAGAAGCTGTACTTTTTCCACTTCAAATTGCCTTCAGCTTTTATTCGACCTTTCTGGAAGCTAGAGCTTTCGAGCTTTTTTCACCTGCTTTTAAAATTTTTAATTTTTGCTCACGGATGAAAAAAGCTCTGCTTGTCGGTGTGAGCTCGAAAAAGATAAGCAATGTACCCAAAGGCCGATGCAAGCAATTATAAGCGCGCCTTCCAGCACAAGAAAAATGGCTTCCTGATGAGTAGATAGATTTACATTAACTGCTGTTACTGAATCAAAATAGCTTTAGCCCAAATCAGATGCATCAGAGGTTGTTTAACTCGCTGCATTTGCAAATAAGCTCCTTACCATTTGAAGTATTTCACATACATTCATAGCCAGCCCATTTGCAAACATAAATGGAGATTAAGACACAGAAAGGAATTCCCTGTCACTAACAAAACACGCAGAGGGCACGAGAATTAACAGCCTTAAAGCATTATGAGCTATTTTTCAAGATACTCAAAATTATTCCAAAGATTTGGAGAGTTTGACGGCCCTATTCCATACAACAATAGCTGCCAACTTACGAGTCTTGCTCAGAGACGATTAAGGAGTTTGTTTTGCTGCAGGGAACCTGAATAGCAAATCTTTGTTGAATTGTCTCAACAAGAAGCTATCTTACACGCGTGCCATCAAAATTCTCCCCCCATTGGCAGCATTCTCCCTTTGAAGATTAAGGCGATGCAACTGACTTGGCAATCTCTAATCTGTTTTGAATCTTTTGATAATATAAACAGTGAACTTTTGTCGTTTGAATACGAGCACCATAAGGGTTGAGCACCATGTTGCAGTATGATGCATTCAATTGCTTCCTGAGGAGGTAATCCGATTTTTGAATGCCACAGCACACAAAAGGAGAACAAGAACAACCCTCCATCTTTTAAAGATCAATGCGCAAACATTCGCTTTGGGATCAATACAGTATGTATATTTGATAGCGTAGTAAGATGAACAGACGCTGCTACCAAACGCTTTCAGCCACTGTTCCATTGGCACACCAGTGTACCAGGCATGATTGTCAGGTGTGGCATGGGTCATTGTTCAAAAAACATCTTTTGAAAATCACTTGACTATTACTACACCAGAAGGAAATGATTTGGACCGTGATAGATAGCTTTTTGTTCGTTTGTCTTCTGTCAAGAACATTTTGATGAAGATAACCATCTTGTTAATGAAGAGATCTATAAAGCATAATTTTTAGCACTTTGGCTGATCATTGACGGAAGTATATTTGGCTCAAAAAAGTTGTTTTGTATAAATGAGAGTTTTTATACAGCATAGCCTTAACCAGGTAGATTAACGGAAAGAAGCCGCCCTGTTCCAACCTTGAGTTCCATAGCTAATCCAAGCTAAAGATTATCATTTACCCAATGTGTCTTACAGACACGATACAGATAAGTACTGCCTTGATATTAGTTGCTGAATGCTGCTATATTGTCAACTAAAGCTAAATATTGCCTGAAAATTCTGCCTAAGGACTTTCTGCATCTAGATAAGAAAAGAATCTTCAAACGGAACAATCCTTTGGTCGGAAGGTGATCAAGACTTTGAGAGTTGGAATGTAGTCGTTTAAAAAGTGGTTTGTTGGAAGGTGTGGTTGATAGTTAGGCTAGGGGTCTTGTATTGAATCTAATGGGTGAATGGTATAGAGTTTCCATTGCTCTCGTAGCTTAGAGACTGCATTTTAATAGCGATCTGTCAATAAAGCATTGACAGTTTACTTCGTAGATTGCTTTTGCGAAAATTTCTGCAACTTTGAATGGATGTTGAACTGGTAGGCGAAAATCACTTTATGTGCCCTGCAGGGCTAAACTTTAATGCCAGAGAAACACATGATAAAGTACTAAAAAGATTTCAAATCTCATTCTACAGATTTTCTTATGAAGCTCAAAGGTTTCAAGGGCATCAAGAGGTTTTAGGGCAGCTAGCTACATTTCTCATTATACAATTTTGAGCCAGCATGTTGGTGATATTTTCAATTTCTTCTTGGTAAGAAGCCGATCACAATATCAATTACTTGAAGCTTGAAGTTAATGATTACATTGTTATTTTGATTCCATGTGGTGCAGATGATTATACCGACGCAGGTGTAGTTCTCCGGCTAATTAACGACTATTGTATGGAAGAAATCAATTCTCCTTGTAGCATTAACAGATATTTTGAATACAAGAAGGGAAGCACTTGAGGCGTTTGACCCCAGCCCTAGAACCTATAGGCTCAAAACCAGGAGCCTTATCCCCAGACCTTTGTCTTGCGAGATGTACATAGAGATTCAAGTCCACTATGGCCTTGTATTCTAGTCTACTATGACCTTGTTTTTATGCTAATACACAAATACACACACGGCACGCCGTGGAATATCCCGAACAAAAACATACGATGCCTATTTTTTGAAAACACACAGCAGCGAACTTCAAGCCAAACAAAGTTTGTTGCTCTTGGCAACCCGTTTCTCCACCAGCACCGCTTCCTGAATATTGAAACTTGTCTTTGAGGATTTTTATTGTTTGTTTTCAGTTTCATTGTTCATAAGGAATACAGTCAATCTAGTGTTTAAAAACAATGACACATGATATGACAAACTTTATTGAAAGTAGCTTTTATGCAAACTTTAGCTCAATCGTCTTCAGAGTTTCGAAACCAACCACATAACGTAAAATATCGAAGTATTACGGTGTATCGAAACAGTATTGGAAGATGCTTACACCCTACATGGCAACATATTAGCACGCATCATAGTAAACAGACCCACTCGATGAAGATGATCTAAATGAACATAGCAAAGCACTGATCCCTTATTGATCTAGCTCACATACCTTCGGCACACGCAAGTATGGTGGCAATGATGATAATGGAGACGAGATCCGGAATAGCTAACCGAGCCCTGTTAACCATGTTCCAGTGAATACACCGCGTTTTCAGCCTTGAAGAGACCAATTTTGACGCGCGCTCTGCAGTGTCTTAACTGCCGCAAGCAGCTTCCCACTAACGAGGTCGCAAGAAAGACACTGATTTAAATCAAAGCGAACTGGTGCGTAGACTTCTGATTACCGCTGACTCTTTGACAAAGACAAAAGATATCAAAGCGCCGGGTTGCAATATTATTCGCGTTGTTGAGAATTCCATGCATGCATTTGCTGTTCTGTTCTATTATTTGCCCGTGCTACCCAAGCGGCTTCGCGGTCACTTCATAACCCACAATGCAGTTTAGGTGATTCACAATAAAGGTTAAATGTATTGGGAAAGGAATTCATTGCAATGTTAGGGGCTTTATAAGGAGGTGTGGTATAGTAGGATACAACAGATATCAGCTGTATACCATAAGCTATAAAGCACATCCTAATGTTAAATTAGCTATTCAGCATATCCTAAAGTTAAATTAGTTATTCAGAATATCCTAATGTTAAATTAGCTATTCAGCATATCCTAATGTTAAACTAGCTATTCAGCATATCCTAATGTCAAATTAGCTATTCAGCATATCCTAATATTAAATTAGCTTTTCAGCATATCTTCATTTCACATTAGCGAAACCATATCATAATGTCCTGTCAACTATTAAACTGTCAAATGTTTCATCAGCCATCAGGATTTTGTGATGTTATATTAGCTTATCAGAATATCCTACTAGCACATAAGCTATTCAACATACATGTTACCTATTTAGTATAACCAGTATTCAACAACAGCAACAACAACAACAACAACAACAACAACAACAGTATTGATCACTATTCTTGTGCCTCAGGCTCCAGTTAAGCACTAGATGCCACTGTAGAGAGAACTCAAAACAGATAATCCCGGCATACTGCCTTCCAGGCACAAAGCATTTCATGACAGATACTTTGCCTGATGATCGCATCGAACACAGTGCTGTCCCATTTCATACACCACTAGCCGCATGTACGGCATTGAAATTAGCGCAGGAAAATGCAAAATTATAATATGTGAACAAGTGCTTTGTGGTACAAAACTATACAATGGCTAGAAAAAGCGGAACTAGTTTTCGCATACTATGCCTAGCCAAAACAACAACGAAAACATTAGAGGAGACGTATCAACAAATGGTGAGAGCATAGAACAAGTTAAAAAGTTTAAATGCTTGAGTTCTTTAATAGCAACTGACGTCACAAGTGACCAAGAATTCAGAAGCCGAATAGATGTAGCAACGAGTACATAGTCATGCCTAGACCCATTATGGCGCTCACTCAATCCATTAGGATGAAGATTCAGATGTAACTGTTAAGAGGTACTGCCCTTGCTACCGTTTTATTCGCTTATGAAAGCTGGACCATCAGTGCAAAGAGCGAGAAAAAACTCAATGCTTTTTTAAGTAAAAAATATTATAGAAGATTGCTACAGATCAGCTGGAAACAAAAGAAAAGCAACGATTTCGTCTGGAATAAATTAGGGAATAAGGCAAATAAACGGATACAAATCGTAGAAACAATAAAGCAGAGAAAACTTAAGTTCTTTGGACATCATTTCCGGCACGATACTTTCACCTACGTGTGTCCGGCCATGGAGAGAGGGGCAGTAGTGGCTGGATAGCATTGACACGTGATTGGATGCACCCACTGATGATAAAGATGATGATGATGATGATGATGATGATGATGATGATGATGATGATGATGATGATTATGATGATGATGATGATGCACATGTCTGCCTACAGCAAGTTATGGAAGAAACCAAATGCTAACCTTCACCATCATTGCAATCATGTAAGCAGAATGCGGAGCTGGAAGAATCATGCTTCGATATCAAGCGAGAGCGCTCTTAAGACAAACATCGTTGGTAAATGTTATTTGCCTTCGTCCTGTTGTGCAACCAAAGAATCTCTTAAAGAATTAGGCCATAATTAGGATTAGGCCAAATCTTCCGCAAACAATGACAATTCTTCCTGCAAAGCTTGAGCCAAAAGAAAAACAATCAGCTTTGCTTGACTCTCCTTATGCAAATAATATAATTATCTCTTTGGAAAATTTTCATTTCGACAGCTTGAGCTTTCAGGTTTTTTGTTCTTGTTTTCATAAATGATTTAGTAATCTTGACCTAAGATTCCCTGGCTGTTCGATTTGAGGTAATTAAAGAACCGGTACTGTTTGAAATGGTCCGATATTCTTTTCTTACTGTACTCCAACTAGCTATCACATTTTATTCATAAATTCACTGATGAATTTTTAAGAAAAAGCTTTTTCTAGTTTGACATATTTGTATGTTTCATCTGCAGTTACGAGAGATTCTCTAAGATCAATTTTGACGTCCTTTAGCACAAGTTCGCTTCCATGAAGATGCCTTTATTAAGACGTTAGACTTTAGGCGGTTGATCGATAAATTGTAAGCATGTTTTTCGTAACACTTTATGATGAATAATACCTTACTTATGTAGAGCCAAATTACCGATCTTTACAAAAATTTTACTCACTTAATAACGCAAAGTCATTATCATATATCCCTTATCTGAACTTAATAAAATCGCAAAACTCGTCCTTTTTATAACCAGAAGTTTCCAAATGTTCCAGTAAAACGTATATGTATAAAAGTCAAAGATAATACAAAGTCTGTTCCTAGACAACCTTACATCTATGGTTACACGGCTAGGATTTCTAAACGATCTAAAATATACAGAAAGAAAGGAGGTAGTACAGGAAGGATTGGGAACTTTCAGAATACCTGGAGGAAATCTGAATTTCATATGAGTAGAAAGGTTTTTATTTGTTCGTATGAAGAAGTTGAAAAGATGAAGGATTGCCAATGAGTTAGAATGCAGTAATGCCTTTGAGAGCAAGGCTTCGTAAGCAACAATAACAACAAAAGGGTGTTAAGCTTGAGAGACATGTCCCCAGTCCTCTTCAGCTCCTGTTATTCGCGCAAAATCAAAATCAGAGTGTTAAGGGGGGGGAGAAATATTCTGTAAGGGGCTGAACATCATAAGGGGGGTGGTTATTGCAATAAAAAAATATGGTTTGCATTTAGCACTTTGTCACATATATTTAGCATAATCTCACAGTGGTATTAGATGAAACACGAGACATTTCAGATTTGGGCTTGATAAAGACGTTTTGTCAAAGTTATATTTATTAGTACAAACTCCGTACAAACAATGAAATTAGTCCAACAACGTTTACTTGTCATGATAAATAGCACAGTAAAAATGTATATTGAGTATATAATAACAAATGGTGAATAGTGATGGATGCAAAAGGTAGAGTGCTACCAGTGCTATCTTTTACATAATAATAGCTCAAATTGACAGTGAAACAGAAGTTCAACTTAATTCCAGATTATTGGTTAATTCAAACATGATACAAATTATATAAAATACATCATTTAAGTTTGGTTCCAATGAAAGGAGATTGAGAAATATTTGTTGAAAGTAGACTGTGTGGCAATTATTTGACAAAAAACCGTGGCGAGGAAGCAAAGAGCCCAACACAACTGAAAATGAGGACCAAGAAGAACACAATGGTAGACAGTCTATCAACCACTCGTACGGCCCTGCGCCATTCCTCCTTCGCATCGTCTGACTTCTCTTGCTTTGTTATCGTCGAAATAATCTTTCTAATCCCCTCGGCGATCTCCACTTCGGCTGCACTCATTTGGTCGCGATGCATTAACACAGTGTTGTTATCTTCCTCGGCTGATGTTTTCCTCTTATGCAAAGCAATTTCGCCGTTGGAATTGCCATTCATAACCGGATTCTCTATCCCCGTTGCCTCGTTGAGGTCAACAGAACTGCGCTTCTTGCAGAACCCATCTATGCAAACCAATCTTGCCAACAGGTCGTTGATGAAATAGCGAACAAACCTTGGCACCTCACTGATATCAGAGTTGCTGTAGTGTAGGAACTTGATGACAATGCAACTCTCGATTAGAGCCAAGGCAGAGAGCACCAAAACAACACTAAAGAAGTTGCTTGCCAGTGGAACTGCATCGCTGGTCGGAGGTATAGTTTCCGAAATCAGCAGCAAAAACACCATCATTGCAAGCAGATTGGTAATGCCTAGCCCAATTCTTTCGCCACTTTCTGGTGGAAGAAGGAAGGTGACGGCTGCCAACACAGCAATCAATATTCCAGGCCATATCAAGTTGAGCAAATAGAAACTAGTTCTTCGCACGATGATAACATCATAATCAATGGCTGGGTAGGGAACATTCGGACAGCAATCATAGTAAAACTCTTTCCGTACCCCTGGCATTCCCTCGAGGTTCCATTCGCCGCTTGGTACCAAATTTTGGGTGTCTCCCTTGTCTCTAACGATTGAGAAATTGACCATCAGTCCATTATAGGTCCACAGTCCGAATCTCATGGGGCAAACTTGTCTGTCGAAGGGGAAATATTCAATGTCGACCCCACATTCGGTTTCAAGAATAAGGGGGCAAAACCAAGAACATGACCCATCTGCATTGACGATGATGTTTGTTGTCATCGATGATTCCAGGATTCCACGGCCCCTGTTGTCAGCACTAGGTAAGAAATGTAGATAAGTATGATAAGCAAGAACATGACAAAAAGCAAATTGCAACTCACTGAATGACATTTAGCATTAAAAATCTGCTGAACGATGAAAATGGTGATGTTTTTCATCTGATGAATATTATTGTGCAATATTAAACTCTATGTGAAGAATTTAACTTTGCTTGCATAAAGTTAACCATTAGCTTTAGAAATCGAATAGTATGGGTATCAATGTTTGATACGAGAATCACACCAACACTGGTGCCCTGTATGGGTACTTCACCTGTTGTAAAGAACAATATCTGGTGTCCAGATCTCTTTGGGCAGAAAATTTGCAGATTGAATGTTGCTGTAGTTCTTTGGATCCCATACCAGATTTTCATCTTTCCAGTACTGCAAGTAATAACTGATGTTTCTAACGAAGGCACTTTTCAAAAACGATTTTGTTTGATAAATGGATATGTTGGATTTAAAGCCAGGTCTTATATATAACTTCAGTGTCATACGTAAAACAAAGCAAAACTTCCAAAGTATAACTTAATTTCTAAATCAATTTTAAACTTTGCTTTTTATTCATGATTATATCTTTATCATGATTATATTATTTCTTTGGAATAATTTTTTCGGACTAATATGGCTTTGTCATTTTTTTGCAGTTAAAGCTAAATCTACCAATCATTTAATTATTAAAGTATATAGCATACCACTTTTTAAGTGACAATGTGAAAAAAATGAAAGTCTATTTACAGTGATGAAACTTTTTATTAGTTTGTATACTAGGATACTACTGGCATTATACTATGTTAGACTAGGTGATGAATTAACAGTGAGGTAATGAGAACTAATACTTACGATTCGAACCCAAACACTTGTAGTGAGCACTTGATTCTTTTCTTCCTGAAAATCCAAAATTTGCGAGTCATTAATACCACATTCTTTTCGTGGTGGAACATTAAAGTTGCATGACGTCATATGTCCTTATGACATATAACGTAATGAAGTCCAGTATTGAAAATTCATATTTTGAGAGCTTAATGTATGTATTTTTATCTGTTCTAATTGTTTTTTTTCAGCTACACTGGTGCAATATTGGTAAATGACGTCATTTCTAAGATTTTACGTCACTGTGACGTCACTTCTAAGATTTTAACGTCATAATGACGTCAGGTTGAATGCCTAAGAGCTCATCCCTGCAAACGAGGCATAGATATGGTTTTAAGAGACAATGCTTCATTCCACGGCAGCGTTGCAGATAAACATTCATTTTATCTTGTGAGCTTATCTTTAGATTAATGAACACATAAGTTGATGCTTCTATAAGCAACTTGCAAACAGACGCCAAACTTGGCGATATAATCGCGTAATCTTTTACGAGACATACCAGGTCAACGATGGCTCGTAAGGCAATGTCGAACTTGCAATCGACTGGCTGGGAATAATTCTTGACAGGCCTAACTGTGGTTAGGTAATTTTTCATCAGCTTTGTCTTCAATTGATATTCGGGTCCGGAACCTTGAAGAAACAAAAATGCATTGAGGTTAAAGCAGAGAAATTTCTTTCTTTCAAGACGGAAGTGTCACCTTTGCTTTGCTGAAAGGCCTTCAAAAACATTAACGCTTTGTTGAAAATGGAGCCACGCATCCAAGGACCAAAAATTGTAGATCTAAAATCTGCACTTTACCACGCTTCCGAATCGTTGATATCGAACTTACGAGCCGACGATGTTACGCGTTTACGGCACTTCAAGTTGTCGGAGTTGCGCTTCTGAGTTGACGATATCGAACTTACGAGCCGACGATGTTTCGATTCGCGTTTACGGCACTTCAAATTGTCGGCGTTGCGCTTCTGAGTCGACGATATCGAACTTTCGAGCAGACGAGGTTACGCCTTGATTCGCGTTTACGGCACTTGGAAATGGTCGGCATCGCGTTTCCGAATCGGCAATATCGAGCCTACGAGTCAACCAATTGCGCCTCGAGTCGTATTTACCGCACTGTGGCTTGTCGAAATTTTGCTTCCTAGTCCAAGTTTCGATCTTCCGTGTCGAAGGCATCTTACGATATCGCGCGTCGATTCGAATTTACCGAATTTTCGAATAGTCAGTCTCGAAAAGTCACGCTTGAGGGCTAGCAGTATTGCCGAGGGGATAAGTTTTCGCCATTGGTCGAAATGACTCCTGGACCGTGATTGGCGTAGCGGCAAGAGAGACCACGTGACTTAGCGCAAGCTCTCAGCCAATCAAGATTTGAGCCCTATGCTCTCTTTATAGTCATTTAGAGGCTTTTCTGAGCGGCAGAAAACGGCCCTAGATTTGATTATTAGAAACACTTCACAGACCGCCTGATGACTGGTGTATCTTAGGCATTAGAAGTGAATTTCTTCATGCCGAGTTAATCGCTAGAGAATGTCGAATGAGACAACATAGCTTTGTTAAGGTGTATTCAGACAGAAATCAAAAGCCCAAGTGAGTCATGCGGCTCTTTTGAAATGACGCTCCGAGGGCACAAACACGAGAGTTCACAGCACTCGCCTTCAAAAGTACCTTGGTTGCAAATAACAAGGCCTCCCTTCAAATCACTGACAACGATGATTACTACGAACTACGATCCTCACGGACTACGATTTACTTTGATCATTGACTATTATTCACTTTGGTCATGGGCTATGATTAACTATGGTCATAGAGTATGATTTACTATGATCATGGACTATGATTCGCTACTGGCTATGATGGATTATGATCACTGACTATGATGGACTATGATCATAGATTCTGATTTACTATGATCATAAACTATGAATCACCATGATTACTAACTATAATGGACTATGAGTTATGGTTATGGACTTTGATTCACTATATCCAATGACTATTATGTACTTTGATCATGGACTATGATGCATCATGATCATAGACTATGATTGACTTTAATCATGGACTACCTTTCTATAATCAAGGACTGTAATGCACTATGATCACAAATTATGATGCACTTTGATTATAGACTATAATTTTCATAAGAGCAATTAACTGTTTCCTAATACTAGGCTTTAAAAGCCAACTGTACTGCCTATTTTGATATACATTAATCAACTTAATTTTATGTTTTATAAGTTCAAAGCTAAAAAATCAATTTAAATTAGGGCAAAAATTTAAGATCAAAATGATATGCAGAAGAAGAATTTCAAAGCTGGAGTTACCTCAGTTGTATCAATAGAGCACCTGCTGTTCTTAAGCAAAAGTATTAACAAGGAATTTGTCAAGTAAGAATTTTAAGTTTACAAAGTTTCTACAGTTTGATAAAGGCTCCAACAATTCTGTTTAACAGTAGCAAAATGAGTCGCTTTGGTTTAAGTAAAGTTAGAACATTGATTTATTTATTCTGATTTAGCGTTTAGCTGCGTGTTTAAAATCGGCATTTAAGTGAAGGAAAAGGCAAGAATTTCAGATGATTTTTAAGCAAGCAAGTTAAAATCTCCCGGGCGACTATTTGTAACTCGAGCTTATGCTGTGTAATGCTTGGATTTCTATGGTTACATTTTGTTATGCAAATGCCCTAAACAAAAATTCACTGCTCTTTAATAGCTATGAAATTCTTGGCAATGGAAAAATATTTTTCCTTTTTCTATGAAAATACTACCAAAGACCATGTGTTTCGAATTTACAGTTTGTTGGCGATGCCAGATTTTAGATTTGAATACGTTTCCAAAATGGAGAGACTACGTCACAGGATGTTCATGCAATGTATAGAAAAACAAGTCTCACTAAACAAATGTTGCTAAAACAGATTGGTGAGTTATTACATTTATCATAAAACATAATATTGAAAGAATTATGAATCAAAACAACGACATTTTCCTAACAAACATGATTGAGCTAAAAGTCACATTGTGGAATGCTAGTTGTGAAGGGTTCCTTCTTCCTGGTCATTTTGGGATTCAAAGCAATTGAATTACATCATCTCATTCATTTTTCTAAGTTTTGACTACCTCAATAAAACTGGAAGACTATTATTTGTTTGTTATTTGAAAAATTCCATCTTAAAACTGCACTGAAAAATGTTTTTAACTTAAAATTACCTTGTTTTTTTGTCTTTTTGTAAACAGCCTTTCACATGACGAAAGGTTTCGAATCACAAAAAAGGTTTGCTTTCTAATGAAAATTTCCGACTGGATTTTTGTCCCAAAAGAGCATATACAGTGCTCTTGTTTAAAGCAATCTGGCTTCCAAAACTGTCTATAGATTACACACGTTCCCAGAATACTTCTAATTCAGACGTCTTTACCATGGGGTTCGGCAGGGAAAGGTTTTTCAGTATGCCTCTGAGATGTTTGTTTTCTTCAAAGCCATTTTCGATGGACGTTTGAAAGTGGAAGTATTGCTTCTACGTTGGAAGCAAAAGCAAAAATTTTCAGAGAAGATTTCAGAGATCTGCGAGATTAAACGGAGAAACGATGCGCTGAAGGAACAGTTCTCGTATCTTTCAAATTTCCCTTGTCACACCATCAATGTTTTGTGCTCTTATGTGTAATTATCGAAAATAAAGCATTTCACTGAAAATCTCTAGCCTTCAAGCGTTCTTCCTTAAGAGTCGTAGATGGAAGGTTGGTGTAACATTGGCATATCTAAGTCAAATATTCGCAATAATACTTTTGTTTAATGCTTTCTCAGTACTATATAGTGCTTTCTCAGTTTTTTTTCGAGCTAAAAAAAATGTCAGTTTCTCTCCTAAAGTTGGTTGAGCAGCCATTGTGGATAAAGGTTTTAATAAAAGCTTTGGAACAGTCGAAATTTATTGCAATGAGCTTAGCAATCCTTCGAAGGATGGCATGTTGCTCTTGGCAACCAAGTTATTCTACAGAGCACGTTATAAGCATCATCACGTTATAAATATCTTTTTATTTGTTTTGTGTTATCTCGTTTGCAGTTGAACCAATGTTTTAAAAACGATGCTGATTTGTATACAGAATTTAGGAATAAAGTGCTTTATTGTTAAAAGTTAGTGTAAGCAAATTTGTTTCGTTTTTATTTGCGCAGATTAGGGACTTTGAAAACAGAATCAGATTAAAGTGTTATTTAAGGCGAACGGAATAGCTTGAAGGCGTTGGGAAACCACAGTGGTATTGACTGAAAAGGCAATAACAACGAACAGTTTACGAAATATCAAAGGTGTCACGAAGGAAATACTGAGCACACAGTCAAATACCATGTTTCAAACGTAAATAATTATAAATTATTAATAATTATTAATTCATACCTGCAACAAAAGCAAATTCTGTTATGATGCTGATGATGACAATGGTGAGGAGCCATACCAATCTGATTCTGCTAGCCATCTTCTGATGAACGTAGTCTCTTGGCCGTCTCAAAGCAGCGCGGAGCTCTCTAACCTCACCCTAACAGTAAATGACGGCTTCTCAAAGCCTGCTGGCAAACAAGTTTAAGTACATAAAGGCAGTTAAATGGTGCGTGAGTTGTGTATTTGCTGTGAATTGAATAGAGAATGAACAATAGATTTGAAAGCCTCCAGGTTACAATATTATAGCGGTTGTTGAGTATCGTATAGAGATCTTTACAGTGTCTGCTTCTGCGTGAAATAAAGGAAACAGCTCGCGCATATTACCCCCTGCTTGGAAGTGGAAAACGGCGTATGATGGAGTTTCACACGGTGCGTACTGAATGGGTTACGATGTTTCTAATGCAGTCAGTTGGAAAACGTAGTCCCTAGTCTAACTAGCCTTTTGCTGGCTTTGGGCCTATAGTAAATAAGATTCGTTACTTGTCCAGTTGGAAAAGATCTTCCAGCCCCGTGTAAAATGAAACGGGCTTGACAAAAACACAAGTATAGCTATGTCCGGGAGAATTTGTTTAAGTGGAGTATTCTTTGATTACAGGCAAAAGCATTACAGCTTATTAATACAAACAACAAAGGGAAAAGCAAGGGTTCAATTAATCACTCTTTTACGATACAGCTGACAACCTTCTTTTCTATAATTTAAAGTCTGAGACCTGAGGTCTCGGTACTCGATGCTTCTTTGCTAGATGTTCATACAAGCAAATAATTCAGAAAGCGAGTTGTCTGGGGCCTAGATCTTCGAGTGAGTATTTCAATCAGTAATTCAACAATCAGTAAGTCAATGTAGAGATCTTTTTAAAACTAATGTATTTCACATATATTTCAGCATATGATAGAGATAAGGCAGTTTCCAGAAATGGAAGAAGCGTAAACGTTTCAAGCTACAAATTCTTACACTAAAAGTGTGTTCTTACATCCAATAGGATCAATTAAAGGCTCATGTTGCTCTCGGAATGAAAACAAAAAGATCAGTTCAAGGTCCCAACCTTTCATAAAATCAACTTTCGTTTTCACAGCTGTCAATCTTTTACCTAGTTGCCCGACTCTGATTGGTGCAGAAAAAGTTTAGCCACACCCCTAGCACCCTAGTGTCGCTATCATCTTGGATATACTTATGGAATATTGGGGAATTTGATACAGAAAATCAAATTTGGTACAAGAAAATCGCATTGACAAACTCAAGAGTTAAAGCACGCTCGCTTGAACAACAACTGGAGTATTGAATAGGCGAACAACTAAAGAAAACATTTGCAACTGGCATTTCTTCTCGAAACAACGAAATCACTAACCAAGACAATTAATAGCTCTTTGAAGAAGCATAATGTCATTGATTTTCTGGTAGTATTTTTTAAAGTCTACTGAAAGCATTGATGAGTTCAAAAAAGATTACAAATACACCAAAAATGTTTTCAAATTGCTTTGCAAAAATTATAATAATATTTCCTTATTATAGTTAGAGTAGTGATTACTTTAAAGCGGAAAACGATGAGTAAGTTCTAAAAAGCTTTTGAAAAGAGTGTACATTTCTGATGAATCATTTGCTGGTAGGGATACAAAGCCAGGATGGCAACCATAACTGCCCAAGGCAGAGGAAGATACAAAGGACAGAACTGGCATTTCTACAAGTCACACCCATGTAAGTTGCTGCTACTAATTCGTAACAATATTATTGTTGTGATGTTGTGATGGCTGCACTTGAAAGATGAAAAACTTTACAAAATACTGGCCCTGAATAATTTTGTCCTTAAAATGCTTCCGAGCTGTCTCTATTTGAAATCAGCTGATAACATTTATACACATAAATGATATTTTTCGTTGAAGGAAATTACATTAAGAAAGATAATGATATATTTGAAGTGTGATATATGACCTATAAGGAAGTGTCACTATTTCTTTTTCCAGGTTCTTTCATGTCTTATTATTTTACTATTGAAAGATGCATATATTTGGCAACCAAAATGGGTATAATTCTTTTTCAATTAAACTTAAAGGGATTAACTAGCTTAAAAATTAGGTCAATTTTGCCAGCTTCATTTGAAAAAATGATTGAATGCTTGCAAATTAAATGAGTCAATTGTGTGTTCTGATTAAAAGTTCTAATTAAATAAATAAACAAACATATGAACGACCAATAGGCTAATCAGTGAATGAATTATTCATATATGCAACTAATTGGCAATCTACATCTCGGCTTCTATGAAGAATTTCCGAGGCAGGGTTTCATTTCCAGGACAAAACCGGCTAAATTGATAAGCTTGTTTTGATAGAAATTATGTATTTGTTTAGAATTGCACAATATATTTACATAATAAAAGTTTAGCATTCTGATTTTCGATTGAAAGGAGCTGAAGGTTTGGTTGATCTACAAAGAATTGAAAGATAGATTTATCAAAAGAGGCACAGGGCTATTCTAGGGAAAGTTAGATCTTGTAGGAGCAAGAAAATTGAATATTGAAAACAAAGATGGTTCTAATATATTGTCACTTACCGCCTGCGCTGTAAAGAAATGTATCGGAAGCTTAGATAGTGTTTCTTTATCTGACCTTCTGCCTAAAGATTACGAACAGACTTTTGGCAGACAACCTGCAACTCTTTCTTTAGGTGTTAAAAAGGATGCATAAGAAAAAATTAATCTTGTTGTTCATACCTGAGATAAACTTGGTCTCCAAGTAAGTAACTGAATAATTAATCGGCTTCGATTTAAGATATTTTTAGAAAAAGATGCCGACTAAGAAATTTTAAGTGCATATCTAGTTTGCCGAAGCTGAACAAATCTTCTTCAGATGAATTACTTCAAATCCACTCATACGTTGTTTTTCAGGATCAATTCGAAAAACAAATTTTATATATTGCAATTATATATTCCATATGTATAGTATTTGCTGCCTAAGTCTTTGCCTTTTACTGGGGTATATAAAGTGTAGTTTCAATTACAGTGGATAAAAGAAAGTTTCAATTGAGGCTTTATTCACTTTATGAACATGATTCGATCGACATTTCTGAGATATTCTGAAGGCTACTGCAGTTATAACAAGTCCATGCACAGACACAAACATCTGGAGGCGTATAATTTGTATCAAAAACTTCATCATAAATTTCATCATTGGTTCAATAATGCAAAAGACCTATCATAATATCCTATATCTTTTGCCTAACTGCTATTGGTGTTTACTCGAGTGGTGCTATGAGCTATATGACGTCATTCTTATCCATTTACCAAGCATGCAGAACATTTCGTAGGGCAGACAAACCCATGCTCCTAAACATGGGTTCTAAAAAGGAGGCAACAGAGTAGACTTACCCTGCCTTTGAGCTACTAAAAGTAGTTGAGACTTTTTGTTGAAAAGGTGAACACCGAGGTGGATATTAAAAACAAAACAACTGTTTCAATCTACACGCATATTATGCTTGTTGGTTCGAGAGACCCTTAAACGAAGTTTGAGCCATGCCCTAAAATCAACGGCAAAGAGCAACTTTACTTTTCAAGAATATGTCAGGCTTTTGTCAAAACCTTTGAGTTTCACCCATTGACATAGAAACTAAGGGGTCAGGGGGTAATGGTCATCCAAATTGTCGGTAACCCATGCAAAAGTTCCACTTCCAAGCTCAAAAGTTCCCCAGCATAACCCAGCAGTATCCCTTTCAAATCCAAAGAATAGAGTAGTCGTATCCCCCTGTTTTGATATGACCGCTTTCTAACGTGCCTGTTTTGCCCCTGTACTAGTGAATAAATTGTCCCACCAACAAAGTCCGAAGCATTGTGCGTCATTACTCAAGTGTTCATCGCCACCATCCTTTCATCGCGGGCATTTGACATCAATAGTGCACTGTGCATAACAATTTCACATAAAAATACAAAAAACTAATTAGGTTATGATAATTTTTTCTTAAAAGGAAAGTTCCCATGAAGATTGAGAATACGGCCTTTGTTCAGTTACTGACAACTATAACAAAGCAATCTGGAACACAACATTCGCAAAGGTCGTGTGAAAGTTTTACTTCCTTCTTATCCGCCCCCGATGTAAAAATATCTTATTGATAAAGAATGACTTACTTTGACGACAACTTTAGATGGTATTTTTATATTCCGGTTAATTGAAACTTCTGTTTGACAAAGGCCGCTCTTCACTGGACGATGATGTCATCCTGGTCGTCAATAGTGATAGGACGCCATTTTATTCTGAGCCAGCGAACAGCATCTGTTGACGATTTATTACATTTTACAAAGCGACTTGACTCATTTCACAAAGTTACCAAGAAAATTATCGCCAAGGAAGCTCTTTACAAATCCCTTCCACGATGTAAACAAGTTTGACCTTGTCAACTTCCAAATACAAGTTGGTATAAATTGGCGTACCTCCACATGAATGCAGCAGGTATTGCAAATTTCATTGCAATGCATCGTATAACCCACGGTAGGGTGTTTCATTCAACTTCAGGTGCGTGGATTACATTTTAGCATCGGGAATGATATTTCTAGACAATGAATTTCCAACGTTGCTTTTTGATAATGCCGCCCTGTCCATCACGTGTCATTAAATGAACATTGCCAACAGACTCTTATAAATGGATCCTCAAATGCCCATTTAAAGGAGGTTTTGGCTTCCAGCTAGTTGGTAAAGGAGGCAGCCAAGGGCAGCTTTCGAAAGGAACACGTTTGGGAGATTGAAAAAAAATCAAACTCAAGAGCCAAATTAAACCCCATCAAATGGAAGCCTTTCATCTTAATAATATAGCATAAAATTGCCTGATTGTAAGTATTTTTTAAGCTAAGCAAATTAAAGTCTAAAATTAGAGACAAGGAGGCTTACATAAAGATTAGAGATCGGGAAAAAGGGGTATTGGTAAAAATGATAGACCACGAAGGAGGTCTGTTGAACTAGAGACCATGAGAAAATTTTTCGTGCATCAGAAAGTAAAATGTGAGATATTATCAAAAGGTTTTGTCTTTCAGTTGACAAAGAAGTCTACAGTTAGTGATCGTTATATAATTTTGTCGTGGGAAAGAGTCACGGAGAACGAATGCTCTTCAAGAGAATCGAGATGGAGCAAGATTAAGATTGACTGTGAAACCCAAACAGCTGAGTTTACGCCGACAATTTAGTGGCAGCCAAAAACGTGTTTACATCACTTACATCTTTAAAGATAAACAATTGGAGACACAGAAAAACAGGTTTAGAAACCATGAACTGAATGTTATGGAATGCATGCAAGGTCAGGAGAGTTTGGCATGAACTTGTTCTTTTGAAAAAGCTGGTCAGTCATCAACTCGCACCGATAGTCAGCAATAAGTTAATACCAATGCCTTAGTACATTAGTACGTAGCTATAGGCCCTGGATCAACATTCATGAATACGATGATACTTAAAATGCTTTTTCAAATCTTTTTCAAGTTAACCATTCAGATACTGGAATAAAGTTGTAAATTGGACCATAGAAGTATTAGGGATATTGAAATGACGCTTCTTGTACCTGTTTAAGTACCCAGTGGCGAAAGAGAGGATCAGCCTCATAGGAACACAATGTGCCATCTATGTTGGCCCTTCTCTCAATTTTGAGAAAAACCTTAATCAGGGGCTATTTCTATAAGAACGGAGTCGCTCAAGTGGTAAAATTAGAACCATGTCTTTGTGTTTCGTTCTTGTTTCAAAATGTTTCTGCCAAAGTGTTTCCAAAGCAAAACGCATTCTTGGACATTGTCAGTAAATGTTACATTGGAGTTGATTAAAATGTGTCGTCTTAAACGTAATGAGATTCAATCAATTTTGGTTTCCATTGGTATGTGACCTGGGCTATATAGACTTGATAAAGCATCTCCTTTTTATCCACCAGAGAGTCTCGTTTTAGAACAACAACATGTTTTGGTGCTTCTTGCCACAGTAATTCAATTTTTGACGTGCTACATTCTAAGCCGTTTCACGCGCCGATGCTCGTTATCACATAGAGAAAACCTACTTTACAGTACTTTCTAAACAAAAGTACTCCATAAAGTTAGAATTGAGCCGGCTTTACAGAGAGCTAGAAAACATCTTTCAAGAAGCCCAATGTTTATGAGAAGGGGCATCCTTTGGCGAGATCGTGACCTTTGTGGCCTCTACTGTGACCTTTATCCCCGAAACCTTCTTATTGTTCGTCTTTCACAATCTTGCCGGCATAAAATCTTCTAAATTCATGTGCTTATTTTTTGTCAAAAGATTTTTTGCATATATGTCAGTATAACTGTATCGTGGAAATTCCAGCACGCCCTTACGTAATTCCAGCCTTGCATCACCTCAGATTTTAATTGCTAACATGTTACTTGAAAACTTGTGGAAGACCTTAAAGAACACCAAGCCATGCATATAGCCTGATACATCTTATCTTAATTATTAATTTTCAAGGTTACTCTCACCGAATTAACTGCAATTTCTGCTGCTCATCTGCACTTCTTTCTGGTTCAAATGCTTGTTCACTACTGAGTGAATCTCCCCTTTCTGCAGCCGCTAGCAATGAGGCCATATTGATCCAAGCTAAACTTTCTTTGACCTACATAGACATCCAAGGTGACCATGTGTTATTCCGCAATTCATAGTCTACATTTGTCGTCATTGTTTTTGTCAAAGCGGATAATAATTTTTTTGGCAAGCACATCAAAGATTAAAAGTTGGTTGCAACAAGTCTTATTCAAGGCGTGCTTGACAAGAAGGCCAGATCTATTGACCAAGATCATAATGGTTTTTGTCAAGAAAATCTTGCATTCGACAAACTTGACATCAAGGGATGCTTTTATTGTTTATCTCATAGAACCCAATAATTAACAGAGTGACAAAATGCTGATTAATCAAGTTGAAAACCACTATTCTATAGCTGTGCACGGGACGACCATTGACCAGGGAATTGTCTGGGTTTGCAAACAAACAAGTTATTGGATATTTAAAGAACATTTCGGTACGTAGGAGAAAACATTTTTAGCAAAAGATGTACAATTAACCCACAAGAGACATTTTGAAATCCAGAGAGTTGTTAGGCCCGCTTTCAAATAGGAGCCGCTTTTGCAAAACATTTACGTTGGAACTAACTTAAAGAGAATTGGACAATGCAAAACTGGTCACAATTTCTCCTTGAGACACAATTTGTGTGAAATTGCATCAGAAGAGCAGAGAAAAGAATAATTTTCAAAAAATAAAAGATGCAATCAGCCATATTTTTCTCTCTGATAGATTCAGGTTAATTTTCAACTCATTCATGTCTTTTTAAGAATTATCTTAGAAAAGTATTATAATAACTTGTAAAAGTTAAACTCGCAACAATGATGAAAAATTACTTTCGCCTCACAACAGCTAATGTTGCATTACGCTTTCTAATTGCTTTCTAAAATGCCCAACTTGATTTTGCACCCTGTGCATACATTAATTTTGTGGCAAGGATTTGGTGAAAATTTCGAAATATACTGTTATCGTTGAGTGGTAACTTCAGCACTGGCACAAAAACTTCTTTGTTACGGTTCTCTGAAATTTAATAGATGTATTACGAGTAGGTTTTTCAATGATAGTATGTTTTTGCCATAACAAGGGGCAACTAGAGGGAAAGCTGATATCCCGAATGTCTTGTTATGGAGCTATTACTATCAAATGGCGCCTAACATTTTCAATGAATAATGAGTATACTTTATAATTTCGTGCTAGCCAAATAAATATTGCTTTTGTTAATAGTCATAGTACACTTATGGTATATTAATCGGAACGGTTCTGATTGGCTACCCTATCACTCAATTTGATAGTCAGAATATTCTTGTAAGAAACACCATAAAAAGAAAATAAGGGCCTAACAGTGCGGTAAAATGGCGCTAAAAGTTGTAATTACGTATTTCTACTACTACATTCAATTCATTCAGAAGACGTTATATAAAGTATGCTAAAGCTTAAACATAACATAACGTCATTCAAACATTTTGTCTTGCTTTCGTTCCACAAACGATTGCGAGGCTTGCATTTTTGTGTCTACAAGCCATTTCGAACTTCATTAGGTTATCTCAATGAAAGTTAAGCAGCGGACTGCAGTAAACATTGATAGAACTCTTGCTTTAACTTATTCCTTGTCAAGTTAACTAACGAGTTATCTATTACGACAGTGGTTTTGTATCAAAGGGTTTTAGTAATTCCTTGATATCAACTCTAAAGTGCATCTAAGTCATCAAGGTACATTAATTTCCCTTCATGTACCTTCAATCGTTGAAGCCATGCAGGTATTACTAACTGGATTTATACAAATAATCACTAACTCTCCCAAGAGTTGCACTATTGTACTCGAATTCGAATTATTACACTTCAAGTGGATACAAATTGGGACTTCAAGATATTCTCCGCATATGAAATAATCCATATTTGTTACTACACAAGGTCATACCATACAACCTAATTATGCTGTTCGTTCACCCAATTATGCACGAATACCCCAAAATGACCCATTGTTCTCTAAATACGAAACTACTAAAAAGATTATTGCAAAAACTCCAAAATATGAGGTTTTATGTTATAGTACTCCCGCTTGGTTTAACATGTGGTTTATTTACTCATGTGTGGTACAAAGTTATATCTACAAGATAACAACAATGCAAAGTAATTTCGTCTGTTTTATTTAACATAAAGACTGGATGTGAAAAAGAAAAAGTGAATCGAAATGACAAAGATACAAAAGAAAGAGATGAGGAAGAGAGCTCTGTCCAACACGCGAATCGCTTGACGCCATTCGCCGGAATAAGCGTCATCTGATTCTTGTTTCTCGATCTTTCCCGCAAGAACCTGCATCGCCTCGCGAACAAATCCTAAGAAATTCGATCGACTCATTGCCACGTCATTCGAAGGGATTCGGCTGCTGTCACCAGAGGCTGCCTCGTTTCCACTTGCCCTGTGCCGTAGCGTAATAGAGGCCAAATCAGTTTCTTCAGAGTGGACATGTTGCTTGTCATCAAAACTCATGCTGTTCTGTTTACGGTTTTGAAAGCTTGAGCGACCGATGCTAGAAGCCTCGGTGATAGTGTGCTTGGAGCTGCTCGAGTTTTGAGAGGAGTACGGCCATTTTGGAAATACGACCATAGAAATGTAGTGGTTGAGCACGACTCGTATGAACCACGGAAGAGGCTTGCCGTCATTTTTGTAAAAGGACCACTTGATTGAGATAGCTGATGACAAAAGTGTCACAGCGCTCAGAGAGATGGATGCAGTTAGCAACTTTGAGACCATTGGCACTGCGTCGCTTGTCCGTGGTATGTGGTCAGAGACGTGCAAAAGGTGGAGGACAAAAGCCAGGAGCAAAGAAATACTTAGAGATATACGCTCCCCACATTCGGGGGGAAGGGCGAAGGACATAAACAACAGAACGATGAGAAGGAGCGTAGGAAAGAAGAAATCGACCAAGTAGAATATGGTCCTGCGAGTGATAATGATGTCATACTGCACCCGAATGAATGGCACGCCGGGACAGCATGGGAAATAAACAACAGTTTCTCTTGCAGGCATTCCATCCAGCTCAAATACACCGTTCTTCACGTAGGCACTCAAATCACCAGTCGGCTTTGCCATGCTTAAGTCGACCCTTGGGATATCGGAGAATGGAACAGACCAGAGCCCAAACACCAAGGGACAAGTTTGGTTGTCAAATGGGAATTGGAAAAGTTCGACTCCGCACTCACTGTGGAGCAGCACGGGACAAAGCCACTGGCTTGAGCCGTCAGGTTTCACGATTACTCCTGTTCTCATCTTGTCAAACAGTAGGCCTTCATCTGATTGATCGGCGCTAGAACATGGAACATATAAAACATGGACGTTTGATAGTACCCAGTAGCGTTTATTGGTTATGAGATTTGATAATAAGAAAACCTGTTCAATAGAAACTCACCAGTTAGTGGCATGGAAATATAGGAAATTAACTAATATTGTGCCTTGAATCTAAAGAGTTCTCCAAAAGGAGGTTAGAAGAAGCCTCATATCCAAGTTAAAGTAATTTGAGAGATATTGGGGCAGAACTAATCGGATAATTTCGTTGACCAATCAACAGCCGACATTCTTCAAACAAGTATGATTGGATACTGCTTTGACCAATCAACACATGCTTTAATCCTGTTTCCTGATCAAAGAGACTGGGAATTTTATTTCCACATAGACTCAAACCCACTTTGCTGAATTTTGATTTGCAGAAAAATCAAAATAAACTACATCTTGATGGCAGTAAGCAGATTGTTGCGACTTTATATGCCAACCTGTTGTAAAGTACGACATCTGGAGTCCAAACTTGAACTCTATCGAAGTGCAGCTCATCCACCCCTGAGTGGTTGCGTGGGTCCCAAGTAAAAAATTCATTCTTCCAATACTAAGACAGAAATAAACAATCTCAACAATGATCCAAGAGACTGTTCTCAGTAAGACCCCACTACAAGTTTAGTCTCCGTATACTAGAAGCTGTAAGATATGTACAATTTTCTTAGTTCAAAACTTCCCTCTAGTTAAAAACAACTCCAACAGATGCTTCAAGTACAGACAGGCATCGCCACAGCCTCGATTTTACAGCCTCGTAATGTTGCTTATATATGAGCATGCGTAAATCAAGCTTGACCTTGCTGTGGTTAAATGCAATTCAAGTACATGTTTAATGATTTACGAAATGACGGCTATATAATCTTTAGTAATAGTTATATTCTTGGTGATAGAAGCACAGTGGTGCATGAAGCTTAAAAAAGCAAACCACTTCTACTTTCCGCAGAACACCATAGCTATGAGCACGGAGAGGATAGAAGCTTCATAATGTTTTTCAACCTAATGATTTACAAACTCACCAGCCGAATCCAGGCTGCTATGACAAGCTTCTCGTTTTTCTCGTCCTGATTAAAGAATATTCAAGCAATAAACAATAATGCTATCAGGTAAAATATTTGTTCCCAAGTTTTGATGTTCAAAGAATGCAAGTTGGTTATTCAGACGTTGGCAAATGCACAACACATCATACGAAACAATACATGTTTTAGGCTATTCAAAGAAAATAACCTGGCAGGAAACTTTTGACGATGTTGAAAGAAGACTCAAGAATCCTACAGAAATTTCATCAATCACACAAGCCACCTTACTTTCTTTCATTTTCTACCTCTTTTTGTTAAATATATTCTTCTTAATGACATCGTCACAATCTACTAGAGAAAAACTGCTCTTAACAGAAGCGTAAACAACATGAAAGATACTAGAGTTGTTTGGGTGAATAAAGGCCTAAAATAAACATCTAGCTACGCGCAAGAGTGGATTACGACAGCATAAAAATTTCAAAGAGTTCTAAGAAGCCTTCTCAACAAAAATTGTAAACAACGAAGAGTTAGATTTTGTGCAACTTTTTAAAAAGGTTTAGAAGCTGTAAATGACTTACTAGAGATTGAATACTTCTCAAGGCAACGTCAATTTGGACTTGAACGGCCTTCGAAGAATTTTTACTTGGTATCACAGTTTGATCGTAATTCTTGAGCAGAGAAGACTGCAGCCTCGCTTCTGCTTCACTTCCTGCTTAAGAAAAAGCTTCCTCGCTGAAGAAAATGAAAATAATAAGCAGTTATACTAATGTTTTGGCGAAACTGAAATCAGATACTTTAATCACTTCATAACCGCATCAAATGGGGGAGGTAATAATTCGTGTTAACATGTTAATTCGAAGACTAGCAATCAGTGTTTTTATTCAAAAGAATTCAGCAATCATTTGAATCTGGTTAATTCCAACCTGCATGTAGACTTCATCCATGGAAACAGAAAACTTGCTATTTAAAAAAAGAATAATGTTTTGATTCTTTTGCGAAAAATTGAAAACAGAATTTTTTGCTTGCTTCTGAGTGCAAAAAATATTGCAACTTTGCAATATTACCTATCAAAGGTCTGTGTTCAGTAGAAATGATTATCAGTTTGTACTGAGCAGGACTGAAATGATGATCACTTTGGGTAAACAGTTTTCATTAAAAGAAAGACGACTATTCCATATCGTCGAAAATAAATTTCAAAATATCATAACTTAATTCAGTTGTGCATGATTCGTTTATCCCAAACAGAAATTAAAAAACAAGGTTCAAATTTCTTCTGAAATTAAATCAATAGGGAGATCAAAGGCCAAAGAAACCGAAAATAATTTTTTGATAAGGCATTTGTTTTCTAAACATTTTTGCTGAATATTTATTGCACCTTAACAAAGGAATAAATGAAACTCTTCAACTTGAACCGTAAAAATTTCAGATTCATCTTCAAGCACAAAACTGAGATATTTGTATTTCTAGGCCATGTCGCTAAACCGTTTCATTTGATAAGGTTCAAAAAGTTCCAGCTTGATACTTAGAAACAATGTTTGGTGCAAGCTTGCAAGGATTATAAATATAACTGTAAACCTAATTGAATCGAGCAAACAGATAACACAACAGTCTAACGTTCTTTAAAGCCACTAATAGCGATAATTTTCAACTAGAAAACTGACAGAACAATACTTTATCTAAATGCATAGAATCAGATCTCACAATTCATTTGCATCCACAACATATTCAATAGCATTGAATAAGAAGCGTAAAGAAACACAATATTGTGTGGCCATGGCACTCAATTGCCGGCCTAAAATGTTAATAAAAAACATCAAACCTGAAGTAACCACGCAGCAATAACAAAGAAGGACGAACTTGAAACGTAGAGAAACTTCATGGCCTAAAACAGGAAGCAATGTTCGTTAGCCGGCTGTGCATTAAGAAATCCACTGAAAAAGAAAGCGCGTCATTTTCAAAACATCGGCATTTATTTCCTACAGCTAAGAATAAACAAATGCGAAGCTCCATTGCAGTTGCAAGAACAATCCCATAAGCATATAAATACAAAGGTAATACCCGCTTTGTGAGACAATAAGGACATGTTGTTTTCAGATTTTTTATTCAAAAGGCTAAAGAAAATGGTTACTATTCACTTGTATGTTGAATGGCAGTGCAAAGGTACAGACTTCATAGCAGTAAAAAAGTAGAATTTTTATGTACTATAGTGGTGTCACGTAAAAGATTATCAGTGACATGTCTCCTATCTCTAGTTCTGTCTATGTATACAGAATGACGTGTACCTATTCAATCGTGTACCTATTCAATCATTCGATTAGCTTGTTATCAATAAGGCTTTCATATTGATTCTGCCAGGGGTTTTGCTTCTCATAAAGGCAACTTGCTATGGCATCGCAAGGAAGATTAAGTAACTGCTTAATAAAGAAACCATGGGATATCCGCTTTGCCATAGCCTGGCCTAAGTTCATTGTGGTTGCTTTTTTATGTTTGTGACTACAACTACTTGAACTGTTTAAGACAAGGTACACTTGATGCCACGACTTTTAGCGATGGCAACTCGCAGCAAAATCGGATTTTCCTATACAGCAGATGAATGTATCGTGGTTCTATTAAAAAAATAAATACCCTCGTGCTGTTTCGAATTATGTAATTGTCTTTGTGTGTTTTTAGTTGTGCCGCAATAACTGAAAAGTCAATGGAACGTCCATGACTATAGTGTGGACTGAAACGCACAGTTCAAGTTTGTCTGAAAACCTCCCCAAACTCGTACATGTAACCTTCAGATATGTCACTAGAAATTGGATTCGACAATGTACAACATACTTGCACAGATATGTCCCCTGCGCAGGAGAGCCTCCATGATTGCAGAATGTTTCAATCTTTTTTGATCGCTTGGCTTAGCTCTGAACTTAACTAAATGCTGCGTTTTCAATCACTGCCACTCTACTGAAAACAGTCTCAATTTTCCCAGGTCTATAATATCTACGTATCTTGAGGTGGAAGGCCAAGGCAAGACAGGGGACTTCATACAGCAAGCAAACTCATCTCTATCTTCCCACACGTGTTTACATTCTGTCTACGCGTTGCCAAGGGGGCCTGGGACCTACTCTACTACAAGGTCCATTAACCGTTTATCACACCTTCCCTAGGTCGATGTTTTAAACTGCTGCTAATTAGAGAATTAACTGTCGCTAAAAGGCTGAACATGCATTGTCACAAGTAAAATTAAATTACTCAAGATATTTCGAGTTTATTTTTTCAAGGCCAATTCTTTACTGCTTGATTGAATTAACAAACAACAAAGTTTTTATTTTTCTTTCGGCTTCAAACAGCACATCAAAGGGCCATTACCTCTTGCAGTCTTCAAGAAGCTAACTGCTATCTTTCATTTGAATTCTGCCTACAAACCTATTGCTCATTTGTCTGTCAAAAAACACAGCTACCTATCGCTTTCCACTTAAACGCCAAACCGCAATCAAAATCCAGCTAGGTCGCTACAGAATTCAATTGTCTAGGTCTTTCTTTAGATTAGCAGGCTATCTTTTTTAAAAAAATCAGTGAAAATCGGTGTGATGCAATTCCATTGTACACATACCAAAGTTTCAAGTGTAGAATTCACAAAAGGTCCCTACTTTAGAACAGCGACATAGAAATGTATGGATTTATTAACAACAATGCCAACCGAAATCACCCAACGGCTCCATTTCGTTTTACTTTTATCCACACATATAACTATTTTAACCTTCTTTTCCCGTACACAACGTAGAGCGTCAAGGAAAATTTCACATATGTTACCCAAGAGAGCATGATTACCAATACAACTCTTCATTTTGTAGAAGCTTGTCTTACGTATGGAGAGGGGACGAAAACTTTGGCTTATTCTAATCACGTTAATTAGATATGATCGAATAGGAGGTCCATGGTTTATAAAGAAATATAGATTTATGGATATAAAGGTAGTAAGAAAGGTGTATGCACTAAACTCAAGTAAAAAATATCATAAAATAATATTTCTCCTTAAACAATTATTGAATGCATTCAAGGTTAACAGTTATTGTATGAAGATGATAGAAAGATAAATCAAATAATATAGAAAATATAGAAATATAGAAAGATATATCAAGAAAGAAAATACAACTGAGCGCATATCCTGAACTTCTATGATGAAGGTTTCTTTTAAATTGCTCTTTATTTGTATATGGAGAGAAAACACACTGCAATGTCCATAGTAATAAATATGCAGTATGGTTGGCAAAAAATATAGCTATAGTTAAAATGACTGCAAAAACGATCCAATTATCTGACTCGTCATGAGATTTCTCAACACAGCAATACGAAACTCTAAAAGCAAGCGTAAATTACGGAATACGTTACCACAGGTGCTGCTAAACTTTTCCCGAATTTTTCCTGAAATTCTTTGCTGGATGCTAGGTTTGCTCAGTATTCATATGTGAAATTCTGTATGAAAATGAGAACTAATGATTTTATTTGGACTTTTATGGGAGAGTGAGCAAAAATAAAAGCCATTCAAATTTACGTCATTCAATTACAGAAGGACATAATGAACATGTCGTGTTCTACATCACAATGCCTTTTCTGAAATTATTTTTTTATTGTTGTCTGTGCAGAGGGTCGTTTTTAGATTTGTTTTTGAACTTTGACTGGCGGAGATATATCTCCCAGCATTGTCCAAACATAACCCTATTACTCAAAATAAAACAATTAAGCTTGCTATGAAGTTTCCTATAAAGATAAATGAATATAAATTCCGAAAGAAAATCGTGAAGACGTTTTCCCGCCAGACACTTAACCTTGTTTGTAGCATTCTTCCATGTCTTTGCACCGCAGCTAGACTAATACGCGCATACAAAAAAGCATACTTGTATATATTTGTGTGTATGCATATTTCTTTATTTTACAACAGGTTCATAGCTATTTTCAAAATCAATATCTTTGTACATCATTTATTAATTTCTTCTATTCTCCGATTCGGGTTGGCGTTATCGATTTTGTATCTTGGCATTCACGGCTCTTTCTCAAAAATTAACATCAGAATTAAAATTCTGATATTTAGCTCAGTTTACACTGGAAACTTCATTGTGTTTGAACCCTCCGATCGCGAGTTACTTTGTTTTGAATATTTAGAAATGTCTACAGATTCTACCGCATTTTGCGGCTGCGGTGAATTTTTCACTGCACCAGCAAACTCCATTGAAGTGTATAGGAAAAGCTAAACTTCTAGAATGAGTTAATTCGCAGCCTGGCGGTCCAAACACTCAGAAATTTTGGTTACAGACTAATTTCAACGAAGATTCCATTTCTATGATCCATTTTTGCCCTATATGAAGACAAAAAGTTGCTCGAATCTTTACAGCCATATGGCAAACACGTGCTTTATACAAAGCCTTGGCACTCTACTTAGTAAACATTTGCCTAGATTTTGTACAATCTGTTAAAAAGTAAGAGCAAGAACTCAGATCAACCACATTGCCAGCTTATTCTAGCTTTGATTGACAGGTCTGTCTCGTGACCAATGAGAATCACTTTCCAAGCACAGCACTTTGTTTCCATTGGTTGACAATTCCCATGTGATGAAATTATCCAGGAGAGCACAAGTATGATTGGTGGATGGTAGTCACTTACCAGGTTGTCACTTGCAAACAATTTTTTCTATGACAAGCCAAACTATGATTAGGCCTAGGCCAAGTAATTTTTGAACTTCCCTGAAGGATTTACATATAAGAATAACACAAGGAAGATTGTATACACTGATCCAGAGAACCTTACAAGCGAAGCAGATAGCTTTTTTACCCCATTCAACCCAAACAATGACAAAAATAAAATGGGAAAAGAACTTAACAAATTTTGAAAAGACACAAATTTGAAGCAACCCAAATGAACTTTGGAACAGAGACAAAAATGTTTTTAGAGTCATAATCTTGTTTTAGCAAACAGCAGCGTGACATGAATGGTGAAGTCCAGTACAAATTGACCAAGTTCCTTTGGTGAAGTACGAATACGCACTTGATTTACACAATGAAGTGGCATGATGTTCCGCCTTGTAGATTGCTTTCGTCCTATATACTACATAGTCTATTTTTGGTGATTTGGAGAGGTTGCACCCCAGTAACCATATGCCTCTTTGCAATAGTTACGCAGGGGCCTTGTTTCTTTGAAAGCGACCATTGCCCAACCAATCTTGAAGGTCTAGATTCATTCACTGGACTTTACCTTGTAGAAACACTAGAAAGGCTCAAAACGGTACTACAAGGGTTTTTCAACGTCACCGCATTTCGCTGCTGACCAAGGGTGTATCATCATCAAGTTTTCTTTAGCATACAGATCAAATGGACGGTTTATGTTTACATCTACCACCACAATAGGCTGTTGTTTAAGGAAGAGTGTACACTGCAGCATTGGTAGTCATCGTTTTCCGGCTTACCACAATGTTTTTTTATATAAAACAGCCGCTCACTTTATCTTTGATGGTATTAATTATACAATAAAAAGGGTTCAATTAAAAAAGCATGTTAGGAAACGTTAGATCATCTACAACCAGCCAGCCATTTGAGACACACGGGCATGCTTGGAGAACCCTCCCTTTTAAATGAAAGGATCAAGAGTCTCTAGCAAGGCCAAGTGGTTATTTGTTCGAAAGGGAATAACTATCGTGAAATAGGCAATTAGTAATTACTCAGCTACATGACATTTTACATCTTCGATGTGTCAATTACAAAAGATGGGTCTTTATGAAAAACTGGCTCTCGTGTATCTCTGATGCTTATGTTGATGGGTGAGAAAAATCCCATGCCTCGCATTTCCCACAGGATTTGCCTGCAAACAACATTTGTGATACACAGTGAAGGGAGAGAGAAATGAGACAATAAAAACTTCCAGCTTTTCAAAGTTTAACTTGATATATTTAAATAAGGTAACAGGATTAAAAGAAGAATATTGGGAGAAAGTATTTCAAAGGGTTTGTCTAACATGTATTCTTTCTTTGTTTGAACAAAAAACATAAACATGTTGAAACCACATCGACAAAGAATGAGAAATTACCAAGAGGTTATCTTAGAAAAACTTAAGTAAAAAAGCCAGGAACTGTTGGTCGATCACACAGTCCCACGTTTAAGAGTATATCAAGTTTGTCGTGGGAATATGCAGCAATATGCAATTGTTTGGTTCTTAGCCTGGGTAACCCGTTAGAAAGCACATGAGAATGTCAATTAAAGAATATAAATACACAATGTGTTATATTGCTGATAAATGTTCTGACGCAGGCCTTAAAACAAAACTGATGGAGAAAATTAAGCTTAATGCAATATGCTGTTAAGTTGCATTCGTGTAAAACAAACCGACAGACGTCACAAAATATCACGTGGATCATGTTTTCAAATACGTGGTTAATGGATTAGCTGAGCCACCAAACAAAACGAACTACAATTTTTGGAAACGAAATGTCGTCAAGTGGAATTATCAATTACTTAAACAAATCAGCCAGAGTTCGCTTTGCAGTTTAGAAGACCTTAGGCTACAAAGGACGTTTGCTGTGGTTGAAATATATCATGTTGTACCGCAGGGAGAACCGCTCGTCTCGATCATACTTACTTTGTAAAACATGTGAGGTACAGAGGAGAGTCAAGAAAAATTTGCGGCTCAACGCTGGGGGCCGGATATGGTTTTGCCTGTTTGTTAAATTTGAGGAAGTTTATTAGTAAATTTATATTATAAGCAGTAAAACTGATTGTAAAAAGTTTTGTTTTGAGCTGGTAATGAGTATGGCTTGAATTACAAAAATTGCAGCCAAAGGAAGGCTATAAATGTTTCTAGAATCTAGTACATGATGGTGAAAACGGCTACAAAACATCATAAAAGAGGGTTATTTATTGTGACTAACATGATTAATTAAAACGTAATGGAAAACCTGGTTGGCAGTCGCCATGGTGACTGTACCCTTCCCTGCAAGGCCATCACCACGTGAGAGAAAACGAGCCTTGATTTCGTTAAAAACACAGACAGACCAATAATTGACCTTCAGGGTCATCAAAGGACCATCTAATCAGTTCATCATATGCGGAAAGTGCTCACTCGATCAGAGCAAAGAGTATGTCTCATGTTAATTGATATTGTTCTAAAATTGAAAGTCTTTTATGATCAACGTACTTGGTAATTATATATTCTTATATCGCCTAAATATACATTAATAAATCTCACTTTGCGTGGATTCTAACTGATCACGTGAAGCACTTTCGAATGAATTCTTTCACGTCACGCATTTCCTACGAAAAAAATATGCTTCATTGGCAGAGGATACTTAGTTTTGACGTCACAACACATGTCTATTGGAAATTTGAACATTAAACACCGAAAATTATCGAAAAAGTGGCTAAATGTTTGGATTTGGTGACGTACCTGCTCACAAGAACTATGTACCATTCCTCTATACGTATTGAAAGATGGATTTGAGTTCATTTTCTTTAAGTATTCATGAGTCATCTGGCCAAACTTATATGGCACAACAGGGTCATGATCACCTGGAGGAGGAAGGGAATGGGTCATCAAGAGTGAACTTTGTGTTTCACGAGAAACTGCTATTGCTGAAAGAACATGACCCGGGTGCAACATTTAACAGCTAATATAATAGGTGCCAAAGTGGCTCTGAGAGACGTTGTAAACACTGATGAATTGCAATGGAGAAGCTTTCTATTGTCTGTAAAATTGTCTCTTTCAAGCTTTCACTGTCAAACAACGGTTCACTTAGTCAGTCTAATGACAACAGTCGAATTGCACCTTCCTTTGCAAGTCTTTGGTCTGCTTGATTAGCTCATTACAATTTCCATACATTGCCATCACAAAATAACTCAATCTACAGTTACAGAATATGTAGCTGTCACAACACTTAACCAGGTCATCTACCTATATTTCTGAGTGTTAACAAACTCCTTTCTTACCATGACCTTGAAAAATTGGCGTGGCTTGATTCTTCCCGGTACTGGCCTAAAAATCGTGAGGTCGGTAATCAGTAAATTCATGAGGTATGAGAAAAAAACTTCTAGCGGTTCCTCTCTAACATTTCTTACAAAATTTGAGTGAGAAAAATTCTATCGGATGTAGCCTGCAGTTCTAGAAACTAAAAAACTAAGATGAACATCAATTATTGTCACCAACATATGACGAAGTTCCTTCAATTTATGCAAACCATGTAAAAGCAACAAAGGAAGACCCGGGCTGAAGAAATTTTGGAGATGAATCAAGGTCTTTGGAGATGGAAACTTAAATTTTAGAAGATTCTCTTAAAATGGTTAGTAATAGAAAGACTACCGCAGGGAAAAGCTGATGCATTGGAAGCCACGTGCTCAGAGCGACTAGGCCGCCAAACTTCACATCCGCCGTAAACGCAGCATGCAACGCAACCGCACCGCCTTGTGAGAATCCGCCTGCAATCAGATAATAAATCTTACATTAATTTTACAAACCGGATGCGGATCTGCTTCATTCGCAAAGAGATTTAAAAACAAGTTCTACTCTTAATCGCATATAGTAGCAAATCAATTATTTATGAGTGTCGTTTAATACAAGAGTTGAGATAAGAGTTGGCAATTAACAACTAAGTTTAAGTGGAGATCCGCGAACTAAGAAATTAGTAATTTTTGCAAAATGTTTACAGATCATCAACATAATAAAAAAAATTTAAATAAAATCATGGAAGAAGTATATGATGGAATAATGGAAAGAATTCCATCTAGTTCGAAGACACGGTCCCATTCATCTACATCCATTCAACTAAAACTTGATATGGGAAATCAAAGAAGATTTGAGTCAAAGTTACTCTATTGTTTTATATGTTCCCTTGGGAATGGGAAATTTCACAGAGTGGAAAACTTTGTCATATATTTCAAACGAATTTTCATCAGCCAAATCCTCATCATTGCTCTTTGCTGCAATTAAGCCTGCACGAAGTGCTTTTTAAGAAGAGAAAAATTCTATCAAAACAGACAAATGAATGGCTTAAGTGAAATTGAAGTGCCGGAGAGGATCCGGATGCAAATGGTACAATGCCATGGAAACGCAAGAAGACAGCGAAAGGAAGTGATGAGCTGATCTCTTGTGAAACTTTACCGATAATTATTCTTTCAGAAGATATTCCGTTTTTGAGCTCTTCTTGAACAAGCGATCGTACTAGAAAATAAATATTTTATCAAGCAACTAGGACTTGCTATGCAACTGGTAAGAAGACAGCCGCTACAGCGATTCGAAAATACAACACGAAAAAACTTGTTGTTCAAATTTTTCCTTTTTGCGATTGTGAGCAGCGCGCTTCGACTGAGACTATGGCCTTCTAACTAATTTGAATCAGCCACAACGCCGAAAATTCACAATAAAATCCAGTGCTGAGAAAGCAGTCGAAGGTCTTCAGTTAAACGATTAGAAAGCGTTGAACAATTTCTTATCGGTGCAGACCAGAAAAACAGCAGAGGAAATATTCTTGATCAAATCTTATCAAGAAGGCGACAAGGAAAAAGTGTTTTCAAGACGTTTCTCATTGCGAAATACTTGCAAGATAAAGAGCTGAATGGGAATTTAAGCATGCAGTTCTATGCACGTTTTACAGACGTTGTTCTTAAACGCATCTTTCAAAATGGCTACTTCACTAGACTTTCAATTCATCTTATTGCATTTCCACAATATGTATTCTCGTTTTTATTTTTATTTTTTCAGGATTTATGGTACTGCATTGTATTTTTGTGTCAATACGATCAATGCAAAGCAATTTGATGTACAATGGAAACAACAACATTTATATTTATTTACATGCACGCTAAACAATCAAAATAAGTTCATTAGAGAAGAAGTAGATAAAGAGACACCCAAAATGAAATAGTTTACAATCATTCAGAAGCAGCTAGAAAACATTTTAAAAGACTTTGTATAAAAGTATGAAAATTTTTTCAGCCAAATCATTTTTTTGAATTCAATTCCTTTCAAATTGTACTTTGATCAATCAGATCAACAAATACACATCTAGCTTCAGCTTTAATAAAAATATTTGGAATAATGATGCAGTGAATTACAAAACAAGGTCTTGAGGTTTCTGGTGCTATCAAAAAGAAGATGTACACTCAGATGATTGGAGTCTTACTAAAAGTCTACTTACAGAAACTTGATGATTGCTTAATGCCAGCAGTGTCTTCATCTGCGTCAAAACTAAGACTTTTGATGTCAAACCTGGGAAGAAAAAAAAACTTATCCAAAGGTTTGCAAAATATTACAGTTTCAACTGTAAGCTAAAGAAATCCAGGATTTTAAATGAATGGAAAATGCCATGATCTACTTAGGAAACAGAAAATATTCTAAAGACATTAATACCATATAAAATCTGCTAAATTTCAAATACATCAATTATTAAGAATGTTTTGAAATATAATCAAATATCTGACAAAGAACGGGCAAAAATAGTGGGCAATTAGATAGTGCTTAAAGAACTTAAGCAAACAGGAAAACCTGAATCACCTTAACTTTATCAAATAACAATAAGATGTTTTGAATAGACATCATGGACACAGATTTTCTAGGGAATTTACAGTAAAACATTTTTGGTTTGCAAAGCTTGCACTGTAAATTGAGATTGTCTATGGGAAGCTATTTAAAACTTTAAGTATGTTGATGTTTTGGATCAACTTACCAAGAAGGCATCTTCATTCCAAAATTCAATGTAACTGGTTGAATTTTGCTAAAACAGAAAAATACATGTTGTCGAGCGAAGATGCATTTGAAAAGAAAGGTGAATTAATTCTCAAAAGTTTATGGATTGTCATGCAAAATGAATGTTATTTTGGTGTTGATTCAACATTTGATGTATGTTATGCATTCAAGATCTCCAACCACCTGTAATTTTTGTGTTTGGGAGCAAAATATCTTCAAAGGAAATGTCATAATCACAGATACTTACGCAGTTGGAAAGAGATACTTAACAAATGGCTCAGCGATTTCTTCAAAGCCTTGGCACCATCCATGTCTGGAATTAAATTGTCCACTTATTTCCATACAAACTTCAAAGAGTAATGGAAAGGGAAAAGAACAAAGATTCAAGAGCAGCTGAAATCAATCTTGTTCCACTGATTTCTCACTAATTATCAAGATAAAACTACTGTCACATAGAGTTATTATGGATTAGATGAAACATTCTTGGCAAAGAAGTGAGTAATGAAAAACTTGAATACTTTGCAAGCAATTTCTTAAATCTGTTATGTAGTGATGACTTAGAGAATCATAAAAAACAAACAAGTAAGTAAGACCAGGGTCACCCCAAGATATGCGACAAAGAATTTTGTCATTAAATGCAGATTCAAAATAACTGAGTCATGCATCAACATAAACATGTCACCCAACAACAATAAAGATCAATGTCATATACATCTGGTCAGTGTTGGATCAACAATTACTATTCATTTAACTACAAAAGTGTAATTAACTAATAGTTGATGGCTTGAACAGGATCCTGTGCAGGATTATTATTAGAATCTGTGCATGATCATATACAGGGTCCTAGAAGATCCTTTTAAAGATCTGAATAGGACAGTCTGAGGATCTATAGGATCTTGGACAAAATCCTGCACAATATCAGATAGGATCCCAGATTAGGATTCAATATAAACCCTGCACAGAAACCTACACGGTACTCAACTGAGGCACAAAATTTTAAATCAAAATTCAAATAATGAAAAATTGTGCACATACCCTGTGTCACCGAGACCATGAAGGAAAATTACCTGGAAAAACAATGAGCATTCTAAAGCCTATCATCTATAAGTAAGCATTCTAAATATGACATTTAATATGTCTCACTGAAAATTTTGGAGCCTGCACAAATATATCCTTCTACACAATAGTTCTGCTTTACTCTTAAAAAAAGATTTCAGAATAGGCAATCCAATGAGTGTCAGAGCTGTTACTCAAAACATGTTTTATATCAACAAACAAGGATATAACCAGAGCAATCAATTTCAATGATGATAGAAACATACAATTTTATAAACAAATTGAAGAGTAATTTTAATGTTGCCCTAAAAGGTAAGAAGATAGTATGCAGTGTTTCAGAATTCACTTAGCAGCATTCATGTGATGCAAGCCACCTTTGCTTATTAATGTGTTACTGGTATATAAGAACGCTATTTAATGACAGTACATCTAATGGGCAGTTCTAGAAAAAAAAAATTCAACCATTTTTAAAGCTATCAAGCTGATTATGACATTTTGCAAGGGTGGCTCAGTTGGTACAGATGCAAGGGTCCATGGTTTAAGTCCCACACTTCTACCCAGGGTGAGAAGAAAGAGTGAGCAAGTCACCAGCTCTCTCTAATTCCAGGCATAAGAAATCACAAGGTCTGGTTATAACAAGAGGAAGGACTAGGACACTGCTTGATAAGCTTAAGCTTCTCAGTGTCCTAAAAACTACCTTCGCATGCAAGGTAGCAACAAATACAAATTTTTAATGTTTGACTCTGAAAACTAAAGAAGCTAATGGATTTTGGTCTCATTGATTGCTGTGGTAACCATTCAATAATGACTGTGTCAGCTAATTTTCATAAGCACACAGTTGCTCAGATATACTTCCAACTGTTAAAATCTTCTGGTAATAATTAGAACCAAATAGATTTGGAGGAATATTGGGATAGTAAGTCTTTTGCAACAACAAGCGTTGATTAATCCAGTAGAGTATACAATGCAAGTAACTTTGATTCTGTTGACAAAATGCTTAAATGCCACAAAATTGTTTGGCTTCAAAGATCACAATTTGTAAATATTAAGATAAACATTGATGACATGATAAAAAGATCAATATTCATCCATTTTCTCATATTGGAAGCTGGGAAAGATGAGGAGGAATGTCATCGGAAGCAAATACAATAGGCAGAGTATGCTATTGAAGTAATTAGGATATTTATTGGGATTTGTGACTGGGATGTTCCAATGACACACCCACCATTCCCAGCCCGTATATATTTACTGCTTCTACTAATATTCGTGAATAAAACAACTTAAGACAATAGAATAACATCTGTAATAACAAATTTTCTAGCGCAAGCTTTCCTTTTCATTGACCCCATCACCTGCCCTGTAATAAGCTTAGCAAAATCCACCGACAAGATATCAAGTCGTCTGAAATTTGGAAAGACAAGACAACTACTTAACGACACAATAAAACTCCAAAATGCGCTTACTGAAGTTCAAAGGTACATTTAGAATAAAAAAGCTTTTCAGGGTGAACATCTACAATTTCAAATCTACCAAAAGGTGATATTTCCTCGCGAGCCTCAGAAACCTCGTAAAAGAGCGAAATTCGCCGCGGCAGTTTCAATATTGATAATGCTAGAAAATATTCCTATTACAAAGCAAAAGTGAAGACATTAGCGCGTAAACGATTGGCAAACTTTTCAGCATAGCTTTAAGCCTAGATCTAGATAAACACAACAACATTTAAATACAACCTGTGGCCAGATAAACTCCCGTTGAGACTTAACCACACATTGTCGAATTACTTGGCCTAAGAACTGTTGCTTGAAACAACTGATATTAAATCATTTACCGTTGCTGTATGACGAGCCTTTGGTAGAATTGTAGGCATAGACATGGCTGAACTTTCTCGATTTGATACAATTTCGAAGAGCTTCTTAATAAAATCTGATAAGAAAATCTTTTTGTTAACACTAGCTTTTCTCCTCACCCATGGTTAACTTTGCGCCTGCACAGTAACAGTTCCTTCTGCGTGCTCATTAAAGTATAATCTATTTTTCTCCAGCTGGCCAACTTTTTGAGACAATTTTTTATCGGATTATTTCACTCCAATACGAAACTTATGCTGATACACGCTTTCCCTGCAAAAATCAAAGTTTAATTTAAGTGATCAGTCAAGTAATTGGCTTGAAATTATTTTGAGAATGCAGAAAGAAGACGTTTGAACTTCGATGGTCCAAATCTATCGCGTGGGCAACATAATCCGTATCTTTGTTAATGTTGCTTGCAGAGAAAAAGAAAGCTTGCATTTTAGATGTTTCGTTAGCCAAACCAAATGAAATGGCAATCTGTTCATCTTTTCGATCTAACCATGGCTCTCATTAGTATGTATCATAGAGATAGGATGGTATGTACACACACTATTTTTTGTCAATTTCAACTGGTCTGGAATTTGGAAACGCAAAATATTGCTTAAAATACATATTTCTTCTCTTGGTCCAGCATGACTTTCACGCGATGTTACTGAACTATGGAACCACCCAGACGTGGGGGAGGGGGGGGGGGGCGTGACGTGATGCCCCATGCAATCGGACATCCCTGGTTGTACCTATTCTATATCTGTTTCTATTTTCGTAAAGACTATCAGGGATGGCCGAAAGTTCTAGTGGGTGTGAATGGAGCATCAGTCGTTTGAGCAGGATGATAATCTTTCACTTTCAGCTAAAATAGCTCTGCTGTGAACTCTTAATCAGCTCAATGCTACAATCAAAGTTCAGAAAATCATTTCTGCGGCTACACTTTTTATAATTCAAACTTTCCTAATTATCAACGCAAAATAACACTTTTTATAATCACTTTCAGTGTTTATAATGAAATTACTAATAAACCTTCCTCAACTATGACATTAACAGGCAAAACCTTCCTTCGACCTTTTCAGATTTGTTTTTGAATCTGGCAAACTAGGTCTAGATTAAACACGGCAACACCTGTAGATGAATTACTTGTTTTGTTGCGTATTACGATAATAATTGAGCAAAAAGATCTAAGAATTGTAAAAATATTCGTGTTCTAGGTGTTGGTTAATTAAATTGTATGGTAGACATGTGTATTTCAGCTATAATGTCAGCTTTAAATGAAAAGTGCACAAAATTCTCGAATCACACTATTTTTAGAACTACTATAACATTAGAAATCGAATGCTCTCAGCACTACATTGCTTAACGATCTAGTGTTAGGAGATTTGAGTCAAATAAGGCATTAATGACTAACAGATATGCGAAGGAAAAAACACTGCAGCAGCCTGACTATCGGATTCCTTTGAGGAAACTTGCAACGAGGAGAATGCAAGTGATAGAGGACAAGATTTCTGTGAACTGTAAATTTTTTAAAAACCAATATTTCGCCCCTAATACTTTATACCTCTGGATACACTGATAAAAAAGTTTTATGAGGATTTTCTGAGGATTTTAATAGATTTGATTATATGAACGGTCCATTTAAACGAAAAAATGTCTCATGGTATTGTCACGAACAAAGACATTATGAAATATCTAGATTTGGATAAAGTGTTAGACCAATGGGTTAATCAAAAGAAAAAGTAGTGCCCTTCAATTAAACTTGAAAATTCTCTTGTAAATGGTAAACATGAGGCTAAATTTGTTGGTTCTTTATGAGCGTAGATAATATCATACATAGGTGATTTTTCTGTTTCTTTTAGTCCCTTGTCTTATTTGGTGACAAACAATTTAGGATAACGCGCCATGTTTGCATCCAAAGACTACATTTTACTGTAGACACGTGATCGTATACCGCCTTTTCCAGTAGAATTACGACGAATTAAATCCAAGAAAAATATTTAGTCTTTTTTAATGTGTTGCTTCAGAACAACCAATTTTATTTTACAAATTAAACTTGAAAATACAAATCTCATGATACAAATATGATCCTCTCCTCATACAAATGTGATGATAGTTACTTTGCTTTGAGCGAAAACTTAGAAGAAATTTTAGTCTTGATCAAGGTTGGTATTATTCTTAAACATTAGCAGTTTTGAGCCTAAAGATATTTTAGACTTTATTCTTTTAAAGAATGTGTATCAACCGTTTGTGGGAATGGGTATCAGACCGGCTTTTCGTTATTTTGCCCCCTTGAAAGCCCTTGCGGTAGGGAACTGCACCTGTAGCCTGTAGAAGATTGGATCGAGCGATCTATTGTTCTCGATTTTGATTGACAGTTGCCTGCTGACATATCTTCTCTCGCCATTCGCCCGCCATTTCACTCGCGGGAACATTCAAACTGGGTGCAAAGTTCAAGTTGGCAACAACTTGAAGCTTGTTGTACAAGCCAAATAAAGCGTTGAATCTACCAGATTGAGACAAGAACTGATTAGAAAGGAATTGAAGTTGAAGAATCGAGAAAGTAGGAAAGATGTGAAGCCTTCTTTCACTTGTGAGTGCAACTTTTTTATAGATGGGCCTATGACTTTATCTAACACCGAATCTTTCCAAGGAGGGGCATTTCTTCCAGTGCATCTCTTCTTGCATGTGATCAAATAACCACACGACTTAATGAAGCCCCAAAGGTGAAAAGGTTTTCAAAATCACCTAGCAATGTGAATTTTTTTAGGAACTTTATGTTCGGAACCCCTCTGTGTTAGTTACATTATCAAAATGGCTGCAAAACAGTACACAGAATACGAAGAGACATTTAGATAGACTAAGTAGACAAAGTGATATTTGTATAAAATAAAATTGGCTGTGTTTGATTAATCTTGTGACATTTGAAATCTTCAATATTAGAATGTCATTGCTCTTTCTGTGAGTATAGATAGGTAGGCTTTAGTAGTTAACAATGTTTCCTTTCATGGGTCATTATTGAAGCAAAGTTCACTACTCGATCGTGTCCTACTTAGAGGACTGCTGTCGATACTATTTTGTAGGCACTAAACAAAAGATGTTTACAAGGATGTGCACTCTTAGACCTTATAGTCATTTCAGTGTTTTGTAACTGAGATTCAAGTTCTGAATAACAGAAAATCGCTTTCTTTTTCTAAATGTAATATTTCAAAACTGACAGAAACCTACTTTGTCATGTCGAATATAGTATCTTCAATATCAGCTATGTTAGTTATAAAACAATGCACTTTTTATTGATTAAATCATTTGTAAATACACTAATCCTACCTATGGATCATGGCAGCTAAACTTTTGTTTGTTTGATCTCTTTTTGTTTGAATTTGGATCTATCCTAAGGGACATGTTCGAATTTTGACCAGTTACTTCAACAATTTGTTATCATCTTCAGACTCATTTTCAGGCACAAACTTCGAAAAAGGTTCTACTAGTTGAAAAGATTCTACTTATTATCAATTGTAAACTTACGCTAGAAATGGCTTGCTACTTTGTAGCAAATAACTTTTTCACTCATCTACCAACAATTTTTGCCTGTGATTCTTGATTTAGCATTCCTGCATTGTTTTAAGAAATTCTTCTTCAAAAGGATGGATTTACTTGGATTCTTGTTATATACGCATGTACATTTAAACTCTTTCCTTTGGATTTTTTTTTAAAACTTCAGTTACCCTGCTGTGATTGTTGATGTTAAACTAATTGGTCTCTTTTGGTTCAATGACACCAAAATGAGCCATCTACTTGTGCTGCCTAATTTCTGTTTGGGGATTACTGAAAGTTGACCTGCTCAAAGTATTAATTTGACCTGTATACAACCTATATTTTTTTCAGTCCAAAAATTGAAAATTAGGAACTTGTTGAAAGAAGCTGTAACACAGTTATAAATCAGTGATTTGAAAATATTCCCTCACTGATGGCTAGGCAAACTTGCTTTGTTTAGAAAGAGTTAGTTATTATTCATCTTTATCATTAAATCTTCAGATATTTGTCTTGAAATTTCAATGAACCATTGTTTCATACACTGATAGAAGAAATGTTTGAAATGTGGCTGAGAGGTTTCGGTCAGACTCAGAATTACCTCCCATGTTTTTGTTTTAAAGCTTGTTTCCTGTTTTTCAGAGTTTATTTTCTTGCCCTCTCATGTGTGATCTCAACAAAGTGACACAAACCTTCTTCATTCCATTGCACTTAACATAGCACCAATTATTAGATTTGTTGTCCATTAGCTACTATATCATTTTCATTAGCTATATCAATCATCATTTATTTCATATGATTGATACTTTTCTACATTTACTAGAGTTTTCTCGATAGTTGCCTTGGAATTTTAAGGCTCCAATCTGGCACAAGGAACAAGAGTCTTTTTCTAGCAAATCAAAATTACAGACAACAATAGTGTTTGGAGAAAAAATTTACTTTTTCATTAGAATCTCATTTCAACTTGATGTCTACCTAGTATTTTTGCTGCTAATTCTCATATAAGCATTATCATAGATTTTTGATAAACCCAACTTGTGAGTTGCAAATTGACTGACTTTCTAAGTTGAAAAGAGTTTTATTGTTTGTAGTATCTGTCATCTATTACTTCTAATGTTTCACAAGCAAAATGAAATTAAACTGACAATTTCGTTGGTTACTTTCAAGGCTTTTAAGTTGATAGACAGTAGCTACTAAGGGTCTAGAGATGTAGAGAAAAGCTACTTAAGTATAGATCGATAGTAGCTATTTGAACAAGTGCTTTGTGCTACAAAACTTCACAATATTGATATAGCTACGTAAGGGTAGATATAAAGTAGCTACTTAAGAGCATATAGATATAGCTACTAAAGGGTAGATATAAAGTAGCTACGTAAGGACATATAGTAGTAGCTATTAAAGGGTAGATATAAAGTAGCTACTTAAGGATATATAGTAGTAGCTATTAAAGGGTAGATATAAAGTAGCTACTTAAGGACATATAGTAGTAGCTATTAAAGGGTAGATATAAAGTAGCTACTTAAGGACATATAGTAGTAGCTATTAAAGGGTAGATATAAAGTAGCTACTTAAGGACTTATAGTATATAGCTACTAAAGGGTAGATATAAAGTAGCTACTTAAGGATATATAGTAGTAGCTATTAAAGGGTAGATATAAAGTAGCTACTTAAGGACATATAGTTAGTAGCTATTAAAGGGTAGATATAAAGTAGCTACTTAAGGACATATAGTAGTAGCTATTAAAGGGTAGATATAAAGTAGCTACTTAAGGACTTATAGTAATAGCTACTAAAGGGTAGATATAAAGTAGCTACTTAAGGACATATAGTAGTAGCTATTAAAGGGTAGATATAAAGTAGCTACTTAAGGACTTATAGTAATAGCTACTAAAGGGTAGATATAAAGTAGCTACTTAAGGATATATAGTAGTAGCTATTAAAGGGTAGATATAAAGTAGCTGCTTAAGGACATATAGTAGTAGCTATTAAAGGGTAGATATAAAGTAGCTACTTAAGGACTTATAGTAATAGCTACTAAAGGGTAGATATAAAGTAGCTACTTAAGGATATAGTAGTAGCTATTAAAGGGTAGATATAAAGTAGCTGCTTAAGGACATATAGTAGTAGCTATTAAAGGGTAGATATAAAGTAGCTACTTAAGGACTTATAGTAATAGCTACTAAAGGGTAGATATAAAGTAGCTACTTAAGGATATATAGTAGTGGCTATTAAAGGGTAGATATAAAGTAGCTGCTTAAGGACATATAGTAGTAGCTATTAAAGGGTAGATATAAAGTAGCTACTTAAGGACATATAGTAGTAGCTATTAAAGGTTAGATATAAAGTAGCTACTGGAGGGTATATAGATATAGCTACTAAAGGGTAGATATAAAGTAGCTACTTAAGGATATACAGTAGTAGCTATTAAAGGGTAGATATAAAGTAGCTACTTAAGGACTTATAGTAGTAGCTATTAAAGGGTAGATATAAAGTAGCTACTTAAGGATATATAGTAGTAGCTATTAAAGGGTAGATATAAAGTAGCTACTTAAGGACATATAGTAGTAGCTATTAAAGGGTAGATATAAAGTAGCTACTTAAGGACATATAGTAGTAGCTATTAAAGGGTAGATATAAAGTAGCTACTTAAGGACTTATAGTAATAGCTACTAAAGGGTAGATATAAAGTAGCTACTTAAGGATATAGTAGTAGCTATTAAAGGGTAGATATAAAGTAGCTGCTTAAGGACATATAGTAGTAGCTATTAAAGGGTAGATATAAAGTAGCTACTTAAGGACATATAGTAGTAGCTATTAAAGGGTAGATATAAAGTAGCTACTTAAGGACTTATAGTAATAGCTACTAAAGGGTAGATATAAAGTAGCTACTTAAGGACATATAGTAGTAGCTATTAAAGGGTAGATATAAAGTAGCTACTTAAGGACTTATAGTAATAGCTACTAAAGGGTAGATATAAAGTAGCTACTTAAGGATATATAGTAGTAGCTATTAAAGGGTAGATATAAAGTAGCTGCTTAAGGACATATAGTAGTAGCTATTAAAGGTTAGATATAAAGTAGCTACTGGAGGGTATATAGATATAGCTACTAAAGGGTAGATATAAAGTAGCTACTTAAGGATATACAGTAGTAGCTATTAAAGGGTAGATATAAAGTAGCTACTTAAGGACTTATAGTAGTAGCTACTAAAGGGTAGATATAAAGTAGCTACTTAAGGACTTACAGTAGTAGCTACTAAAGGGTAGATATAAAGTAGCTACTTAAGGACATATAGGTATAGCTACTTAAGGGTAGGCATGAAGTAGCTACTTAAAGCAGCTACTTCGTACCTGTACCTTAAGCAGCTACTTCGTACCTGTACCTTAAGCAGCTACTTCGTACCTGTACCTTAAGCAGCTACTTCGTACCTGTACCTTAAGCAGCTACTTCGTACCTGTACCTTAAGCAGCTACTTCGTACCTGTACTTAACTGCCTTAGGTACAGGTACGAAGTAGCTGCTTAAGGTACAGGTACGAAGTAGCTGCTTAAGGTACAGGTACGAAGTAGCTGCTTAAGGTACAGGTACGAAGTAGCTGCTTTAAGTAGCTACTTTATGCCTACCCTTAAGTAGCTATACCTATATGTCCTTAAGTAGCTACTTTATATCTACCCTTTAGTAGCTACTACTGTAAGTCCTTAAGTAGCTATTTTATATCTACCCTTTAATAGCTACTACTATATGTCCTTACGTAGCTACTTTATATCTACCCTTTAGTAGCTACTACTATATGTCCTTAAGTAGCTACTTTATATCTACTCTTTAATAGCTATATCTATATACCCTTCAGTAGCTACTTTATATCTACCCTTTAGTAGCTACATCTTATGCCCTTACGTAGCTACTTTATATCTACCCTTTAGTAGCTACTACTATATGTCCTTAAGTAGCTACTTTATATCTACTCTTTAATAGCTATATCTATATACCCTTCAGTAGCTACTTTATATCTACCCTTTAGTAGCTACATCTTATGCCCTTAAATAGCTACTTTATGTCTACCATTTAATAGCTACTACTATATATCCTTAAGTAGCTACTTTATATCTACCCTTTAGTAGCTACTACTATAAGTCCTTAAGCAGCTACTTTATATCTACCCTTTAATAGCTACTACTATATGTCCTTAAGTAGCTACTTTATATCTACCCTTTAATAGCTACTACTATATATCCTTAAGTAGCTACTTTATATCTACCCTTTAATAGCTACTACTATATACCCTTCAGTAGCTACTTTCTATCTACCCTTTAGTAGATACTACTTTAAGTCCTTAAGTAGCTACTTTATATCTACCCTTTAATAGCTACTACTATATGCCCTCAATTATTGTCACGAACAAAGACATTATGAAAACTCTAGATTTGGATAAAGTGTTAGACCAATTGGTTAATCAAATGGAAGGAGTAGTGCCCTTCAATTAAACTTGAAAATTCTCTTGTAAATAGTAAACTTGAAGCTAAATTTGTTGGTTCTTTAAGAGCGTAGATAATATTATACATAGACTTCTGAATATTAGTGGTATTATTGTGTAGTTCTCTTAGCACTTCCATTGCGTTATAACCTATTTACAATGTAAACCGGAAACAACAAGGCAAGTTGTAGCAGGTCTGCTTTCCGGATACTCGAAGGGGTATATATATATCTGTTTAAGAGGCAATTGTGCATTGGCCCTTAAATATTGGGCGGGGAGAGGGGGGCGCCCTCAAAGTGTCCGCCACTGCCTTAAAACAAAACTGATAGAGAAAATTAAGCTCAATGCAATATTATGCTGTTAAGTTGCATTCGTGTAAAACAAACCGACAGACGTCACAAAATATCACGTGGATCATGTTTTCAAATACGTGGTTAATGGATTAGCTGAGCCACCAAACAAAACGAACTACAATTTTTGGGAACAAAATGTTGTCAAGTGGAATTATCAATTACTTAAACAAATCAGCCAGAGTTCGCTTTGCAGTTTAGAAGACCTTAGGCTACAAAGGACGTTTGCTGTGGTTGAAATATATCATGTTGTACCGCAGGGAGAGTCTCTCGTCTCGATCATACTTACTTTGTAAAACATGTGAGGTACAGAGGAGAGTCAAGAAAAATTTACGGCTCAACGCTGGGGGCCGGATATGGTTTTGCCGGCTGTTAAATGATATTGTTCTAGAATTCAAAGTCTTTTATGATCAACTTACTTGGTCAGTGTATATTGTTATATCGCCTAAATATACATTTAAAAATCTCACTTTACAGAGATTCTAACTGATCACGTGAAGCACTTTCGAATGAATTCTTTCACGTCACGCATTTCCTACGAAAAAAATATGCTTCATTAGCAGACGATACTTAGTTTTGACGTCACAACACACGTCTATTGGAAATTTGAACATTAAACACAGAAAAATTATCGAAAAAATGGCAAAATTTTGGGTTGCAACGACATACCTGCTCGCAAGAACTGTGTTCCATTCCTCCATACGTATTGAAAGATGAGTTTGAGTTCATTTTCTTTAAGTATTCATGATTCATCTGGCCAAACTTATATGTCACAACAGGATCATGGTCACCTAGAGGAGGAAGGTAATGCGTCATCAAGAATGAACTTTGTGTTTCACGAGAAACTGCTATTGCTGAAGAACATGACCCGGGTGCAACATTTAACAGCTAATATAATAGATTCTAAGGTGGCTCGAAAGATTAAATGTCAATAAACATACAAGAGCTTTGCAGCTGATAGTCTTTAGGAGTAGGTATCGCAAGTGAAAATGAAATTTCAGTGTTGAAACATATACCTATTAGTTCATAAAAAGTATGATAAAAGTTGGACAATTGATAGTCATATTGATGAGTTGCAATGGAGAAGCTTTATATTGTCTTTAAAATTGTCTCTTTCAAGCTTTCACTGTCAAACAACGGTTCACTTAGTCAGTTTAATGACAAAAATCGAATTGCACCTTCCATTGCAAGTCTTTTGGTCTGCTTGATCAGTTAATCCTACAGTTACAGAGTATGTAGCTGTCACAACACTTAACCAGGTCATCTACCTACATTTCTGAGTGTTAACAGACTCCTTTCTTACCATGACCTTGAAAAATTGGCGTGGTTTGATTCTTCCCGGTACTGGCCTAAAAATCGTGAGTTTGGAAATCAGTAAATTCATGAGGTATGAGTCAAAAATGTTAGCCTAGCGGTTCCTCTCTAACACTTCTTACAAAGTTTGAGTGAAATAAATTCTATCGGATGTAGCCTGCGTTTCTAGAAACTAGAAAACTAAGGTTATCAACATATGGGGAAGCTCCTTCAATTCATGCAAAACATTTAAAAGCAACTTAGGAAGACCCGGGCTGAAGAAATTTTGGTCTTTGGATGAATCAAGATGAATCAAGGTCTTTGGAGATGAAATCTTGAATTTTCAAAGATTCTTTAAAAATGGCTAGTAACGGAAAGAATACCGCAGGGAAAAGCTGATGCATTGGAAGCCACGTGCTCAGAGCGACTAGGCCGCCAAACTTCACATCCGCCGTAAACGCAGCATGCAACGCAACCGCACCACCTTGTGAGAATCCGCCTGCATGCAAATAATAACCCAAGCGTTAATTTTCACAAACCGGAGCCGGGTCAGCATTCAGATAATAAACCAAGCGTTAATTTCACAAACCGGATCCGGAATAAATAAAGCGTTGATTTCAAAAACTGGATGCGGATCTGCTTCATTCGCAAAGAGATTTAAAAACAAGTTCTACTCTTAATCCCATATAGTAACAAATTAATTATTTATGAGTGTCGTTTGATATAAGAGTTCCCAAAACCTGATATGGGAAATCAAAGAGGATTTGAGTCAAAGTTACTCTATTGTTTTATATGTTCCCTTGGAAATGAGAAATGTCATCGAGTGGAAAACTTTGTCATATATTTCAAACGAATTTTCATCAGCCAAATCCTCATCATTGCTCTTCGCTCCAATAAAATGAGCACAAAGCGCTTGTTAAGAAGAGAAAATTTTTATCAAAACAGACAAACGAATGGCCTGTTGGTTAAATTGAAGTGCTGGAGAAGACCCGGATGCAAATGATACAATGCTATGGCAACGCAAGGAGACAGCGAAAGGAAGTAATGAGCTGATATATTGTGAAACTTTACCAATAATGATTCTTTCAGAAGGTATTCCGTTTTTGAGCTCTTCTTGAACAAGCGATCGTACTAGAAAATAAATATTTTATCAAGCAACTAGGACTGTCTAAGCAACTGATGCGAAGAAAGCTGCTACAGTGAGTCAAAAATACAACACGAAAAAACTTGTTTTTCAAATTTTTCATTTTTTCGATTGTATTGGAAACAAATTTTTCCAATGGAAACAACAACATTTATATTTATTTACATGCATGCTAAACAATCAAAATAGGTTCATTAGAGAAGAAGTAGATAAAGAGACACCCAAAATGAAATATTTTACAATCATTCAGAAGCAGCTAGAAAACATTTTAGAAGAATTTATTCCATCATATAAAAATATGAAAATATTGTCATTCAAATCAATTTGTGAATTCAATTCCTTTCAAATTTTACTTTAATCAATCAATAATATTAATAAATTAGCTTCTAAAGAATTTTAATGTTTAGTACACTTTGAGGCTTGCACTTAATCACTAAAAGTTGTCTGGTAATAACTGCAGTGCCTTGTAGGCAAAAACTCTAACATCTATGAATTACAACAAATCAAAACAAATCAAATATAACAGTTAGCAAACAACAATGTTCAGATCAACAAACACACATCTAGCATCAGCTTTAATAAAAATATTTAGAACAATGATGCAGTGAATTACAAAACAAGGTCTTGTAGTTTCTGTCAAAAAGAAGATGGACACTCAGATGATCGAAGTTTTACTAAAAGTCTACTTACAGAAACTTGATGATTGCTTAATGCCAACAGTGTCTTCATCTTCTTCAAAATTAAGACTTTTGGTGTCAAACCTGGGAAGAAAGAAAAACTTATCCAAACGTTTGCAAAATATTACAGTTTCAACGGTACGCTAAAGAAATCCAGGATTTCAAATGAATGGAATGTTTTGTTTTGGATCAACTCACCAACAAGTCATCTTCATTCCAAAATGAAATGTAACTGGTTGAGTTTTGCTAAAACAGAAAAATATATGTTGTCCAGATGGGATTCATTTGAAAATAATTGTGAATTAATTCTCGAAATTTTATGGATTGTCATGCAAAGCAAATGTTATTTTGGTGTTGACTCAACATTTGATGTATGTTATGCATTCAAGATCTCCAACCACCTGTCTTGTGTTTGGGAGCATTTTATCTTCAAAGAAAATGTCATAATCACAGATACTTACGCAGTTGGAAAGAGATACTTGACAAATGGCTCAGCGATTTCTTCAAAGCCTTGGCACCATCCATGTCTGGAATTAAATTGTCCACTTATTTCCATAAAAACTTCAAAGAGTAATGAAAAGGGAAAAGAAAAACAATTCAAGAACAGCTGAAATCAATCATGTTCTATGATTTCTCACTAATTATCAAGATGAAACTACTGTCACATATGGTTATTATGGAATGGATGAAACATTCTTGGCAAAAAAAGCAATAAAAAATTAGAATACTTTGTTAGCAACTTCTTAAATCTGCTATGTAGTGAGGACTTACAGAATCATAAAAATTAACAAGTAACTGAGACTAGGGTTGCCCTAAACTATGTGATTAAAATGCATATACATTAAATGCAGTTTCAAAGTAACTGAATCAACATTAACTTGCAACCAAACAAGAAGAAAGAACAATGTCATATACATCTGGTCAGTGTTTGGACAACAATTATAATTGATTTAATTATAAAAGTGTAATGAACTGATTGTTGATGGCTTTAACAGGATTTTGTGCAGAAATATTATAAGAATCTGTGCATGATTCTATACAGGATCCTAGAAGGTCCTAGAACTGTCTGAAGTTCCTCAGGAACTTGGAAAAATCCTGCACAAGATCAAATAGGATCCCAGATTAGGATTCAGTATGAACCCTGCACAGAAACCTACAAGGTTTAAACTGAGGCAGAAAATTTTAAATTTTTGCACATACCCAGTTTCATCAACTCCATGAAGGAAAATTACCTGGAAAAACAAGGAGCACTCTATATCCCATCATCTACAAGTAAGCATTCTAAAAATAACTTCCTCAGCAAACGAGAGAGGTGTCTGAGGAATTAGCCTTTTTGATGTCAAGTGCTGCCAGAAATGCAATGGACAACATCGAGAGGACATCAGAGAGAATTTGCGAATTCAGCTCTCTAACAAGACAAAGGATCTCAAGACCCACATTGTGTGTGTCTATGCACCAACCAATGCAGCAACAGCTGAAGACAAGTTTAACAAGGACTTAGACCCCGCCACCGGAGATCTGCCTCGTAGAGACATGTTGTACATTCTTGGTGACTTGAATGCCAGGCTTGACGGTCTCTTTGCAAAGTATTCATGCTCTCAGACTGCTACTGACAATGGTGAACGTCTTGGAGACTTTATCACTGAACATGAGCTTCTCTCCTCCATGTGCGCCATGCGCTAGCCACCTAGACAGTAGTATACGCACACTGAACCCAAAGGATTCAAATCTCACATTGACCATTGTATTGTTAGGAAAAAATACAAGAGCTCACTGCTGAACTGTAAGTTGCTAAAACCTTGTGCACCAAAATCTGATCACAGATTAATGAAAGTGTCCTCAAGAATCCGCGTAGCAAATACGAAAAGGAACAAACACCTGGCAGCAAGAAACTTTACAGTAATTCGAAACGAAGCTGTCACAAAAATCTCAGACGCCCTCAACAGAAGCTTTGACAGCTATGAAGAATTTGTAACATCCGCCCAAAATGTCATCAGGGCCAAAATGACAACACGCCCGAAATCGCTCGAAAACATTCGAAGAGCCATGGGTGGATGACGAAATCATAAATGCTCGAAAGAAGCTGAAACAAACGCGTCAAATGCTTCGGAATCAGACCAATCCAGGAAACCGTAAACAGTAGCCGAATCAGCAAAATAGCTAGCCAACCTATACACTGCGAAACTGACAGCTAATTACGAGAAAATCGCTGAAGAAATAGAAGACGCTTCAATCGAAAACAGAACTAAAGCAGCGTATGAAGCCATCAATCAGCTAAGTGGGAGGAAACAAAGAGTACCTTGTCAAATTTCAGCCAACTCACCAACAGACAGAACTGAACAACTTAGAAACCACTTCAAATCCCTGCTATCAGTCAAAGAACCTCCAGTTAACGAACCAACCAAGCAAGTTTATGAGAATCTTGAGATCCATGATGGACCTTTCACGATAGAAAAAATCCAAAAAGCTGCACTGTCTCTTAAATGCGACAAAGCCTTCGGTATTGATGAATTCCCGGCAGAATTCTAAAATTTCCAGTTATCCAGGAGCGCATACTGCCACTGCTAAATGAAATAAACACCAGCGAAAAAGCTCCCGAAGGCTGGCTAACGTCAAAAATAATACCGGTTTTTAGAAAAGGAGACGCCTCAGTGGAACTGGAAACTACAGAGGAATTATTGAAGAATGCACTGTTAAAAGAACCATAACTGTGTTATCATGTTTATTGATTATAGTAAAGCCTTTGACTCCGTTTCCAGAAGAAAAATGAAGGAAATACTACTGGCTTACGGCATACCCGAGAAGGTAGTTTCATTGGTCAGGTGTATAATGAAGGTAGCCTGTAATCAATCTATGTGTCATCGCCTCTGAATTATGTTTGTAATGTACTGCTGTTACTGTGCTGTGTACTCTGTGTTGTTGATTGATAGTAACCACATTCCTGTTTATAACTAAATGTATTGAGAATTGTAAACCAGTGTTGATTCGAACGATGAAGAATACAGGCGCATAGACCAGTCTCCTATTTGTGTATACGCTACAAATTGGTGACAGGAGTGGGATGAGAACCCATGCCACAAGGCTCGCGTCGTTACCCAAGATGGACCTAGCAGAGAGTTCGACATCTCAGCAGGAGTCCTCCAAGGATACACCCTTGCGCCCTATATTTTCGTTATTGTAATTGACTAAGTTATGCAGCAAGCTATTCAAGAAGTAAGCAAGGATGTCGGCTTCACTGACCAGCGCAGACTCTCGAGACGCTTTCCAGCTTTACATGTCATAGATCTGGAGTACGCTGATGACATTGCGCTATGGTCCAATAATATGGCAGATGCACAAAGGCTGCTCACGGCAGGGGAAAGATTAGCGCTCACGGTAGGCCTCCAAATCAACAAGGATAAAACAGAATACATGAAAGTTGGAGATTTTCAAGCAGCTCACATCCCGGATTGAAGGTTAGAATGGGAGAGATCACTCCAACAGAAGACTTAAAGTATTTTGGTAGTTGGATGAGTCACTCGCTAAAAAATTTAGATACGTGTAGAGCTGAACTGTCTGCCGAAGAAATAAAAACTGAAGCATTGCTAAGACTGTTTTAGGCCGTATACTTTTTTGTTCCAGTTTTATATTTACAATATATACCGCTTTATCATTATTATTATTATTATTATTTTTTTTCTTTTCTCATTACTACGATTGTAATAGTTTTTACTTTGTAAACACAGGCTAGCCAGATACAAATTATCTTGTAATAGTGAGATTTGTAATTGTAGTTTTAACAGGAATTCAAAATGAAAAGTTTCCATTATTATTATAATTTCGTGAGAAGGAAACGGCCTAGAGTTTCGAGAAAAGGAGAAAAAACCGTGAACTGTGCTGAGGAACATCATCATTAGCAGAAAACGAATAATGATTTGGAGCAAATCGAAGAGCAGCAGCTTACAGACGGTTCTTTACAAAAAAGTTTTCCTACAAAAATTCTCATCATCAAAGCATCCAATTAGTTTATATATGTACACAGTTTAGTTCAGTCCTGTGGTCAAACAAGACATTTCCATTGCCATGGAACTTGTCCAGGTCCATAAAAATGGTCAGCGAAAATCTCCTGGATTTTTCAGCAGACACCTTCGGCCGGTTCCCCCCCTGGCTCTTGGTGGCAATGGTTCGAGTAGCGTAGTTGCATTGCCCCATCGCCACTGACCATCTATTATGGCATCGCCTGAAACCTCATCAGCAAATCCTTTAGGAGTGTAGGTTTCTGGTTAATTGGATCACAGCAAATTGTGCAGGACAAGTGGTGCTTTAACGATTGCAATAGCTTTGTCGGGATGTAAGTTGCTTGTGCAAAATCATTATTCATATTCATATCATGTTCCTTAGCACAGTTAACGTTTTTTTCTCCTCTTCTCGAAACCCTAGGCCGTTCCCTTCTCACGAAAACATCATGTGACGTAAGAGTTTGTCGGCACCTTTGAAAAAAGTGATGAACTCGATTTTGCTCTGCTTTCGTTCAGAGTAAAATTTACAATGATAGAGGATTAACACACAATAATCGCATCAAATTCTGCACCGAAAATGGACAAGTCGAGTATGCTACAGGATCACTTTTCAACGTGCTGGTCCAATATCGAAAAATTGATCCTGTAACCGGGCCTTAAAGGCCCATTTCCACTTCGTTCGGATTTCGGAAGACGCGTGTTGACTTGAACTGGGGTTATCCTAACTAAATTAACTGAATCTATTTACACACATATAATAAACTGATTGTTCTAAAGATAATCGAATGACTCCAGGAAAACAATGCATAGGTTGGGAGAGGCAAAGTGACGACAGATGATCAATGGAGAGGAAATGCCATGTGAGCAGAGCAGTGTTCTGGTGCTGATGATCTCCATGGTGATTAATGAATTGCCTGTTGGGAATTATCTTACATGTTTGTGGAAGTGGAATGTGATAAATAGGCCTAGGTAGGGTCACTACAGATATACTTCCAACTGTTAAAGGCTTCTGGTAATAATTAGAGCCAAATAGATTTAGGGGAATATTGGTATAATAAGTATTTTGTAACAACAAGCGTTGACTAATCCAGTAGAGTATACAATGCAAGAAACTTTGATTATGTTGACAAAATGCTTAAATACCCCAAAATTGTTTGGCTTCAAATAAACTTCATTGATGTACTTGGCTCAACATCACAATTTGTAAATATTAAGATAAACATTGATGACTTGATAACAAGATCAATATTCATCCATTTTCTCATATTGGATGCTGGGAGAGCCGAGGAGGAATGTCTTCGGAAGCAAATACAATAGGCAGAGTATGCTATTGGAGAAATTAAGATATTTATTGGGATTTGTGACTGGGATGTTCCAATGACACACCCACCATTCCCAGCCCGTATGCTGTTAGAAAATGTTCCTATTACAAAGCAAAAATTAATACATTGGCAAACAGCGCGCAAACGATTGGCAAACTTTTCAGCATAGCTTTAAGCCTAGATCTAGATAAACACAACAACATTTAAATACAACCTGTGGCCAGATAAACTCCCGTCGAGACTTAAGCACAAATTGTCGAATTACTTGGCCTAAGAACTGTTGCTTTATACAAATGATATTAAATCATTTACCGTTGCTGTATGACGAGCCTTTGGTAGAATTGTAGACATAGGCATGGCTAAACTTTCTGGATTTGAAGCCATTTCGAAGAGCCTCTAAATAAATTTTTTGTCAACACTAGCTTTTCTCCTCACCCATGGTTAACTTTGCGCCTGCACAGTAACAGTTCCTTCTATTTCGGTGAACTGCGAAGGAGCCAACTATCGCATTACCAATCAGCTGTCTAGATTTGGCGCCATTTTGCGTGTCTTCTCTTGCGGCACAAATACAGGTGAGCCCATGTAGTTTATTTTTATATCAGTTATTATCTCAACAACGAAATATTCTAGCGAATTCTGTGCGAACTGAGGAGCTAGATAGTAGCAGCCCCTGCTTGTGCAATAGCATTTTCCCACAGCATGTCAGAACGTTTGGACTTGGGTTATCAGGTTAACAAGATAACGATTTTGGCCTACAACTTCTAGTAGCTAAATGCGCTAACCTTAGCTATTTCGAAAACTCATACCAAGGCTTTTGATCACATCCTTGATTAAGTCCTCATTCTTGAACGCTACATTTACATTTTTTGTAAAATATTTTGCCTTTCCAGCCATTAATATCGCCGAAAAAGATAGGCCGCTAATGGGGTAGAATCTCTCATCAAAGGACTTTTCCGTGCTCATCTTTTGGTCTTATTTCACTTGTGTTGAACAAATTCTATTTAATAGAGAATATAATAGAGCACCAAAATTGTTTGTTATGAAGTTTAATGCGGTAACTATAGCCATTTTTTCGAACATTTTAGATAAAGTAGCCATGATGTGATATCCTTGTCTATACAAAGGTTGCACGTTTTTATTCATTGAACAAATTGCTGGAAGAAATGGAAAACATGTTAATCAGCCAGGAAACTTGTTTTTACTATAAGTAAACTATGTTGCTCTTGTATCTACCCATTACAGGTGATAAGACTTTGCATTCCCCTTATAAGATAAGAAATTATCCAGTGCTATTTTCTTTGCTTTTAATGAACTAGGTTTTGAAAAAGCAGGAAGATGAGTCATGACAGAACTAATGTTGCAAGTGATTTGAAAATACAAAAGGATGACCAAAGTATTTATCAATCAACTGATGACTCTTCAGAGATTTTACACAGTGGATTGATAAAAGCCAAAAGTTTCTATGGTGCATCAAGCATTGCTTCAGGGGATGCTGGATATAAGAAAATAAGACATGAAATACTAAGCAAAAGAATAAACATTAGTGGATTGAAAGAGAAAAGAAATGATGGTGGGGGAAAATCAAAGAAAAAGTTACAAATTGAAAGAAGAAATAGAAAATCACAAAGGAATCCTTACTTGAGGAACAAAAGGAAATCTTCAAAAGGCCCTCTTTGTCTAAATATTAAAAATAGCTCTAGCACAAAGGATGTTGACAATTTTCCTTCACCAGTTGTTGCAAATCAAGCCAGCTTGAAGGTACATGAAACAATTAGTCCAATGTTTTCATCAGATACTGAATCTCAAGACACTGAAAAAGCCAAATTCTCACAATTAGTTAATGGTGTTTTGAAGAGCTATGAATCCAACAGTGATGATATTAATTCTCTTGAGGAAGGGGAATGTGGAACATCATCAGAACCTCTGGAGAATTGTGGTTTTGACCATAATAGTGCAAATAGTGAAACAAACTGTAATGGGAATTTTGGTCTTTCTTATTCTTCTGATCAAGATTCATGTGACAGCAATGATAATAGAGTATCATGCAAAGATAGAAATGAAATTGCCTTGGATCATGAATCAGATATCGAAAGTGAGGAGGAAGGTGAATCATTGTGCTCATTTATTGACAGGTCGAAATCATTAATGGAGGAAGGAACTGTCAGAAAAAGACCAGCATCTAATTTTGATACTTCAAATAGGTTGGATCACTCTTTGATAAATGAAAAGAAATCACATCAAGAACAAAGAAAATTTAGTAATTGTACTGAACTTGGAAGACAAAGTGATGAGTTAGCTAGATCTACAAAGAATAATAGTTCTGCATGCCTTGGAAAGGGAACTGGTCTCTTTAAGTATTTCAAAAGAACATCTCCTAAAAGGGAAGACAGTAGACAATCACCTGATAATTGTGAGGCAAAAGTTAGTATTTTTCAAAAAGATAAGGAGAAACAACAGGTATTATCTGGGAAACATTCTCCAAATAATAATAAAATCTTCAACCAGAAACTGCTATTCAATGTTGGAAAGTCTAGCCAGGAAAGTAATGATGAATGCATGCAGAGACAAAGGAAGACACAGAAGAAGGGAAAGCTGGAAGCCATAAGCCCAAAAAATGGTCCAAAGAAAATGGAGCAGTTGTATATTGTGAGTATTTTAAGACAAAAACAAAAGTAGTATAATTTTTGCTGTTTTTAGAGTGGCTATGACTAGAAAACTATGAACTAAAATAGTTGCAAAAACTGTTTTTCAAATGTGTATTTTTCATGTTTTTTAGAGATTAGGTTGCCAAATGATTTGCTAATGGCTGTCTTATTTCAGGATGTTGGTCAAAGGAATTTCGGTCACACAACCTGCGAAACATGTGGAATGGTTTATACCAAGACATTACCAGAAGATACCTTGGAACACGCAAAATATCACCAGAAGCTCATGCAAAAGTTAAAATTCAAGGTTTGTTGATTTTCAAATGCACGTAAATCAAAGCTCTATTTTATTTCAGTAATGTTTTTCTAAGGCTGATGCAAACTGATTCAGAAAGCTCAGAGAGTCTTGTGTTGATTGATTCTCAACTACATCAATATTTAACGAATTTGATGATGAGGACGACAACAAATAAAAGGTCCATGTTGCAATCGACAAATCTTTATAGAAATAGACGCATCCAATTATAAGAACGACATAATCAGGGAAAATCCATAAGAAGGCGCTAGCCAATAGACATATTAGTCAGGAGTCATCTTCAGTGTATATAAAACGGGTGAGAAATCGAATAAATATTTATCATGATGTATATTTATTATATACATTAATCTTTATAGAAGAAAAAAATGTACAAGCCAGGCAACTGTTAAGCACAAAATGTTTTCCAGGTAATACAGCCTTTGATGATTCATAATGTGTCATGTCATATGAAGAAGGCTTTAGCCATATTGGTTGTAAATCATACTTAACAGATGATAAATGCTTTTAGATAAAATCCATGTTTTGTAGTCCAACTTCTTTGCCTACTCACCAAGCTAAGTTTGCAAAGTGTTTCAACACAGGGATGGAAGACTGAACGAATTCTGCAGGAATTTCATGATGGTCGAATCATTCAAGTGAATGCAGAAGACAACAGTCTGCATTTGAAGAAGGTGCATTTTAATTTACGAAATTTGGCATTTTTTTAGCAGTTGTATATTGAATAAGGAAAATGTCCATGCCTCTTTTCTAGAAGCCAGTGTAAGGACTCCGTTTCTAGAAGCCAATCTAAGGATCTCGTTATTTGAAGCCGTTGTAAGAATTCTGTTAATTGAAGTCAGTGTAAAAATCCTGTAAAAATTGAAACCAATGTAAAGACCATGCTCATTGAAACCAATGTAAAGACCATGCTGATTGGATAACATAAGTCAATAACATAAATCCCTAAAGCCAATAAAAAGACCAGTTAATTAAAACAATTGTAATGATGTTGTTAATTTTTACCAGTTTAAGAATCGCAAAATCTACATATATTTTGGATCCACTCTGTAACTTAGAATATTATATGGGGCAGAATGATCACCAAGTTGCTGCCCCAAATGAATGCCCATAATTTGATTTTAGATTTCAGACATCCGCGATGTTGTTGATTGCGAGCTCGGGTTTACTTGCAATAGAACTGAACTTTCCTCACTTGAGAAGGTAGGTTTTCCTTCATTTCAACTTTTTATTGTAACTCTAGATCTTATTTGAACACGATTTGGTCTACATGTGCTAAGCTAATCTTGTGTAGGAATGGACGATAAAGCTAATCTTGTATAGGCAACTAAGAACAAACAAGGCTAGACATGTAGACTTTTTAAGAAAATACGCCGTGTACCATTCGCAGAATGTTTAATTTTTTTAGACTTGATAAGCATGCCATAAGTAATATATTTGTAAATGCAGCTGATGAGCTTGGTTATGGAGGTTTTTATACTTTCTATAGCCATCCATTAGACAGTAGATATTAATATCCAGCTTCGCCAAATCAGCTTCAGTTCTAAGACGCAAAGGGGCTTCATCTCAATTGAACAAAATACATTACTTGACATAAATCAGCAGCTAGTTTGAAAAAGTTTTTTCAGGTTTCCTATTCTTGGTCGCCATTTTCCCCAGCACCTTAAGCACTGGGGACACTAGCGAAGAAGATATGGACTCCCACATAATTTAAGATCTTTGGACCACTCTGGAAAATAAAAACTAATCTAAACAGAGCAGCCGACATAGCGAGAAACAAAGAAAACTTCCATGCTATCAGAAACTACCCTAAGATGTAATTGGCATCGTTCAAGTGTATTTTGATAATAGCATAATCAGTTTTTAATTTCTGTTAGTTAAGGTGTTTCAACTCTGGCAAGATTCGTCATCATCAGTTAATTCGAGAAAAACGTTATTATATTATAATTCTGTATCACTAATGTTACTAAATCTAGTTTCCTGATAAACTGGTGCTTTGTATGAGCATGCAGATCCCTTACGATGTCATACATTTGAATTCCATTCAGTTATTCAGTAAAGCAGCAACAATCCCCTGCCCTTATTCGAGTAAGAATGTCATATAGCCTGTTGTAAGACTGTTATATGTTCAAAATTTTATAACATCGTTCTAGAAATTGTATTGGCTGTAAAAATGTCCGATCTCTTTTTCTAGGTTTTTATTTTTGTTTCAAAGCAGAAGGTAGTAGGCTGTGCAATTGCAGTCCCCGTAGTCAAGGTAAGGACGTACTCAGCTCACAGTTGTATCAACGGGGGTCATTAACCCTTGCAGCCTCGTTTCCAAGGCAATGAATTTTGGGCCAGTACAGCTTGCTACTAGCGTTGAGGCTTGAAGTGGCAATGTCTGTTGTTTATAATGTCCCTCGCTGAGACAGGCACTTTTATTACCCATCCAAAGTCAGTCAAATCATATTCCCAAGTAAATATTACTGCCTGCCCATCATGAAGTGCTCATAAAATACTTTCTTATTCCCCATTCAAAGTCAATGAAATCTATTCCCAAGTAAATATTACTGCCTGCCTACCATAAAGTGCTCATAAAATACTTCTCAAGTGGTATATACTTTTTCTGTTTATCTTTTAACGCTTTGGGCCCAACAAAATTCGCTTGTAGACTCAGTTGTTCTAGACGTTTTTCAGTCACGTTGCGTTTGTCGATTATTTACGCTTCCCTTCGTAGGCCTATCCAGTTATTGCCAACCAAGATGTTGCCAGTCCTAAAACGCATTCTGGCGTACTTGAATTGTCATGGTGCTGCAGGTGTGTATTTCAGCAAAGCTCTTTTCAAAACTCGAGCATATGTTCGATATTGTTACCTGTTAATGGCATTTTAGAACGGTCATCTTCCATATGGCACACCCATGCACAACCATGCTAACACGGCATAAACATTTTTTGAGTGACAGCAAAAAGACAATTCGCGTGTCCTTAATCCGGACATTTGCCTGATGATCACATTAAGTGAAAATTCGGAGTAGCAACTAAAAACCGTCTTGTTCTATGTACCACACCCTTGCAAAACCCTGCTTACACGGCATAAACATTTTTGAAAGACAGCTAAAAGACAATTCGCGTGTATTCAAACTCAAATTAGCTATCGTTAGACTCATATCTATATTCTGATAAAACATTGTAGCTTTGATGCCATTTCTAATACCGTTAGTTATTCTCTATCGTTCATACTCCACGCATCCGACCTACTCCATAATTTGGAACTATTTTCTCGTGTTAATGTCTTCTCGTATCGTGCCTAGTTTTACACGCTCCGCTTTAAAGCTTTACGTCTTTGTTTGACACGACAGTTCGAAGGCAGTTCCTGCACTGTGCGGTATCAGTCGAATATGGGTTTTGAAACAGGCTCGACGCAAGAAAGTGGCGGAGAGACTTGTAGATGCAATCAGGTACAAATTTGCTTCTTTTACATTCTTATCTTAAATTCATATTCATAGATTGCTTTTCTGCAAAGCACTTTTTAATACGTTTCTTTATGACTGTCAGAGGCTGCCAATTTTCATCACTGTATCCAAGAAAAACTTTCTTCCTAGAGTTCTTCCTAGAATTTCCTCTTAGAAACCTTTCTGGAATGCTAACGTTTGTTGATTTGCTCTGCTTCATGAACGTCTATTTTTCGGCAATCCTTTTGCTCTATTGCATTGAACCTCATGTCCTTCTGTCAATTATTGTAAGCCTATTCATTTTAAAGATCCAACTTATGAGCATCTAATATACTTTTAAACTATATATTCAAAACATCGAGCAGTATGCTGCTTGTCTTAAAAGACTATTCGGATCTCTAATTTTGGGAAGCCTTTTGCATTATAGTATTTAAATTTCTGTTGGGGGTTTTGAATGGTTATAGTACATGTTTTCAGAATGGTTGCTTTTCCTAAACGTCTTTTGGGCACAACACAAGAGGCCGTGTCGGTTCCCTAATTTTGAACAGAGGTGTCTAAAAAAGCTTTGGTATTTCTAGTTTTTTATGGTGTTTAACATTTGATTTCAAGTACAATTTACAAGGTATCCAAATAGTCACTATAAATGTTTGTGATAATGATGTTTTGCGAAAAGTATCTGATTTTTGTTTCTCAAATTAATTTATTCATCTACTCGTTCAAGGAATAACTTCATATTTGGAGTTGCTGTTAGCAAAGAGAAATTAGCATTCAGTGATCCAACCCCTGATGGAAGAGTATTTGCGGAACAATACACTGGAACTCCGAATTTCCTTGTCTTTCGGTAGTCAATATTATTTTACTATAATTACATTTAAAATAGATAATTGTTTAATGATGTTGCGAAATTTGATATTTGATATATCTCCTTATTAGCAGGAGTAAAGTTGTACGTAGTTTGCTGGTTTTGAATTTTTTTTCCTTCCGGGCATTCTTCACATTTATGGTGTCTGAAAGATGTCATTCTTTGTTAATTTGGTATTGCTTTATTCGAAGTTTACTAGCAATATAGAGTAATTTTGGACGTTTTAAATGATTTTTACAGCCCAAGTCACCTTTCCCCAGATTTGATTTTTAGGTGTTGTATAGTTTCTGTGTTAGTAAATTTCTGAAAACTCGGTTCTTGAAAGTATCTAAACTCAACTTCTTCGTTTCCAAACTTTTCTCCGCATATTGCCGCTTCCTTTTTTAGTTAGCTTTAGTTAATTATATAAAATTCCCTCCCAGTTCGTTAATCATAATGCAAATCATATCTTTTACACACAAACTTGAATTTAGTCTGCCATTTTTTCTACGTGTCAAGGGAGACTTGAAACAAAAGAGTTAACGGTAGAGTTGAAATGTATTAATGTTTACTACTCTGTTTGAAACTGTTTGGAATAGTATTTATCAGCGGTAATACCTTAGAATGTTTTAATCCGCTCCTCGGTGTTAATAATATTTAAGCAACGCCTTTAGGTTGTTAGTTGAAGTGCAATGCACAATTTTCGACTCCATTTCAAGGCTTGCTTTGTGATTTCTTTCTGCCTGGTTATACCTGTACTTTTGGTCTTTAGTGTCCTAGTGTTCTGCTATACTGTCAAAAATCTCTTTACGATTTCGAGAACTGCGAAAACGTGATTTCAGTATACAAAATCTTGACTACACTTCCATAAGAAACACCATTTCGAATTCAATTCTTTTTGCATAAGAGTTTGAAACTGACTGTTGCTAATTATTTTTACTTGCACGTTGTCATTGGATGCTACTTCACCTAGATACGTCCTTTACGACTTAGGAAGCCGAGGACCTGAGGAAATCTCCGTGATTGGAATTAACTGATATAAGATACTGTTATCTTCTTTCAAGTCCCCCCTCTCAATCAAGCCCCTCTCTTATTAGCCCCCTTTTCATTAGGAAAAATTAAATAAGCCCCTTCTCAGTTTAGCCCCTTTTTCTCATAACCCCCTTTTTGAAGTGCTGAGAAACAATAAGCCCCCGGGGGCTAAAAAGAGGATTTACGGTATGCCAGCAACGATTTGACATCAATGGGTGCCAGGCTTTTTTCGTCGCTGCGAAGGACTTTGTCTCAACTTTCGCCTACCCTATATGGATACGAGGGTATATGCGCCATCTTCCTTTCAAAATTCTGATTGCATGTGTTTGTAGGCCCTTGCCCTTTACGGCAGCAAAAACTATTCTTGTCAAGGAATTGCCGTCAAAATGGTAAGCCAAGTCATAATAAATGAAGATTTATTTCTTTTAAACTAATGCTAATTGCTTGACTTTACCAAATATCGAGGAAACTGAATGAAAGCTAGTATTCGGAAGTCAACAAATTGATTGGCAAACCTTTCAGATTTGTCATGAAACCATGTCACTAGTAGTTGTACTATAGATTCGCACAAGATAAAAAATAGTAGCGCCGGGGTTGTGACTAGGATCGTCTGGTACGAATCCATACCAGGGCCGAAAGCATCGAGCTAATTCTATTCAGTGTAAACAGAAGCTTTAATAACATTTCCCTTGTTAGTTTTTCGTAACTAATCAGATTCCCACACAGTTAGCACGCTTTTGAGAAAGTTTGCCGTTTAGGAAATGGAGTATCAATGGAGTAAATAATTTTGTTACAAGTAGGTTTTAATCTTATATATAAACTCATTTATTTTCAAAAGTGACTCGTTGGACCCTAGAGTAACTTATAATTCTATAATTTTTTTACATATTTACCTACACATTGATTTATTTATTTACGATCGCACGGTAGAAAAACTTCTTGTATGGATTCGTTAAAGTTATCATATCAATGCTTGCTAATCATTTTACCCAACGTATTTGATTTCCCATGTGTTTTTAGAAAGAGAGTATTTTTACACTGAATATAACTTGTAAAGCATAGAACAGGGGAAGCATATGTTTTTCCTCAATTGGATAATAAACTTAAAGCTTAAAGATCAATAGCAAGTACTATGGAAGACAAAAAGCTTTCTGCATACAAAAGTTATTTTACTTTCTTTTGTATAGCTCTTAGTTTAAATTATTACTTAAATTATGAATCAGTGCGAGGATGGCTCAGTGGTTAGAGGCACTGACTACAGACCCAAGGGTCCGTAGTTCGAGTCCCTGGCATGACCAAACTTTCACCCTGAGTGATGAGAGTTGCCAGCTCTCTGTAATTCCAGGCATAAGGAATCACAAGGTGTGGTCACATCGAGAGGAAGGACCACGACACTGCTCGATAAGCTTAAGCTTCTCAGTGTCCTAAAACTACCTTCGGATGCAAGGTAGCAACAAATACAATACACTACAATTTTATGTATACAGGATTTAGTCATTGTATGATTATATGATTAATGCTTGTTTGATCCCCAGAAACCCTTACTGCTTCATGGCCATGAGCGATCAATAACAAAAATTAGATACAACAGAGAAGGAGACCTCCTCTTCTCAACAGCAAAGGACAACAAACCTACAGTTTGGTATTCACTCAATGGTGAACGACTTGGAACCTACAATGGTCACAATGGGGCTGTCTGGACAAATGATATTGCTTGTATCTTTTTCTGCTAAGTAATAACTATAGCCGCTATTCTAAAAAAAACTCATTAATAAATTACTCTTCCCTGTGTATAATTGTTTTGCGCTGTTTTGTCATATCTATATTCATGTTTTTCTTGACAATGTAAAAGGGGACAATTACCACTTTCTAACTGGTGCTGCTGATAACACAGCTATTATTTGGGACACAGAAACTGGTAAAAAGCTTTCAGAGATTACAACTCAATCTGCAGTTAGGACATGCAATTTTTCATACAGTGCAAAGGAGTTCATGATTTCAACTGATGCTGCTATGGGGAAAATGTGTCAGATTCAAATTTTTGATGTAAACCAATGTCTGAGTAAGTTGGTCAACTATTTAGTTAGATTTCTCTTTAATTAAAGTGCTATAGATATTTTCATAGCACTCGGTCTTTGTAATATGATGGGGTGGTGACTGTTGTTTCTCATCCCTGTTGTCAAGAACTGGGTGCTGCTTTCAAGGTGACGGAAACCAAGGAAATTGATGGAGAAACTGTTCTTCTTCTTTTTCAAAGATGTTAAATTTAATTAGTCACTTAAGAAATCTGGATTGAAACAAATTCTTTTACCTGTAGACCGTACCATCCGTCGAGAAATTGCCATGCAGCGTCACTGACCACAGTACCATCGTTAAAGTAGCGGATATCTTATAGATATTCATAAAAAATGGAATTTGTAATTGTGATTTGTGTCAGCTTTGGAATTGAGCTAACATTAAGTGATCTGTCGCATTGACTGTTAAACAATCTTTTTGACATTGTTGTTAAATCCTGTATGGGAATACTTTAACAACAACTTGGAAAACGACAGAACTGCCTTTAGCGACTTTGAGTTACCGTTGCTTTGAAAATCTTCGGAACAAAAGCAATTTTAAAAGAAATTAGTGGCAAACTCTTGCTTTGCTTTAACTGTCTTTTTGAAAGTCTTTTGCAAGGTTTACCCTCACTAAAACGATTTTTTCTACACTATCTTCAAGGTTTTATCATGTACATCAATCTTTAACAATGCAAGTCATGCAGCGTATCTTAAAGCGGTAAATGCTTTTTGCAGGTGACAGGCCAGAACCCTTTATGGTTATTCCCATTCAAGGCTCAAAAGTGACTGCTTCTGTGTGGGGGCCATGTGGAGAGTACATTATAACCGGACATGAAAACGGACTGCTTAGCAAATGGGATATTAAGGTTTTTTCAGTTGTTTTCTCAAACTATGCTGATCTTCATAAATTGTGCTGACCTCTTCAAGAGCATTTAGAAGCATTTTTAAATGGCGCCAATATTAGGAATTTTTGTATTCTTTGGCAACTTTATTTTTTGGCTGTGAGTTTTTCTTATCAAGTCCTACACCTGTGCAAATTAACAAGAAAATCCATCACGGTGCGAATGGGATCTATGGGTACACTTGGTATGGAATATCCCCTAAACATCTTTAGGCAAAGCTATTGGAAGAGAGCAATGTTGTTATCTTTCAATGCTAGAAAACAGAGAAACATGGTTTTAGCATACTGTGTATCAAATCATGTTTCCGCTTGCAATTATGAATTTTTATATCACAAAGCATATGCTCAGCTGCTATTTTTGTTATTTATTTTTATGTTATCAAGGTTAAATTTTTGGTTTTTTTTGGGGGGCTGCATTCTTTCTGCTTATGTATTTGTCATAGCTCCAGAGAGAAATCAAATAGCAATCATTGCTAATCAGAATTTCCTATTGCTCAGGGGAAAGAGAAATGAAATATTTATAAATATACATGCTCTTTAAATGAAATTATGCATCAAAGCTCTCATTTAGAGAACAGGCTTTTCACCCTTAGGATTCCTTCATTGCCCATTGTTGCCCATTTGTTGTCGCCCACTTATATTTGTGTTTACATTAGAAGAGAGGATAATCATCAGAAGTAGGCACAATGGAGTTGGCGAGAAGTTATTTCTTTCCTTTTTCTAATTGTTAGACAATTCCTGCTTGGTTAAAGCTTTATAGATATCATTAGATTATAGATAGTATTCATAAGCGGAGGGTGGGCGAATGCGCTGCAGTTTTAAATTTTTGTTAATTACCTCTCTCTTTCTAGACGGGTGAAGAAATTGACCGCGTACATGAACACTCAAAGCTCATAAATGATATTCAGAAATCAAAAGATGATATGATGTTTATTACTGCGTCAAAGGATAACACAGCGAAGGTATACTGTTCCTCAGCCACATTCCACGCCCTGTACACTATGTAATCTTTACAGCATGGTAATCATTTTGTATCTCAATCTAGTATTTGATCAGGCACAGGCCACTTTTAGTGGCGTAGAAAACGGAGGGAGGCAGAGGTGTAGTGACGAAGGAACAGGGGGAAGCCAGAGGGGCCAGGCCCCCCACTTTTTGGCAAGCCACGGAAAATACCCCTTTCAAACCCAATAGTATGAAACCCAAAAGTGCCAATACCATACCCGAAAAATGAAGTGGGTATATGACCCTTTTGACCAGGCTCAAACCTTTTAGATGCTTCATACGTTCCTTCTCTTGAGGAACACTCGAGTTATACAGACCTCTGGCAGCTACCGATTGCTTGTCTTTGAGACACAAAAACTGCAAATGGGTTTTTAATTAGGGCAACAATAAAGGTTGTGTTGGGGGCTGGCCATGATAATTACTTTCCGTTCCTTTCTTGAATTTCTTCCTTTTGTCCAATACTTTTTACGTCAATACATGCAAAGGCAAACGTGCTATTTACGGCTGGCTTTTCAACCCGGACCCGCACTTTACAGGTTTTATTCAAATAAGCACCCGACATGGTTTGAGCTCCTACCTCCAATTAGCATCCGGCTGAAGTATATTTATCAGTAGATGGCAACAGCGATCATAGCGCTGAATTTAGTGCGATAGAATTTGCCTTTTCTCTTCTCTCCTATTACAATTCAAACAAGAACGCGCCCGGTATTATCCAACCATAACATTTTTGCTGTTACGGATGCTTTAGCGTTACCCGGAACCAAAAAGCACCTCCCGGAATCGCCAGGAATCATATGTTTTCTTCTTGTAAAGGCCAATTTAATTGCATTGCTAGTGCCGTTATATTTAGCGTACTTTGTGACGCACGCTACTTTATGATAACGTATGGTTTTCCTCTTCTGGATTCATTGTCTAGGTCTTTTATCCGGATATACACAATGTTTTGGTCCCAGATATCTACAGTGTTTAGTCCGGATGTCTACAGTGTTTAGTTCCGGATGTACACGCTTTTTTATGAGGAACCTACCTCAAGGCCTAATTCCAAAAGTTCCTCATTCGTAGACCTCAAATCATCAGATTTTAGTACCAAAAGCTTCTTAAAAGCTCCTTAATTTTCACTGCCCATCAATTGGTTGACAAATGATTTTATTTATCTTTCATTCTATTGTAGCTTTTCGTCTCCGAATCGTTCAAGCATTTAAAGACGTTCAAAACTGAGCGACCTGTGAACTCAGCCTCGTTATCACCAATCAGAGAACACGTGAGTTTATGTCCTGTCTGATTGACAGTATCGAGTATATAGACTAACAAAATAACACATCCATATTATCCTTGAGCAGAGCACAACTAATAGTGGTAGAGGTTCAACGACAGCAACAACAATAGCAACAGCAAAGCAGTGACTGGAGGGGGGGGGGGGGGTATTGCCAAAAACTACTACATTGTTGATTTTAAAAGGGCAAAAGTGTGCGGAAAGGTCATTTGATTGGCTACAGATCTCGTTACGTCACATCATGGAAAATGGTGTCCAGGTCTTGTTGCTAATGTATGCATCGCGTACTGGCTCTGTAGACTAGAAAGACAGACGAGTATAGGGCGGTTGTCATAAACCAAATAAACGCTATAAGCCGAGTGGTGACATGATGCCTTGATTGAAAACATGCTATTCCCAGACAGGAATTTGAAGTGCATATTGGTTGAGAAGCTAAGAACACCGTTGTTCTGTCTCCAAATCGTATTTCTCAGCTCATTGCCTAACGATTTTGCCCCGGATTAAACAGTCCACCTGCCATGCTTTGTCAGTAACCGCTGAGCGGTATTTCAAAACATAATGTTTTTGGAAAACACAGTCGGTGTGGAAAACGTTTCCAGGGGGTTGTTGGTGGTCAATGAAAAGGGCACGTGGGCAATATCGCATGTTGTCAGAATATTGTTGATAACTATATTACTGATTATTAATTAATTAATAATTACTGACCGATCTGGTGTCCTTTTCAACCTTTCAGTTGTTTTAGCCAATGTCTTGTCCAACTCAACAGTTATTGAGGATTCTAAAACCTTTTAAGTATTATACGTTGGGTATGAGACCTAAATTCTCTGATTTTTGCACATTTCGTTCCCCCCTTTTTTGAAAAGTCATTTTGTTCGATTCCCCAAAAGATAAGTCGGGCACGACATTTGTCAGCTGTCTTGTCTGGTATAAGACTGTCCGACTTTAGCAGTTCATCTATTCACGCTCTGTTCTACTTGATTTCTTGTTGTCATAGGTCGTGATGGGTGGCGGTCAGGAAGCTATGGATGTCACTACAACATCTGCTCGTGTCGGAAAGTTCGATGCCCGATTTTTCCATATGATCTTCGAAGAGGAGATCGGACGCGTAAAAGGGCACTTCGGGCCTATTAACAGTGTCTTGTTTCACCCTGACGGCAAAAGGTTAGTTTGGCGGAGGGATTAATCCGCTTGTACCTACTGCAAAAGACATCCAGTTTAGTCCAAATGTCGCAGTTCGCGGGTATTTAAATAAGAAATCGATGTTGATCGGTCAACCTATTCTGCAATGGTCATAACTTTGTTGTTAAACTCTAAAGACCATAATTTGTCACTCTTGCCTTTTTCAATCTAATTGCCACTCTTTCTCTTCCCCCTTCCATTGCCCCCTTCCTATCTCTCTTTCAAACTTTATTGAATTTTCTCATCATCCACTACAACCAATATCCCTCAGCTGTCTCTTTATTTCTTCCCATTATCATCCTTTCATCTTCTTTATCAACACGAATCTTGCTGCAACCCTCTATGTTCTAAGTTATGTTCTAATTTCCCATCACAAACGTAGAACTTGACCAGCCTCGACTCTATGCTAACCCCGTTCTCATTTCGTCTACAGTTACAGCAGTGGCGGTGAAGATGGCTACGTCAGAGTTCACACATTTGACCCTTCGTATTATGACCTTAAGTTTGACTTCTAAATACTGTAACTATTTATCGTCCAAAAGTTTGGTATTTTCTTCGTCTCCTGTCTCTGAATCGTCGTTAAAGGGTAAGATAAATGATTTGCAAAGTGCATTCATTATTTTCAGGTTTTTAACAATGGTAAGGGGCCACTGACTCATACCAAAGTGTCATGCCCGAGACATGATGATACAGTGCTGTATCACATGATTTCAATGTGAAATCAAGAAAATTGATATTGATTTTATTAGCTTCTTCCTAGTACTGCTCTTGAAAACATAACAGGGCAGAACACGACCCAACGCGAAACGGGCCGACTCGACACAACAGACAACCTCCCATCTGCCCGATACGACAGACAACATCTCATCTGCCCGAAACGACAGACAACCACTCATCATTTTCAGCAATTGAGCTTTGGTTGCTCTTAGAAATTAATACGAATAGTGTTACATTCAGCCTTTTCACCTTCCAATTCACTTAAAAATTTTACATTCAACACAGAAAAACTGAAAAATCTAGGCAATCCTACTAGGCAATCCTACTAGGCAATCCTACTAGACAATCCTACTAGGCAATCTTACTGGGCAATCTTACTAGGCAATCCTACTAAGCAATCCTACTAGACAATCCTACTAGGCAATCTTACTGGGCAATCTTACTAGGCAATCCTACTAAGCAATCCTACTAGGCAATCCTACTAGGCAATCCTACTAGACAATCTTAATAGGCATTCTTAATAGGCAATCTTAATAGGCAAGCTGCATGCATCACAAATCTCTACGCAAGCATATGCTCTCACTAAATGAAAGGCGTGGCTACATTCCATAATTACAAACGCGGTTTCGTGGAAGGCTCTTCGCGGCTTTCGATGCTGTTTTGCTAGAGACGGGTGATGGTTGGAATACTGTATGCCAGTTGCTGGTTCACAGCCCGAAGAAGGGTGTCTCGCAGTTATTAGAAGGAAACAAAGTTATTAAAAGTTACTGCAAACAACCACACTATAACAGTGTCTCCAATGAGAGCCCATCCTTCTAACATTTTACAGGTTGTATATTTAAGTTTAATAAAAATATTTCTTCTTTGTATTTTTTGTATCAAAGTCCCCCCCTCCCCCTCCATTCTTTGGCCGCATCGATGCCCCTGAATAACTGACATGGAATATGTTTTAAAGTGCTTACAGCCCAGAAGGTTGATGCAACCCATTATCTTTGTTTAATTACCTGAACGTCGTTTCAAATTTTCCCGAAATAAGATTGGATCGTACGAATGTTTATGCTTTGAATGCATGCTGCAAAATGCTTTTGTCCTATATAATTATTAGGGGTATGCTTGGCGGGTTTGAGGACCACACGTAACGTGCATCCAATGAATATTGTTTGGTCGAACATAGTCGAGTATTACCCCCCGGCGTCGCGTATGTTTTGATTCTGCGCAGTAGTCTCGCTCAAGCCGGGTCGCTTTGAAACAGTGGTGCCAATCGAATCTGTTCGTTGGAGCAGTACGTCGCACTGTCACAGCTGACCAAGACAACCAAAATGTCGCAAAAACAGATGCTGGTTGCTTTCGCCTTAATCACCGTTTATCAAGTGTGTGTCTATGGCGAAGGTACGTCGTCGTTTTGATTAATCGTTTGCTAATTATTTTGTACACATAACTGAGGCCGTGTAATGTGGGATGTAATATGTTGTTGTTATTTGCAAATTGACAGGGTCTCGTCTTTTATGCCGAATGCCTACAGCCCGTTAAAGTTTTCTATTTTGTCAACCATTTACAAAACGTCCTAAAGTTTAAACCCGGAAAAGAAGCCCCATGCAACATGATCCCCCCGACAATTCAATTGAGTCACATTTATAAACAGATACTATAAAATGATAGCAAAGGTCGGCTTTTGTCACGTGTTACTTGCTCGTCTGGTAAGCCAGTGAAAATTTGACCAAAGTTGCAGGTGAAACGGAGAATGGATAATAACAAAGGAATTTCGAGAAGAAGTTCGGGGCATTGAAAACAGCTGGGTTAAGATGTCCATCCCTCGTGTTAGACATTGTTCAAGAGCAATGAAAACTTATTATCATCCTTGTCAATGTTTTCATGTAGTTTTTATTTCATTCCCAAATGTTAAAGATTTGCTCGATTTAAAAAGGTTCTTTCATCATTTTCACTGCTGTTTGTAAGTTAGATAACTGAACTGAACATGTAGATTTGCAGGTACAGCACTTAAAATATTTTTTTATTTCAAGATATGGTTTTCAAAAAAGCTCCCCCTTCTTTTGAAGAGCGACCACCATTTCAGGACAAGGCCAAGATGGGTAACTATTTTTCATCCTTCAGCCTCTGAAGACTTCCGGGAAATTTTTATCTTCTGTAATAGTGATAGTTTTGATTTCGTTTAGTTTGTTATTTGTTACCATAGCAATTTGTCATCTTTGCACATTTTATTGTTGTATTTCCTTTTGTTGTCTAATTGAATATTTTTAATTCAGTAATTATTTCTCTAGGGAGTTTTTGTATCACTATTCAGTCTACTTAATTAGTCTTGGGGGTAATATCGTTTGTGTTCACTCTTTTTTGTAATTGCGTAGCCATTTAGTATTTCAATTATTTTTTGTTTATTTAATACTTTGGGCGTTTTTTAGCTAGAACACAGAATAGAGATTACATAGTAATATAATACATAGATTGTAATCTCTATTCTGTGGCTAGAATTAGGAGGAGATGTAGGAGGGAGAGAGTCCAGCGAAACACTCTTTTTCTGTCGGTCAGTCGGTCAAAGGCACGAATCATGGGCTTGTGACAGCAAGTAACGAAAAGGTCATTATGCTTGAGAAAGATTTTGTCACATTAGATTCATTTTAGTCGTTTAGAGATACGCATATAGGATGTATCTGTTGTCGAAGACCTCTCGGGTATCGCTTGTGAAAGGTTACGCCCATGTCACGTCCGTATGCTGTTTGGCACATGAAGTGTATGTAGCTGCAAGGGAAGATTTCGTATTGGAAGAAGAGAAAGGATATTTCACATATAGAAATACGTCGTTTTAGTTTTTATTTGTTGACAATCATTCACGATATTACTTTTCTGAAACAAGCAGAAACTTCTTGTGTCTTTTTGTATTTTGGGAAGATTTTTGACATTCGAGGTAAGCGCACTGACCTCCATTTGATGGATATCAAAAGCTCCAATTCGTGTGTGGTGAGCAGGGAAGTAGTGGTTGGGGGTTCAACGGGGGCAGGGGTGTGGGGCTCAGCCCCTCTCACTGCTCTCAGGGTACTGGAGTCTTTCATCCAATCCGCCAAAGGCAGTAGATTTTGTTTTCACTGGCAGAAGGGTCCCATCAGCATCAACGAGGCCCGAACTTTATTCACCTCTCATTCTCTTCAATTAAAGATGCACTTAAACGCACTGAGTCGCCTTATGGGAACCAAGCTTAAGAGCAAATGGTTGCACATTCATCCTACGCACTGGCGTACTTCAAATAGAAAAATTTGTTTCCAAGCTCATGAGATAACTAGAGTTAGTACAAGTTATGAGATAATTTGAGATAATATGAGAGAATCATGAGATAATTTTAGCAAACTACTCTACTATGTGATATTGTTTCAATCATCTTGAAAAGTTAACTCATGGTTAAGAAAAATTAACTTGGTGCAAAGGGCTGAAATGGGGCAATAGTGGCGTGGTATCCGGAACCACGCCCATTACCCTAGCACACTGCAGTAGCACCCCCCCTCCCCTTGTTAAAATTTTACGACTAAATCCCTGGTGGTGAGCCCACACTTTTTCTATATCTGCCATATCTTATTATTCATGGTAGCAAGAAATAGTGGAAACATAATTTTTGCATGCTCGAAAGCTTTGGTCGTTTGCAGTAGGATCTAATAAATTATGAAGAATGTGATTCAAGTTTACAAAAATTATGCTTCCGTTGTTTCGTGCTTGCTTCTATTGTTTTGTAAGTTATTTAGAACCTTTTCACCGACTCCAGTGATTTCTCCATTTTCTTTTATTGGCAGTATCTGCTACAATTGCTGCAAGAAAATTTGTCGTTTGAGTTCAAAATGAATATTTGATTTTTAGCACGCTACATCGTAAACCAAATGGACTGGGCTATCATGACTACCTTCTGTGTACACAAGCCAGGATACCCATGGGGCGAAGTTGTTTCGATTACTGATGTCCTTCGCAATGTATCCACAGGTATAATACTTAACCTTTTCCTAAGATCTTATTCTGTGCACAAGGATATCCCCTTTTTGCAGATTATTTTGCATTAAGCTTAGTTAATTTTACATTAACTCCAATCTTTTCCATGTAGCATACAAAATATATGGTGCAAATCCTAGTGCCCCCTTGCTGACTTACACCTTCTTCATATTCCAAAGATTTCCGAATTGCTCCTTCAATGGTTACTATTTCTCAGTTTTTTCTTGTTCTTTACCTTATACCCTACCATCAGCAGTAATGGCAATATCAATATCTTCACTTCCTTCGTTTTCTTCTCAACAAAAACAACAACAACAGCAACAATATCTGGCCTTCTTACTAGACCAACTCCTTCACATTGAATCATAAAATCCCGCAGCGGCCTCAACTTGTGATTCCCTAAAAAACACTTCCGAGTTTCCTTCCATACCATTTTCAGGCCCTTTCAAATCTGCACTTTTCCGCTAACTTACAGTGTTAAGTTTGATAAACTGTTTCTGAACTCAATCGTAGGTATTCCCATTGTTTACGTGTCCTCAATGGCTGTTGGGGTACAGGACTTGCAGTCTAACCCAAAGACCTCGTTTGCGTTCAGCGAGGCCCAAGGAGACGGTTGCCGAACTCGCAATTGGGACCCTGAGGACCCCAGATGCACCAGAGTCAATCTACTTGGAACTGTGAGTTTGATTGTCAATCACTGTCAATCACTGAACTGTCAATCAAACATAATATAACTTTGGTGTGTTGTCTGGGCGAGAAGCATCCATATGACTTTATTAAAATGATAGTTGGCTATTTTTGTTTTAAGGAAGAAGTTTTTTTCAGATGATGAAGCTAACAGCAGACGAAGTTCCAGCTGCCAAAGAGGCCATGTTTTTGAGGCATCCCGCCATGGCTACGTGGCCTGATTCCCATCGTGAGTTGATCGTTGATTCATATCTTTGCTTGATTGTCGGATGATTATGTTTAATCCCTCCATGATTGCGATGATTGTCATGTTTCATTGTTACATGATTGCAATTATTGTCATGTTTGATGGCTATATGATTACGGCGATTGTGATATTTGATTGTTTCGCACTTTTCTTTATATAGCTATATGATTACAGTGATTGTAATATTTGATCGCTGTATCATTATGATGATTTTCATGTTGATCGCTATATAATTATGATGATTACAGTGATTGTAATCATCATAATGATTACAGTGATTGTAATATTTGATTGCTATATCATTATGATGATTTTCATGTTGATCGCTATATGATTATGATGATTACAGTGATTGTAATCATCATAATGATTACAGTGATTGTAATATTTGATCGCTGTATCATTATGATGATTTTCATGTTTGATTGCTATATGATTGTGAATATTGCGCTGTTTGATCGTTACGTGATTGCGAGGTCTATACATGCATAACTGTTTTAATGCTGTTTTAATAGACAGAAAAATGCCCACGGCGTATTCCAATATTTTAGAAATAGAACCTACAATCTTTCCTCCCCGTGCAACCTATTCTTCTGAAACCACTGGTCACAAATACGATTACAGTGATTGTAATATTTGATTGTATAGGCATCGTTTGACGGCTGACCAGTAGCCGCCTCTTTGATTCAAAGTGAGCATTTGAAATCGAGAAGACACTCTCTAGAACTTTGTGAACATTTCATCGGCAATTTTCAAATGCATAAGATTCAAGCAGTGACATGTGATTTAATTGTTCTATTGTAGATTTCTTCTTTATGAAGTTGCAACTTGAACACGTCGAAATGTTGGATTTCTTTGGGCCTATATCGGAGGTATCTGTCGACGAATATTTGAAAGTGAAGCTTTGAAATCAGACTCACATTTCCAACCAATTCACATACATTGCTGCAACAAATACAATCAAATAAAGATTCATTGTCAATGTTCACTAAGCTTTTAATGATTACAGGATTTATGCTTATTCATGTCTTTATCAACGCATTCGTTCACCTATAGATTTTATCAATGTTTTGTGAAATAAACGCCTTAATATCCTTCATACCAATGTCTTTTCTCGTGAAATACTGTGAAAGTGTGTCAAGAAGTGTTCTTGGTAAACAATCATAAAATATTCACCTATCAACTGATGATGAAAGATAACCAAAAGTCAGCTACTAGCTTTTTCAATCTTATAGATTACCTTTGCTCATAAACTTCATGTCTTCGACATCAGTTGTATTTAAGGAACCTGCCAATGCTTTCTTTGTAGCAAGATTACATATCTCTTAAAAGTCTACCCCGAATGGTTCTCACTAGCTAAGCTGAAAGTTAAAAGGCGTCGTTAGCAATCTTATACGTTTGCTAGAGATCAGGTTGTATGAATGGAGACGGGTGATGGTTGGAATAGCGCACACCTCTTTCTGGTTCACAGCCCGAAGAAGGGTATCTCGCAGTTAATAAAAAGTACTGCAAAAACAACTATACTATAGCAGAGTCTCCAATGAGAGCTCATTCTTTTTAGAAGTTTAATAGAAATATTGCTATTTCGTCTCTTTTTACTATTAGTGTCAACGTCTGAACCCCGCCCCTTTGGGTGCATCGAAGTCCCCGAGTAGCTCATTTTTACGGAAAGCCAAAGACATGGGGTACATGCACAAATGTTGATGCAACCAATTATTTTTGTTTATTTTTTTGAACGTCGTTCCAAATTTGCCCAAAATTGGATTAAAACGTCCGAACTTCTATGCTTTGAATGCATGCTGCAAAATGCTTTTGTCCTATATAATTATTAGGGGTTTGCTTGGCGGGTTTGAGGACCACATTTGACGTGCATCCGATGAATATTGTTTGGTCGAACATAGTCGAGTATTACCCCCCGGCGTCGCGTATGTTTTGATTCTGCGCAGTAGCCTCGCTCAAGCTGGGTCGCTTTGAAACAGTGGTGCCAATCGAATCTGTTCGTTGGAGCAGTACGTCGCACTGTCACAGCTGACCAAGACAACCAAAATGTCGCACAAACAAATGCTGGTTGCTTTCGCCTTAATCACCGTTTGTCAAGTGTGTGTTCATGGCAAAGGTACGTCGTCGTTTTAATTTTTCACTTTTGGCAAAAATGGATCATAGAGGTGGAATCTTCATGTTGAAATTACTCTGTGCTGAAAATTTCCATGTAGTGTTGCCGTCCGGATGCGAATTAACCCATTTTCAAAATCAAGATTTTCTTTACATTTCAATGGAAGTTGATGCCGCAAATTACCGTCAAATGTAAAGAATAACGATAATAATATAACCTACAACGCTTGCAACGTTTTTAATATCAAGTTTTAAAATGTCCATCATTTTAACTGCTGTTTGTAAATTTGCAAGCTGAACATGTATATTGGCAAACACAGCACTTAAAACCCTTTTTATTTTAAGGTATTGTTTTTAAAGAAGGTTCCCTTTCCATTGAAGAGCGACCGCCATTTCAGGACAAGGCAAGGATGGGTAACTGTTTTTAATCATTTAGCCTTCGAAAACTTTCGCGAAATCATTATCTTCTGAAATAAGCTGAAATTGCTGGTGTCTTTTTGTATTTTGAAGTAAATTGATGAGATTTGAGATACGCCCACCTCAACATGACGTAGAACTGAAGCACCGATTGTTGGGTTATAGGGACTTAATATAGAATTCTATTTTGGTGCCAGTGTGGATTAGAGGTGCTAGGGTCATGGGTCATGTAGAACCCTTCACTGACTGGTGTAATGTAATCCCCGTAACAATAAATAGATAGTGGAGGGAGATAACAGTCAACAGGGGGCAGAAATGTACAAATATAAAAGGGAGTACAGAGCATGCGCAATCTAGTCGCATCGTAACTGAGCACGTGCAGTAGATTGGCAGACCTTTCGCGCGTCATCTACAGTGACGGTGCTCACGTGAACTAGTAGTTGGACACTTGCGATTGGTTGATGTTTGATTGACAGGTTTGAGCTTGTTTGCCCGGTTACACGTAAATATGCGTCCGTTTATTTCAAAGTGAACAGAGACATTTCAGAGACCTTTCAAATCGTACTTGGTGTTTTGGTTTGTGATCATTTGCGAGATAGCAACTGGAACTTTGGCAGCAAGCCAAAACCAGGCAAAATTGTAAAGGCCTTTAGTTAGCTGTAAGAGTGAAATACGCTACCCGTCTGAATTCAGTTGATTGGATGGCAGAACAATGGATAATGTGAGCCCTAAGTATAGGGTGCGCCTAATTATTGTCTCGATGGATTGACGCTGCAACGCGTTGGCCTATTCATCTTCGTTCCAGCTTTTTTCTGTTGTGTTCATTTTGATCCCTACAAATCCCTTCGCTGGCAAGAAATAGCGGAAACATAAGTTTTTGCATGCTTGAAACGTGTGAAGTAAGTTGGCATAAATTATGGAGAAATTTGATCTCATCAAAATGAGCATGGTAAAGAACCAGCGATTCCAGCGATTTCTCCATCGTCTTTTATTAACAGTATCGGCTACAATTGCTGCAAGAAAATTTGTCGCCTGAGTTCATAATGAATATTTGATTTTTAGCACGCTACATCGTAAACCAAATGGACTGGGCCATTATGACTACCTTTAGTGTACACAAGCCAGGATACCCATGGGGCGATGTTGTTTCGATTACTGATGTCCTTCGCAATGTATCCACAGGTATAATACTTTACCTTTCCCTTAGATTCTTATTCTATGGACTGTCAAGGAGTTGACGAAAGTGTAATAATATATCATTTATTATCAAAGGTACACTAACAGATTTCATATTTGTCCAATTTTGTCTGATTTAGTCCGATTTTGTCTAATTATATCCGTTTTTACCAGTTCTCCTATGTCATAGACTCAGAAATTTCTTGTTCTGCCGATTTTGTATAATTTTTTCAGATTTCGTCTAATTTTCTCTGATTATATTCATTTTGTCCGATTCTCCTATAAGATAGACTCATAGACTTCTAGTTGTCCGAATTTGCCCGATTTTACCTGATTTTGCCCAGTTCTATCCGTGGTGCCCGATTCTTTCCAAATATGTCCCTTTATTTGATTCTGTCGTATTCTGTCCTATTTCGTCTGATTTGTCCATATTCAATTGAAATATGACATCTGGTTTCACGTTGTACTCTATCAAAAGCTGGCTATCTAATAATTTAACAAGGAATTCTTCAACGATCCTTGCTGAAACTGTGAAAAGGACCGATTGTGTATTCCATTGTAGAACCATCAGTATGAGCACAGAAATTGGAGTAACATTGAATAAGTTGACTATTTCTTCTTAACCAATATGGAATACATAGCTTAAATCAATATGTGTTTACGAGAAACCATAAGACCCATAAAACAGTTTACAGGTAATAATTTGATGTACTGTACAAGTTATTAGCCTCAAATGTAGAAGGAGAACGCTATATCAAATATGGTAAATATTTAGATGCTGCACAGCGTCGAATGCGCGTTGCTGCGAATTTTGACGCCAAAACCTCCTTTTGACATGTGGTAGGGAATTTTGCTTAGATTTCGGATTTGTTTTATTTTCCTGAAATTCCACTTCGTTTTGATGATATGATGATTTTCTGGAGCATACGAAAGCGCAGCCAATTATGTTCGATGTGTTCCAAGTTTCACCAAAATTTGCCATTGGCTATTACGTCACAAATGCCTTGTTCATCGCTGTCTTGAAGTGCATTTGTTAAACAACACTTTTTAGATTTTCCAGCCATTTCCAACTATCCTTTTCATCTTTAATATCTTTTGTCTCCTTGGAGTAAGCAGAGTGCTATGGTTTTTCATTAAACCTTTCTTTCTTTTTTTTCTTTTTCAATGACTCTTTTTCAATTTCAATGTTCTTCTTTTGCTTCAGGCTTTGCCTCTCTTTGATGATGTTTTCTTTGAATACTTCTTTCATTAGTGGTACTTGCTTGGTATAATATATATAATATATAATATATATATATAGTATAATATTCAAGTGATCCTAATCCTAAGCCTGATCGAAAGGCTATTATCTTCCATATTTACCCTAATTCTCTATACTAATTAAGCCTCGACCATCTTCTATTCTTTCCAAATACAGTCCATCTACATTTGCCATATGTCATTATTATTATTGTTACTATTATCATTATTTTTATTCTTATTATTATAACTATTATTTCATTCCAATTATCATTTTTTTAATTATTTATTTTTATCCTTTTTATGCAAGAGATTTTCCCATTCAGAAATATAAATGCTTTGTTCTGAAATCTAACCTACTATTGTCAATAGAGTTTTGTCTGAAATAATAAATTAACGGTGCTATGATTGATAAACGGTTTCTGAACTCAATCGTAGGCATTCCCATTGTTTACGTATTCCCATTTGACACTGGTGTAGTAGACTTGCAGTCCAACCCAAAGACCTCGTTTGCGTTCAGCGAGGCCCAAGGAGACGGCTGCCGAACTCGCAATAGAGACCCTGAGGACCCCAGATGCACCAGAGTCAATCTACTTGGAACTGTGAGTAGGCTTGTACCTGTTCTTCACTCTATTATTACCATAAAGAGGCTGGAGATCATGAGAGCCACCTTAACTCGAGAAAGAGGCACAAGCTAATGAGGGGGGGGGGGGGCTCTCGTCAAAAGAGAGTTCTCTAGTGCCAAATGCGTTATTTTTCGAAATATGTACATTATCCGCAAGTCCTTCCTAAACGAAAGTTATGCATTCAGATAAATAAAGGCCCTTAGAGTTAAAAGAAAGCCAACTAGTCTTCATTCAATCATTAATGAGTAATTAGAATGACTTTTCTTCATTAAAACTTCAGCTGGCTGTTCTTGTTTAAGCGACAAACTGTTTTTCAGATGGTGAAGCTGACAGCAGATGAAATTCCAGCTGCAGAGAAGGCCATGTTTACAAGGCATCCTGCTTTGATTTCGTGGCCTAAATCCCATCGTGAGTTGATCGTTGATTCATATTTTTGCTTGGTTATGGTAAGATTGTGATGTTTGATCGCTATGCTATTGTTAGTATTAGCGATGCTTAATAGCTGTATGATTTTGATGGTTTTGATGCTTGATTACTATATGATTGCGATGATTGTAATCTATGATGGTTTCATAACTGTTTGATGGCTATATGATTCGGTTGATTGTGACATTTGATTGCTATCTGTATTTGATTATTGTGATATTTCATTGTTTACCTATTCTTCTGAAACCATTGATCGCATACAGGCATCATTTGATGGCTGTTCAGACGTATCTGAGATGCCTCTTAGATTCAAAGTGAGCATGTGCAATCGAGAAGACACTCTCCAGGTGTTTGTGAACATTTCATCGTCAATTTTCAAATGCATAAGATTCAAGCAGTGACACGTGATTTAATTGTTCTACCGTAGATTTCTTCTTTATGAAGTTGCAAATTGAACACGTCGAAGTTTTGGATTTCTTTGGGCCTATATCGGAGGTATCTGTCGACGAATACTTGAAAGTGAAGCTATGAAATCAGACTCGCATTTCGAACCAATTCACATGCATTGCTGCGAAAACAAATAAAACCGAGTTAAGATTCATTGTCAATGTTCACTAAGCTTTTAATGATTACAGGATTTATGCTTTTTGATTTCTTTATCAACGCATTCGTTCAACTATGGATTTTATCATTGTCTTGTGATATATACGCCTTAATCTCCTTCATATCCATATTTTTGATGATACAATGAGAAGGTGTGTTTAAAAGTGTTCATGGTAAACAATCATAAAATATTCATCTATCAACTGATGATAAAAGATAACCAAAAGTCAGCTACTAGCAATTCAATTATCTTTTTCAGTCATATAGATTATCTATACCTTGTCTATACCTTGTACGTTTGCTAAAAGCCAGGATACAGTGACGAATTCTAAAATCGTGGCTTTATTTTTAGAGAATTTGGCTATTTCTCCTATTGACAAGGGAAGCTATACTCCTGCGCTCCTACTCTCTTGAGACTAACATACACCAACGCATCAAATCAAAACACATATTGACGCAAGGCAAATTCGAGATTTTCTTCATAACAATCTTCTTTTTGAGGACCTTTAAAGTTCCACGGTGGCTATCCTTTGTGCTCATCAAATGCACCTTCCCACCCTTAAAAGTAGCTTTTCTTAGCCCAACTATTCATTGCTGTGTTCACTAGTAATTGTCAGCATCTTCTGTAAGTTACTGCAGCTTTACTCAACTCACTATCCTCGCTTCAGAAGACCAGGTTCATGGTTTCCAACATAAGTGACGTCAGAGAACTGCCAAGCCGTGAAAACAAGGCAACTGCTGGAAAACGAGATTTCAGAAAATGGAACATAGAATAGTGTTGATCAAGTTGTTGATCCAGTTAACAAAGTTTTGTTATGAGATCATATAAACAACTGAAATAGACGAAAAGCTAAACATCAGTTGATTTTAATCCAAACCATAATAAGTTTCAAGCTTCTAGGCTTTAGTATATTAAAAAACTTTAGTATATCATCGAATACCAAATGCAATCTGATTTTGAAAGATTCTGGCTTCGGTGTACCCTCAAAGCTTGAAAGCTCTAAGAATTCACATGACAGCCGCTTAGAAGAAAACTATACGGTCTGTTTCTGACGTCAAAGTTCAGCAGCTGTACTTTGGGCATCATGGGTTCCATTCTGCCGATTGCCTTTTATCTGCAATGTCTTTCACACGAAAGCTATTTATATCCGACAAGTTGCTCACTACAGAATCTAAGGCGAAGAAAAGACGATAAAGCTCAAAAGGTGCTCTATTGCTTCATAATATCACCCAATGAAATATCAGTTTTGGTCGATCATGTTTAATATTTTGTCCTTCAGTTGCTTTGAGAGTAAACAAATTCTGCTTAATAACTTGCTAGACCACTTTTGGCAGGCAATCAGTCTCACGGTATCTTCCCAGACAAGCTTACCACCTATTCATCTCAGTTCAACATCGATTATATTTAACTAGCTTTACCGTGGTCCGTGTCAACTTAACACAGTCATACGCCTTGTGAAATGTCTTAATTATTACGCCCACTTGCTTAAAAGCAGGTTTTGCAAGGCAGTGTTAAATTCAAGAACCATCCATGGTTTTTTGTAATGCCTCTGACAGGACAACACCCTTCACAGGGACGGATCCAAGGGGGGGGTGGTATAAAGGGCGTATGCCCCCTGTTTTTGCAGAGCAATCATTGTTTTACACTGAGTTTTGCGTTAGCTTAAGGATATGGATTGAAGGTGTTGACGATAGACCTCTAACGCAGTTAAACAATCTTACCTGAATTTCATTAGGATAATATCGGGACAATCATTTTTATACTCATGGCTTGTTTCTTAAATGCATGCTAATGTTTATAATTTTATTTTGTTGAAAAGTCTCTAGATGCACTGTGGATGATACAAATTTTTTATCGGGTTTTCTTCACCTTACTGCACACAGTCTGTCGCTAGCAGATGCGCCGAGGCTGAAGCTTGGCTTGTTAATTCTTGTTATAAATCTAAACTAAAGTGGCATATGAGCCAACTTGGTTGACTCTCATTGTCCGCTAATGGGTTTGATATTCAGAGGCTTGTATTCCTTGTGCTTTACTTACGCTAATAGAGTCTCTTTGAGACCAATTCAAGGATTCAAAGCCCTGGAACCACTGGAGAGGGGGGCTTACGGTCCCCCAGACCAGAGCTGGCATAGTCTATCAACGCTTTGCGCAAAGAAGTCATACATAGACCCCCTTTTCTAATAATGCTGGGTTCAGCCCTGCATTCAACAAGAAAGTCTTAAAAGCAAATGCTTTCGAAGCTTAAGCATTTTCTGTAACACCCAATGCTTACATTGTCAAAAGGAGACTTATGATGTCACCCAACCAGCTTTCATTAAACTAGCTGTGTTGCAAAGCATAGAAGAAAGTGAGTATATGTTCGCAGAATAACTTGTTAGGTTATGTTAAGAAAGAGCCCTAGAGCCTAAAAACAGAACCACGCAAGGGTAAATGGAGTTTAATCTTCCTCAAGAGCTCAGGACACTGGGGGTGTCTTGGCACACTTTTTTTCAAGTGCGACCAGCAGTAAACCCCAATGCTCTGAAGCCCCCTGCACCCTAATCTGTAGGGAGTTCTTTTGTTTTTCCCACACAGTTTCCATTGATTTTTCATCCTCAAAAATTAAAATTCCAAATGCAACGATTTCCTCTAGTTTCTGTGTTCTCCATCTGGCACATTGTTCTGAAAAGGAACGTTGGGATTAGAATTGTCTAGGGTACACTTCATTGGTTGAGAATTCTCAGCGCAGTTGTCTTGACAGTTATTCCCGCGCTTGGGGACGAAATCCTTAACCAAGGTGGAAGGCATTGCACCAACTGCAGAGGCGAATGGCAAGAGTTAGCGAGAGCATTTGAATAACAAGTGGAAATATGGTTTTATAGCTGCTTTTTGATATGGAAGAAACGATTCACCACGGCTTTATTTCAAAGGAAGTAAGTTCTGATGGACCACAGAATCGAAGTGGAAGGGTGTACAGTCTTCTAGTGGAAGTGAAATACAAACGAAGAGGCCATGTTGCTGTCCTAAAGGTGCGTGTAGGCCCTTTACAACTTTGATTTGATGTTGTGGATTCTCGATGTTCAGCTCCATATATTTTGTTTAAAAATTTCCTGTTCCGTTCTTTAGTTGTGTAGAATTTCGTTTAAGCTGCAGACTCTTGAAAAGAAACGCAAATGAATGTTGATTCGTTGCAGAAAGGAAAGACTGTGTGTACAGTGAAAAGCAAATCTACAAGTCACAAAGACATTATGATATCACACGATAGCCAGCCAGAAGAATTTGAAACTGTTATTTGGATCTTAGCAGTCCTAGGCTACTGCCTGTCTAATTCACAGCTGAAACTAACGCAAAGTCAGTCTAGTATTAGGTAAATAGCCCAACAGCCTTGATGAACATTGAAGGCGGCTGGCTTTCTCTCACGGAAGACTCGAGCATTGATTTAATGGGAAGTGGAGGAAAGATTAGGTGACTGTTGAAGTACTGCTTGGCAACATCAATCAATTGCCTGAGATTCACTTGCTGTTATTGGTATCTTAATGGTATGAAAATCCCAATGACATGAAATCTCAATGGCATAAAAATCTCAATTCCATATAGACCATTTTGGCTGTATAAAATAGATTGCAGCAAGAAAACCGTCTCAGGAGATCGGCATCTCAGCATATGTTTCGATTTGCTAATGCAATCACCAACAATTTATTGTCCTTTCTGGCTTCTCTTTGCCAAATATTGTACTTTTATTTGTTAAATTATTCATGCCTCTTCTTGCCAAGTTCCTGCATCGATCCTGAAAATGCTTTTCTTCCTCTAAATGAAAATCAACACTTACTTGAAAAGTGTCGTCTAATGAAGCCCCATTACAACCGTCATGAAAATATCAGTGAATTTGTTGGTCTACACCTCCGTATTTGCTTTTCAATCCTACGCAGCTACTTTCTGCGTTTAGCCCAATTCATTTTCATTAAACATTGCGCATGTGGAACCTCTTTGGGTGACCTGAATGTAACATCTTCCTGTTCGTTTCATGGGGATTCATTCGGCTTATATGTTCTACACTGTAAAGAGTCTGAGGAAATAGTGTGACTGAGTATATATATTTACGTAAACCTTTATCTTGTATTAGAAGGAATTGACCATATTGCGTAGTCAACTTCATGCTTCGAGGGATCTCAAACAGCGATGGCTCTTCTAACCGTGATTCTAAAGCACGTGGAATAAGGCTGACTATCATGAGCGTAGAGGATATATAACGTTGCTTGTGCTTTCCTTCCAAAAGAGCTTCCAGCGTGCCCCTCTCCTCTTATCATGCTACTTTCCTTTAAATCAACAGTGCATTACTTTTAGCAAAGCTAGTAAGCGAGATCTAAGAACCCCCACTGCCCATTCAAAATGAACCCCCATTGATTTTCGCAGATGACCCAACCCCTTGTGCTGGCCTTTTATTTCAACAAGGCCTCTCCAAATCTCCAGCACCGAGTATACTCTAAGGAGGCTTCATAAACCTGTCATTCAATGTCAAAAAGTAACACTATCGTTTGTTTACATTTGATACCATAGCAACAAACGGCGGTCTTTCAAGAGAGAAAAGGTGTACCCCAAGGCTAAATCGGGATTGCTTCTGTTTTGTGATAAAAAGCAGACTATTTTTGGGTTGATGCTAAGGATCAAATCCAGTGTAAATATATGCACACCCACTAAGTACTGAGTTACGGAGTAAAAAGAGACCTTAGTGAATAAAATGAATCAATGAGGCCACGACTGTTTATTGTTGCATGTGTGCGTGAATGAACGTTTCACAAAATGGGGTCTCAAATGCTTTAGTTACTTACTCGTGGATACAATATGTGGTAAGCATGTTATTAAGAACTAGCAAGTCACTAGTAAGTCAAAGACATACATCGATCTTTCTATAGGATTCAACTATATCCCGTGTACAGTGTCTTTCCGCAATGACGTCGGTATTAAAACATGGGGACATTATACATTGTGCTCATGATAATATAGGATGCGTGATTTTTAATACTCCGATTGGTGTTGTCCGTTAGAGCCCGGTTTAGTTCAGTTTAGTTGCTTCAGTCCGGGCAGCTAAAGTCGGGCCTCTTCAGAGCTTGGAACAGTCATTTTGAGCGCTCTGCAACCCAGTCCGGTCATCTCAAGTCGGTCGGTCCTCTTCAGTGTCCGGATCGGTGACTTTGAGCGCTCTTCAACCCAGTCCGGCCATCTCAAGTCGGTCGGTCCTCTTCAGTGTCCGGATCGGCCATTTTGAGTCCTCTTCAACCCAGTCCGGCCATCTCAAGTCGGTCGGTCCTCTTCAGTGTCCGGATCGGTGATTTTCAGTGCTCTTCAACCCAGTCCGGCCAGCTCAAGTCAGTCGGTGCTCTTCAGTGTCCGGATCGGTGATTTCGGTTCAGTCTGATTCAGTTCATGGCCATTAGATTAGTCATGCAGAAAAAATTGTAACGCAAGAGGTCATTTCAAAATATAATAGAGGCATTGTAATAAATGTGAAAATATATCCGGTACTGTCTATCGTGATCAGAGTCCAGAAAAAATTTCAACCTTCCTCTGGGTACAATTTTCATCATTCAAACCTTTCTCATCATTACCAATTCGAAACAAAAGCTCTTTTACAATCACTTTGATTGTTTATAATAAAGTTACTAATAGGCCTTCTTAAAATGTGACATTAATTGGCAAAACCTTCTTCTGGCTCCCAGCCGTGGAGTCATTACCTGTACTCTGATTGTGATCTTCCGGGTTTTAGCATACGTCAAATCAATCAGTTCAAGGTGCTCATATTTCTGTTGCCAAAGCAACATGATTACACTACGCAATGCTCTTCTTTTGTGTGATACTGACACTAAGGCATTACATAAAGGAAAGACCACGATGTACGGGCCTATACCCTATACACTATATGGGTATTACATATAGCTCTTCTAAGCATTAGAATTAGCTCTTCAAAGTCGTAGCTTTTGATAAGTATCGCCTGTCTGCTGTAAATTGTTCTACGTTAAAATGTTTGGCTGTAAAGAAATGACCATGTCTGACAAAGCCCCTAACAAAGTCATCTAAATGTGTGATCCAGATACTGCCAGTGTTTATGGCCAAGGGCTACATGATGGGGTGGATATTTTCGTGATCTGCTGATCAATCGCCAGGTTCATATGATGACGCAGTGTGTTGTGGGAAGTTTGGTTATCGGACATCAGCGTAAAATGTTAGCTGGGATGGTCTTGGATAATCGTCAAGTCTTACAGGGTCCTGGAGGCTTGAATGACAAAGTAGCTGGTTGCAACACAAATTAGTGCTTAGACCATTTCAATAATCTGAAGCTTGCAAGTAATTCTCTTCAATGTCTAACATCATTGTGCAACCTCATTCCTTTCCAAGTTCTGTCTTTGTCTCTTTGTCTGTAAATCGTTCTCTTCTCTCCTTGATGTTTTGTCCACCTACCATATTACTTATCTCTACCCTCTCTATAACTAAACTGGTTTTATCAAAACGAAAACACCCCTACTCTTTCCCTGCCTTTTCTGCTATATCCCTGCCCCTTCTGCTCTATTGCATTCTGCATCATATCAAATCCCTATCACACACAGCAGGATTTATACCGCCATATAATTTTCTTTTTCTCAGAGAATTCACAGGTAAGGTGTTCCACAACATTCTGAAAGCTTTTTCATCGTGCCTTATTCATCAAAGCTCGTCATAAATACGTTTGTCCTCTAAAGCGTATACTCATAAATGCCCCCTCTAATGCTCTCTTTGATCCCTTCCTTAAAGTTTTGAAGCAATAAATTCCTTTTAACCAAACAACGTTATTTGCACACCAAATTTTGGAAAGGTGCTCCAATTGTACGAAGCCCTAAGTTTGAGCAAAAGATCTTTACAAGCAATGTGTTTGTTAAACAAATCCTGATATTTTAACGGCCACCAGCAAAGAAAAGTTTGTTTCGCTGCATACATCTTTTGTCGATCCACTCCATCGTTTGAGATTCATTAAAAAATTTATGATGTTTACTTGAGAATTATTGAAACACCCCGTATCAAAACTATTACCCTGGTCTAATCCTCGCAACTATATGCAGAAGGGGGACTAAACTTGTTTTGTGAGCATATGTTTTGCTTTCTTCTATGTTAAATTGCTTTACAGTGTATTGGGTGGAAAAGCTACTTAAAGAATTAATCAAGAGATATGTAGTTGTTTTTATACGCCGTTGTTTTTTGTAGTCTGAGTTATTGAGTGAGAATTTGTAAACGTTAGAGATTATCTATTCACAGAGGAACAGTATCGACCAAGGACCAAGTTACAAACAAACACATACAAAAAAAACCATTTCTTCTAGATATTCCAGATCCAGTCATAACCACATTTCTTCTTTGTTATAGACAGGACATGCTATTAATTTGAGTGAATATGGATTTAGTGCCTATTTTGCGAGAACAGAAGCCTGCATAGTAACAAGATAATATAACCTTGACCAAAAATATAATATATCTTGTTTTTTACTGATGAGAACTCTGCTAAGGTATTCTTTACTTTCCATCTCTAGATTCAAATGTGATCGAAGCATGGGATTTCAACTTGCAATTAAAGTCAATGGGGCAGCAATCATGCATCAATCAAGTGATCATGTTTGGAGTGATTGATCAGTGATTGTCATCATCAACAGGCCATGACATATTCGAATGATCTCTTCTACGAATCTCCAATTGCATGGATGAGCTCTGTCAACAAACATTGTGCGTTTGCACAGGATTTAACTCCGCTTCCTTTCTGTTTGTCCTTCAAACGTTTGCACTCGTTGGGCAACTCAACTGGCGAGCTTAGAACACCTTCAACCGTAGTTTTTTTGAAGTGCTTGGCATTGATTGAAGCCGTCGACCAAAGAGAGTGTAAGTAGACACCGATCAATACGATCACTTTTGCGTTTTTCGTTCCACTGGACTTTTTGCGATAGGGTACGAAACAAAACCCAAATTCCAATCATACGCTTGCTTTAGAATCCGAGATCACTTTCGGGAAGTTCAAGTTCGAATCGGATATCGAAAATTAATCGCAATTGCAAGACTTCAATCATAGAGCCAACGACGCTAGCGGTTACCCTCTGCGACCTGTTTTGGGCCAAGTGATGCTTTGTCACAAAATGAGCCATACTGCTAATGAACCAGTTTGTAGTCTACTTGCCGCTTTGTGTTTACTGCTGTCCTCTACAAATTGCTGACTAGACTGAATGATATTTGTTATGGAATGCAGACTCGTGTGTTCTGCGTGTGCAACCAAACTAGGTACCACATTTTGTCTCAGATTCTTGACTTTTAGTGATAGGTATTTCATTGTTCTTTTAATTGGCTCTGTGATGCGTTTTTGTCCTTGTGACATAGCTTCTAACATAGCTGAAAGTGCTAGAGGGAAATCGATAATGTTTCAGTGCAGAAATTTTACGAGGTGTATTAAATAAACTTTGAGATATTCTTGATTCATGGTAGAAGCGACATTCCAAGACAAAGAGCCATTTGCCCGTTTTTTTACAGCTATTTTATAAAGATATTTCATTTGTGTTTTGGTTGATGGTAGAAATGTGCCTCTAGCAAAGTCGCTGGTCACCGACCAAAGAACTTTTCTTTGCCAAATCTAAGTTGAAACTCGAAAGAATATCAACCCGACTTATAGTCGAAACTGTGCCGATGATAATTTTAACCAGACCGCAATTAGATTGACTGATGAAAAATGAAAAATGAAAAAAAATTTGTGACTCTTGTTTTGACTTTGGTAATTCCGGAGGGATGCGCGGCTGCTTCTTTCATTGTAACACTCTCAGGGGTAGTCCGTGGTGAGGGGGTTTATGGTGCTTTAAACCCTATCAAATTGCGAAACATGTTTTATAGATATCATGTCGCGCTCATATTTTGAAAGAAAGCGTGCTGCAGGTAGAAACCCATTTACACTATAATATTCGTAACTCTGATTAAATTGCGGTGGTGTTATTTTAACTTCAACTCATCTACCAAGACGACATACGTATTGATATAGAAATCTACTTGCGATTTTTATTCGATCCAACTTTTTCAGTTCACTTTCCCTGTTCTATACAGGAAACTCTGTTTCTCTTTTCTTAGTTAGAAAAGACCAGCGTGGGCAAAGGCTACTGCGGTGGCGCTCTACTGTGTGATATGCTATCTAATGTCATATCGAATTTTCGTCATATCGAAATCCCCCTTATCCACAGTTAAGCCCAAATGAACGGCCTTTGTAGAGTTTGGGTGTCATTTTTGACCGTGAAACAGATGCCTTGAAAATTCGTGGGCGTTGTTTAACCCGGTGAAACGGTACCCTTACTGATGAGCCAGCTCCGGTTAAAAATGATTGCCAAGGGTTGCTTACTCATTCCGCGCCAACGCTGATGCTAAAGTAATGATTATTATGTCTAAATTGCAAGAATTGCTTGCTAGGTGGCTCCTACAAGTCTTTGCTCTCGTGCCATTGCTATTGATTTTTTCTTAAGAACTGTGTATTGCTGCTCAAGAGCCCCTGTCAAATGTCATACTCTTCAAGCGAAAGATTTTGCCTCTGCCCCGTCCTTTACTTTACCAGAAATCTTAAAATCACAGAAACCCTTACAAGCTATTTTACCCATATTGAATTGACTTTTAACATGTAGCGTATGCGAAGTATCGACTTTTTGTTGAATTATTAAGTATCCTTGAACTATGCTCATAAAGATGTGTATATGTGCAAAGCTTCAGACCCATGACACGTAAATGGCCTAAAATTGGTTTCAGATGTGTAGGCCTCATTAATATGGTCTTTAGCGAGTAACGTCTGCACAAATTCGTCCCTTTATTCGCATTCCCCATCAGATAACCGCCAGTATAGCAAATAGAATGATATTGCTTGCCTAGTAACGTTTGTTCTGTGGTCCAGTTGAGTATATTTTGGTCCAATTGGTTGTCAGGCTAAACATTGATCTAATCATATCCCAGAGCAAACAAGTCTACGCAAGCAAATAAACATTGCATTTTCTGTCGCGATGTACAACGATGAAAAAATGGCTCTTGCCGTACCGACCATTGTAGGAATGTAAGTTTTGGGACAATGGAGTTTTCTTTCGGAACTGGGTAAACGGTCGATCGTTTTGAAGGGGAAAACGCCCTTGGGTATCCCTGGAGAAATAGGGGGTAAACGCAAAAACACAAAAAGGGGGAGAGACAATGATATTAAAGCATATATACATGTTGATTTAGATTTACCCAACTTCCTTGGAAAAAGTCCAGTGATCCTAAGAATATTTCGGTAAGGGGCAAGACTTTCGACTGGAGAATTTAAACGAATCCAAGTTGAATCCAAGCCCTATTAAAATAAGTACTGTCTCTCGCGCAAACAGTACTGTTTTCTCATTTCTAGGCCCTGTTGATTGAGTGGAAACAATATGGAGTGATTCTGTTTTGAACTTCCGTTTACACTGAAGCGTTTTCCTACCGAATGAAGACGATTTTTGATTAGAACAATTGCAGGCCGGTTTCAAAGGGAGGCCGAAGAACCGAATAAATTTGCCTCGTTTTATGAAACTGATCAGCCTCCTTTCAAGTACGGCACGAAAGCGATCCGTTTTTGAGTTAAAGCAGTATGGCGTAAACTGGGCTTCATTAAGCTTTATTGAGCCCTCTCTCTATTAAGCCCCCTCTCTATTAAGCCCCCTCTCTATTAAGCCCCCTCTCTATTAAGCCCCCTCTCTATTAAGCCCCCTCATTAAGCCCCTCTCTATTAAGCCCCCTCTCTATTAAGCCCCCTCTCTATTAAGCCCCCTCTCTATTAAGCCCCCTCTCTATTAAGCCCCCTCTCTATTAAGTCCTCCTCTAATAACCACCCGTTTGAAGCAGGAATTTTAGATAAGCCCTACTCTCTATTAAGCCCGTTTTCTTACAAGAAAGACTACAAAGTAAAGTGCAATAATGGCTCACGATGCATTTCGTCGTAATATTGGAAATCATCATAGACTAATACTTAAACCTTTTTTGAATTTTATGATCTAATCAGCCATTGTTTTGTTATACATTTTCGTTCCTATATATAAAACAGAAAAAAAACAAGAAATTAAAAATATTTTTAGTATCCTTGATCTTGATTTTTTAAAGAGCCCCCTCCTCTCTCACCAATAAACCCTCTCTCTATTAAGCCCCTCCCCTCTAGGACCTCGATGATTGAATAAGCCCCCAGGTGCTTAATAGAGCTAATAGGGAAGCGCAAACGTTTGGAGCTTTTGCTAAATTCTCATCCCGGTTAGTGACGTCAAAAGGCTTTTGGGACTACTTTGTCAATGCAAGTTGAATAATAATGATAAAAGAGTTTTGAAAAGAAAGCAAGACATTCTTTCATTCCTTCCCATCAGTTTGGAAGACCTGTTTTATTTGGCAACTTGCCCGTGTTTACACCAGGGTCACTTGGAAAGTTAGCTGACTGAGACCTACGTCAGAAGGATGGCTAGAACAAATTCTTTCCTCTGAATTTTTTCTGCCAGTTTAGTAAACGTATAACACACCTACCTAAAGTAAGCTCAATGCAAAGAGTGACGTCACAAAGTTGGTTTAACAGGGACAAGCTGCTTTGTTTGTATCTGTACAGACAGGCTCGTTATCGCTTTCCAAACCCGGCCTGCCTCGGGATCAACGAGCGAGGCCTCCTCCGCAGTGGCCAATCACAGGCTGTGCTGTTTCCACGACTTCTCTGCGCTATGCCAAATATGCTATTCTGCATGCGAAATGAATTGAAGGCAGCTTCAAGAATGCACTGATCAACTTTGGCGAATAAATAAAGACATGTGACAATGATAACGATTCATGATTATGCCAATAGAATCTCTGTGCAAATACTCACTTGTTCATTGAAACTTCAAGATTGCGTTGAAGATTGCGTTGAAGATTGCGTTCGATTTCAATGGCGTTGCGCCAACACAGTATCTTCTAGTCCGTCCAAGCCAGCTCTGGATCCGAATTTCACCGACACAATCGTTGAAGCGCTTTTCAAAAGAAACAAACTGAAAATGGATCCTGAGTCACACATTATGACTGCTCCAATCGGCGTCATTCGTTTGACCTCTAGCATGGCCGTTTCTCATAAATAGATTTGCCAATCTGAGAAGCAATATTTGTCCTTAATTATTACAGCTAATCTGAGCTGATCAAGAGATTGTGGATCGCGATTTCCATGGGGTTACTTTTGCTAACTATCATCACACAGCTGCCTCGAGTACACAGTTATTCGAAGTTAGTTCACAGCTGCATGGCTGGAACTCTCCACAGAGTCGAAAATGTCAACACAACATTTTCGGGTTCATCTGCTTATCAGTATTATTCCCGCAAATCGTACGCACAAAATCCTATGAATATAGATTGTCTTCCTTCCTAAGGCAAACTGGACGGATTCTAGGAGCTTCCTTAACGATGTCGATGTGCGAATAAGCAAGTGATGGAAGATAAACCAAATGAATTGGTATGAATAAATGTTAGTGCGTTTCTAGCAGAGGGGCCAGCCCTAAAAAGCCTGCCATATTCACCATATCCATCATTCCTAATGAATTTGCCCTTAAAAAGTATCGTGGGTATTTGCCTCAAAACCCTTCACCATATTAACCTCCATTGAGTGTATGGAAGGGGAGAGCCTCAGTATCAAACGGAGGTAGAAGACAAGTAAACATAGGGATATGTGGGGAAAGAATGTTCTAGATGTGGCATGGGTGCTCTTGTGAATAGCAAATATGTATAGTTACCAGCCTCCAGAAAAAGTTATATCCTTCCTCCGGCTGCGATTTTCATAAGTCACAGATTCCTCATTAAAAAACTAAAAGAGACTTTACATCCACTTTCATCGTTTATAGTGAATTTTACTAAAAAATCTTAGAGTTCATAGAGAAACGGAGGGCAATCAAGACCAAAATCATAGAGAAAAGCTTTAAGGCCATCTTTCACATTGACAGTTGACTAATAAAACAATAGCGTTTGGGGCGGAACTCCATCTTTCTGTGAAATTTCACTTCTTCTTAATTAATTTTTACTGCCGTAAAAATTCACCCTCGATACCATACCTTTACCATCCCTGTTAAGGAAAGAGAGATTTGCCTTCCTTCAGGACAGAGGGCATTTTCATAAAAAGGCACCTTTGCCCCCTTGCCCCTCCTGTCGAAGGTCGCTCCCCCAACCCCCGCGCCCCACTCCCCGTCTATCTCGATGCATTCTAATCGAAACCACGCGATCGGCCTACGCGTCACTGTAGTAGAAGTTGTATCAAAGTGACGTTTTTATTTGGTAGGCATTACCAAATAATTGCGAACTAGTTGGCCTACGTAACTCAGAACCTTGTTTTCATGCGCTCCCTCAATAGGAGACAAGTGCTTGAAAGATTCGGCCTGAGAGTTGAGTTACGAACAACTGTCTTTAAAATTTGGGTTGGCAGGTTTTTTAATCCATCCATCAAAGCCTTCAATGGGCCTCACGTTCCAAACATTTTAAAGTGGTTTGTATATATTCAATAAAATTTGAAAATACAGTCAACGTATCGTACTGTATCCCCGGTCTGATAACACTGTAATAAACAGGAACGGCTTTGATATAGCTGTGTTCTTAGTTATAGTACCAGCTCGCACTAACCACGCTGCTTGGAATATACCCCTTGTAAATCAGCAGAAAACCTTTAAATATCTGTCTCAGACGGCTACCCTGGAAGGATACCAAGATGCCTCTGTTTACATAGCAATGCCTTTAAGGCAACTTAAGTTGGCACGGAAACGCTCTTTTTGAGCAAATAAACAAGGCGCGAGAGTTCTGTGGAATCAAGAGATATTCAAATGTAAAGAAACCCAATGATAGATGCCATTGATTACCTGGCAATTCTCATCTTCAACCGCATACCGCGCTGCTGCGTAGGGTGTCTTTGCATTGTCCTAGGTGGCTGTTGAATTATTTTCTACATAATTCCAACTGTCCGGGCAGCATATGTAGCAAAGCTCGTGATAATTTGAAAAATCAGTGGATGATACAGCGAAAATACTGTTATATTCATCAAACGCCAATTGTGGTAGTAAGAAATTTCATAATATGTAACAGTGCATAGCAATCTGAGTAAGATTCTCTAAATGTCATCCATTAGAAGGTGCTCGATAAGAGACTTGAACGGCGAGCAAAGTAGACCACCCACTATAGGGTTCATGCTTTTTCTCATAAACCGCAACCTGACAAGGTCTAAGCCAGGGGTCTCAAACTCAATTTCCCTGGGGGCCGCTGGAGGCAGAGTCTTGGTGAGGCTGGGCCGCATCAGGATTTCAATAAGAAAAGCGCTGATAAAACGTGAGCGTGAACAAGTCCTTTGCGGCACTAGACGTGTTTTAGAGTGGCCACCTGGCTGGCTCTTTCATCTCCCTGGTATTGTTCGTACTCCATACTTTTAGTATGCAAAAACTATTTCCGCTTTTTCTTGCCACTAATATTTCTTTTATATCAGGACGGGGGCCGCAAATTATCGCCACGCGGGCCGCAGTTGGCCCGCGGGCCGCGAGTCTGAGACCCCTGGTCTAAGCTAATCAAGGACGCCTGCCGTGCGGTAAGCAAAGACGGCTGCGAGGTACTTTGCATCGATACAACGAGAGGCGAAAAAGAAGCACTCGAAATATTTTGAAAAGTATCGTAAAATCGGCAAAAGAAAATTCCTGAAATCATGTGCTTTTTACAGTATACATGTGATAAAATGGGTATCTGACTTGATCCAAGAAATTGGGGAACTACCCTGGGTACCAGACCCATTTTGATACAGATTGAGTCTGGTACCCAGGGTATTGGGGAACAAGCTTTGACATAAAAGATTATACAAAGAGAATGATTTTGAAGGTTAATTTGCGTAAAGTGATGGGGGGCATGGCCTCCAAGAAAACAACTGATGAATATTCTCCCGGTCAAAGTCAGTTAGGAAAGGCTTATTTCTGGGGTCAGTCTTCTAGTTTCTGTATTCAAACAAACAAACCTCAAGCAAACTTGTGAATGAAGAAAATACAGTTTCATTTTCTGAGTTCTCAGTTCCCCTATCATACGTATTCGCGCTTCTCTGAAAACTCCACTGCGCAAAAGCATGATATTAGCATACCGTACTTGATCAATTTAGCGCACTCCCCCTTTTTAACGCCCCTTCCTAATTGATGGCCCCTGGTTTGATAACTTACCTCCTTCAGTTGTTAGGCTACCTTGATTTGTAAAAGAGAAAATAAGAATTCGCCTTCAGTTCCGCTTGTTCTCAGCTACGAAAATCTTTGCCACATATTACAAACATGTCTTGAAAAGATGTTATGAGTTTTTTACGGTCTTGAAGTCTAAGCAATGAGTGATAAAGATGCGATATTTCAAAAATTCAAGATATACTCCCTGTTGCCATCAGCTTGGCAAGTGCATACTTATTAAAAAAGAAGCAAGGGGCAGGGGGCAGGAGGCGTGCCCCATTCTTTTTCAATAATTGAGATTTAGCCCCCATTCTTAGCCCGGATGGTGCTCATTGTATGTATGCTTGTGCCCCCATGTCAAAACTGCTAGCCCCCACTGGCTCCAGTAACCATTAGTTTGCGAATTCAGATATTGTATTCAGAGGCGGATTTAAAAGGCAACGATTGGGGGGGGGGGGGGTAGGGTATTAGATTATGATCGGATTTTAGTTTCACGCCCTTCAGGTGCCTGGGAAATAATAAAAACGCCCATTTTTGAATTTCGCTTTATAACTATCATTTCTTAAATCTAGCTATAAAGAAAAACTACAACTGACTCGAAAAGAGGATAAATAAGGAAGAAACTGGGGTCATTTCATCACTACTGACTACCAAAAAAGCTATTTACCGAATCAAAACAAAATTTACCTGATAGCACAAAAATATTGGGGGTGTCGCACCCCCACACTCCCCCCCCCCTCCACACACACACACACCCCCCGGTTAGTCCGTCCCTGATGGTATTAGCCATACAACACATTAAACCTCCACAGAGCATTGCACCGATCAAAAGCGATACACTTCATAATATCAATGATCAGTCGGCAAACCCTATAAACTTGTTGATAATTTGTTTATCAGAATCCTCATCTGTGTTTGATTAGTACCTTAGAGCTATACTTGATTTTGACATGTTTTCTGAGGTCAAGCTTTTGTGATCCTACACACTTCCACGTGAGGAATAATCTTCACAGAAGTCGTGCTCATTTAAATAATTAATTAACGTCAAAAATCTTACTTAACGTGTGCTGTCTTCGCTTTTCAGCCAGATCTGGTAAAGCTCTCGAATTCCAGTACGTGTCCTTTCAAGGTGTGGGAAACCGAACTTCAACTTCCTTCTTCAGTTCGCCCTGAAAAGACTAACCAGCTGTGGTGAGTTCTTTACTTGTAACTTTATCATTGATATGGGTAGATTTCGCTTACAATACGTGCAGATATCCGACGCATCTTGCTCGAATGAAAAATTGTTGCTCTGATTTTCACGATTAGCTAACTTGCTCACATGTTCGATTTTCCAGCAATATTCATTTAATGCATTCTAGCATTGTAACGGCACCGTTTAAGTTGAAGGCAAAAGAGGGTAACCCATAATCTTGACAGGGGTACGGTATTATTGTAAAGAAATATGTGGTGATTTTATTTATACCGTATGCAGGCAGTTTGTTTTTTCAACTATTTTAGCCTTAGCTCGAATAACTTCTTTTGTCAGACCACAATCAAGCCTTTTCAAGGATTCTAATTTTGTTGATCTATGGTAACTTGTACTTTTGAGTGAACATGTTGAAGTATGTATTAGTATTAGCAGCAAATATAAATATGATTCTTCAAGGAACAGCAAAGCAATTATCATTTGGCAGTGCCATTCTGCTGTGGCCATTATACATTGTGGCATATGCATATGGCAAATTAGGCTTTCACATCTGCAGACATTTTAAGCGAAAGAATTGGACAAAAACGTATCCTGAGTTGTTTTCGTGTTTTTTCAACTGGCCCCGTAGAACAGAAATTATTGAATCTAACGTCATATCTTGGAAGCGTTATTGTTCAGAGCCAGGCTGGGATCCATGTAAAAACACCGAATATTAGATATGGCCTTGCGCCGAGAACAGGCAGTCAGCCAACCATCTTTACGTCAACGCGTAGTATTTTTTAGTTCTACGCCAGTACGCCATAGAAATTGTCAACTCCACGCCGCGTATCACCGGCGTACGTAACACGAACTCCACTCTGGTTCAGGGTACTGTTAGCAAAACCCAAAATATCCCCAACGTGTTTAAAAGCACTGAGCAATTCCCTTTTATTTCGCTTACCGCCAATCATCAGTACAACTGTAGGAATCATTACCATACAGTCCTCTCTAACGCAACCCTTTACCGACCACTGTGATAGCTCTTGCCCTATAACATTGGTCGTCTTACGTCAACGTTTGACGATAATTCTACGTGCGACCTTTTAAACTTTTACCAACATCAAAGATATCCCCAGCGTTTAGAAGAAGTCTACCTATAATAGCCATACCCTAGTGCTTTCTTGGCGCAAGGTCAACACGGAATCTCTCATTTCCCATTTACGAATGACCCGGTGCTTCCAGCACAGATGATAAAATTATGATTCTCTATCCGTGAGCTCAGGCGATTGTCTGACGTTTATTCAGAATTCCAATGTGATCTACTGGAGGATCTGGGAAAATTTAATAAGAATCACAGAGAGTGCAGGAAAATGACCGACCCGAGCGAGACTCGAACTCACGACCCCTGACTTTGTACGCCAAGTGCTCTACCGCTGAGCTATCGGTCAGTCAGCAGCACTCGAGGCCAAGCCATTTATCCGCACTGCCCCTCTCTTTTTCCGATTGCACAGGGGAGCCGTCAAAGCTCCATCGCAATGTGCAGAGGACCTGTTGAATGAGAGAGGACTGCCCACACCAGAGAGAAAACTTAATACTGATAACTTTGTTCTTGCGTCAAATGAGCGGAGATTTCCTAAAAATCACTGGACAACATGGCTGGTATCTATCACCATTTTGTGCAGTAGATTCTCGAATATTGTCTCACGCCTTGGGTCGGAACGATCTCTAATTTGATTAGGAAGAGTAGGAAGCGACTCGGACAGTCAAAAGATTTTGCAGAATGCTATATCTGGCACCACGGAACCCAAAGACCTTCAGTACTTAAAGCAAAGAGCTTATTAACTTCAAATCATTGTAGTATTTCTGTAGGGGTATTAGATACAAAGGAGGAAAGCTACTTTTTCTATAGAGGTGTTGTGCACATTCACGCAAAATTTGTTCGTAAGCAGTGTGAAACGTTGGACAAATCGAAAACGCCTGATTGAGTAAGCAGTAACAATAACGCAAAGGCAGTATTCGATGCTCGTGTGGCATACAGCGGTGATTTCGTTAAAGTTTGTTTATGCCACCGTGAAATTGCCTTGCAGATACCTGATTTGCATGGTGGAAATTCGTATGATGAATTAAGAAAGCATTCTCGCCGGCATCGATCAACAATATCACAGTGGTCGATGCATATTCTGCTGTTTTCGTTCTAAAATGTCAACATTGGATTCGATGCATAATTCTTGTAGACAGTGAGAAATGGGCAAGCATATAATAAAAGGATGCCTTCAATTAAACCACGCAGAAGGTTTTGATTTTCGTAAGAGAAGTCTCTTAAAAAAGGCATTAGACTGTGGGAGAGATCCACGCCTCTCGTAAGAGCTAATCGCTTCCAACTCCAAATCCCACCTGCTTTTTAGTGTTACAACAAACAACAGGCATGTTTTTGTATGTTTTGGTCACGTGAACGTCGGAGATGTATCCTTTGTTGGCCAAGCTGACGGAAACACACATGCAAGATTGCAGCCGATCGCGCCGGTGCCAAGTATCATACTGATTAGTCTGGTTTAATGCCTGTGACGTCAACCTTGTTCTTCAATTTTTTAAGGAAATCGAATTGACATGCCCTCCACGCTCCTATTGAGCACGTGATTTGAATAATCCAATCAGCAGCGGGCTCGATCGATTTACCTAATTGTCCGAGTCTCGATATTCTTAAAGTTTTTTCGACTTTGAGCCTGAGATTATTCTTAAATTATTCTGGCTTGAGATCAAACAAAGTGTAAATTTGCCTTGAGATCAAACAAAAGTACCAACTCTTTTCTCGTGTGTTGCGACATCATAAATTGCAACAAGAACAAACAGAACAACGTCAAAATTACAGGCTTTTGCTTTGGGAGAAAACTCAGGTTACTGAGAATTTTTAATCTTGATGAAGGTTGAGCCTGGCAGTATTCTTAAATTATAGCAATTTTGAGCCTCAATATTCTTATAGACTTTATTCTTATCAAAAATGTGTAATTGCAAAAGTCATCGCAAGGACTCTGGGTTTGGCCATCTGCTCTAGCTGATAGGAATGATTTCGAAACCACGATGCTAGGCCCTGGACGTTAGTGGCGTGCTTGAATATAAATGAGTGTTTATTATTCTTCCAGGTCAGCTGCCATATTTCTGTCCGTTCGCGGCGGAACTGTGCAGAATGTAATTAAGAAAATTCACTGAAACACACACAGTCTTCTCGAATCCGAAAACTGATAATAATAAAAGTTCTGCAAAGAGAATTATTTATGACATGAGAAGGTGTTTGTAGTGTGTCTAGAACAAGGTACTGACGTAGAGAAGACACTTCGAAGTGAATGCTTCTCAGTGGATAGTTCCAGTACTCTACCAAAACACTCTCAAGCGACTATAACGAATTTAATTAAAAGCAGAGATAATGAATTTTTCGGGCTAATTAAAGGCTCGATTGTGGAGAGGGCCATTTAGAGAGGTAGTTTATTTAGTCGAAAATCAAAAGAGTTCTAATTGCTTTTATTGCATACAGTCCTTCCCGAAAGCAATCGTATTTTCGTTAGCAAAGGCAGTCAAATGACTGCTGCAGATGGCGAGGATGAGTTGTATAGCTAGAAATTAGGATGGCTTATTTGAATTTAATTCGGAATATAAGGGGGGCTTTAAAGGGACATGTCCGCGCATCAATTCCATAAAGGATGACTGCTAATCATCTTCATTGCTCTCGTCCTCCTCCGTTGAAGGTATTTAACATGTAGGCAGCGCTTCGTGCATCTTCCGCCATTGCTCGAGACACCGCGTTTTGTATATCTAATTCACGCAGGCTGTCCCGCACAGAACACTTGTTTAATGTTACGTGACCCAGCCCCTTTATGGTGTAATAGGACACGTGTATACAATCACATGTCATATCACGTTTTAGCTATCAATCAATGTCACATCACGTGTTAACATATATAAGAATTTTTAATTGATTAGAGAGGGAGTTTTAGTGTAATTAAAGAGTACACAAAATGTATTGAGTGCGTTGTCTTTGCCTCTCGCTCTTTAAGATGTAACGGTGTAGGGGTAGGCAGAGCTACAAGAGATGCTTTGAAGATAAACTGACGGTGGGTTTGGAGTGGCAAAGTCTTTATAGCGAGTTATTTGGGCATAATTATGCATGCTTGTCTCGATGACTGCTATAGTTCTGGGAATTCTCCAATCGCTCCTAATGTTTTGATACAACGATGCGTTCTAACTCCCTTTCTTCTTCGTGCTGCTTCAACAGATGACAATGTCACGGAAACGTATCAGGGCTTTCCCCAGCTCAAAAGATCCATGTGTAATGAAACGATAGATGTGTTTAACTATGCAAATATCTGCAATATTCGTGTTTGGTAACAACTGCTAAAATGCGAGAAATCTGTTTATCGTTTTTCACATCAAACAAAATATTTTCTTAAACGGAAAAGAAGCGTATAATAAGGCATTATGTAGTCTGTGCTGTGTATTCAGGCTGTAACTGATCACGTGAAACAGATTCGCAAGTGCCTTGAACTTGCAAGCCACAATAAAGGTGATATGGCAAATGGACGATGAGTAGCCTTGCTCACATCAGCAACATATCTGACAGAGAAAAACACTTGCTACTCTCAACATGGTCAATTGTAGCAGCTATTCACCCATTGACGGAGGGTTTCTCATCTAAGATTTTCAACGCTACGCGTGTAGAACACTTTCAGAGACTCATACGTTTGACTTTCAGCTCGACATTTGATGTTCTGTTGAAGAAACCTTCAACTTTGTGATTGACACGATCCTATCTATTTAATGGAAACTTCCGTACCCTAAAGAGAGGCCGTGCCTCGAAAGCAAATCACGGCCTAGTAAGAAACAAAAAATCACTTGTTGGCAATGAAACAACTTGCACCCGACTGACCATAGTTTTCCATATGAAGTACCACAATGTCCCATTCTGGGCTTTTTCTGCTCACTGAAATTGTTCATTACATCAAATGTCATTTCTTTTTCTTATAAGCATACAAAATCATTCTTGCTAAGATGTAAGTTTATAGCTTGTTTCCATTCTGCTTTTAGGATCAAAACAACAGATTTTTAGGCATGGCCAAGCCACCAAGGCTGGCTTTCCTGGTTGCAACAATCCTTGCTTATGTGCAAGTATGTCTTACAGGTATGTCCTTTGATGTTCCTTTTGACCTTGAACATTTTACTTTAGACCAGACACGTAGGCAAAGCATAATTGCCAGAACATTTGAAAATCGAGGAATACCCAATGCATTTCTTAAAATGCGAAATATGCCACAGTTTTCTAAAAAAACGCCTTCGAAATTTGGCATCTCAGATGCAAAGAACAGAGCCTTCGTTTGGTTATAGAAATATCATTTTGAAGCGTCCATTTCTATTAACCATAATGTGAGCCAGTTTACCTAGCATTAGAAGAAAGTTTTTGACAAGAAGTCTTGGAAAGCTATGCATAAATGATCATTTGAGATGGGCACAGCGATTGCAAGAATGACTGGCCTTGTTTCGTGGAAATTTTCCTTATGGCATTGTATACTTAACCCCGACTGTTGTTGTTGTGTCAAAAACTAGTTTACTTCACCTATGTTCTAATGATTCATAAAATGATTTATTGCATGCAAATACTTTGATAGAATTCAGCTCCTTTGTAGAATAAAAAAGGATTTGAAGATTGAACCCAATAATGGGTGCTGATCCTAACACGACGTGCCCACTCGAATGGTAGTCCCAATAAACTTCCCGGGAGTAATTGTTTAATCTGAAAGGTTGACAGTAATAAGGTGGGCTGCCTGTCTCATAAATAGGAATCAACATTGTTTCTTTGTAATATTGATAATACAGAGAGCCACAGTATATGAGAAAGGGCGCAAAAATCGACATGCCCACTCCGAGTAATCATAGCCACCCTACCACTGCCTGTTGAATTCCCAATCGTATGAGAAATAAGATGGCGATGATTTTGGACAGTAAATTATTTTTCACTTCTCTTAGGCCCCCTCGCATGAAGAATTTCAGGCCGGTCTGAAAGGCAGGTCGACTTGAAATTTGATGGTGCGTGAAATTTGAAACACAAGCTGTATGCTGTACAAATAGTACAAATCCATAGTGAAATGGCGCTCAAATATGTCTCTCTCTCTCTCTCTCTCTCTCTCTCTCTCTCTCTCTCTCTCTCTCTCTCTCTCTCTCTCTCTCTCTCTCTCTCTCTCTCTCTCTCTCTCTTCTCTCTCTCTCTCTCTCTCTCCTCTCTCTCTCTCTCTTCTCTCTCTCTCTCTCTCTCTCTCTCTCTCTTCTCTCTCTCCTTCTCTCTCTCTCTCTCTCTCTCTCTTCTCCTCTCTCTCTCTCTCCTCTCTCTCTCTCTCCTCTCTCTCCTCTTCCTCTCTCTCTCTCTCTCTCTCTCTCTCTCTCTCTCTCTCTCCCTCTCTCTCTCTCTCTCTCTCTCTCTCTCTCTCTCTCTCTCTCTCTCTCTCTCTCTCTCTCTCTCTCTCTCTCTCTCAGACCGCAGACTGAAATGAATTTTAGGTCGATCTTTATACAGACTGTCATGAAATTTCTCACGTGAGGAGGGCCTTAATGTTATCCGTTGTTAAGTATTAACTGAAGTATTCTTGATCAACAGCGGACACGCCCTCGGCTCCCGGTAACTACACATTCAGCGGATTCTTCTCCTTGCACTCCTCCGACGGCACTGCCGCACAGGCCTGCGGTGAGATAGACACGCAGAACGCAATCATCTACCTGGAAGCTTTTCGATACGCGTTGAAGTTTGCCAACAACCTCAACTTAACCAGATACAAAATCGGTTATCACGTTGTGGACACATGTGACAGTTCGACGAGGCTGAAGGTTGTGGTCAAACAAGAGTGCATGGGACAGTACCGTAACCACATGATGGGCATTGTGGGACCCGATAACGCCGATGCGGCGTCAGAGATGTCTCAGGTTTTCAATGTCTGGGTATCAATACGGTGAGTTACGCTGTCGGTTCGCCCATTTTTGATGATCGTGAACGTCACGAAAGAATTATCAGAACTGTTCCATCAGACAGTTACCAAGTCATGGCCTTGTTGGATCTGATAAGGCACTTCAACTGGACCTATGTCGCAACAGTTTCGTCATGTAGTAATTACGAACAGAAATTTCTGAGCAATTTTCGCGCAGCAATGCATGCCGATAAGCGATGCTTGGCTCGCGCAACCACCTTACCGTGTGTTCGTAGCGCCGCTACTTATGAAGAAGAGCTCAATCAAATCTTAGGGAACTCGAAAGTTCGAGTTGTCGTAATTTTTACGAAGAAGGATGATACTTACGGTCTACTCAATGCTGCTAAACGTATTGGTATTAGGCCAGGAAGACTTGTTTGGCTTGGGAGCACCAGCTGGGGGAACTTGGACGTAAAAACGCAAGGTCTTGAACTAGTCTCTTCTGGTGCCTTGACCCTTGTCTATAAACAATCAAATAGCACGGAAGATTTTAAAAGACATTTCCTTTCCCTTAACCCAAGAAACAATAACTATACATATTTTATTGAGTATTGGGAAGCAATCTTCAACTGCTCAACTGGCTCTTTACCGAATAAGCGTGGAAGAGTTCGTTGTACTGGCAAGGAGAAGCTTGATGTGGATAAAGGATGGCACCCATTTACAAATGTCCAACCCGTGTTTGATGCAGTCCTTGCCACTCATCGTGGGTTCTTCAGAGCATATCCAAGTTGTCCTTTTTTTCCTACTCCACATTTATGCATACTCGATGCAATTCTTAAAAGTCAAAAAAGCATTATAAAGATTCAAGAAAGACCCTTTCAGTCATTGCCAAGCGATCGTCTTGTGACCTTTGACAAGAGAGGTGGGGTCATAGGTCAGTATGAAGTTCTAAACTTTGCCAAAAACGGAACAAGCTTTGCTTACAGACATGTGGGATCATGGCAAGCGGATAGCACTTCAACAATAAAAGGAACCCTTGTACTAGATGACGAAAAGATCTTCTGGGCCGATGGAGTTTCAAGTGGCGCCCCACAGTCAATTTGCAGCCAACCGTGTAAAAGGTCAAAAGGTGAGATCAAAATCCAAGACAAAGTCGAGACCCTGAAGCATTGCTGTTGGACCTGTACGAAATGCCGTGTTGACCAGAAGATTGTCAACGAAACTTGTGTTTCATGCCCTGAAAAACACATGCCTGATGGAAACAGAGACGCGTGTGTTTTGCTTCCCCAAATAACAGTTAAATTTACAGACAAAGTTGGTGCTGCGATCGTTTGCGTTTCAAGCATCGGTTTCCTGGGAGCGACATTCACTGTGGCGCTTTTCATCTACTTTTACTCTTCACCCATCGTAAAGGCCTCTGGGCGTGAGCTGAGCTTCTTCATGCTCCTGGGCATCTATCTCTGTTTTGCGGCCCCCTTGTTTTTCCTAAGCACACCGTCCGTGATAGTGTGCGGGATACAGCGGTTTATCGCTGGCCTTAGCTGCAGTGTCATATATGCACCGCTATTCCTCAAGACCAACAGAATTTTCCGCATCTTTGAGTCGGCAAAGTCGACGACTGCAAGGCCATCTTTCATCAGCCCTCTTTCTCAAACTCTAATCAGCCTCGGCATCATATGCTTACAGTTGCTACTAGGAATCGTGTGGATCATCGGAGACCCGCCACGTGTTAGTGCCTTCTATCCTGATGCCCGCACTGATTACATCGTCTACTGCCGATCGGATCCATACACAATGATTCTGAATCTGTTTATCTGCCTCGCTATAATGCTAGCCTGCACTTGGTACGCCTTTCGTACACGCCACTTTCCCAAGAATTACAATGAGACGAAGAGCATCATGTACACCCTCTATTTCAGTTGTTTCGCTTGGGGCGTCTTCCTGCCAACCTATTTGCTCTCTGACGACATCGAGTCATTCTTTCGCACGTACACCTTGGCGATATTTTGCGTCGCCATTGGCTTCATATCACTTACCGGCTTTTTCGGTCCAAAGATACAGCTGCTGTTCAGGAAGTCTTCAGTGAATGACAGCGCAGCCACGGGAACGATGATCATGTCACAAGGAGACAGCGCCTTCAAGAGAACGGAGGATATACGCAGGGTGAATGTGGAGGAGCAGGTCGAAGATTCCCCCAAGCAGTTACCAGACAACTTGAGCAACAACAGTTTAGCAAACCAGAGCATGATAACAGCAGCAACCACTCTCACAATTCAAAATGGTAACTTTGAACCTTGAATGTTCGTTCTGCGGATTCACAAGCAGGACTTTATTGTCAATATTAGACTGATAGATGCAAAGAGTGACCGAGGTTCTCGCAATAATACTAATGTTGATATTGGGAGATATTACCTTCAATTGTGAAGGACCATATTTACCACTGGCTTCTCCATTTAGGCCTTTGACAGGTCTTCGTTGATGGATATCACTACCAAATTATCCTCCTTTTGGAAGTGGATTCTGATTCTAATTGTTAAAGACATCTCTGGAACTTTGAGGGTGTCAAGTTGTAAGGACAACACTCCCAAGGAAGGACACTGTAGCTTATTATTACACGGGCGATGCCACTGGCGAAGTTGCTACAATCTCTGCTAAAAGTCTTGGAACATTTGCTCTAATTTATGCATCGCGCAAGGTGCTAAACCCCTTCGCCCCACAAACAATTTTGTGTAGCGCAAAAGTGAAGTATTCTCATATACAACATTGTTTGAGCAGTCAAGGGGGGTGCAGCTACCAAGGAGATACCAAAGTAGAACGGGGGGAACAGAATCATAAATAACTCACGGTGTTCCAACTACTTTTAGCAGAGATTGTAGTTCCATCGTCGCAACATTCAGAATAAAGCATTCAGTTCAGCAGTTTCGTTGTTTTGTAGATAGTTTCTAAAATCGACACAGACATAATGATTACATCAAGTACAGATACAGTTATATAAATTTAATTGATTTTTTTTCTCTAAAGCTTAAGATCCCATGTATTTTTTCTGAAAACAGAGTTGGGGAGCTCACGTATTAAACACCAAATCTATTTATTTACAAGGCTTCTCCTGCAAGCTCTATGTCGTGGATGTTCTATAACTTATTCAGGTTCATGGCACTCACTGTATCTTTCGGCATCCTCGAAACAAATCCCATCCGGCTAAACGTTACTTTGTTTACACGGCACTTTGTTTCTACATTTTGTTACATTGGTAAAACGAAATAAGCAAAGCCTGTCGGCATCTCCATTGCAGGCAACTAGTAATGAAGCTCTTTCTGATGAGTAATGTTTAAAACACAGGCAATGTTTGTAATGTATGCATTACATGCAATGTTTGTTATGTGTGTGAAATGCATGCAATTTCTGTAATGTTCGAAACATATGCAGTGTTTGTAATGTTTGAAACACATGCAATGCTTTTGAAACACATGCAATGTTTGCAATGTTTGAAGCACACGCAATGTTTATAATGTGTGCATTGCATGCAATGTTTGCAATATTCGAAACACATGCAGTGTTTATAATGTTTGAAACACATGCAATGCTTTTGAAACACATGCAATGTTTGCAATGTTTGAAACACACGCAATGTTTATAATGTGTGCATTGCATGCAATGTTTGCAATATTCGAAACACATGCAGTGTTTATAATGTTTGAAACACATGCAATGCTTTTGAAACACATGCAATGTTTGCAATGTTTGAAACACACGCAATGTTTATAATGTGTGCATTGCATGCAATGTTTGCAATATTCGAAACACATGCAGTGTTTATAATGTTTGAAACACATGCAATGCTCTTGAAACACATGCAGTGTTTGTAATGTTTGAAACACATGCAATATTTTTAGTGTGTGTAATACACATTAGATGCTAGTAAAGTTTGCTTGTTTACTGTTTAAAACATATGCAATGTTTACAATTTATGTCCTGGTGGGTCAGTTTAGTCATGTTATCGCTACATGTACAACGATTCCTTACTTGACTTTGAGAATGATACCAAAACGTATTAATCCGCTGCTTTACCACGCTGTAGTGACGTCTCTATGCACTAGTTATTTGTTCAGTTTATGACCGTTTTGTTAAATTTAGATAATACAAGCAGCACCATTTCCATCATTTAATGCATCAAACCATTTCCTGTTTTGTATTTCAGGCAACCTAAGTTTCTACTTGCATTGTTCTAAGGAAACAATGTTTACCTAATGTTTCACAGGTGCTGGGGCATTTGAAACACAGCGCAAAGACAAGTACGTTTCCCTCATGAAGTACTTTATCTTCATATTGAACTTTTTAGACGCATGGATGCCTCCCCTGTTCATACCCCTTTTCGTATGTGGTGTTGCAATAGTACACACGCGTTTCAATCAATAAGCGAAAAAGCACTATATTTGAAACATTTCTGACACGCAAACGCTTTTGATTCAATGAACAATCAGAGAACTGTTTCCTTTTCATAAGGTGGTATTTAGGTTAATTTTTTATTTGACTGAATTTGCGATGTGAGGTTTATAACATCCTGAACTCCCTTTCTCTTACCCCCCCCCCCCCCCCCCCCCCCCTCCTTCCAATTTTGACCTTGCTACTTTTGCACTGATTATAAGAGTTGCTACTTTTGCACAGAGCAAAGGCTGTTGTAATGTAATGAGAAAGGGGCTCGGCATACCTATGCGAGTACATCATTGCACCTTCGAAGGGGAATAGCAAAGAAATATGTAATAGAAATACGTTTACAAATTGGTTTTGTAAATAGTTCCGATATATTCATGCTCTTAAGAAAGTCAAGTCTTGAATATCTAATCTGCACAGTTCGAAGGTTCTCCACAGAAAACGTCAATGGGCCTTAACGAATTTTTCTTGACAAAGCAAGTGTACGACTGGTAAAACTATTAGATTTGGTTGAAGGATGTACTTTTGCTTTTCTGTCAACTCTCTCGTCGACAACGGGATGACGCTTTTAATTTTGTTGCCCTTACTGGCACTCGCTTTAGAGGACGTGGGGCCCACATTCTGACAGAAGAATACTTGGGTATTGCCACAGTATGAGACACAATCAAGAGAAAAGCAAAGTTAAGAGGCTTGCCTGTTATCTTTGTCAGTAGTCCCTGGTTGGAAGGACTAAGGCTATTTGCCCAGCTTCAACAAATGAGCTTGAAAAGAGTTAAGCTCGACTGTGCTTGTGTTTTAAAAAGGAGGGGATGCCCAGGTCCAGTTAGGTATGGTAAGATAAAAATTGGGCTGGAAGTAAAATATTGATGTTCCTCGTTTGAACGACCCGTGAAAAATAACCCATAATGAAAAATGGCCTACCACTTTCATTTCCATTTCATTATTTAGTTGCGATGTGTTTCTGGCAACTTATTTATCAAAACATGTAGCAGGACTGGGAAACTAAACATTCGATTTTGCACATTTGTTTTGAACGGTGTTTTATCGTGTTCATTACTACAAATGACTTCGAGACAAAATGACCAATCACAGGGAAAAGGGATGGCTTTAGACGGGAACAGCATGGGACAAAAACAACATGGGGCAAAAACAACATGGAACAAAAGCAATGTTGTGCAAAAACAGCTTGGGGCAAGAACAACTTAGGACAGAAATGCCCTTGGACTGGGACAATTTTTAGACTGGGACAATTTCTAGACTGGGGCAGTTTCAGACAGAAACAGCATTGAACAGGGGCACCTTAGAATCAGGAACGATTTTTTACGGTGACAACTGGATATCTTTACTTAACGAAAGCCTTAATTAGTGTCTATACAAAAAAGTTTCGTCTTTAAGAATTTCTGGTCAATGTTGTGTGTTGGCAAAAAGAAGTTACGTCAAAAATCTGCGAGAAAGAAGGCATTAAGCCGGCAGTATTGAATTTTGTAGAAAATGGGGAAAAATAACCGACCCGAGGGAGACTCGAACTCACGACTTTTGTCTTAAGGTTACGGATAACGTTTTCTGGATGAAAATATCCATTTTTCGATTTCTTCACATTCTGGTAGCCGAATAAATAAGGAACATAATGATACCATGTTTTAAACTAGAAGTAGTTTTGAATTGTTGTCTTTATTTCAAAACGCTAATTGGTCTTAAAAGCCCAAACTACTTGACCCCGATTACATTGTTGGTAACATGATCCCGATGCGTAACTTGAAAGTGCTATTAGTAAAATCCCGTTTTCACAAAGGTATGAAAAAGCTATTGTGTTCATAAGGAGCCAATCGAATAGCTCGAAAATTTGCACACGGCCAGCGCAGATGTTGGGCAACCAAAGTGAGTTTCAAAATTTTTTATTTGCTCTGGTCCGTCTTTTATACCCAAATACAGCTGCGGGAAGGTGGAAAAAATTGTTTGCCAATTTTTGACGGGTTATTGTTTTCAAGACGAGGAGGAATTTAAAAATCTGAGACACACTTTGGTAGCTTAAGATCTGCACTTCCTGCTGGTAAAAGTCAGATTTTATTACCTCAAACGCAAGGGTACAAAATAGCTTTTAAAGTTGGTACACTCGTTTGAGCAATAAATTCGCTTGGAAAATATAATTTAACATTATTTGCCAATAATGTTGATCTAGCTGAATACACCATAATCTTGTGCATCGAATGATATATAGTTTACCCAGATTCCTTGAACAGTTTGGCCTTTAGAAAGGAAAAACCAATTTTCGTGTTGAAAACTTTTACCGTAATTTTAAAATACCCAAGGCTAGACATGGTTGGAAGCTCATACGAAAAACATTGCATTCAAAATAAGTTGCCGGAGAATTTTTTGATCGAGGAATCCCAAGCTAGCGAGGGTTTAAATTCTTCCCTAATGCATGATTGCATGATTCAAATCCATCTAAAACTGCGTGTTAAAAGTTCGTTCTTGGTTATGTCCCCAAACACGCTCTGCTTCATCTTTGACCATTTCTCGAAGGTTGATTGGTATAAATAAATAACTTTCAACTTTTCACATCTTCATGGTCTTTCAGTCTTCGGCGCAGACATTTCGCGAACGAAATGAAGATAAAAACTTGCAAAGTTGACTTTATCCAAAGAAATCCATATCTTTTCGAGAAACTTAGACTCGCTCGCAGCTCGATTTTTGCAGATTGCCGATCACTGTTACTTTCGTATCATACGAAAATGGCGAAAAACAACTTTGGCTTCTAGGTTCAGCGCGCAATGCATGATGGTAGACATGCGTTCTTTAAGACTTGCTTCTTGGAAAATAATCCATCTCATAACAATAGTAGTAACCTGTTCGATCAGGTTTCGAGTTGTAATTTGATCTGACTATGAAATCAGTTACAAAAAGGCAACTGACTGAGATCCCAATATCCGGTTGATGAAGAGGAGACTGCCTAAACCGTGGTTCGATAAAAAAGCACAAAATACACTGTTTAGTACTGTCTTCAGGCACTTTTTGAAACACAGTTTGAAATCAGCGAACGTTTGAAACATGGCGTTAGCGTCCTATGTGAGTTCCCTTGAATCATTGGTGAACAAAAATGGAAACACTATGCAGGTAGGATTGATCGTTGCATCGACTGCAGCTCTGAACACATTGATGTCCGCAACGTTCTTTGAGTGCCCCTCGTCTGCCCATTATCTTTACGGATTGTCGTTCTTGTTGCTGCCGGGAATAATCCTTGCATTGATGTCTTTACTTGCTTCAAATGGTTTGGCTGTGGTGATTAAAGGACTGTGTAAGAAAGACAGAGATGTCCCTCGAGGTCAGGCCAAATTTGGCAGGAGAAAGCGGTTCTGGCACACGTTCTTTACAAACGTTGCAGCTGTGCTGGCTAATGCGCTTTTGGCTATGGCAAGCTGGATCGCCATGACCTTGCTCTTCACAGAAGCTTATTCATGCATCAGGGTGGGGCCGCCTAACAAGCAACTGAGTAACAAAATCGCTGCCTACAAATTGGAGAAGGAGAAGTACAACGCTTATTCGAAGGTTCTTGGTTTGCTGCTTCTGGTATGCGGCATGTCTATTCTGCTGGTATTGCATCTTATCAAGCAGTGTTGTTCGCCCGTCTTCACGGAAAAAGAACTTTGCAGCATGCGAAAGTAAGTTTTCTAATTCATTAAACGACTCTTGGATCAAGCTGTTGGGAAGGAAAGGGAAAGAGGGGAAGGGCTGGGAAGGGAAGGGAAAGAAAGGGCTGGGAAGAAAAGGGATGTGCAGAGAAGAGAGGGGAAGGGATGAGCAGAGAAGAGAGGGGAAGGGATGAGCAGGGAAGAGAGGGGAAGGGACGAGCAGGGAAGGGAAGGGCGGGTTTTGAGGAGTGTGGGCTACCTGAAAGTGACAGAAATTAAAAGATCGCCAAGGGAATTCCCCTTGAATCACTGCAGTGTTCAGAGAATGAGGATTCGTCTGTCAAACATATAAAAATGGCTCCTTCGCGTGTAGATAAAGTCTTATGATAATGATCAATTATTTTGCTTATAATTTGGATATCGGTTTGGTACACTTTTCTATTCCTTGCTGCAGATTTTTAGGCCGTTTTGCTAGAAAAGCCTTCCCTCTTTCCCTTCCGGTCTTCCAAGAAAGATCGCTTTTCGAACTACTATTCGTTGCCAATTTTACTCCGCTCTTTTTGAAGCACGTCTTTCACGACGATGACCCTTTAAACCGCAATTTTTACCACTATGATGTTTGAATCAGACAATGACAATGACATATTTGAATCAGAAATGACAAAATTGAGGCAAACATTTGCTACAAACACCAACAAACGCTCTCTTTTCTCTGTCTAAAAATTGCAAATCAAGTAAACTTCCCCAATCTTTAGGCCTGCTTTTCAAATTATGGGGGACACTAGAACAGAAACAATACACGCTTTTTTTGAAAGGAACCTAACCTATCTAAAGGCCTAGTTCCAAACGTTCCTTATTCGTAGACCTCAAATCATCAGATTTTAGTAAAAAAAGTTCCTTAATTTTCGCTGTACATCAATAAGCCTCAATGAAGCACTTGACACACGAATATCAAACTATCTATGCGAGTATTGGCTGCTAATGAATGGAACCGGCTTTTTAGTTCTTGATGCTTGCAGTTATAAAAAATTTTCCAATCGAAAAGTTCCTTAGTGATTTTGTTTTTAGTAGTATAAGTGCCTTAAATATTTCGGCCTTCTACATGTAGATTCCTTATAAAGTGGTTCCTTATAAAAAAAGCGTGTATTTCGAAGCGTTCTGTCTGCCCTTGGTGCTCGCAACGTCAGTGGCTAAGCTTTTACGGTCGGCAGCAGATTCTGAAGAGTGCTAATAGGATCCCATCTTGTTCAACAATTCAGGTAATTGACTTGATTTAAGGTCGGGTTTGCCATTTAAGCATTTGATGAACTCGGACTAAATTTGTTCCGATGGGGTAGAGACAAACAATTTTGGATCAGAGCAACTAACAAGACCGTATATAAAAAGGGCAGGGGAAATTCCCTCAAAGAAATTTTTGATAAGGGCTTCTGAAGTCAAGACGAGGCTAGCAAAAAAATTTCACCAGCCCATTCCTTGAGAATATCGATGTTTTTCAGGTATGATGAAATCGAGGCTAAGGCAGTGAGCGAGAGATTCACCGAGTTGATGCAAGAGTCAGCGAAAGCAAATGCTAAAGACATCATTGAGAAGTTTTGGAAAGAATTTGAAAAGAAAGAGACGGATGAGGGAGTTTACAACAGAAAGGCTATTCGCGACCTACGACAGTTTCTCGCTCTAAGATACCCAAGGCTAGACATGATTGGGAACTCATCCGAAAAGCATTGCATTCAAAATATGTTGCCGAAAAATTTTGTGATCGAGGAAGCCCAAGCTAGCGAGGGTCCAACTTCTTCCCTAATGCAAAATTCTAACGTTTGATAGAGGGACAGCATTTTACCAAAAGGATGTTCGTGTATCAGTAAGGCCTCCGGTGGGACTTTTTAAAACCTTTATTAGCAGTAGATTTGACAATAATCCATAAAAGCAGTAGATTTGGAAAAACTCTTTAAAAGCAATAGGTTTTGCAAAAGACCTATAGTAACAGTAGATTTTACAAAAATCCTTAAGTAGCAGTAGATTTTACAAAAAGCCTTAAGTAGCAGTAGATTTTACAAAAATCCTTAAATAGCAGTAGATTTTACAAAAAACCTTAAATAGCAGTAGATTTTACAAAAAGCCTTAAGTAGCAGTAGATTTTACAAAAAGCCTTAAGTAGCAGTAGATTTTACAAAAAACCTTAAGTAGAAGTAGATTTTACAAAAAGCCTTAAGTAGCAGTAGATTTTACAAAAAACCTTAAGTAGCAGTAGATTTTACAAAAAACCTTAAATAGCAGTAGATTTTACAAAAATCCTTAAATAGCAGTAGATTTTACAAAAATCCTTAAGTAGAAGTAGATTTTACAAAAAGCCTTAAGTAGCAGTAGATTTTTCAAGAAACCTTAAGTAGCAGTAGATTTTACAAAAAACCTTAAATAGCAGTAGATTTTACAAAAATCCTTAAATAGCAGTAGATTTTACAAAAATCCTTAAGTAGCAGTAGATTTTACAAAAAGCCTTAAGTAGAAGTAGATTTTACAAAAAGCCTTAAGTAGCAGTAGATTTTACAAAAAGCCTTAAGTAGCAGTAGATTTTTCAAGAAACCTTAAGTAGCAGTAGATTTTACAAAAAGCCTTAAGTAGAAGTAGATTTTACAAAAAGCCTTAAGTAGCAGTAGATTTTACAAAAATCCTTAAGTAGCAGTAGATTTTACAAAAAACCTTAAGTAGCAGTAGATTTTACAAAAAGCCTTAAGTAGCAGTAGATTTTACAAAAAACCTTAAGTAGCAGTAGATTTTACAAAAAACCTTAAGTAGCAGTAGATTTTACAAAAAACCTTAAGTAGCAGTAGATTTTACAAAAAACCTTAAGTAGCAGTAGATTTTACAAAAAACCTTAAGTAGCAATAGATTTTACAAAAATCCTTAAGTAGCAGTAGATTTTACAAAAATCCTTAAGTAGCAGTAGATTTTACAAAAAGCCTTAAGTAGAAGTAGATTTTACAAAAAACCTTAAGTAGCAGTAGATTTTACAAAAAACCTTAAGTAGCAGTAGATTTTACAAAAAACCTTAACTAGCAGTAGATTTTACAAAAAGCCTTAAGTAGAAGTAGATTTTACAAAAAACCTTAAGTAGCAGTAGATTTTACAAAAAACCTTAACTAGCAGTAGATTTTACAAAAAGCCTTAAGTAGAAGTAGATTTTACAAAAAACCTTAAATAGCAGTAGATTTTACAAAAAACCTTAAGTAGAAGTAGATTTTACAAAAAACCTTAAGTAGCAGTAGATTTTTCAAGAAACCTTAAGTAGCAATAGGAGCACATTTTGTAATCGACCAATCAGTGGATTTATTTACCTGAAATTTTCATCTAATCAGATTACTCTCAGATTTTGATATTGTTTCTTCATCCCGCCATTCTGAAATTGGGTTGATGTGAAAGAATTCATGTATAAAAACATTTTCCCCTTAAAAAATTTACGTTCGTTTACAATCATAATTTTTTGGCCTCAACTCCTTAACTATATCTCTGTTAAATTTCTCCTAGCCCTAAGCTGAGCTATGATCCGTTTCAAAAATATTAGACATTGAGCCCCACCCGCGGCAGATCTTTCCAATTATACGCATCATCCTTGAATAACGTACCACCAAACAAGCGTTCAGAAAATCGTTTTCATCTAAAAAGCGTTGGACTAGGGCTACGCACACCTAATTGTTCCTAAATGCACTTCTACTCTTTTCAGGTTTGGGTTGGGTAGGCTGTAGTTATAAAATGATCATAAATAGATGTCATAAATCGAGTTTAAGACTATAATACCTCTAAAAGAACATGAATTAGGTTTTTGTTAGATTTTTATACGCTGACAATTTCAATGCAAATATATCAAAACTACTCACTATGCAGCAGCTATCACATGACCTCGTTAACTCTCTAGATTTTTAATAGATTTTTAATCTGTACATATAGTTAATCTGGTACCCAGGGTAACATTCCAGTTGCATGTGTTGTGCTGTGACAGTTTGAAAACGTTACCTCAGAAGCAAGCTGAACGTAAGTAACCGATGGAAAGATTCTTTTAAAGTATAGTAATGACAATTCTTCCTGAAGTGAACTACAGTCAACGCTTGTTAGAGAGCAAATAATTTGGCTAAAATTTTTTTTCATAAGTTGAAAATATCTGAAAATTCTGATTCTCTTTGGCCTATGAAATGTGCTACCTGGTACTGATTCTTGTCTCAAATGTCAATTTAAGCACCTTGGTGTGCCTACAGACCCTAAAGGCTGATTTCCACGAGGCGAATTTCCTCGTGGAAATCTGTCTTAAGCATTCCTTTCAATGCCATGCCATGGATAGTATTAGGTGAGCATTTTTCCATTTAATTAATACAAGAAGCAATGGTGATTATTTCAAAGCTATTTGTATTCTTTCAGATTTTAAATACATCTATTCTTAAGAAAGTACCAAAAATTCTACAGCACTGCAAATATAGCTAAGCATGCTGAAATTTTGCTAAGGTATAAATAATAAGAATAAAAACAATGTATCATTGTTATCTTGCTATCTTGATAAAGTTTAGAACTCGCAAAGCTAAACAAACACTAATTTAATAGGTACACAGGTCTCATATCCCTATCAACTCATAACGCTACAATACAGCAACGCTACAATACAGCAGCGCTACAATACAGCAGCGCTACAATACAGCAACGCTACAATACAGCAACGCTACAATACAGCAGCGCTACAATACAGCAGCGCTACAATACAGCAACGCTACAATACAGCAACGCTACAATACAGCAACGCTACAATACAGCAGCGCTACAATACAGCAACGCTACAATACAGCAACGCTACAATACAGCAGCGCTACAATACAGCAACGCTACAATACAGCAGCGCTACAATACAGCAGCGCTACAATACAGCAACGCTACAATACAGCAACGCTACAATACAGCAGCGCTACAATACAGCAACGCTACAATACAGCAACGCTACAATACAGCAGCGCTACAATACAGCAACGCTACAATACAGCAACGCTACAATACAGCAACGCTACAATACAGCAACGCTACAATACAGCAGCGCTACAATACAGCAACGCTACAATACAGCAGCGCTACAATACAGCAACGCTACAATACAGCAACGCTACAATACAGCAACGCTACAATACAGCAACGCTACAATACAGCAGCGCTACAATACAGCAACGCTACAATACAGCAACGCTAAAATACAGCAACGCTACAATACAGCAACGCTACAATACAGCAGCGCTACAATACAGCAACGCTACAATACAGCAACGCTACAATACAGCAACGCTACAATACAGCAACGCTACAATACAGCAACGCTACAATACAGCAACGCTACAATACAGCAACGCTACAATACAGCAACGCTACAATACAGCAGCGCTACAATACAGCAGCGCTACAATACAGCAACGCTACAATACAGCAACGCTACAATACAGCAACGCTACAATACAGCAGCGCTACAATACAGCAACGCTACAATACAGCAACGCTACAATACAAGGCTATCGGCAAACCCAGTTGTCATAAATGCAAATCGGTTGTTGAAGTAGACTGGTGTTGTCCATCATTTTCATTGTCAGGTGTTGACTCCTCCACAGGGTCAATGTACTGCGACGTTACTGCTGGGTATGAAGAGATGATAGCACGTGACATTAGTGTGTTTCTCTTCAATGTGCGGATTTCCGCGCGCGATGGTACACCACCGGAGCCTTCGTCAACAACGCTCCTAGGCCAGAGAATCACCCTAACTTTTGGCGCGAACAGGCCTATCAACGTGATATATCCAATTATGTCACAAAACACCACAATAGTATAGGTCCTTGTGTAGTTGTTTTTGTTATCTGAAAGGATGAAAATGGGTAGAAACACCCCCCAGACAAAGCAGCTAGCATACATGGTAAGCATTGTGCTCTTAGACTCGTTGAAGTTCTTCGGGAAATTCCGCGTTTTAAACGCGAACCACGTACACGCTAGCATCAGAATGAGGCAGACGCACAAATTAACATTCAAAATGGTCGCATCTGTATTGCAATACGTCATAACGTGGTCTTTGTCATCCGGCACATGCCGTGAAACATTTGGTGGATCACCAATGGACCAGACGACTCCTAGAAGAACTTGGATAGACGTTATACCGATAACTATGGCAAGCTGCGAAACGGGACTGGTAAGTGAAGGCTTGGTCACTGACAGAGTTGCGTTCTTGAATATTCGGTATAGGCGATTGGTTTTTAAAAGCAGCGAGGCGTAACATAGGCTGAGACTTAGGCCTGCGATGAATCGCTGGATGCTGCATATTATCTTGGACGGGGGTGCAAGAAAGATCACAGCCGCTGTGAAGCATATGTACAGGCTCAGGAGCATGACGTAACTTAGCTCTCTGCTCGATGCCTTGACAACAGGAGATTGGCTTCGGTATATGAACAGGCTCATTACGAATGTTGTTAGCAAAAAGCCAATACTGGAAAAAGCAATGGCTACTTGGCCGACGGGATGTGTGAAAGAGATGTGGTCTCTAGGAAGCCTGCTGCAATGGTCCCGAGCTGCATTCGGCTTGAAACCGGTTCCACACTGCTTGCACGTGTTATTTGCTGTGACTATGTCATTCGCTTTGCAAAGCCGACACTCCCAGCAACATTTGATTCCATTTAGGGACAAAGTTGCAAGTTGCACCTCCCCCCTGTCCCGTCTACAAGCCACGCTGCATCTTGAAGTGAAGATGCCATGTCCTCCATTAGGCCATGTAACGTTTCTCTCTATAACAAGCCGAGCATTACTAGTTGAATCCCATCCGCCTATTTTTTGATACTCAAAATGATCTCCTTTTTGCAGAAGATTCAGGACTTCAAATTTCCCTTCAACTCCTCCGACGGCGTCAAACTTAATGCTCGAGTTATTGTTCAAGCTTCTGAAATTCTCCTTAGACAGGCTCGTGCTTATCCAATTAACGACATTTCCATCAAAATGATCTTCGAAGCATTTCCGTGTGATGTTTTCTCCACATGTCTTCTCTAGACTGATCTTCAGTGACTGCGCATACACAAACACTGCATCTATAACAGGACCAACAGACACCAGCTGGGGCATCCCTTTTCCCTCTGTTAGCTTCTCATTGGCTGTGCAGCGCGGCTTGCTGGCATCACTGCCCGTGAGTGAGCAATCAAAGACGGCCTCCCAGAATTTCTGAAATAGCAAATAACTATTTGTTCTCGGATTCAATGACTTGAAATAGTCGATAAACGGCTGGTCGTGCATGTGTGAATTGTAATGCAAGGAGATGGAGCCTTGCACTAGTTTGCCAACTTCTTTCCCAGCATCAGATTTCCCCACCCCGTGCCTCCTACCCAAACAGTCTCGCGATCAACTTGGCCTCGTTTCTGCGCTGAACGCAGCAGGCGAATGGTGTCCTCTCTGTTGGTAAACAAAACAATCACTTTAACTTTGGTGTCAGACATCACAGAATCAACTGCAGCTTCGTATGCTGGGCTGTCGGGAACCTCTGGCAATAGCACCTGCTTAGCAATGCAGCAACCGTTCTTTTCCAGCAGAGACTGCAAGACAAGGAATCCAAGCTGCCTTTCGTGGGAGCTGACACATGATACGTACTTCCACTGGTATTCTACAAGTATGTCAGCGATCGCCTGTGCCTCGTATCTGTCCGAAGGAACTGTCCTAAAAAAGTTACTGTATCTACCACGGTCTTCCAATTCGAGGCTGCTTGCCCGGTAGCTTATTTCGGTCGTGTGAAATAAGCTGAAGACGTTCGCGGCGAGCACTGACTCGCTCGACGTATACGGCCCCACGACCCCAAGTATCTTACTGCCCGCCAACACGACAGGGATAAGGTTTTTCTTCAAGGTCGGCGTGCTTTTGCAAGTATCAAACACCTGGTAGCCAATTTGAAAGGATTTAGGCAGCAATCCGATGTTGTTTGTAACATTGATGGCGTAGCGAAAGGCCTCCAGAAGTAGGACGCCATCTTGGGTGTTGACCGGCCCGCAGTCTCGTTTGCCATCTCGGTAAACGGGCGAGTGAATTGCGAAGTAGCCTGTTATGTAACAGAGGCCTGATTGAGATGGCAAGGAGGCTGGAAAAGAAGGAAATATCCTTAATTAAGGTGTCTCGACCAAATGTTTTGCGAATAATTGTAGATGACTTCCTTACCTCTACACCATTTTTAACAACAACAACAGCAGCAACAACAGGAGCAGCGACAACATCAACAACAGGGACGAGAGTTCTGATCATAAAAGAAACTTGCAGAGATACTTGATGTAGCCTATTACTTCATCACAAATGTATGCAAATCAATATTTGAAGAATCTATGCCTGGACTGGGTATTTATGTGGACAGAGCTTAATGTGCAAGTACAAAAAGCGCCTTGTCTCTTTGAAAGCGATTATCATTGAAACAGGCCAGTAGACATGGTAAAATGTAATTCGATCATTGCTTCTTATTTCCTGTGTCACCTCGGTTATGCTCTGTGAGGCAGGCTTCCCTTCTAAGTACCAGCTTAAATGGATTCATCTAATTTACAGTGGAAAAAAAGCGAATCTGGAAGTGAATTTGTCTTGTAGTCGTAAATCATTGATGTCCATGTAATCATCATTGCAAGCTTAGATGCGAGCTCGCGAGAATGATGAACTGAATTGCTTTGCCCATCCTGCCATCGAATCTCTTGATTTCCAAGAAATAGAAGAACAAAAGGCATTGAAGTGAATTGGAGTGCCAGAATTCAGAATCTACCAGCTCCATGCTGCAGCGTGAAGCCTAAGGGTTGGCATTACGCAAAACAAGGCATTGAGAACATGAATGCAATAAGTACTAGGTTTCTAGACGTCACACAAAGGGAGTGACCTTGGTCAAAAGATATTTGAGATTTTATGATGTCTAGACGTGTAATTGTTTTCCTGTCGGAGAAGGCCCGTTACGTGATATTTTCGTTTCTGTGGATCCATGTTTAGCTGCGTTCTTCAAGAAAGAACCCTTAGGCAGATACATGCAGGCACGTGCAAGCATTTTCGATCATTGTAGAATGTCATTAACAAGGCAACAAATGTAGAAGTCTACAAGAGATAGCATTATTGATTATGTGTGTGTGTTGTGTCTGCATCAGACAAACAATTTCTGGACATGCGAATGTTTAAACAAACGAAGCAGGCACATAAAGAAGAACATGCAAACATCTTGATACAGAGGAAACATGCTAGGCAAACACAGAGCGAGCTTAGCTTGATTGAAATAGATTTCCCTTACCTGATTCTGTTTCTAGGTTCAAAGCAATCGTCCATATGGTAAGAAGTAGAAACTTGACTTTCAATTCCATCTTATCAAGAGGATCGGTGCTGCAAAAAGCAAACAATTTGTTTATGGTTGCAAATCAAAGGGTTGCTGTGCCGCAAGAACACCTACTCGGAACAATCGCCTTTAGCTTTTAACGTTTTAAAGAATCATGTATGTCCTAATGCATACACACCTTTAACGTTGTTGCAGAAAATTTCTGATTGGCTTAGGCATTATCAAGTCCAATACAAATCAGAGTATTTTGTATTATCAAAGTTATTAAACATCAAAAAACAAAGTCTAAATTGTTTGCTTTCCTTGAAAAGCAACACAATTTCTTTTTTAAAAAACTGAAGTTAAAATTCTTGAAGAATTAAAATAATAATAGCACAGCCACTTCTATAGCGCTATATATCCCCGGGGCTTATAAGCACCTAACACCTATTTAACATGAAATTAGAGTCTAGATATAGCTTATTAGAAATATAGAAATTAGGATATAGAAATAGACCTATAATGCTAACCTATTCAATGAATAATTCTTAATCAACAAAATCAACTTAATCACTACTATTAGCTTAAAGTGGAAAATTACAGGCAATAGTTGTAGGTTAATAGGAAAATCCATTTATGAAAACGACTAAAAGATTGCTATGACTGAGAGACAAGGCATAGAGACAAGACAAGGTATTGTTTCCAATTGAAGTATGATTTTGACATCTATACTAGTCATCAAGTGTCGGTCTTTGTTAGACAACATACTGTTCCTTGCTCAATAAGAATTTTAGTTTTTGAGTTCGCGAGAAATGGAAAATTAGAGAGCAATGTCTGTGACCATCTTTTAGAAAATATGACAGCATCCGGGGATTTTTCATGGACATCACACACGTAGCAGAATGTAGTAAACAGTTGCCTCGTACTGGCAGCTGCGGCGTCTATACTGCGCCTGCGCTGCTCCTGATAGTGACTAAAAGAATCTATTGCCTCTATTCAATTTAACATGAAGTACTATTAGGGGTTAAGTGCAAAGTATATTTTCAGCCTGCAAATAGCATGACGGCTCCCTTATCAGGATTAAGGCTGGCATCAAATGACTCGGTAGACTAAGAACTGTTATACTCTGTAGATTTATGCATCAATTGCATAACAACTGCATCATTTGTTTTCGAAGCTTTGGTTACCCAGTAAGCTTTGCAACCGCAACACCAAACATTTGAGACAGACATGCTTGTTGCTTTGACTGAATAACAACTGATGATTGACTGGGCCTACAAAATTGCACCGACTGTACGTAGGGCCCAAGGAGTCACTATTCCAAAGCATTCCCAACATTCCGAACGACTTTCGCTTAATCTAAAATTCATTTATAAAGTGAGTCCTCGAAAATGCTTTCATTTGTTCTTAATTCCTTGATAGGATTTTCGAGGCTCGTCTGATCCATTTAGAAATATGCGATGCCCTATCAGTGGTGTTTCTACGAGGGGTTGTGTACTAGGGAAGCCTTGGCCTCCCTACTTTTTTTAAACATTTTGTTATTGGCTAGTGTTTCCGCCAATGGGCTTTATAAAATACTTTTGATATGAATTGCTCAGACATTCTCTCTAAACTGCCACATGCATCTCTCTAAACTGACACAACTTCAAATTATTCGAAATAAAACGATTTCTATTACCCTAAAGTAAAGCGTTTTATTGTAGATATATTGTATCCGTACATTAATATCCAAGGATATTCTGTGATGGCCCCTAGTTTTTTTCAGGCTAGAAACGCCCCCTTGTTCTGATCATCTCTTGAAGTCTTTACCAGCTATCAGTGCTTCCTCTTGGTACTGGTAGACCTCCGTTATTAACATTATTTGTAATATCTGCTTTTTTGTTTATTCAGAAGTGATGCTTAACAGAGAATGTATGTAAGCACCTAATACTTAAGCTGCAGTTTCACGTGACCAACTGCAGAATCATTTGCTTTGGGAGCACTCATTTCACGTGAACAGCACAAGTCACCTTCTATTGATATATCATGTTTAAGAAAGACGTCAAATGTTTCAATAAGCTGATGACGAATCCCAATCATAGAAAGGTACGAATAACTTTTATCATTCAATTCTGCTTTCTCACATTCTTAAAGCTTCGTCTATAACCTTGTTCATTGCTAAAGTCTGCAAATACGTAGTTAGCGCACATGTTTTCTATACAAATAACTTGCATTAACAGTTGAAGAAAGCTTCAGTGCATATTAACCAACACATAGCGGTGTCTGTGGAGTACGGTAAACTAGTGTTTAACGTCGACTGCCTTCATCAGGCGATGTGTTTATCTTTAACCTCTATACATCTTTGCTGACTAAAGACATTCTACTCAAAATAACGATAATCAATGATCATGCACAAACGTACCATTACTGTTGGTTGCTATATCTGATTGTGACGTAGAGCTCCTCTTTCTCGTGTTCGCTGCATGCAACAGGCAATCTACAGGCGAGCAAGAACAGCAGAATGTCCTGTAGCAAACACTGTCCAAGCAACGAAAAGTCTTTCTGCTAGCGTAGAAACCGGTTGAGCCCACAAGAACTGATCTGTGTACTTCTCATTGTCTCCTCAGGAGTTTGGCTTTAATTTAACCACTGACTGCTAAGCAGAGAATTGAAATTAGAAGCCAGTAACATCCGCCCGTTTGCCATTTACATAATACAGGAGTTCATCAGGAATATAGTCATGGAATCCTGAGACAAAACGGTGTAATCCAAGCTTGCTTTAGCGTTATCGCAATATTAGGTTTGGAGACAACCACAAGAATCTCACCGTAATCTCACCGGTTACACTGTTTCATCGTGGAACAAATGCACGTGCGTAGTGGAACAAAAGAAGGGACCCATGCACAAGAGAAGAGCAAGGGGGTCAGGCTATTGAAAAGGGCAACAAAACTCTTGAAATGTGTCTGTATTATTCACAACTCGGGTATACAATTTGTTGTTTCAAGCCCGTTGCCCCAGCTAACCCAGTTAGGGACGAAAGGTGATTTTCACTCTCGCTGTCTACTTGCTTCGGCTATCGATAGTTGAATACTCGGTATCCCATTTTGTGACCATCCTTATTCTGTGTAAGATCTTACCTGCTATTCAAAAAATCTTTTGATTGCTTTAACACACAGCAGTCGATAGAATTTTACATCTCACTACTACGAGGTACTTTTTTAAAAATTTCTAGAATACTCCTGAACTGCGCATGCTCAGGAAGCTTTACAGGTATTGGTTGTTGCTTGATGAAATGCTCGTTTCGTTCACAAAGGCTTGCAATCCAGTACCTAAGGCATCAGATGACCTCTGTCACGTATTGAATCCCCTTCAGATGTTTGCCACAAAACTTTGTGAACACACCAGGATTTTATACATGTGTGGAAAGTCACCTAAATGTAAAGCTCGCGCCTTGAGAATTACCAATAATATCTTGTTAATTTCGTCTCTAACTACAGAAGCTCAACTCGATTCTTCTGAACACGCTCTATATCGCACGTATCTCTATCGTTGTGCCCATTGATGATTTGTTACTGTTCATAGTACCTCTTAACTCCACAATAGAAGCTATCTTCTAAATGGTCAAGGCGCTCTCAAGACTCAGCAAGGAAAAAGTTAAACAGCTGCCACAAAATTATTTTGGGCAGAAGAGAACAATTTTTAGCCTTTGGTATTTGGCCAACCTTCTGCTATAGTTACTCTTTGCAACTGATCAAATGTGACTAAATTGAAGGAGGGGAATTCGATGTAAAGAGGAGCGTACCAATGTGAATTTACTAAAGAATATAATCTAATATCAAGTAAATATACCATCTAAAAAAGGTATAAAAACATTGGAAAAGGCTTGAAAAAGGGTAGGAGAATACACTTTGTGGGTTTTTTGTTACTCTATTATGCAAGTTAAGAAGTCATAGTGTAATCTACGACTGTGCACACGTTCCTTGCTAGACTAAGAGTGATGTTCAATCAACGCTCCACCCTTTCTAAAAGACAAAGCTGACGACCCTCTGATCTGACCTTTTACACAGCTTTACAAAGCTGACGACCCTTTACAAGAAACTCAGACTAGCCACGAACTATTTTTAATTCTGCGAGATAAAGGCCAAGACTGAAACACAATGAAAGGCTACTTTTGCTTTCACAGTCTGGTCGCGAATACACTTGGATGGAAGCCTAGGTTAAGGGAAGAGGACTGACTGGCTATAGTGGCGTAGAAATCGATACATTTGACCTAGTAATAGCTGGGAAATGACTGCCTTATGCATTTGATTTCGAAGTTTAGCAGTGATTCCAAGCTCACGTGAAATTGCTTTTAGACTACTAGCCCCGTGTACATAGTGTGTGGTTTGTAAATGTTTTTACCAGTACCGTACACAAAGGGGGAAGGAGGGGTCCTGACCCCCTATTTCTTATAAAGGTGAAGAGTCTAAAGGATCTAAAGGGCGTAGTTGCGAAGAATTTTCCAGATCCACCCCCTCTCCCTAATTCTTCGGGGGTTGCGTACACCCCTGGCACTTACGATAATATTATCATGCAAACCTGTAATTGTTTTGCAAGGTACACTATTCAGGTGGAAGGTGCTTGGGACAGTTACCCAAATGCAGCACAATTTTTCAAATTTTTATTAATCAAATCTCTGAGCTCTGTAGCTATTAATGCTAGCTAGACCCTGGAAAATTGATCTCGAAATATCTGATCGGAGCTGCTTAAGAACAGCGATAATGGAAACATAGCAACATGATAATTATGATCCTTGACTTTAGACTTGCATTAAGAATCTTGTAGCTTATCTATTGCTTTAGTCAGAATCTACAAGAAAATATTGCCAGAAATGAGCCTTTTCAAATGCCCTATGTTCTGTTTCTAAGCCAACCTTTACACTTATATGTCCTCTTTAAGCCACAATTCCTAAATACTTCCAACAAGCCTTCGTCTCGTATCAATGAATTGAGCTTCTGTAAATCTAAGCTAGCTTCCTATTTATTTGGAGTCAACATAGTGAGATATTTTTGAAGAAGGTTTAGCAATTTATAAGTCGATATCAAACAGTGAAGATATCAGCGTCGCTGTTAATGTGCATATCAGATTCGAGCCGCCATCTTTACACGGCCTCCATTTCACTGATTCTTATCTGCCGCCAAACTGAATACAAACGTGCTTGGAATGGCAATGACGTCAAACATTGTGCTATTCTGTAATGGAGACACTTTGTTACTTTTTTATACAGCGTGCCTGTCTCGATTTCGATCACCTGGCAGCCTCAGATTGAACAGAGCTTACCTACTAATGTGCGTAGTAGGGCAAGGGGGAACTCGACGAGGCAATTGACCTTCATGTGTCATAGTACTGAGGCGCGCAAATTCACTGAATGTCTTAAGTAGAACCTTCCACCTTGTATAACTTTCCTTTAAATGGAAATGATGCGAGACTACTTTAACCTTGGATACGGATTGTCTTACAGCATTTGCAACGAAGAGGAAAGTTGATAAGTCGTCAGCTCACATTGAATGTAGAACCTTTAAAAGCCTAGGATAGCGGACTTGCTTATTATTTTTGCTAATCATCACAGATACACAATCTGAGTTTAACAACTGCTACAGTATCAAGTCTTTGCCTCTACGTATCCATTAGTTCTCTTTATTGCATTTGCTGTAATAAGATGTGGTTGATATTGTACAAGCTTTTCAGCTTCTATTAATTCTTCAGAATTAAAGATAACTTGATTGTGTCTTTGGAAATATAAACAGTTCAGGCCACGAGCAAATAAATCGGTCAAGGGACTCCGACCCTTCCTTTCAAAGGCCAAGTTTCAGGAAGTTGTGTGAGTATTATAATGTCTATTCAAGGCGGGGGATTCGTGTAAGCATGTCTTGTAGAAGAGACAAATGAGTCACCTTGGATCTACTGGAGCTGATGGAAAAAGCTTACACACAACGTCAAAGCCAGCAGGAATATCTAGGGAGAGACATTATTAGCATGGCTGCGAGAAAATGGAACAGTTATTCAATTCTGTCGTTTGTCTCATAAGACCTTCAGATTAAATAAGATTACCCGCTTTTTTGTAAGGAACCTACCTCGAGGCCTAGTTCCAAAAGTTCCTTATTCGTAGACCTCATTTTATCAGATTTTAGTACCAAAAGTTCCTTAAGTTCTCACTTTCGGTGCTTTGACTACAATAAGCCTTAACACTTAATATAGAGGGGCGAGACAGCATATGCGAAAACTACTCAATGAAGCACTTGACACACGAATAGCAAACAATCTATGCGAGTATTGGCTGCAAATGAATGGAACCGGCTTTTTAGTTCTTGATGCTTGCAGTTATAGAGAATTTTCAAATCGAAAAGTTTCTTAATGATTTCGATTTTAGTAGTATAAGTTCTTTAAATATTTTGGCCTTCTACATTTAGGTTCCTTATAAAAAGGGCATGTAAATGTACTACTCAGTTTTAGTTAAGTTTCATTTTCCTACTCGACCTTTCTGCAATGAATCAAGTCTTGGTTGATGGAGAGAGATGGTTGATGGAGAGATATTGGAGAGAAATTATGATGTATGTAACATGTCCTCTGGTCACTTCACACAACATAAAATCAAGGAAACGAGGTGCCTTTTAAATCCTGCCCTTGTTAACACGTTTTATCTTGAAGTGATATCTCACGTCACCTTCAAAATCATGTAAGTTTGTTTGAGTAAACCTGCGTGGCAGTCTAGTAATATTATCAACAGTATTAACAGTAATCTTTCAGATGACTTAAAAAGAAAGATTTTGCGCTGTTTGCACTTTTATCTTTTTCGCCTAACCATTTTCAAAGTAGGTCATTGAGATTTCTTGCCGATAGAAGAGAGATTGCACACGCTGCCTTTCTACAAGCTAACACATTACTAAATCTCTCTGATACTGTAGCCAAAAAATGAGGTTTCAGGCTATTAAAAAAAGATTTTGATCTGCAAACATGGCAAAAAGCATTTTTAAGAGGATAAAAATCAGATCAAAAGTATTCCGAATTTATCGTCGCCTTATTAGACTGAACATCTTCAATTAAAAAAAAATGGCCCTCTTTGAACCGTTTGTAATCACATCAACTCCTTTATGCGGACTGAGGCCGAAGGTCAATATTTGAGAGATATGTACGTTTTACTGTTGTTATCCTGCCATTAACGGTTCATCTAGGCCCCTGCTGAAACTGTGCTCTTGAAATTTACCCCGGCTGCACCAGTTGCTTGAAGCTCATGTTTGCAACTTGTGTCCTTTCTGGGGCGATCGAGTAACGCCCATTTTGCATTATTTCAATGCTTTGTACCAAGTTAATTTTCCTTAGGAAGTTAATATACCCCTATCCAGCGCATTTTAGTCAAATTCTAGGTGAAACAAATTGTACTGCCTTTGGCGAGTTGAATGAAAGCGTCTAGAGCTTTAGTTATTATGACTGATTAAAACTTACCAAACAGTCGCCCTAGTGCCCTAGTACGATTCTTTCATCCAGATGTTGGCCGGACAGATATCCAAATAATGGCGACTGGATTTGTCTTCAGTTGAGATTTAATTACAACTTGGTCGGAACACGAGAGCACAGTAGACAATAGCGGGAGAGCAGGAAGGAGTACCACTAAGAGAAGGCTGGACCATCTCTAAGAAGTCTGAGCCAAGCCCCTCAGATTTTTGGAAAATTTAAACATGGGGGCTGTGCCCCCTGATGCCCCCATCACTACATCTCTGGGCAAGCCCCTAGGGTAAAAGTTTTTTTCAAACACTTTTATTCTCCTCAGACACCATAAGTTTGATAAAGGGCTGGTAAGCCCCCTGGCCCCCTGGCTACGCTGGTTTTTTACTGCTAAGCACACGCGCGCAGCGTTACCTAGTTCCCAAAATGGGGGAGTTTCTAGTATTTTCTTAAAGAACACTTTTGAAACGGCCTCGGTTTCAATCAGCTTCATGGTATTGATGCTGCCTGTAAACACAACAACGAGCTCATAAGGCGAAACAACGAGAAATCCTGAAGAGATTATGCAGTGTTTCTGACAACTTCAGGCATGGACAAAGAGCTGGATATAACACCAGAGGTATGACGAATGCATGTGTTGAATATCTTCTTGAATATCTCTTTTAGTATTGTACTAGTGGTACACGCTCCTCGTGTCTTCGACAGATTTTGTGTCTCGTGCAAACGAGCACATGCGCTGCAGAGCATTTCATTGAGAACATACGTCTTGGCGATATCATTTTTATTTTATTCCTGTTGCCTAATTTGAAATATATTGTATTTACTTTCCTTTTCCCTCCTCATTTTTCAATGCTTTTGTTAAGACTGCCTGATTTCGATGTTTACAGCTCACGTGCTCATTGTCCTGTGGCTGTAAACAATCATGCTGTAGCGATGCGAAGGCAACGTAATGCTCCCTTGCTATCTGCAAACCTGTATTTCTATGATGGATACTATTGTTTATAGTACCTTGTATTTTTTAATATTGCGAGCTTTTACTTTAATGTTTTTCACAGTGTTTATAATTAAGATCTGTGCAACGAATACATTACATTACGTTGCATTATTTGCATTAGCATTATTTGCCTTTTGCAAATGGGAACAAACATTGTCACAAACGGAGTGATTCTTGAATGTTTGCCTTACTTTTTGTTTGCACAGCTAAGCGGCTGAACATTGCACAAACAAAATTTTCACTCATTGCAAATATCGGCCAAAACTCACAAGAGAGTTGAAAAGTGTATTTTTGTTGACTGTTATCTGAATGAAGGATTTTTGTCTTGATGTTATGTGTATGTGTAATATGTGTAATGAAAGATGTTATGTGTATTTTTGTCTATGAGGAAATGAAGATTTTTCTGACAAATCTACTCCTGATGATAACATGAGGATGAGAAATGTGTTTTTAATAGACTTTTGGTAAATAAAAGGTTGAAACTGCTGATTTACTGAAGAGTAGTTAATTGTTTATACCATATATCATGGCTTTCATAGGCCTAAACAGACCAATTTATGGCATTTTGTTTGACAATGGGCTATGTCACACCCTGGTACAACATGATATTTTTGACCCATTCCAATTTAACACAATTTGGTAGCTTGATGCCAACTAATTTTGTTCAACTTAAACATCAGAATGTTTTTGTATCTCTTGATTGGAATTGGATCTCTTTGTTGACAGTTGTGTTGTTTTAAAATGAGATGCATACCATAAATGCAAATGCACTAGAAATCATATATAAGTTAAGGAACGCACATTCAATGATATCTTTTTGCAATATTGGTAAAATTGGTAGAAAATTATTGAATTTGGAAAAATTGGTAAAGAAGTGGCTTTTTTAAGTGGGTACATTACTTTTCAGACTTTTGATAAAAATCAGTTTAACTCTGTCTCTTTTTAAATTTAAATTAGTTTATCCACACAAAGAGCTTGAAAACATTTAGATTTCATAATTTTTTTATTTGCCATAGGAGATTCAAAAAATCCAGGGTGCTTTAAAGGATGAGAAGTTTAGAGAATTGTTTTTTGATTACTGCAAAGAAATATCAGATCCAGAAAACAGAGCAGTATGTCTTACTTTAATTTTTTTATCTTTGTATTTTATCTACATCAATTTCTCTTGATGTAGTTGTGCATTGACAGCTTTTGTTAATTGTACCCAATGTTGTTGAATAAATCCCCTGTCACTATCAATTGTTTACCTTTCTTTGACTACTTTCTTTAAAAAATTATGTAAAAGATAATGATCAAAGATCAAAGCTGGTTCAGAGCTGAATTAAGTATTAGTAAATTTAAATGATTGGAGGTAACTTCATAGCTTAATGTTATTGCTATAATGTTTTTGATGTTATAGCATTGATGTTGATGTTGCTGAGTTGTTAAACGCTTCTGTAACAAAACTGTTTTACCTGCAAGTTATATGATTTATTTTATCTTGTCTGTTGACAGAAATATGAATTAGAGATCCAGAAACTGGAGAAGGAAAGAGGTTTTGATGTTGTCTTTGTGAAACCAGAGGTCAGTTGCCATCTAATTTTTTTTTCTGTTTTTATTCTGAATTTATTAACATATCTGCCAGCCCGGTTATCACAACACTTTATCTTCCCTTCGAGAAGACAAGATAGGGAGAGAGGAGAGGGAGATGTGTGTTGCCTGACTCTGTACTGTAGCTCTGGTTCTGACTCTGTTTCAGACTAATTTATCTGAACTTAACAATTATATTGTTTACTTTTCTAAAAACAAATTTTGCTGACAAGGGATGAGAAAGGATGATGAAATGATAATGTAATGGGGATCGAACATTCTAGGCTGTGGAGCGAGAAAAGATGTGTCAGTATGACATGGTGTGACAATGAAAAGTAAACAAAGGAGTCACTACAAGCAAACGAAAATCTTCCTTATTGTTGACCTGCCCCACCAGTAAGCTCTGTGTAGCTAATAAGTTCTGGAGCATTTGTTACTGATAACATGATTTTCATAGCTTTGTAAGATATTCTTTGAATATGAATGATGCATGGCAAATGGCATTGCTTTCTTTGCTACCAATAGTGTTAGAAGATTCTTAATCAATTTTAAATTGCAATAGAATAGAAATGTTAGAACGCTTTAGTCATCAACAAGTTCATCCAAGGCTGAATATATTGCACTATTTCAAAGTATTCACTGAACAATTATTGTCACCAGTTCTACATTCGGCAGTCTTTTGTTTCCTACTGATAATGGAAAAGCAAAGTTTTCTAAGACCAAGCATCTTAGGGAAGTTCAGGTCCCTCCATGAATTTAAAGGTATTTAGAAACCTGAATGATTAATATGATCAGTTATTAAATGATTCCTAGAGATGAGTTAAAATGATACCAGGTTGCCTCCGACTATCAATGATTTTCCAACAAATTAAATGAAATAAAATGAAAAAGTAAAAAAAGATAGAATTGAAAGCATTTGTGTGCTCACCTGAATGTCTATCTAGAAGGAAAAAAATAAACACAAAGATTGACATGAAACATACACCGTTAAGTTGTAATAAATTTAGCCGCAGCTTCTCAAGTAAAAAGCTTTGACATACAAAATGATGTATTGAAAGGAGGTTTGCTGCCTCCAGTTTAATATACTGCCACAGAAAAATCTCAAGACAATCAATAGTTCACTAAATTTCTTTCCCATACGCTTGGGATATTAATTTTCTTATGTAACGAAATTCTTTACGTGCTTATAAATAAAATGTGCTTCGTACTGTTACTATCAAAGACATACCTTGTCCTTTCCTTGCCCTCCAATGCACTCTTTGAATTGGACTGCTTCCTTCTCCGCAATCGGTGTTACGTGATTTGGACGCTTCGGCTCCAGACCTTAATAAACCTTGGAATTCTTTTTCCTAATCTGCTAGTCGCGTCACTGTCTAGGCTATTCATTAATACTTGTTTGACCGATCAGAATGGACTAATATTTAATATGTTGCAGTCATTTTACTTCAGCTGCTGGTATCAATTAACCTTACTGAGGGTGTATCGGTAATAATGATTATGTAAATAGTGATTCAAAGTGAAAAAGCCATCAGCTTCTTTCGGTTACAGAAATCAACTAATGTACTTCGCTAAGTCAAGTCTGTGTTGTTAGATTCCGTTTAGTCGGACCCAACCAGGAAACATAATCAGTCCGACCAAACAAATACCCGACTTTTGGGTGACGTAAGAAAATCTAAGAGGTAAAGCCAGTCTGACCTAGGCGACGGCTCAAGTATTGTTCACTTGGACTCGATTGTATTTTAATAGATTGCCATTCAGCAAAGCGCATGTGCCTAGCTCTAAACAGAACTACGGTCTAGAGGTCCCTTAACGATTGTTTAGTATGTGTAGGCTGTAATTGGCTAAGATTTGTCATGTGACAGTTGATACCCGATTGGTTGTTTCCGAATTCATCATGTGATCAGCACATGCCGAGGAATAGTTCTAAAATATCGTTCCTTAGTAAGCATTGACTGATTTTTGTATTACTAGATTTGTAGCAAGTCACGTGCAAATTATTTGAAACCAATCGTATGCATGGCAAATGTATCTAGATGAAACTTGGTCCATGCGCTTTCCTTGGTCCTCTACCCAAGTTCAACCTCTTTGTGTTTTAGGCTGGACACGTCATCAAAGCAGTAGACCCAAAGAAAAACAAGAAAGTCTTCATCAATGTATGCACCAATGAAAACGTAGAAAATGCGAAAGTGCAGAAATCGGAGCAGCGTCGCGGGAAAGAGTGAGTCTAGACTTGTTCGCTGCTGTTCTTAATATCGTGACTCCAGAGCACCTATGCTTTGAGTCATCAACATAGGTGGATGGTATATATTTGCAGTCTAAATGGAAATCTAAAATTGGTATGGTGATGTCAGAAGTAAGACTAGCTGTATATAGGACTTTAAATACAAGTCTAGTTTGTAATTGACATAATGACAAAATGAAGAATGCCAGTGCAGTATAGAGATTCTTTATGAATGCACTTTCATAGCAATCGTTTCACACTTTCGAAACCAAGGACAGTCCAATTGCCATGCGAAGCTGGAGCCATCAATGACCTCATCAACGCAGCACCCATCCTGTTACTACCTGCCGAGACCAATTTTATTTGGACGATCAATTTCCACTACGCATTTTTGAAAATTAGGCCTCATTTAAAAAGTAATGATCTTATAGTTGTAGTGGAGACACTTGGTATGCAGCGAACTGTTTAATTAGAGCGATATTTATCTACATGGCGTCGACCTTTAGTTTAACAATATCTATTGAAAAGAAGTTTAGGTGATTCTAGTTTCCTAAATGTCGTTTTTCCTGTTTCGCCAGTGAAGATCGCCGATGAAATCAGGATCGAATTAAGCTGCTGACTTCTAGCTGATATTGCAACGCACATTTTACAAATTGTCTTTTAGCAATTCTACAGTTTTTCACTGCTGCTGTCGTGAGGCTCTGCACCTTAAACAAATTTAATCAAACTTTGCTTGCAGTCAAGAACTACTTATCATTAGAAAACGTCGCTTTGTTTAGCCGCAGTTCCGTTATCAACGGCGACAGAATCCACGATTAGCCATTGTGAAGGAGAAATTCAAGCTTATGACATCAGTCAGTTCACCAGTTCACGAGATGACGTCATCGGCATCTGTTTCTCATTTCAACAATAATTTCTCATAACCGAAGATAGATGTCTCACATTATATGGAGTCAGTACTCCACAAGACTTGGGTGAAAGATCGCAAGAAGTTAGCTAAAGGGACTGCAGTCCTCAACCTTCTGTTTGTACATTCTCAAAAAGAGGCTATTTGTGTCATCATCATGAAGCTGCCTCGTATCAGCATCGATCACAAAAATGACGTCATCACTCTTTTTTAGTCATCCGTGAACCACTTGAAATAAGCTCTAGTTTATTGTGATTTGCTATAACTGTTGCAAACTTGCTCCGGAGTAAACGGTATATAACAAGGATAATTTCTGTCGTTGTTTTGGCTGTGTTTTTGGTCTGGTTTCAAGCGTAGGTTAAACACACTGTTCTGGTGAAGATTAGTATTCCGCCTATGAGATTAGTACTTATTTAGTGTACCGCCTTACCAGTATTTTTCTTCTCGATAGATTGGTTGGTGGACAGGACTGGACAGTGCCTCACATACTGAATCCGCCTCGAGATGATGTCGATAAAGGTAGGCTGAAGCGAATGTGTCATCTACGTATGATTAGCCAAGGCTGAAGCGAATGTGTCATCTACGTATGATTAACCAAAGTGGCCCATAGATATGAATATTCGAGGCAGTTGTGGAGGGAACTTAGAGGGGAACGTACCAATGGGGACAGGCTGTTGCTTTCTATTTTGTTTTCTATCTCTGCCTTCATGTGTACAAGTTTATGTATATCATCAAAAGAGGTTCTCATGTTATGACGCGGAAAAGCATGAATTATCTAGTCTGTGTTGACTAATAGCAGAAAAGCGGCTCCAATAGCAATAACACATCTAACATTTCCAGTAGTTTTTCTATTTTTTTTCTCTCTATTTTGATGGCTTTTTGTGAAAATAAAGCTATTGGTTTGTTTAAAGACAAATGCTCTGAATATGAGACTAGAGAATTGGCTAAGTCCAATTTTGGAATAATTGAAAATGCATTCTAAAATCAACTTTTGTTGTTGTCAAAAAAAGGCTGGCGCAAAGCATCGTTAATTCCAATTCTAAAGGGTTTATTTTGATGATCCGTAAGAGTGTCTTCAGTGATAGAAAATGATGATAGAAAAATTAGGGCTAGCCAATCAGACTTTCAAACAGCGCCCTTAAAACAGTCACGTGCTAGATACGAGGTAGTTATTGGCCTAAGTCGCACCTAGATGATACCTAGCCCCGCAGACAAATAAAAATCTATAGGCATATAGTTAATCAGACAGCAACCTAATGTTTTTCGGTTTTTAATTAGTAACCAGTACATAGTTGTTGTTGCAACATATATTTTGAATATTTTGCTGCAACATAATGTCCATTATATCCAGATTCCAGACTATTCCTAAGTTCTCATAACGGGAATTTTCCCACTTTAAACCTTTCTCCAAAGCGTTACAATTTTCACTGAGGCTAAAGCTAGTTCGTAGCCAGGGCGTGTTTTATCACTTTTCCTTTCGAATGTTTGGAAAAACGATTTAATTTATCACATTTGTATGCATTGGTTCAGTTTTAAATTTTACCTGTACAATGCAATAACAAGGTTGTCTCAATCGTAAGATTGTTTTAAAGTGAAAACCCAAGCACTTCCCCACCTAGTCGTATATCAAATCGTCCTATGGTCCATGAGAGGCCGGATATGACGACCTTTGGATTCTGATGATATTACTCTGATGTCATTCTTACCCAGTCCTTTCAGCGTCTCGAATTCTTTTGCAGCTGGTAACCAGTGTCAAGTTTGTGATGTAATGTTCCATCCAGAAGTCTATGCAAGGGCGAAAAAGGTATCTACTGATTTTTGCTTATCCTACCTGATCTGTTAGCAAAAGTACGTACAAAAGATCCATATAGAAGGAGGGGAGGGGGCAGGTGTTGATGAAATAGATTTGCAGAGCATAGTCTGGTGGGGGAAAGGGATAGGATAAGTCATCTATACAAGTACGTCAATGAGTCATTCGAGGTTGCCAGGGCTTGAAAGGGCCTGCTTCACTGATTTTTTTTTCTTTGCCTTCTGTGTTCGCCTTAACTGTAAGCATAGGATGCACATCGTCCTGAAAGGGTCTTGCTTGGGTGAATAAAGACTTTGAGAAAAGGCGATTCTCTAATTTTCCTCATTAAATACTTGCTGTTTCCTTTCATCCTTTACTTGTTTTTTGCTGTTTGATTCATGTTACTCCTTGTTTTCTTTAACTTATATTTAACTTTTATCAATTTCCAATAAAATTTCCTTTTGTTTTTATGCTGTAACTGGTCAAATCTTACCCTGCTGCAAACAAAACTTTTTTCATTACTTTTTTTCTGTTAGATTCTCATTTCATACCTTTTTTTATCCGATCTTACTCATCTATTCCTTACTTTTCCTTTTTCCATTCTTTCTTATTTATTCACTACTTTTCTTTCTTTCATTCTTCTACATTTCATTGCTTTATACCTTTCTCATTTAATCTTGTACCCATTCAAACTTCCATCTCTATGGCTTTTCTTCATCAGCACATTCGAGATAAAAGCCCTCCCTATTCATTCGGCATCCTTTTTATGCACCATTAAAAATCAAAATCTCTAGAAAAGGCTCCGTCTAGCATTTCTTTATTTTGTTATTGACACATTCTGTCGTTTGTTAGTTAAATTAGGAAGCAAGACCCACAATAGTTTCTCAATTAGCGGATGTATCACTAAAAATGCACCGCATCTTTTCAGTAAAGCCCCATTAAGTCCATAATACAGAGGATTTTATCACTAATTCCGAGAAAGCAGTAAGGAAAAACAAGCTTTTTACGTTAATTGATCCAGCGTCTAGTTACACCCTTTCGCAATATTTAAAAGGAGCTCAATATTTTTGTGGAGTGGCATCAATTGTGGGGCGTATTTCTGTGGGTAATTTTGATAATTATTTGCGAAGATCAACAGTCGAGGTTTTGCCGTGGTGCCTGTCTCAGATCGGAGCCCTTTTAAGCCTGGTTTCCATATAGCCGTAACAATCGAGACCATGTGCTATCATCAATGTGTCGCAGGCAGCCTTCCGATGAGTGTTTCCATTTGAAAAAAGGACTGTCAGCGACATGTCTGTCATCGATCCGCGACGCATCGCAGGCAGCCTTCCGATTGTTACGGCTATATGGAAACCAGGCTTTACTGAAGGAATGTCATTAGCACCTGTTAACAACCTGTTATTGAGCATGTGAAGGGCCAGGAGCGTGGAGCAATATATATGCTTATTACGGCCTTAATCATTGCGTATTTGGTAGATTTGTATTTTGTGATTGGCTTGAAAAAAGAAGAGTATTTAGACTACCCACCATATGAAATAACGAATATATCTCCTTCCTCCTACTGATTTGAGTTTCGTTGTTATTTTATTGGATTATTTTATTGAGTTTCGTTGTTATTTTATTACAGAGCTTTGATTGTAGGCTATTTATGCAGGGGCTACCCCCTAACTAAATTTGAGCCCTCGACGTGTTTGTACAAATGCGTAAATTTACCGTGTGTTTAGATAAAGTCCAGCGTTTCTTGCAAATCAGGGACCTAAACCTGTAGAATATCTCCCGTAATACGGACCATTCTTTGCCTCGTAAATATGGTTTAACAGGCAGAGATCCTGGCCTCTTGCCTCTTTTGCTGTTTGTTTTGATACTCCTGGAAATGCCCCTGAACTTTGATACTTCAGGTATTTCGCAGCTGATGGATAAGAAATTTTGCAACACACTATTTATCCATTAATCTATATTCTATTAATCTAATCTATTCTCTTATTTTTAAAATAGATTTTGATGAAGGTCAATTGGTTTTTAAGAATGTGCATTTTTGCCGATTTTTCTTGCTAAGAGCCCTCTCATTTATTGTAGCAAAAAGAGGTGATGAATTTGATAAACAACATAGCTTTAGATGCAACAGAAGGCAAGTTTGGTTTCAATTTGGATCGAAACAGTAAGTAGCTTTGTTTGAATTGGTGTCGAGTTTAATAAACAGAATAGCCTTAGGTTAAACAGACAGTAAGTTTGGTTTCAACTTGGATCGAAACAGTAAGTAGCTTTGTTTGAATTGGTGTCGAATTTAATAAACAGAATAGCCTTAAGTTAAACAGACAGTAAGTTTGGTTTCAACTTGGATCGAAACAGTAAGTAGCTATGTTTGAATTGGTGTCGAATTTAATCAACAGAATAGCCTTAGATTAAACAGACAGTAAGTTTGGTTTCAACTTGGATCGAAACAGTAAGTAGCTATGTTTGAAATTGTGTCGAATTTAGTAAACAGAATAGCCTTAGATTAAACAGACAGTAAGTTTGGTTTCAACGTGGATCGAAACAGTAAGTAGCTATGTTTGAATTGGTGTCGAATTTAATCAACAGAATAGCCTTAGGTTAAACAGACAGTAAGTTTGGTTTCAACTTGGATCGAAACAGTAAGTAGCTATGTTTGAAATTGTGTCGAATTTAGTAAACAGAATAGCCTTAGATTAAACAGAAAGAGAGATTGGTTTCAATTTCAACAGAAACGTTGACAAATTATGTTTGTATTGTATTGTACTTGATAAACAGCAAGGCATTTGATGCAAAAGACCGTGGTTTCAATCTGGATCGAAACAGTACGTAGCACTTGATAAACAGCAAAGCAATAGATTTCAATGGATAGACATTGTTTTCAATTTTGATCGAAACAGCAATTATCTATGTTTGAATGTGGTTCCCCGTCAGCCTGCCTTGTACGATGTCTATTCTAAAATTCTAGCAGAAATGGAAGATTCAGTATATTTCCTGTGCTATGTTCATTGACTCAGTGTTTTGACAAACCTAGAGTAGTTTATAAGATGAAGTGTGCGATGAGACAAATCAGGCTTCAATTCATTGCCGCTAGATTGGATATTTTAATGAATTTGGTAGACCATGCAGTTTTTACTAGAGCTGCATAGTTGCAGTAGCATTTGTATTATGAAGACGTAAAGGAATTATGCTCGTAACATTGTCATGGCATCGGTGATAATAAGAAAATGAATATTTTGTTTTAAATAGGATCACTTACTTGCCACCACTTTCACTGCCTTGACTGTGAATCGCAAAAGCTAGAGAGCTGGGTCGAGCACGAGTTTTACGTCACGTTGCCCACTTCGCCAACTGTTTGTAGGATCACCCTGTTTGATCGCCATGGAGGGTGGAATGATAAAAAGGCGACCGTCGCGTACGTCCTAGTGGCAGTATGGGAGGACAAAGCTTGCTATCACAGCTAGAGGATGTTCTTTGAAATCATTTTCACAAACCTAGGGTTTTCGTTTTGCAGCTTTCTTATTCGCCTCTCATTTCCTGGCATATGCTTCAAAGAAAGCCTGTTTTATCTTCTCCTGATTCTTTTCAGAACGCCCTGGAAAACGGAACTGACCTCGAATTAATTCTAATTTTCAATTTTTTATTTACAATGAATAAAGCCAAAGATAACGGGTTGATGTTTATTGCATATAATGTTCCTTTTTCTCTTGAATGATGTCGAGCCTCGCAGGTCGATTTTCATTTGGGTGCAGAAACTGCTGGGGGCACTATCTTCTAGGCTATAACGATAAATTGTCTTCCTTTTGCCTCTTCGTCTACACTGCTTCAAGTTATGTAAACATTGCAAGTATGTTGCGTTTCGAACGAAGCCACGTGTGCTCTGTAAATCGAGTGATGTCATAAACGAATCTGTTGAAAATGAACTTTTGTGGAATCGTATTTGAAGTTAGTATGAGACTTGACAACAACCCATAACGCAACAGATCAAAAATTAATCAAACGCTCCGTTAACCTGGTATTGAATATTATTGATGATCTATTTTATGTATCATGAAAACGAGGCTTATCATATAGATTATAGCTTATATTCATAAAATTCAGTTTTTTCTTACATTCGTGAGAACCTTTGTGTAAACATGCTAAATATGAAATTGTGTACATTTTTAGATATAAGATACCCAAAGCTGAAATACAAAGGGATAATAGAGAAGACACTTTTGCGAAACAGTGATCCAAATGTAAGTACCGTTTAACTTTTATTGCGATTGAGAAATATTCATTATTGGGAAATATTGCTTATTTTCGCTTTGCCTCAGTTCCCTATATAAACAGCGCCAGAACCCACGATTAACCCTTATAAAGGAGATACTTTGACAACTGATATAGTTCACCTAGCGGTCTGTGAGACTAGATCGCATCATCGGCACCTGTTTCTAATCTCAATAACAAGCCTTTATGGCCGAATCTCATATTCAGAAGGATATAAATCCGTTCCATTTAAACTGTCTCACGTTTAATGGAGTTGATCGCCCAAATGACAGTCATAATGATCACAGTAGCTTAATCAATGCAGACTGTCTGGTGATTTCAAGAATAATTTTTTTTGGTTTCAAATATGATTTGCTGGCCCAAATTTTGGAGCGGCCAGAGGAAATCAACGTTCAAGACCATGATAAAAGTGATAAGATATTTGATCTGAGTGTATCATTAATATTGGCCTGCCTGCAAGTTAGAATGCAAGTTCCAGATAGCCTCATTTCCATGATGAGGCCAGTTAAACATGGCAGTTGTTTTTTATGAATACCGATGGACCCAACTGCACTGATTATTATCAAACAACATACAGTTTGACTTTATATTTTAAATAAATTCTGTCTGTTTATAGTTTCTGTAGTAGTTTTCGTTTTGTACTGATTTGAAGAAATCCTTTGTGAATGATCCTTTAAGTTCATGAATCAGATATTCAGCACCCAGGACTTATCAGGGAGGGTGTTGGGGGTGGGGTTGGGGTGCTCTAAGCCACAGAAGTATGTATTCAAAAGGCCATAATTTATTGCTTGTTGTGTGCTTGTTGTGTGCTTGTTGTGTGTCTGTTGTGTGTCTGTTGTGCGCTTGTTGATTCATGCCATGCTTGGGGTAATTCGATAAAATGCTTTGTAGAATCCAACTAAAAGCTTTGATGATCACATGTCGAAGTTTGTGAAAATCCCCGAACCAAAAGCTCCAGTTGTCATGGAAAATGGTCACGAGGATAATTTGGCGGAAAATGACTTGGCAACTAAAGTTAAAAGTCAAGATGGTGAACCTGGCAAAACAACTCCAGAATTCAAAATTCTGCACAGAGGCCATTTTGATATGCAAGATTTCACTTTGTCAAGGTTTGTGATTGGGAATCGATTTTGAAATTTAATCTTGTTTTATCTGTTTCCATGTTTTTTGAAAAGCTAACAATTTTAAAAACAAATTTTATGAAAATTTTTTTTATCCTGTGAAACTGTTAAAAAATTTTTCGTACAGTGCTCGTATATCTTCAAATTCAAGCTCATTTCCTGGCTGTGAAGCAACGAAAAAAATTATCAGTTTTTATAGCTTTCAAGATTTTTCAATTTTTCCACCCATCATAAAGCACTTTGATAAACATTGCAACATTCTACCTTAGTTTTACCTAGTGTGTAAATCTCCACCAGTACGTGTTTCATAGAAAACGTTTGTGTAGCCTTGTCATTTTATGTTGTAAAATTGTGTGTGCTCACCAATCTAGTGATCTAGTTTTACGTTGTTCAGTTACTCGCCTTGTAGTCTTCATACTACTCTCACGCTATACTTTTCTCGCCTTGTGGCCAAGAAACAGTTGCGACTGTCCCATGTTGCTTTTTTGCTCCATGCAATTTCGCTTGTACTCGTTGTCCCATTTCTTTCTCTCCGCGAACAGTAACCTTGTTTGGCTTTAGCAAGCGTATCTGTCTATGCTCTGGTCTGACCTCTTGTCATTATTTTTCCTCTGGTTGTCATCATTGCATGAAGTATACATGTATGTTTTGTCATTTCCGCTCACCAAGCAAATATCTCGTTCCAGTGACCCGGTGATCAGTACGAGGCCAGCAGAACTTTGCATTGAGATACAACTCCCTACAATGGTAAATCTTCTTTTTCTTTAAACTTTAACCTACTTTTGAAATTTCATTTGCCAAATTTTACCATAGAGCCATCTTGTTGAATGCCAGCCCCAGATAAGTAGCAAAAGATGCAATATACTTCTGTAATAACTACAATTTATATTCTAGAAGTAATTAAAGTTAAAATTAACGAGAAGACTTTGAAGAACATCTTGCGAGAAAAATATCCTTTAATCCCCAGTAGCTATAAATAAGTCACCTCCTTCTCTTCTGACGCGCTCCTCCTTGTCTCTTCTGACGCGCTCCTCCGTGTCTCTTCTGACGCGCTCCTCCGTGTCTCTTCTGACGCGCTCCTCCGTGTCTCTTCTGACGCGCTCCTCCGTATCTCTTCCAGAAATCAGCCGCAGACATCGACCTGGACGTCTTCGAGAAGCGACTGGCGCTTGAAAGCAAGAGTCCAAACTATCATCTCGACGTATCCTTTCAGCAACAAGCCTCATCCGGTCTTATCCAGTTAGCCAGCTTCTATTGTTTCCTCTGCTTTGCTTATCCACTATAGACTTTTCCCAAGGCAATCAAGTTCGGACGGTTTAGCACAGCTCCGATGCATTTCGTGTGCGAAGTGTAGTAGTGTACCGGGTATGAAGTAGTCCGGATAATCAGAAACAGGATCGGTCATGTTTTAGAAGTCTGGCTCCGGTTGGATTCTGATTATCTTGATCCGGTACAGCTCTAGCGACATGTCTATGAAAGGGGGTAATTTGATGAATGTACGACTTTTGTAAAAGTCAGGGTTACCAATGGACAGCCAAGAATTTTAGGTTTTTGTCACAAGATTTTAACTTAGACAAAGATTCCACGTTCTCTAAATTAAAGCGGGAAAATTTCAAATTTCGGGGATTTCTCTCGTTGGGAGCAAAGCTATAAAGAAATGACGCGTGTTTCTTTCTACCTTAGCCACATGTTTCTAACCTGTTTGACTTAGGTTAAAAAAACTCTAGTTTTAATAGTATTGAGAGGAAAACTAATTGATGCCCCCTCCCCCAGATCATCGCATCTCGTGGCTTTTCCACCAACTAACAAGGGGTGAAGAGCCTTCTCTTGGACCCCCTCCTCCTCTTGTTATAAAAGCTTTGGAACTTTTTCTGATCTCCGATTAAACGTCTAATTAACGACCGATTCCATTTAGCGTGAGACGATTTTGATGGAGCGGATTTGCGTATTCCTCGTATCTGACTTCGGCCATGGAAGCTTATTATCGAAATGATGAACAGATGCCGGTGATGTGATCTAGACACAGGCCGGTTGGTAAACTACGTCGTTGGCTTGAATTTCTCCTTCATAAAGGTTAATCATGGATTCTGGCCCCGTTGATAAAAGGATCTGAGGCTTCACATAAGTCACGTTTTCTAATGATAGAAAGTTCTTGATCGCAAGCAAAGTTTAATTAAAGTTAGTTAAGGTGCAAAGCCTTTTTGTCCTTCACCGCAAGGTTAAGGTCCGGTTCCTGAGTTGAGTGACAACGATCCTTATAGTGACCCGGTCGATTTATTCCCATTCAGTACGCATGCGTGGGTCTCTTAGCTTTTGACTTGGAACTAATCTCTACATTTCCTCAAAGGCTTTTCTTGAAGGCGAGAGAGAGGTTTGCGATCAACGCTAACACTGGAAAGTTGCATCGACTTCATAAAAGGCTGCGTTGCTTCAGGAACTTACCCACTCGAAGTGTTTTTCCAAAGCGACCCCATTTGCTCGACGCGTTTGTTTTTCTCATGAAAAGTTTATCAATTATTATTTTTGAAAAAATATTCACCAACTTATGGTCATTTTCCGACATTTGCATATTCTGACAAGTTGGATGAAAAAGTGCTTAAGTATGCAAAAAATATTTCACTGTTTCTTGCAGTTCTAATCTTTATTCTGTACCCTGATTTTTTGCTGAACTGCTGATATAATTTTATTTGTTAAATCTTAATTTTATAATGAACCACGCAGGACGTCCTTTTTTGCTTTGGCTTTTATGTTTTCATTTTCGGTGAACAAACTAGTAACTGCCAGGGTACTTCCCGTTTTTTCTTAACGCCTGTCAACTTTTGCCAAATTTTTCCAAAACTTTTGCCAAATTTTTGCCAACTTTTGCCATGTTTTTCTTTAACATAAGCCAGATTCCTCTGCCATATCCAGTTGATGAAGATCGCGGAAGGGCACAGTTTGATAAAAGCAGAAAAGTGCTTGTGGTCACTTTACCAGTTATCAAACAAGACCTTAAAAAGTCTGTTGTAAGTATTGAAATTTCTTGCCATGCCTTTCATGTTGGCACTGCATCGTTCAACAGCCACCTTCTTGTGTTAAATTTCATTTCTTTGGTTTCTTTCTTTCTAACTTTTCACCATCCATAAAACACCTGTTGATTTCCTTTTCAACGTTAACATAACCATTCAACGGTGCGAGTTTTACCGTTAAAATATCCCCAATCTGCTAATCTTTACCTAATTATATAACTAACGCCGATGTTGTAATTAATAAATCATTGAAGCACACAATACTTATGAAGTTTCACAATACCAGAATGACGCTTTTGTTAGTTAGCTGAGATGGTCTGGGCACTACTATCCTGAGTTAGCTTAGAGGATCTGGGTACTAGTTACGTCACTTAAGTGGAATAACATCAATTGCAGATGTTTCTTGATGAAGCGAGATGGGCCTTTAATAAAGCAGGTGTGAGAATAGAAAAAAAGCCCCGATTAGATGATAAAAACAAAAATAAGGAAGCAATATTTCTTTTATAATGTGTTATTTGTTTTGACAGTTTTTCTCTAACTATTTAGTAAGACTTGTTCGCACTTCTATGGAGTTCAGAAGTATCACAACAACAGAGCAGAATTCTCGTTATTGTTGTTAATTAGAAATGAGAGTTATTTGCGTCTGATAATCCAGCTGCTTCTATGCTTTCGTCAGAGAAAATGGTGATTAACTGAAGATAATTTTGTGCATGTTGCTTTGAAAATAAGAAGTGCGCCAATGCGTCGTTCAAAATATCCCTCCAGCATGCACCGTTGCCACTATAATAAGAGGCAGCTGCAGAAAGTAGTTCAAGAATTTTCTAGTTCAAAGCGAACAATTGTTTTTGTGGTGTGAGAGTTGGGCGTTGGACCGCTTTTTCCGCGCGTGAGAATTGTAAGGCTGGCGATTTTGCAATCCTCTTTCAAAAGGCGGCCCTGTTTTAACATTGCTTAATCCTTCGTCTGGACAACTTTGCCATTCCTTTGACATTCAAATATAACCAAGTGCTTCATCAAGCCGGTGTATTGTTTTTTGCGGTAGAAACTTAAAATGTTGCGATTAGGATTAATGGGAATCCGGCAAAGGATTAGAAAATCCAGAAAAAAGCCTCATTACTTCATAGTCAAAGATTACGTTGTGTCATTTGCAATATCATATTGATTCCTGAATGTAATCAATCTTTTACGGCAAAGTTCAGCCAGGGGCAAACTGTTTTCTTATCAAGTTGGGTATGAAGTTCTAAAACTGAATTACCTATGAAGATCCAGCGCGGCGAGAGAATTTTCTGACATCAGTAAAATCTTATGATCGTGTCATCTTGAGAATCATGGGATAACGTTGGTCTCGCTAAATTCTACGGAAACAATGTTATGATTAAAATCTGCATCCAAGTTTCTTGTGTAGATCTTATCATTGAAGATCAGGGGTCGATTTTTCCTAAGAATTTATGTCAAATTTTTGGATTGACGTTAATTACCATACGGGTGCTCCCCCCTTTTAAGATGGTACGTGGGCAATAGGGCTGATATATTCCTTCCTTACTACCCGCTCAAGATTAGCGCGAAGGAACATCTGTTATCTGCAATCAAGCAATCGACCGTTGTTATTGTTTGTAGAGTTGTTCAGAAGATCAGTTTGATTGTGGAATGACAGGTGGAATTGCTTTGTTCCATTAGAAAGCTTGACCCTAAAATATTTTGTAAACTGTTACACGTCTATTGCAGGCACTGGCTAAAGAGAAAGAGACTGTGGAAACGGGTGCGATGTTTCTTGAGGGAAACAATTCCAGTGAACACGTTAGCAGCAAAACGGACTATCCACCGGCTAATGATTATCAGGGTGTTAGAACGGAGAAAAACACGAGTAAGGATGTTGTTACAAACCAACAGGGCTACAAGACGGATGCAGAATGCGCCTCTGAAGACTGCACAGATATGGCAGATATGAAGCGTAGTTCTTTTGTTGCTGTCAGCAATGGTGTGACTGAAGACAAATTTCATGAAGAGATGAGCCATTCTGATGCACCAAAGACGGACGATAATGAAAATATGCTCCACAAGGCTCGTCTTGGTGAAATTACTAGCAATGTAGCAGGTGAATCGAGGTTTACCGATGTCGAACGTTCTGGTCAATCGACGGTGAAAGAAAATCAGTTTTTCAAGGTTAAAGTATCTACAGATCATGTTGCTGAAAAATCTGATTTTCAGATTGATACTTTAAGTGACTCAAGTGGACGAGAAAGCAGGTGCTCTGAAGACGATCTGGTATTGAGCAAAGAACGTTCTTTAGGAAGACGAGAAGATGGTGGTATGTTTCAGCGTGGTGACTGCTCAGGACAGGACACGATGCCTTTGAAAACGGCACCCAAGGACTCAAGACAGGCTCTTGACGACGACGCGAAAGTCACAACGCAAACGCATTGCAACGGTCATAATGAAAATTTAATGAAATGCAACATTCCTGCGCAATCACCATCGAGTTCTGCAGACGTCTGCAACTTGATTGCAAACACAGAGCCACAAAGCACAGCAGATGATCGAGTTGATTGTGAAAAAGCCAATGCTCTCAGCACGAGGGAATCTGTTGTCAAGGAGGATGCGAATGGTGAACTTTCGACGCCGCTGGATGATATGGAGTTCGAGTTTGGCGACATTGTTGGTACATATGCTCAGATTTCTAATACACTTTTTATTGTGTTCTGTTCTTTACTGCTACTGTGATTAGACTGCGGAATGTTTCTTGATTTATAATAAAACAGCTCTCATAGTCACTGATGGGTGGTGCTCAGATCCCCCCTCTCCCAACCAACTCTCCTTCTCCCACTCCCCCTCCCCCCAGCCGTCCGATTTTGATTCACCTGCTCTTAAAGGAAATATCTTCAAGCTCTAAGTATAGCGGAGAGAGGTGGGCGTTTGAACATATGCGTTTGGTGCCCAACCTTTTTAGTCGCTTAAATCAACAGCTGCACCGAAGATCGCTGGCGTGTGATTGATATTGATTCTAGAATCACTGAGTACCAAGCTGATTTTGCTGGCAATATTGAGAGGTTCACTTTGCCTGTGATTTATAGTGATTCTAGAATCACTGAGTACCAAGCTGATTTTGCTGGCAATATTGAGAGGCTCACTTTTCCTGTGATTTATAGTGATTCTAGAATTACCGAGTACCAAGCTGATTTTCCTGGCAATATTGAGAGGTTCACTTTGCCTGTGATTTATAGTGATTCTAGAATTACTGAGTACCAAGCTTATTTTGCTGGCAATATTGAGAGGCTCACTTTGCCTGTGATTTATAGTGATTCTAGAATCACTGAGTCTAGAAGCTGATTTTGCTGGCAATATTGTGAGGTTCACTTTGCCTGTGATTAATGTTGATAAAATAATCCGTAATTAAATAGCTATGTTTTATAATATTTCTGGAAATATTGAGAAAGTTATGCGCACAAACCTTCTTTTTAATTGGATTTTATTCTGAGAGCAAATTTGCTATTTATTCTCTTTTAGATATTGCAGGGGGGACTAGACTGCCACCTTACGATTTTGACCAGGATGAAGAGACAGTGACTTTGAACATCAACTTACCAGAAGTCAGAATAGAGGATGTGTCTCTTGGCTTCGGATCCCGAAAGGTATGAACTCTTTACTTTTGTATAATTTATTCATCTTTGTTGTTTCGCATTCCGTTCCTTAATCAACGCATCTTCTAACTGAATTCTGGTTCTATCTAGCTGAATCCTGTACGACTTATTCGATTACAGATCGCGATTTCAAATTTCATACGCCTGATAATTAAGATCAATGTAACCAGCAAACACTTTTTGTTGGGCCTTAAGCATGCCTAGGAAGTGTTTTTATGTTTACCACCGATCCATTAGGCAGCTGGGATTATAGCTAATCTTCGTGGCTGTTTTTACATAAGACAAAAAGCCGGCCAATTTTGTTATTCATCATTCGCCCAACTGATACTTCGACCGGTCAACCCTTTGGTCTATAATCAGAGAAGTATAGGAATTTGACGAGCTCAGACCTGACGTCGTGTGTAGTCCGGCGCGATATTACAGTTGCAGTTCTTGGATTCATTCTTGATGGGGAAACCTTGCGCCAGTGTTTCTTCCCGTTTGCCTTTCAAATAATAGCAGCTATGCTCTATTTTGGTGGCATCGAAGTTGTGGTCTTTTGGCCGTTTGTTTCAACTGACTCTTTCCTGAATCCAGGCATCAGCTATATTTTAAACTGAAACGGCTTTCCTCTGCTCTAGTCTGATATTTTTCATCCGGTCAACGCTCTCGGTGTATTTACCTTCCACTGGCAAGTGACCAGTTTATCATTTCTATTCTATGTAAACCATCGCTAGTTATCCCGTGAAAGCTCGTTTTATCCAGTGAAACCTCGTTTTATCCCGTGAAACCTCGTTTTATCCCGTGAAGGCTCGTTTAACCCCGTTGAACCTCGTTAAACCGCGTTAAACCTCGCTAGACCCCGCAAAAGCACTCGTGAAATCCCGTGAAGCCTTGTTTAACCCCGTTAAACCTCATTAAACCGCGTTAAACCTCGCTAAACTCTGTGAAAGCCCTCGTGGAATCCCGTGAATCCTCGCGTCGTGATTTTTTGACCGTGGAACAACCTGAATCCATCTCTAGCCACATGCACTTGTCATGTTGCTCCGCGCAATGATCATAACTGCCTGCAACGACTTAATCACAGATATCTACACAGATTGAGATTGGCGACTTAGCATTGTGAGAGACAATACGATAAATGGCGCATGGTAAATGGGTCTTTAAGAATGCCAAGGGTGAGCTCAGTCAGGAATTAAATAGGAGAAGTACTTCTAATAAGAGCGGGAAAGATTGGCAAGAATCGAAGAATTAGTGGTGATAATGGTCGTAATAAGAGCGGGTATGTTGGAATAATTCGGGAAGGGGCGCTTAATAGTACCTAAGTAAACCTTCCCTCCTTTTTAGGCCTATTTCAGTATGACGTCCGACGACGTAAGCAGTGACGCAACTCGCTGGTGTCTGTTGTTGAAGCTGCCTGACTACTACAACTTGGACCAAGAACTATGTTCGGTTGATGTGGAACCGGCGCGCCTCGTGATAGCCCTGCGAAAATCCCAAGACTCCATTGGCATGTGGAACAAACTATTTGTTGGTACCAGCGAAAAAGACCTAGAGGTAGGCGCTACTGTTGACAACCATTTAGGCTGTAGCAACCCTTATAAATGGAAGTAGTCCTGTTGGACTAGGCACGAATCATCTCAATTGATTAGTCAGTTTTCCGGCAGGCCCCGTGTAGTGAACAAATTGTACAAGACGTTTTGAGGAAAAGGTTATTTATCCCAAGATATTTATCCGAAGCTATGTAAAGTGAACTATTACATGGTACTAGAGAAATTCAGGTGTGGATCCAAAATCACGAGATGGAAAGGTACAAATGATTGGTAAACCGTTGACTGGCTTCTTATTTTGACCAATCAATGGTCGCTGCATCACAGCTCATTTGATATGCGCATAGATAGATCCAACAATCCGTTTGTGTTTAAGTTTGCATCGTTTGCCCAATTATATCAAGTCTGATTCATCCGATTTTACAACCAAAGAGACTCCTGACCTTGTTTACAAGCTTAGAGTTATTACATTGCTTCCTTCCCTTCTTCTTCGTAGCTTTTTGTATATCTTTATATTATATATCTTTATCCAAACCCCGCTAGAGTTTCGCTGAAACCTTTCCAACCCTTCACATAACAGTTGCCACTTGTGAAATCATTTATGATTTAAAAGGATTCTGAAAATAGGAAGCACAGTTTTGTGAATCAGCAGTTCTTATTGATAGAAACCGTTGGACGTCCTGGTAATAATTCAACAGAAAACTGTGGCAAATTATGTTATTATTTAACTCTAGCTCATTCACTGTCGATGCAAATTATGGTTATTATTCTGTGAAAGCCTGAACAAATTCCTCGCAAGATTACTTCCAGGCTAAGGTTTTCAAATGTAATTGCATTACAGTGCGGGTTTTGTGAAGAACACCATTCTAATTGACGTTTGAAGCGCGTGTTAAGGAAATCTCCGTCAAAGCAAGATTAAACCTAGTTCCTTTGACCTATGTTGTCAATATGCATATCCAGGAGCTATTCTCGTAGATAAATGAACATACCAATCTTAATAATCTATTCTCGATTTCTAATATCGAAGTTAAGTGGTATTAGAAGAAAGTATAGAAAGTATGTGAAATTATGCGATTAGAAATGTCCGGGGTTAGGTTAATCTTTTTTCGACAGTATAGTTGTGAATGAGCCCTGCAACCCCCTAATTGTAATTACTTGATCCAAATATTAGCATCCTCTTCTTCAACCATGTCCCAGCTCTGTTCGATTTTGTTCTGTTCAGGCTATTGTCGCTAAGGAGAGTTTCGCAGTATTTTAAACCAATCTGCTGTCAATTTCGATTTGTTTTAGCAAGATAGAAAACTTTCTGTTCTAGACGCTCTTATTAAGTTACGCCATTTTACTTTCATTTCTTAATTTGAACGCGGCCTAATTTTCCTTCCAGTATAGGTCAATAATTAAGTTGTTCACATCAGAATAAATATTTTCGTCTAGGAAGTGTATTTCATGACAGATCATAGCATGTCGGAAATTCTCGGGAAGATGCACCAACTGAAGAATCCTTGGGTAAGTCGATGAGAATTTGTTTTGAAACGCGCAAACAATGTTTCAATGCAGGCATACGTTTACTATTATACTAGTATATACGAAACAACGCTCCCCATGTCAAACGCCTCGTTCCCTACCTTGAAACACACATGCGGAGTTTCAGTTCCTTTGTACGTCACTTTGACCACACAAACAATGTTTCAAAAGTAAAGCACATTGCGTTTTAGTACGAAAACAATGTTTCATCAACGTCATAAATCGTTATGAATGACACAACCGGTATTTCAATTCATTTGTACGTTACTTTGGATTACACAAACAATGTTTCAAAAGGAATTGACATTGCTCTTTAGTACGAAAACATTGTTTCTCCAACGTGGTTCATTGTTATGGAAGACAAAAACGCTGTGCCACCTATTTTTGAGTGCATAAACAATATTTATACCAGGTCTTTGGGCAAGTATAGGCGAATCTTATCGCTCCTCTCTTCTACTTTAACCCAAGTTACAACATCCAAGTACAACCATACCTCTGCTTTTGTTTGCTTTTTTCTGCCCTATTTCCCAACACTTGTGAGCCCCCATCCAATTACCACGAGTAACCCGTATGGTTGCACAATGGATAGCAATTGTGGCACAATACCAGTGACCAATATTGTTTCCTTTCCAATTAGAACGCAAACCCCTGCTACCCCTGCAACCTTTGGGTCAATTTAAAGACCTTTTAGTCGTTGAACGCCGATTTGATCGGCAAGATAAAAGAAAATGGTATTAATCTTTTTGATCTCTGAGAAGATCTTCCCTGTATGAAGCTGGAAATAATTTTAGATTTGATCTTTTTGAGGTTCACTAGATGCGAATAGGTTTAAAGTGGGTTAACAGGACATACATTGGGGGAAGCAAATTGAACTTAATATATAGATATAAGTTTTATTTTCTCAAGGTTATTATAAAGATTGCCTGGTACTTGATTTGTGAATTATATCGGTGTATTACTAAGAGTGCTTTCCAACTCCTTTCACATGCTTTTTGCGGTCGTAAACATTAGTTAAAAATAAGGCCCTCGCTCCTTGAAGCAAATGAAAATGTTATTGTCAAGGCTGATCCGTGTAAGCTTCCGTGTAAAATAAAATATGGCACCAAATTGTGGTATACAATAGTTCTGCAGCGTGCAATTTGTATATTGTATGCATTTGGTGCATGGAAAAAGCGTTTGTTGCTAGCGAGATCTTTTGATGGCGTATATAAGTTACTACCAGGTAATATCCAGGCTAATACCAGGTTTTGTTTGCATCTGATAGAAGAAAGTTATAAAAGTAATGATGCGAAATCCTTTCTGGGCTTTTGAAAACCACGAAGACTGGGAAAAAGATGCAACATATGCACTGTCTTTTACGAAGACTTGTATTATTGAACTCCTAGCTGTGCAAAGTATTCTGATCCCAAGTCTAGCAAGGAACTCCTTAAAGAGATGGACTTTTTAGTGCCCAAAGTGACTCTTTGGTGCTTAGACAAGCATAGCATCTGATTGCTCTTGACATTAATTGAGAAGTTTCATGAAAAATGCCCCAAGTTCTGAATTCTAGTTGTATATGAATGCTTCGTTCTCGTCAATAGATGTAGAGCAGAAAGGTTTTATATCTATATAATGTTTGCATTTTGGGTTTTGAAAATACAGTTGGCCATCTCATTGTGTGCAAGTGTAGAAATGCGTGCAGCTTGTTTTGTGTTTAATCGCAGAGTGCAAAATGGGATACCCACCAATCATAAAAAATATGACAAATTTTACCACGGCCTTTCTGTGTCTGCATATATTTAGAATGAAGAAGAAATAGGCAATATTTCTTTTTGCGCACGCATCGAGCACGCGAAATACATTGAAAGAACGTTTACTTCAAAGAACGCGTAATTAATATATGTTTAAAGTATGATTGTTTTCAGTGCAAAACCCTGTGTACATGTGATCCAAAACAGACACGTCATACTTCTGATATCACCCTCTATATTTACAATCATGTATATAAATTTCCTTCTACTCTTGAATAATTCAAATAACATCCATGACATAATCAATGCAAAAATCCTTTATGCTTGTTTTGTTCTTCTTTTTGAAACAACATCGTAAGTAGCTGTGAGGGAATAAGCGAAAGAGTCATGTTTGATGTTAGTGTTTAATAATATGCATCTGCCTGAGTAGGTTGACAGCACTGGGGAACCCATGGCATTAAACCCGGACCAAACATTGCTGGCTGATCATGCGTCAACGGACTTTCTCGAAGCAAAACTACTGCAGCTGCTTCGCGACGAAGACCGAGGGGATTTGGTCGGCCGTGATTTAGACGAGCAGAAAGCAACAGGTGCCAGAACAGAGATCTGCAAGCCCAAGGAATGCGCTATTGGTGCTGGATCAAATGAAGGCACTGCGATGGTCAGTCTTATAAAGACGAGCACTGCAAGGGAATCAAACAACTCTCATGGTACGTGACCTCTTTATAACATTCACGCGTGTTATAGAGTTATCTGTCGTCCAATTCTTAGGCGTGTAGTAAAATGAAACGTATCGCATGTGCGAGTAAACAAGGTTTATTTGTATTTCAAAATAGCTGCTTTCTTGTATGTTTGCACAAACAACTGTGTTGTCTATAGAAATTCGTGGGCGGAGATACTGCAGGGTTGATTTCGCTGTAGGTATATATTCCCTTATTATGGTGATCCGCATCTGATTTTTCTGCTTTTCCCCTATGATGTCTGTTTTATCAAGAATTTTGATCCTGAATGCCCAGTGCCACATGTTATTTGAAATACTTCTACAGCGCTTTATCCCTCGATTGTAGTTGCAATTCCCAACACTGCTAACAACAATAGCCAAGCTTTGAATTGTTTTTTTTAATACAAACCCCTTCAAAAGCTTCAGACAGCTCTTGATTATTCTTTGACAAAGGTTACCGTTAATTATGCACTAGCAATCAAAGGAAAATATAGTATTGTTTTGGGCAACAAATGTATTAGACAAATCTCAATTGTATTCTCAGCGTCAGTGAAGGATCACTTTTCACATGACGTGCGAACCAGGAACAGCTTTTCCACGATTCTTTTCATGTTAAACTCGATCCTAGACTGAAGGAGATCTGATTGGTTTCTCGTGTAATCTTGGTTTAATTGATAAATGATATTTTCAATCGCTATTCGGTATAGATCAGAAGTTATTTTGTGAACATCTGAAAACCACATATTCTGTCGATCAATTCTAATTCTTATTAAGCAGATTCAGCAATCTGTTTTCTCGAACTTGTCGTTTATTATTAATTTATTGGGCTCAGCGATTTTAAGCCGAGGTGCTCCTCTACATACCGTGGTATTCTTCAAGGAGCTTTGATCGCAGGCTTATTTTTTACATAAATTCACTTGTGACGTCATCTCTGATGTCACTAACTGAGCGTAGAAGATTGCTGATTAAGACCTTATCCGGTTGGATGAGTAGGAGACGACGAAGAATGACAGTTGTGTTTACTAACATCATCAATTTCATTTTTTGTTCGCTGGCATCTCGCAATGAAGACAATCTCTATCAACGTAATACGCCAGCATCAGAAACCATCAAAACAACTTAAGTTATGAATAATCACCGTCGTCACCATATTAACCCCCGTCTTTGTTATACAACAAAATGGCACATGCTATCATCAAAGACAATCATTGTCCAGTCCCATATTTCTTATTAAAGTCATAGTTATTCGCAATACCAAAAGACAGCGAAAACATAATTTTTGCATCAAGCATTTACATGCTTTTCGTTCTACAGTCCTCAGAGTATGAAAACGGAAAAGAACTTGACCAGAAACTATGTTTCCGCTGTTTCGTACCACTAAACATTTGCTCGCCGTAATTGATCCCAGCTCTAATGACTTTTGCAGCTGATACCTGGAACTCCAACGAAATGACGCTCGATGTCAAGCTTCATGAGCTGCAAAATGACGTCATTGTTGATAGTGACCCCGCTGCTGGCGCACTGGAACTATCGAGACATCCCGTCGAAAGATCGTGCAGTGACGAAACCAACGACTCGTCGAATTCTCAGTTACGATCCATCTTGAAGCGATCGACAAGCGAGGGTGCCGAAAGTAAGTGCATCTTGGAGTTAACATTCTTGGAAAAAACTTGCATTTCCCATTTTGTTTAAATTATACCGCAGTTTTCTGAAAAAGTGGAGTCTAGGACAGTGGAAGCTACTGGTGTGTTAGTTAACATTCTTGCAAAACTTTGCATTTCCCATTCTGTTTAATTATACCACAGTTTTCTGAAAAAGTGAAGTCTAGGACATTGGAAGCTACTGGTGTGTTAGTTAACATTCTTGTAAAATTTTGCATTTCCCATTTTGTTTTAATTATACCACAGTTTTCTGAAAAAGTGAAATCTAGGACAGTGGAGGCTACTGGTGCGTTAGGGATGAGCCCACCTCCCCAGCCCCAATTGCCCCCAATGTCCTCAAGGGTATTGCTGACAATAGGCTTTGTATAGAGTATCTACCAAACAATTGCCTATTAATTTCACCCTTCGCTGCTAGAAAGCTGAACTAGATTAAGAGCATGCCTTTCCATTGCAAAAACCTTATTGACAAGAGCAGAGCAATTTGTCACACGTTAACACATGCTTCAGTAAATGATTGTTTAAGTACAACGGGTATTTTTTTATTTCATTAATAATTAATTGAAAAAGAGTGCTTCATTGTTACGGCTAATTTAAGAGGGTTCTTCCTTGCCCTTTGAAGTATGGCAAAAATGCTTTCATTCTATTTGAAAATTTTTGCACGTGATGCTATCAAAGCTTTGTCATTGGATTGTCATTACAATTGAAATTCTGATTTTTCAGGTTTATTGTAAATTTTGAGAATTTCCTCACTGGTTACGATGACCATCGTATATTTCTATAGCATAAATATATTTGAATATCTTTCCAATTTATAATCTGCACTTTTTTACGGCAATCAAGCAAGTTAAATTTTGGCAAAAGTGCCTTTATATCGTTTTGTTTACTCAGATACCTGTTGAATGAATTGAACGATGCAGATATTCACAATGCAAACCAAAAAAAGAAAGCTATTTGCTGAGGGCTGATTGAGCTTCCGCGCTCAGTCTGCATGCTTCATCCCCCGTCCCATCTCATGACTTCCTTCAGGCTTGCTTTTCTACTGCCACTGGCCTCTTATTGAGCAGGTGACTGAGAGGGTATCAATGGGACTGGGCAGGAGTGTAAGGAGAAAGGATGGCAGCGTATCTACCTCATAAAGACTTGAGTAGTACGTCATCACCTCCAGATGTCATCACTAATAAACTAACACTAAGCTTTTCGCACAAAACTGATGAGTGACCGGGGTTGGGCGAAAATCTGAAATTATTACTTAAAAGCACAATCATAGAGAAAATCTTAGAGAAAAAATTCAAATATCTGCAAACTTTAGTTTTGTAGAGCCTGTAGCAGCTCGATTCCCTCTTCGTCCTGAAATCAAAACAATACATGTCATTACAGCAAAGGCATTTTCCGTCTATTGTCATCAGTATCTAGCCAGTGTTATTGGCTACTTTATTGCCAACAACAAAAATATCAACAGCAGCAACAAATTCTACATTGGCAAACTACTAGACATCAAGCAACAACAACATCAACACTAAACAACAACAACTTCATAGCATGATTTTAGTACTTATCGTTACTTGCCAATCATGTATTATGTTGACGAAAGCTTCAATTAAATGCTATTTCTGCATCACTTTTAATGTTTGTTCAATGCCTGCTAAAATTCCTTGGAACACCTCAGTATTTTCTCTGATTTTTGCATTTTTCGTTTCTTCGACGCGCCAATGGCTGTTTACCCCCTCTTCCCCTCTAAAACAATGTTAGTAACAAAGTATAGCATCTAGTTAATCTGGGGGGGGAATGGTGCAAAAATGACGCTTCCTTTAGCAGCAGGACAACATTGTTCATAGAGGGGGGAGAGGGGGATGAATGAACGCGAGTCAAAGAATCGTCGTTAGTGTTCCAACAATTTTGACGCGCATTGTAGGACCTTCTAGAATCCTTCAAGTTCCTACCTCTGTTTTAAGTAGTGTAAGCAGATTCGCTCTGCATACCTCTCAGTTTTCATTAAGAGAGATTTTGATTTTTTCCCCTTTCTTTTAGAATCGGATTGCAGCGATGAAAGCGACCACGCAGTGCCGGTCAGTCGCCCCTCGAGTCGGAACAGGTCGAAAAGTCTCAACGTGGACTATCGGTGGAACCACAGGGAACCAAGGTCTCGCGCGCGCAACAAATCGGTTTCCTTTGATCCAGAACCTAAAGTTTGCGAGTTCGTTGAATATTCGAAAAAACAGCTGAAGAAAATGCGAAAACAAGAGAGAAAGCAAAATGAAATTGCAGCAAAGAAGATGGAAGCTGCTTCAAAGAAAGCTCAAGGAAAACATAAAGGTAAAAATCAAATTTCGAGTTTGCAATTGGTTCGGCTGTGCCAAGAGCTGATTTGAATCCTAGTTGGTTGTACCCTGGCCAAGAATAGATGGGTGCTTCAATTTGTTTGAAGGTTAATTTTATTCAGAATCAACTACCTTGTTCAAGACACTTGTAAAATCGTGCCCAATTCGATTAAGCCCTGTGAGCATTTGATTTGGCATCAGTTAGGTGGAACTTAAGTCTATCTGACATTCATCTAAATAAGGCATTTGTAAAGTTCGACATGAATTTAGTCACTTTGTCACAGATTAGATATTTATTTAGTTGGGCATTCAGCCGAATTTGGATACGAATTTAGCCGGACAATCCTTTTGTCAAGTATTAGTCGTTTGACAGACATCCAGTCGGTCATTCCTTTAGTCGGACATTTATTTAGTCGGACATTTATTTATCTGGATATGAATTCAGCCGGACAGTCGTTTAGTCAGATGTTTGGTTAATCGGACACTCGTTTAGTCAGACATTCTTATAGTTAGATTTTCATTCATTCGGACATTCGTTCAGTCGGACACGAATTCATTCGGACACTCGTTCAGTCGGACACTCGTTCAGTCGGACACTCATTTAATTGGACTTTCATTTAAGGAAATTCTCTTAAGCCGGAAAATCTTCTAGAACACCTGCCTTTTATCTTTTAAAAATTAAGGAAAATACAAGCAAAATATATTGTTGATTTGCTAGCGTTTGATTTCGGTAGAACGTGGTTTGCACTCCTGTTTTGGTTGCCCTCTATAGCAGGAATCGCATAACTCCTACGCTACGTAACTGTTCTGCCTCCGCTTTTTCCCTGTTATCCCCATTAAGGGTAGGATCAAGATAAATCTCTAATGGTTTTTAGTATCCACGTCCGTCCTGCATTGTTCTAGATCCGGATTATCTTTTGCTCCGGGTCTTTTCAACAGAATAATATCAGAAATTCACAGTGGCAGTGTTAGGAATAGGAGTTTTAGGAGGCAAAAGCCATAGATTATTTGCTTTTATCACCGTTAGTGTACGGCCAATCCAGTTCGGCTTTCTTTTGAGTTGTATTAGATTGCGATTTACCATGTATTGCTCTGGTCACAGGTCCTGTAAACTATTTACCTATGATTCTGAATTATCTTTAGGCAATGTGGGATTTTGATTTGAGGCTAAAGTCTCAACACCAATGACGGCCAAATTTCTCCAATCTGGTCGTTTTTGAAAGCGGTTGGCCGTCGACAATTGATTTTGCCGAAAAGCCAAAGTTGGCCAAATTTTGCCGCATGTTGAAAGCCACAAAAATTCAAAGAAAGCGACAATTTTTGCACAGAAAACGATCAACATTTTGTTAAAATAATCTCCAAATTGCAAATAGCGAAGCAAGAAATAAAGTAAAAGATAGAAGAAAATTGAAAGCAAGCAAGAGCTTTCGCAACAAAGAAAGCCAAATATGATTACTCTATTCCTACTCTACAGACAGCCAAAATGTAGCTTCGTTTTATATTCTATTTGGCTGGCCGAATTTGGCAGTCATACGTGGGACATTTGGCCGCCGACCACCTGTGAACTCTTCTATCGCACGTGACTGTTCGAATATTCTATTGCCACGCGAAGTGTGCCGTGGAATTATATTTAAAATACTTGTTACTGGTGTTAATTGTGATTTTAATTTGCGGGAGGTTTGCTGCATTTGTTACTAGTAGTACTTTGAAACTGGAGAAGGAATCACAACAAAGCAATTCCATCCCAACAAATCTTTAGATATAATCTATAAATTTTTAAATTGGCTTTTTTCAAATTAACTTACTGAAAGGGAGATATGGGGAAAATTTAAAGTTGAACACTTGAAGAGATATTGATGTTGTTAAATTGTTATCAAGTCGTTATGAAATTTACAATTGAAAATTTATGATGTTGTGAATATTTTGGTTCAGGATTAAAAGTTTTCTCGTTAAGTCCCATATGTCCCATAAAGTGAAACCTTTATGTCCCATAAAGTGGAACCTTTATGTCCCATAAAGTGAAACCTTTATGTCCCATAAAGTGAAACCTTTATGTCCCATAAAGTGAAACCTTTATGTCCCATAAAGTGAAACCTTTATGTCCCATAAAGTGAAACCTTTATGTCCCATAGAGTGGAAGCTGCTCACTAAAATCCTGTTTTCTCGTTATCATAAATTTTATATAACTTGGCCTCTTGTTTGTTTCTAGGACCGAAAGGTGGTAAAAATATGAATTTCTTCAACGGCTTTAGAAGAGATTCAGGAAAGATCCGAGGATCTGAGAACGACACTGAAAAAGACAACGAGGCTAATGACGTCACACATAAAGAAAGTTCAAATGAGGAGTCGACTCAAGATCCAGCGACGAGTAGTTCAACAGCAAAATCACAACGAAAGTTGAAGAAGAAGAAGAAGGCGGACAGAAAAGACGAACGCACCCCGAAAGAGGAGGAAAGGACTCAATCGCCAAGCGAACAGCTCACGAACTCGTTGATATTTGCGCTTGATGAATGAAACATGGTTCTCAGGGGTTGTTGGTATCTATTGAGGATGTTATAGGTTTTAACAGTGTGCTTTTCTAACTAGAAACCCAGGCATTGGGAAAAATTGCAACGGTCAGTCTGTTCATTTCCCAGGGCAAATGACTAAAAAGCCAGGGGTAATGTTCTTAAAAGGCTTTGAATACTCCAAAACCATTTCCAGCAATAAATGAAGTGCCTCTTTGGTCATTATCGAAGTTTGGACAGCCCATCTTGCGCTACTAACTTCTGTTTCTTCTAAGAATCATGAGAGGTGATGCCTTCGAACGGCGCCAGCTCGAGTGTTCCTTTCGCTCGATCCCCGTTTTTTGATGATTCACGCGGTTTCTAGAATTGTGACGTCAATCAGCCTCATTTGCATGCCATTATCGAGTTTCGAGTAATTGCTTGTATGCATATTGAAGCTATAGATAATTGATGCAACTGTTGTCGGTTGCTGTCTGAAATGAAGAAGATACAGACAGTGAATAATTCGTATACATAATTATGTCTGGGTGCTTCCCGAGAAATTTAGAAAGCCGGAGCGGACTGTTGCTTTCATCTGCTTTACCGACGTTCAGAGCGTCTTGAGACAATAGGTGCCCTGGGGTGTTTTTTCAGAAGATTTGCTAGGCCCTGAAGTAATAAACTTCAAGTCATCTGCATTTTGAAAACCCTTTTTTAGCCTATTTGCGGAAGTTGTGCTGTTTTTCTTGCACTTTGTTGTTCCGTCTTTTGGTGATATTGTTCCACGTTTTACTGGCACGCGCTTTATTGGGCTACTGTAGCCATTAGGTGCAAGCGATGCTGCCATGAAAAGATCAGATGCAGAATAGTGCGCAAACCCCGGAATGAGAATCGCGCGCTATCAAAAGTCCCTTTTCAACTAAATCTGTATATGCTTATAATAGAGGGGAATGCTTATGCAATCTGCGTAATTTTGTTTTCTGAACATTGGTTGGGTTCTGTGAGATATGCATAATCAGCTGATCCTGTTTTTAAATAATTTGTTAAATTGTGGTTTTCAGATATTCTCAGAGCAAGAACAAACTGTTATCTTGAGTTGAGTTTTTTGTCATCATTTGTCTGGTGCTGATGTGCTGATAAACATTTGATCCCCTTGCAAAAGCATCCTTTGGAGTTAGGCCATTCACCTATCTGTTCATTGGATGTTTTTATTTAGCCTCAACTGATTAATTTATTTCTTTTTGAGTATTTAAGGAACTAGACAACTCATTTTATCTGGATCTCATACTATTGATACAATGCTCATCTCTCTATTCCGAAGTAAAATATCCCCTAGCAGTGGCGGGTTTTAGGAGGGACATGGCACCAGGCCCCTATCCTTGGTAAATAGAATCTTCTGAAATAACACCAATCTGAGATGTTATTGGTTTACTCCATTGGATTTTCAGGGAATTCATCTTAACAACGTTGTGTTGGACTGTTTTGCAAATTTTTAACATGAACTGCCTGATAATTTCCTCCGCTTGTGCTCTTTAAAGTCTACCTTTCTTGTAAAGTCAACAGATCTCCCTGGTTATCAAGGAGTCAGCGGGCCCGTACAATCTAAATTTGAACAGTTGGGAACGCTGCGTTCTATGATGATTGTTGCGTAGGCCACGTTTCTGGTGACTGTCAAACGGAGCGGCTATTGGACAACAACAACAACAGCAATCGCTAACTAGCAACTGCAGCAACACTTGTTGAAGATCTGAGGTTTGTTCTTGCAGCAACTAATGCCACTAATGTGTTTGCGATTTAGAAGCCATGGCAGCAGCTTCTGTTTTGCTATTTCCCTAACTACCATTTACAAGCTACAACATCTGTTTTAAGCCTAACTCCTAAGCAGCCTGTAACAAGACAAGAATCGTTGCTTGAGATTTCGAACAATACGGCAAAAACCGAGGTGATTCTTTAGACCAATGGCCCATTTTGCAGGTAGAGCCTTTGCGGGCAGCTTTCAATCCTATGATGCAGTTGAAGAATTGTTTATTTGTTCTGCCAGTTTGAAAATCTTGGTTGTTATGCTCATTCAGACTACCAACGCGTGGATGCGCTAAGTTCAAAGCAAAAAAATGCTCACTTTGACAGTGGAGGTAGACGATAATCCGATAAATATTGCATAGTTTATACTACAACTGTTCTTAGCCTGAAGTACGTTGCTTAAAACGGTTGGAGAGCTTTTTGACTTGGGCGATTCTTCGCATAACTGTCCAAAACAGTCATTCAAGCTTGATATATATGCACAAAAAAACTTGCCAAGGCCCTGTTTGGCATCGTAGAACAGAAACGATTACAGTACAGCGAGTTTCTAAATCGCTTTAGGCTCTTACAACTGTAAGAATTCTCGACAGGAGCCAACAAAGAGACATTTGTTGAGGCTTGTTATTCTAGTTTCTACTTTCAAGCTAAAACATCAAAACTAGACCTCGGGGCGAAAAAAGTTGTGCACAAGAAAAATTTTGTGAACGTAACAAATTTAAATATTCGTAGATTTATTTTGAAACAACAAGACGATGGTAGTTCTATCTTTTTTAATAGAATTACATAATTTGAATTGTAAACACGTGTTATTGATTTACACGAAAATAAGCTGGCATCCTCAATTACTGTAATGCTAATAGATTTTCTGATAGAAACGAATGCAATTTATAAAGTTTATTCGGAAAAATATAAACTTGGCTCGGAATTAAAGTCAAAGAGTAACATTACCTTGAAAATCCGATTTGTTAAAAACCCAAACTCAACAACCATATCCGGACTGTGCTCTATGAGACATTTAGATATCAAAAGAAAATTTTAATTTTTCTTAATTTATTGTAGTATACTTTTTCAGATGATGAAGAATGAATTGCTTCTCTGTATCAAACCAAATGAGATGCGTCGATCGAGCAAGCACAATTACACGTGACATTAGTTAGCCAATAAAATACGTGAAATTCCAACTCGTTGTCACGGTGACGACACGTGACATGAATAAAGATTGCTGCCTTACTGATCAAAGTATTGAATGGAATAAACAGTTCAAAAAACCAGGAGTAGTGAGTAGTGAACTTTCAGGGCATGTCAGACTAACGGCTCAATTTCAATTAGGTATGCATTCGGAAATGCAGAGTCCAGAAAGGTTGTTAAACTTCCTCCAGACAAAAACATCCCAGAAGGCAAATCTTCCTCACAGAACAATAGAAAGTAGGCGTGGCTTAGGTATGTCGGATAGGCTTCTATTATTCTTCAAAGACCTTCCTCCGGTTAGTGGCCGTGCGACCGTAAAGTTTTCCTGACTCTGCGAAAATGTTTAACAAGGTCTATGGCTCTGGGTCACGTGGTCAAAAGCTCCTGCTTTCAACCAATTGGCTCCGCATGTCAACGGTTAGTGCAAGGAATAAGCTTTCAGGTGTCAAACTTTCATGCCCAAGATACAACTCTGTCCTTGCCAAATCTGATTGGCATTGACGATTTACATTCAGCATTGGCCGACTAAAATAAGTGACCAGGTTTGAGCATAATATCACCGCGCATCTGTCGTCCCTAATGATGAGGTTATCGAGTTTCATCCTCAATAACCGGATCAATTTGCGAGACATCTTCAGGTACATGATGATATTTCTAGAGAATTGATATTCACGATAAATTTACCTAGCAAATATATTTGGTAAAAATATTAAACTGCCTGGTGGGCAAAAATCAAACTAAAAAATTACAACACGGTATGTCTAAGATTTATCATTCTAATAGACAAGATGCAGAAATCCCTTGCTAATCATTTAACACGGCAAATTGGTTGGAAGGCGCAAGGATGCAAGCTAAAAGTCGAACAGAATTCACAATGTATTATTTGCACCATTGTTACTGTCCATGCAACGTGATAAGTTCGAACCATAATTTCAACGCTATAAAATAAGCGTAACGACGTACAAGGTTGGATGACGCGCCTACTCCTAACTCTGGACTAATATAGATTGCAGTTAGATTGATGTTGCAGCAGCGTCTTCTAACTACTGTATTTGGCAGCTACAAGTAGATTTAAATAATCGCACGTGTTTTGATAGGATAAGATCATTACATCACATCAACCGCATCAAATCAATGATTCACATCTGTGGACCACATCATTACATCAAATCAACAGCATCACATTATCAACTTGCATCACTGGATAACATCAACTGCATCATATCAATGGTTCACATCTGTGCACCATATCATTACATCAAATCAACAGCATCACATCATCAACTTGCATCACTGGATAACATCAACCGCATCATATCAATGATTAACATCAGTGCACCACATAATTGCATCAAATCAACAGCATCACATCATCAACTTGCATCACTGGATAACATCAACCGCATCATATCAATGATTCACACCTGTGCACCACATCATTACATCAAATCAACAGCATCACATCATCAACTTGCATCACTGGATAACATCAACCGCATCATATCAATGATTCACATCAGTGGACCACATAATTGCATCAAATCAACAGCATCACATCAGCAACTTGCATCACTGGATAACATCAACCGCATCATATCAATGATTCACATCAGTGGACCACATAATTGCATCAAATCAACAGCATCACATCATCAACTTGCATCACTGGATAACATCAACCGCATCATGATTCACATCAGTGGACCACATAATTGCATCAAATCAACAGCATCACATCATCATATTACATAATTGCATCAAACCAACAGCATCACATCATCATATTACATCATTGAATCACATCACTGCATCAAGCATTGACTGATGACAAACTCTGGCACCTACGCCTGCTTGATCGATCAGCTGACAGTGTTACGTCGATTGCGAAGGAATCATCTTTGGATATCTGCCGATCAAATAAGGGCTTTCGCTCACAATCCTTTGTTGACTGTTTACTTCTTTTTATTGCTAACTTGTTGGAATTATTGTCTAATTTAAAATCTTCCCGGTTTGTTGATCCCATCTCCATTTCGATTTTCATCTCACCCAATTTCGCTTTGCCGTTTGCTGTCCGGTAATCTTGATAAAAACCATTAGCATTTAATGCTACTGTCTTGCTAACGCGGGCGGACCATCCAGGCCGTACCGGGCGCTTCGAGCATCTTTCCGCACTCTTATGATTCGAATTAAAACCATTCAGCAATACAGAATTCTCTAACTCACCATCGGAGAGTACGTTTCTATGTTTTTGGTCCCTGTCAAACGAATGTGACTGACTCAAACTACCATAACTTATCCGATTCCGGTCGCTTCCCTCACTGAGCTCTGTGTTATTGATGCTGTATTCATTTTTTCCGGGCGAATGTGGCGAATGTGGTGAATGCGGCCGGACCAACTCTACTGGTAAAGATAACCGATTGGGACTTTCCGGCCTCGGGCTTTCCTGAGTACCATACGAACCGGCGTGTTTTTGCTTCAATTTCACGACAACCAGCTCCTTATCTTCGTCATCATATGAGAATGACACATTCTTTAATGTCGATTCCTCCAACTCACTGTTTTCTCTGTCACCGCCACGAGAGAACCACAAACAACAGAACCAACCGGTTGTCACGTCCTGGCTCGGATGGAAATACCGGTAGTACAGCAGCATGCAAAGGAGGCCACCAAAGAAACCGCCAAAGACAAGCCCAAACGAGGCATACATCAGCACGCCTTCTAGAGTTCTGTAGGGAAACCAAGCTGACATCATGGCGGCACCCTCGACAAACAAAATACTATAGTAAATGGAGACTTGTTTCTTTGTTGTTGTTGGATGCACGCTTAAAAAGCAGAACAAGTAGATGACAGAGACTATAAATGTGAATATCTTGTCAAGTATTGGCTCGTCCTGGTCCGCCGAATAGTGTCTGGTATCAATACAGCTGAGCCAGGCAAACATAACTGCGCAGTGGCCAATCACCACCAAGAATATATATTCTTTAAACGCAGAAGCGAACAATACTAGGACAGTCACCCTCGACGCAACCATTAACAGTCGGTATAAGATCTGAAAGCCGTAGCCGCAGAACGAGAGAGCTCTACCGTTCAGACATAAACGCAGCATTTGTGAGTAGGAGACGATGGCCCACGAAAGAGATATGATAGACACAACCGCGGACGTTGCCGTTAACCAGTCACGGTTAATTATGAATTCCTTTTGCGACGCCAAGATATAAAGCTGGAGAATCATCTGCGGGGCAGCTTCCATAAACCCTTCGATAAGGCGGAGGAGCGTGATGTCTCTCCACTCCGTCAGGTATCGAATGTAGTCTGATTCCTTGACGGGCTTGAAGCATCTAGTTTTTAGGCCATACCAGAACGCCAGCAGGTATCTGAAGATGTAGGGGAACGGATTTTTAAATTGATTTACCTCTGAAAGCCTTATGATAAAGAAGTAAGGCAAGTCACCACATATCACTAAGGCTGAATTATCAGAAAAGCTCGATATTTGAGCAAAAAATGAAAATCCTCCTATTTACATCCTCAAAAACATTGTAACAACCATTGTATACCAAATTTGGGCAATTAAAAAGAAAAAAAGGCTCATAATCATTGGTTAAGAAAGCATGTCAACAAAATCAAGCAAAATTTGACAGATACCTAGCGTTGCATCTTGCCACCACTGTATGCATTAAAAAATGGATCAACTAAAGAAAATTCTCGCATCTTAATATCTATAGATCAATCAAATTGGCCATTTATATACAAACTGACAAAACTTATTTTTTGGAATTGTGGAAGAAGCCCTTCCTTTTGGGATCCAAGTGATTGTCATTTCAGTCTTTTGCAAAGGTTGCAGCATTTTCCAAAGTAAGATATTTCTTTTCAAAAAAGTATAAACAAAAAGAAATATGAGGTGTGTACAAAAAAGAGAATGGGGGCATTATCCAAGAAATCAATCTATTAATGCAAAAGTGAGTTCAATCATCTGTGTTGCATTTCACTATTTTTGCAGCTAATCCCCTGCAAAATTTGTGCTTTTGTTCTTTTCTTTGACCTTCACATTTTGAAATGAATTTTTAAAGAAATATTGGCATTTTTATTGAAATAAATGTTTCAATGTTGTCTTTGTATAATGACTGACTTATTTGACTTTCACAGTCTGTTTTGTTGAACTCTTTGTGGGTGCATTGCTAGATGATATCAAGCAATATAAAACATGCTTAACAATAAATTAGCAAGTAAATTGTTCTTTTTGACCATCAACAGCTTTTTATGGATGCAAGGTTGACATCGGTGATTATGATAAACTTCAATCTGACGTTCTTGAACATAAGGAGGTTTGATAATGATAAACAGCCAGTGAAGCAAAATCATGGATTACCTTTCGATGGTACCAAGCTGAAAGAAATGAAGTATGTACGTCCAACAGGTTTGGTTCAGATAATCATCATCAAACCACTTGTATGAAAAAATCTGCATAACCAAAGACGGCAGTATGATAAAGATGCAAGTCAATGCAAACCAAGCTGTGTCACCATTTTGAAAATGCTGCTTAGCAACTAGCACATCTGTAGTTATGTCAGCAACATATGTTCCAATTGCACCTATTGAAAATAATGCATCTAAAACTGAGGCCTTCTCAGGCTTGACAGGGCCAACAGCTCTATTGACTCCTGTATCAGGCTCATCTGGAAATTCAGGATTTCCTATGGATTCTGGTGGCAATTGCGAGCGAGTTATTTCCTGATTTGCCTCTCTGAATTTCTTCATAAGACATGATCTTGACATAAGAAAATCACCAGATTCTAAAATTGTGTCATCAGAAACTTTGGCTGCCATTTTTCTTGTGTCTCTTGGCAAGCAATAACTTTTTATTCTTTGTAAGCCTTTAACAGAACTGAAGCCTTGAAAACCTATGACACAAAGGTGTAATGAATTTGTGACGTGTATTACATACATGTAAAGAAATTCTACAAATAATTTGACGAAGAGACAACTCATCCTAGGTGGGGATACTTGATATTAATTCTGATAACAATGAGTAAGAATTTTAAAATAACCAAGTGCATAATATTTGAACTAAATAGGGCAACAAATTGGAATAAAGTTGGAAAATGTGGTTTTTTGCATGCGTTGAAATGATTTCCTGTGTTTTTTGGGAATAAATATATTGGGTGTGATATTCCTTGAAATCAGACCAAATTGTTAGCACCCAATAGCCTTTAGCAGTCTAATAATGGTGAAAGACCAACCAAACATAAACACCTTCATCGTTTATTACATTGAATGGCTCTCCTATTATCAGTGCAGAAAAACAGTTACTAATCCATAGCTTGTGTCTGCTTATGTCAATCTATAAATCAATACATCTTACGCATATGGCAAATACTACTTAGTAGCTGTTGGTTATTAAGAATCTGACTCATATATACTACTGAAAAAAGAAAGGAATCAAGATCAGTAAAAAGGTATACTTGATGTTTTTGTAGTCCAAAGTTGCTGTATCAAAAAACATCTCTCTTGAAGCACACAACTATAAAAATCTTTCAAATCAACCTATTTGCCTTCCAGTACAAGCCTTGATTGGATAAATATCAATAATAGCAATAAATAAATCTTATTATTTTCAAGGTTAAGGGGGAGATGTCCTTTCCTGTCCTGACGTGTGTGGCGAAATCTGAAAATACTCAGATCTGCAAACAAACCTGATCATACCTGCCGCTACAAGCACATAAAATCCTTGGCCTAAAAATCAATTTCTGCTTTTAAACAAAGTATAAAACAGTGCTGCTGGGAGGTGAAATGTGCTTTAACTGAGTGATCTAACAAATTCCTACACACCTTTTATGCTAATAGACCAGGTGTCTTTTGGATATCATCTCTTCCAGCGGGCAAGAGCCCAATCAGAATACATTGAAACACGAGCATATGAAATTGATTTAACTCCTCTCTTGAGATGCGACTGAGAAGTCTGGACACACCAAGCTGCATCTTGTTTTGCAACTAAACATGCTCCCGTGCAACATTTGTTTATCCAAAAACTCGTCCTCCCAGGAGGGTTGATGATAGATATCTGAGCTCAAAAGGACCTTCACGAAAACTTTTCTCGGCGAGTTCGAAACCGAGACCGAGAACTGGGAACGACAATTAAGGACAACGAAGACCAACAAAAAAGTATTTTTCGGAAAGGGGGGCTAAACATGCTAAAACCAAGAGAAGTGCGATTTCTTTATGATTCTAAGTACATTTTGGAAATATTGGGGGTCCCCCTGAAAAAAGAAATAAATTGCAGATTCTAGCAAAATAAGCTTTTTCCATAACCAGGGGCGGGTCAAACCCCCCTAAAATAGTTAATAGTTTGGTAATCAATTTCTTGGTCGAAATGGGAACATCAATTATCCTATCGCACCCTTTCCACTTTCACGTATTTCACATTATAAAATATGCAAGCTTTTTGCAGTATCAGGATTCAGTTTCTTATAAGCAGTTCGCGTTTTGATATTAGGCCGAAGGTTAGTTAGTGGCTCTTTCCTGTGTATGATTACCTCGGGGCCTCGTGTTGCGTAGGCACGGCCATCCTAATCCGCAATTTCAATAGCTATCACATTAAACAAAAGCGATGTTTGCAATAAGATTTTCAGCAAATTATCGACTCTCTTTCAAACAGTGGTAAAGGAAGGAAAAGGGAATGAGTCTCGAATCGCAAGGAGAGGGCTCTATCCCATTGTAATGGTGCAAACACTTTTCAAAACAATTTGATCGCCCTGTTTTTCATCATTTTGCGAGTAATAAAAGAGCCCTGAAATTTTTGAAAAAAGGCTATCAGCGATTACCTCGATTACCACCCAACGCCGCCCCTGTCCACAACTACACCCTGAAAGCACTCGATTTCAATTTCGATAACTACCCCTGAAAGCATTGATATTCAAACTTATCAACTTATCAAACTTTCTTGGTGATATTCAAACTTATCAACAAAGGAAGGTTGTTTCACTCACTTTGTTGGCAAACGAGGCCTAAAACTAGATCACACTAGATCTAAAAAGTCACACTTAGTAACAAAGTCCATTCAAGATCCTTGCAGTTGTGTTCTAAATGTAGATTAACTTTGAAATCCGCTGTCGAGCGAGAGTTCTCGGTCTCGGTTTCGAACTCGCCGAGAAAAGTTTTCGTGAAGGTCCTTTTGAGCTCAGATATCTATCATCAACCTCCCAGGAGCAGAGGAAGCGTTTGATTTGTGTTCCAAGGCAAATGAAAACGAGACACGAACATCCAGGCTCCTCCGCAATGTTGATCCAGCTTGGACTCCTTGAGGTTCCAAAAATTTCAGGGTGTTTCTACGTAATTGTTCATATTGCAGAATCAGGCCCACCGAGAACAGAGAGGGGGCTTGATGGGCATGGCCCCATATTTCTTTGCATTTTTTTATGAAAATTTGGCACCCACCCTTTGGTTCTCATCGGAGTCTTTAATAAATGTCTCTATACCATCTTTACTTACAAGTGACATTATAAGTACTTACCCCCGTGATGCAGGTGTTCTTGTCTGTGTCGCTCATCCATTTCTGCGGGTACAAGCATGTGAAAAAACTATAAAACGTTACATTTGCAGGTCTTGCACGTTATGCTTCGCAGCGGCTATATTGCCACGCTGATGCTTTTTAACAAATTTGTGTTTGCCTTTCAATCCTATTTAAGGATCATAGAGAGTGCGGGAAAATAACCGACCCGAGCGGGACTCGAGCTCACGACCCTTGACTTTGTACGTCAAGTGCTTTACCAACGGAGCTATCGGGTCGTGCTTTCAATCCTATTTACGGATCATAGAGAGTGCATATTTTAAGTAAACCCTTGCATCTTATCTGTTTCCTGCGTTCTATCATGCTGTTATGCGATTATGTATTGGGTTATTTTCCTACAATTAATTCAGTTTTATCTAAGAAGAGCGCTTGTTAAAAGCTCTCTAAGTTTATTATGATCTACAATTTACAATACCTTGCTGAGCTTTTTCCTGGCTGAGATACGTCGTTCCGTTAACGTGTTGTCTTTAGAGCACTTAACGTGTTGCAGAATCCCTAAAACAGGGCATTGAAATCCAAAATGCTCTACATTCAACTATCCCCAAGTACAATGTCGACCACGTTATATCCGGTTAGAGGCTTTTAGACCCCCATAGAAACTTCGCTTTGAAGACAATAAGAACTCAATACCAGTGAAAAAATCCTGTTTCGTTCTTCACCAAAACACAGCACATGACGGGGTTATGGAAATCAAGGCTATAAATTGGCTCCCATTAAAGAACATGATATACCAATGTATTTATGTCAACGTCATGAAATTTTCAAAGGATCTTCCCCAACGTACAGTGCTGTGATATATCATCCGCTTAACCTGGACCGAACTACACGAAGATTAAAGTTTCAACTAAGCCAAACATTTCGGAAAAGCAATACTGGACAAGCATCCCTATCCTTCCTATGGCCCAAAATATGCTACAGTCTTCCATCGGCATTAGAATCAACATCTAATACCAACACCCTCAGGCAGAAGATTGAAGATAATTTCTTTCAAAACATTGCAAAAGGGGAAGAAAGCATATATGTCTACTACTAAGGATCAGTTTGCAACTAACAGCAGTAAAAACTCCTGTATCATCTTTTCCCGTTGTTGCTTCTTCCATTAAAACCAGCACATCTAAGGGGACCATAATGGAAATAAGCTCAGCTAGACACAGCTATCCCTGCCATTTTAATAAGGGTGTCTATCCTTTTTTTAATGTCAATTACTGTATTATATTCTTTTCAATTTTTGTAACTTGTAAATACTTTAAGTGTGGCGAGTTATAAATATATACAAACATACCAGCTTGCTGAGAGAAATGTCTTTGGTATCTAAAGCTAGTATTTTTAGAGTGCACAAGTATGCTAGGCCTTGTCTCGACATGTACAACGAGAAAAGACGTCTAGAACGACTCAAAATGGATTGAGGTGAAGTTACCCCCTGCTAGAAAAGGAGCAACGTGTCCCCCTTCCCCAGCCAAAAGGCATACCTTCCAATGAATCAAAGGTTTCAATGAAAAGCTTTGTACACCTCTGATAGGCTGATTTCCCAAATCGTTTTGGGGTATGCCCCATTTGTTTTTTTCAACCCAGACTTTGAACTAATGAATCTGAATCAAATTAATTTATAAATACGCCTTGGATAATCCCCAAAAGATAACGTAGTGAACTTTACCCCTGATACAGTCACCTTAGAAAGGGGATGCCTCCAAGTCAATGTCATAGTGCATAGCGAATTTGTAGCACGCCAAAGTACATAACAATTAAGGAACATGAAATTTTCTTTGTAATAGCTTGCAAAGACCTCCCTGGTCTTGCGAGAATTTTCAACCCATTACAAAGTATTACTTTAAACGGATTCAGGGGGACTTCCCCTGCACCGAGCTTGCTCTCAATTGATAAGCTTAAAAATATCTTTCGTCATAAGTCGATCATGCATTCATACGTCCATGGGCATAGTTCTAAACATTGAACATATCAAAAATTTGAGTGTGATGTGAACGCTTTGGAGTTTGTTTCATTGAAAATAAACATTTATTAAGACATATCTGGAGGCCATTTGAAAGCTAGGCTTTAGTTAGATAGTCATTGAACATGACTCACAGCAGTAAGAACTTGTAGAATAATTATGTTTGCCCCAGTATTGACCTGTTTTGGGCCTTATGAAAAATGTTAGCGTAGGTCAGTAGAAGAATTAAGTCATGCACGGAGAATTAGCTCTTCGTGAAGAAGTTGAGGCTGATGTCTTGCATCTTCCACCATTGTATCTTTAAATAAGAGTATTAAATTTTGAATATATGTGGAGCACTCTTCGAAAGTTTTCTGGTCTGCTATCTTTGCTAAAAGCCATTGCATATTGACATTTGAAAAAAGCTGTCAGGCGAGTTGACGGGAATCGTTAAAGAAAACTACGAAGGCCTTTATCTCTCTATCAGTGATGTCAAGTCGAACCATAAAACCGCATGTTGCATGGCTTCGAAACAATACTGCGCACGTGGTTTCCAAGAAAATTCACGTGAATTGGGATAATGTTATAAAAGTAATTTGATTGGTCTAATTTTGCGCATGCATAAATTATAATGAAAGTGTGCATATACAACTTCAACATGGACCATAGCAAGTAATAAAATGACAGGAATTTTTTCATTTTAGCATGAAAAATAAAAATTTGTGACAATGAACGGCAAATAATTTCAACATTGATCCGTCCATCCCTAATTTCTAATCGTTTTTTACCAGGGTCTTCTATGCTGGAAAGGGGGATTCGAAAGGCATGGGCACTAGTGAGGATTCCCCACAAATTATCATACAACGCACAACAAACTTTCATTAGATGAAGATTTTGCGAAGAGAAGCCGGATGCAAATATGATCGAAGAAGCAACGGCAATCGTTGAGGATCTCCAGCTTTCTCAAATATATTTACAAAGGGGAGGCATCTTGGTTTCAACAGTTTGCAGTCATTTCTCGACACTGTGTGTCTTTGTGTTCGACTTGTGGATACAATGGCATATGGTCATTCTATCCCCAATAGTCCTTCTGTTTATTCTGCCTGGTTTTATTCTAATACTGTTGTACGGGACTGCACTGTTTTTGCATATTTATCAGCACAGAAGACGCCAGATCTACGATGCCTATGCTAGTAATTTCTGGGAAGGAGCGAGAAGCTCTGTGGCTGCTTTCTATGATGCCCAAGCAACACTTTGGCACGGTAAGCGAATTGTTTATACTTTGTATCAATTTTCAAACCTCTTCAAACTAAACCTGGAACTTTGCAGGCTAACTAGGATACGATGTGGTAAACTTAGGCCATTTGCAACAAAACTGAACGTTGTGGTATTTGTAGCTTTTGCAGAATGCTGTTTGTCGACCATGCCTGTTTTTAGCTTTGTCGCTGCAGGACCCTTGTTTTTAACAGGTAGATACTATTCATAGTAAATAATATGGCAATTGTCTGAACACGCTTTGCAAGTAGAAAACAGTCCCTAAACTCTTTTTGCGCAACTCTTGTCGGAGATGTTTTGTTCCTAACGTTGTCTCGTTCATTTTTGTCACCATCTAGTCAGAAACAAACTCCCAGCCTGATGCATATACTAGAGTCGTATATCCAAAAACCAAAATTGACTATTTGAATTTTAAGTCTTGTTTCGTGACATATCAGCATCACTTTTTAGAATTAGACAAGTATGTTATCGATGGCCCTCCCTCGAAAGACCTTCTAGAGTTTTGATGACAGACGAGCCAAAAGGTCAGGAGAATTGTGCAACAAGTAATCTCAGATTCTCAACATATCTTCTTAAGTTTCGCATAATTTTTCCATTCCATTCCAACAGCCACCCAAAAAAAAAATTTCGCATCATACATCGTTCATCCAAACACCCTAACAGAAATTTTTGGTCAAAGTTCTTCACTGTTGTGTTCCAAAATTTGCCTCGGTGGCATCCCCCAAAGTCTTGTGATCAACTTGTTCAACACTGTGCTATTGTGGTCACGCGATATTGTTCAAGAGCAAAGAAAGTAGCAGGCGATTAACAGCTTTATGTTTGCACTCTGTCTCATGTACAATGCAAAAGCTAGACACAAACATGTTTTGCATGGGAGTCTTTTGTTAGAGCATGAGAGGATTCCTCTGTAAGCAGAGAATGGACAAATGCCAGCCTTTCAAAACAAAAAGGATATAACCTCATTGAGTTAAAGGAGAAGTACTCACGTGATTTCTCAAATAATAGCAGATAGATTAATCACATGATGGGTACAATCGCCATTGGTCGGGTTCAAGAAGGAATAGTTGATATATTCCAATTGAATGTGCTGTGACACCATATCTTGTATTGCTCTTAATCAAATGCCTAAACAAATTTAACTGCCATTTTTACTAATGAATGAATTTCCACTATAATATGTCCTCTCTTCAACATAATATTCTTAATGTTTAATGCCTTCTAAGTTCTCTCTAGACAACAGTTGTAGTTTTTACGAAAAACAACTGAAAGTCTTTATTACTGATGCATAACTTTATTATTAAATGTGAAAACTATCCCTTAGATAATACACAAGAGGCAAGATGATAGAACAAGGGACTTTGTCTCTGGTTCTGCAATCTCAAGTTTAAGAATCTTTCATTTGATCAAGTTTACAACAGCAATTTGAATACCCAGAAAGGCAAATAATCTGCCAATATTTTGAACCAAATGATGTTACTGAACCAAACATTACTTTTCACTCAAGTTGACAAATGGACAAGACATTCTCAAAGGGGCAGAACAAGTTTGCCGATTTTGATTTGCAGGACAAAAGATAAGAGGCATTTGGAAAGCAAATTTTTCTGAGGCTTCTTTGAAACCACAAAGATTAACCTCTCTGGCCTAAAATGTACCTGTTCTCAATTACACTCCTTTCTAATATGATATAAATAAGTAGACCACAAAAAGTTTGCCATACTCTTGGATCAAATTACATTCGTGTATCTTTTCACATTCAGGGTGTTCCAGTGTCAAAATAATTTTTGTCATATGGTTGTAACTAGCATGGATATTTGTAACATTGTCTGTTAATTTCTGTATATTATCCTTGATTTTTGGAGCTCATACCATGTTTTCTTATAGGAGATCTCATTAGACTAAAGTTAGAGATGTTTTCACCAACAGGGAAATTTTCTCCATAATGCTATCCCTGTATTAAAAAACCGGTCCTTTATGAATCCCGTGCAGTCTAATGTGCTTTTATATTGTCAAGGCATGTGCCTGACCTTGGACTGAGTTTTGATTGATCTGTCAGTCTACAATCTTCAAAACCTGGAGATTTCAGATGGGGAATGTGAACATCAGCAAGGAAATTAGATTACAAAAATTTGTTAAGGGGTGAATAAACATGATAAAATTTTGCTGAAAATGTCATGTAGAAGTATATCCTATGGATAATTAAACATCCACAAACATACTTGATATAGCTATCTTTTAATCAAATGATGCTGTTTGGAAATGATGCTTTTTCTAAATTACCATTGAAATACCACAATATCATTTTTTTCCTTAAACAAGAATTATCATAATGCTCTTGACTCCACCTTATTAGGGCACAATCTCTGGGGGGGGGAATCTAAATATAAAATGCTCATAGCTCCTTTTTCGGGCCACTTTTTATAGCCCAAAATAGTTTTAAGGCCATGTAGAAAGGAATAGAAAGAAGTTTGTAAGTTGAAAGAAAGGAGGTCAAATATTCTGTAATTTATTTCACTTAATAGGGTCCTGCCTATGGCTTTATGATTCAAATACTCAGGGGGGCTGACTTTTCTAAGCTCTTATATAGTCTTCACATTTCAACCCCCCTTCGCTCTTTTGTAGCAGGCACGTGTCCACCATGTGATTTAACTGTCAATCAACGACACCCGCGTGACTTATATGGTTAATCATATATATTGTATCGTAGCACATGTACTTCAAACTAATGTTATTTTATGTTTTGTTTATGGAGACATATTTAATTTATTGTAGCATATATAATATATAATGCTTCGCCTCTCACTTCTTGATGTATAAGCCTCTTGCAGCTAATGTCTCTTATACTTTCAAATTCAAGTCGACGGCCCTGGTTTTTAGGAAATACCTTGAGTTTAACTGCCACAATATACTAGATGAAAGAGATGATAGTGAGCCAATCGATCTATCAATGTTCCAATCCTCACCAAAACATGCGAGGCAATCTTTATTATAGCCTTGCAAAATGCACACACAAAGCCAACCCGCCACTGATACCTCTTCTGAAATAAGATCAAATCTTATTTCAGAAACGAGAACGAAGTGAAAATTGATTTAACCTCTGTACTCTATCGCTAACATTAGTTACTGTATTTACTTCCTCTGTTTCCGTTCTTCTGTGATATTTGTTTTCGCATTTCCAGACTTTCTATTGTACGGCTCCAAGCCTTTGTGTAAATGTCCTAGGAATCAATGTTCTCTTTTATCACGTGAAAATGTCACTAGTCTTGGAAAATGGTCTTTTTAAGCAGTGCTTTCTTGTTACAAAATCATGCATTAGGCCTATACACTTCGTAAGAAACGCTACTTTTGAAAGTTACTTATTTCCTTTACTCGACACGTGATTGAATTGGTGATTAGTTTTCAAATGGTCAAAGTCACTATGTTTGTAAGCGTCACGTGTGCAATTTTGAATCCTCATTTTGCCATAAACATTGCCTAATCTTGCACTAAATTGAGCGATTTGAGGCTGGCATCTTCTTAACAGTCAGAAAAACGACGTAAAATCACAGCCACAGTAATACCTAATTACATTATATTACAATTGCCTATTTACATTAAATTACAATTGCCTCGTCAAAATAGGCACAAATTATTACAACGCAGTTTAGATTTGGATTCTGTTTTACGCATCTGTGACTTCAGTTGTGACTAATTCCTGTCAAAAGACGTGTACCAATTTGTGTAGGGTCTTTTTCATGCACATTTTAATTAAGTTGTGGCTACGTTCTGACAAAAGACTTGTGCCAATTTGTGTTGGGTTATTTTGAAAGCGTTAATGGAACGGATCAATCAACCTGATACAGTTTTGCTTAAACTGTGTAATAGTTTCTAATAGAACTTGATCAATTGGCAAATCTGGGTCAAAGATTAATTGTTGTTAGTTTCTTCAAAAGCAAAAATTTCTTCTGTTTATAATCCACCAAACGAGAGCTCCGTTGCATGCAAATTTGCACAACAAGGTCTGGCTTAGCATCACCACAATCACGTGACAGCCATGGGGATTGACCTTTGGCAAGCCTTGAAATCATAGACTTCCTCCAGATATCATGAACATCGAATGCAGCTCGCTATCGTGCTTAAGGCCTTAAATTTTCCATTCACGCGTATCTTTGTTGCACCATTTTTTCTTAAAGTTATATTTCAAGTTAATGAAAATTTTGGTGATTTGCTGTAAGAAGTCAATAGTGCGAGGATGGTTAGAGGCGCTGGCTACGGACGCAAAGGTCTGTGGGTCGAGTCCTTGGCATGACCTGACTTTCACCCAGAGTGAGGAGAGTCGCTAGCTCTCTGTAATTCCAGGCATAAGGAATCATGAGGTGTGGTCACATGGAGAGGAAGTACCAGGACACTGCTCGATAATCATAAAGCTTCTCAGTGTCCTAAAAACTACCTTCGGAAGCTAGGTAGAAACAAATACAAATTTATGGTCTCAATTATGATCCAGATTAAGGGTGATTTGCAAGGTTAAATCCTTTCGAGTGGATTTGAGCTGGCCAAGCTTAGCTCTCGTGATAAGTGGTTTGACACTTAGCAGGAGTGAATAATCAAGTGTTAGAGAGAAGGAAACTCAACGAATTGATCCAGTTTAGGACAGGAACCAGGCCAAGAATGTGAATGCTTTTAGGAATGATTCCAGTTCTATAGCATTCTACAATACAGATACTTCAGCAGCCAGTGATAAAGCAAGTCGTTGGACCCATAGCAAAGTTTCTCTAGTGTTTTATAAAGTTTAAAAAGCTTGGAGTTTCTAAATTTTGCATTGGGTGACTTTGAATTTAGTAGAGGTTTGGTGCATATTTCGAAGATTGAATTTTGTTTCTAGCTCAACATTGTGTTTAGCAAATATTCTACCACCAACCGAACTTAAAACTGTCTCGATCCCCAAAGTTTTGAAGTATGTTCATTGGTCCTAATTATCCTCGATTTTATGTATTGAAATCTGTATTGTCGAAGCAAGATAACATCCCTTAAGAGGGTCTGCTGGTGCTTAGATTTTAGTTATTTGTCCAGGTCTTGTTTTGTTACCCCGGGGTCTGGGACTAGCTTCTGATAGGTCTGCTCCGCTCACAGTTAAGCGCCTAGACCTTTTAGATTAGGGGGTGGGGGCGTTCAGAAAAAGTGACCAACTATCCTTTTTTGGCCAAAGTTTTAATCCACAAAAATTTTGTAACAGTTTTAAATTTGATCAACTTTCGCGTGTTTTTAAGAGCGATTTGCTTGTTTTAGGCTACGAGACACATGGCCTTGAAAACATTCCAGATGAAGGAGGCGCCCTTCTCATTTATTACCATGGAGCGTTGCCCATAGATGTTTACTATATGATGGGTCGATTGAAGACCGCCAAGAAGCGAAATCTCAGGAACGTCGTAGCCCAGTTCATGTTCAAAATTCCAGGTATTTACTTATTTATCGCTAGAATTTATATAAATATTTTGACGCAATGCCCCTTTCCCCCATTTTTCTAGTCATGAAAAGTGCCCCCTTCTTTTCTCTTGACTGGTAAAAGTGCCCCCTTCTTCTTGATTGGTAAGGAAAGGTGTCCACTTTCTCTTGGTTGGAAAAGAGGAAGGCGTTGTTTTCCTTCACTTGTAAGGGAAAGTGCCCATTTTTGTTGGTTGGGGAAGAGGAAGGCGTTGTTTTCCTTGGCTGGTGAGGTGCTTCTTTTCTCTTGAAAAGCAGGGAATGAAGTAGAGGCGACTTAAAAACAGCAGTCGTAGTTCTCGCCGATCGTAGCTTTGCAACATTGTAGCCCTCTAATGCGGAAATGCTAACTAGGTTTTGCGATGATTTCAGGTTTCCAATTTTCGATATTTGCTTTATCGGCATAGGACATGCTTGATACTTTCATTATAAAAACCCCCAATTTTGGTGCATATTGAATTTCCAAGTGACTTTTTCTATGCTTGCTCGCCAAGGACACCTAAAGCAAGGGGGCAGCTAGCCCCCAGAAAAAGAGCCCTTTTTGCCATAATTTTTATACTTTTGACTCCTCTCCCTAAACATACATGCAGACGTACTTGCTTCGGGCTGATAATGAAGCGCTACCCTTATGATTTCGGCACTTGTTCCTAGGAGAATGAAGCATTTGTTACTGATTCAGATGTTAAAGATCGTCCACTTCTGTTTAAAAATTTATGATTTCCCGGGCTGGTTGTGTATCTACAAAAAGAGGTTCTATAAACTTTTATCTACTGCATGTTGCCAAAATGAATGACATTTATCTTCTTTACCAGTGTGTAAGACAGCGTTGCTCTTAACAGTGGTACCTTTCGCAGCCCCCGCTGTCCTCCCCCAGCCAAGTTTAAATCAAATCGCAAAATCAGTGCGATTTAATGCGCCGATGGAAGGCTTTCCACGTGGTCTTTGATCGCTTATTTATCTCTGTGGGAAAATCCATTCTGATATGGTTGAAGGGTTTCTCATTTCCTCTTCAGTCTGTTGCTTGTATCGTGAATTTTAAAAGACTCTATCTTAACATTTTTTGTTTCCCTAAAGAGACGAACAATGTCCCCTGTAAGCATAGGTTCCCCATCCAGAACTTCCATTTGCCATTTTGTACGTAACACTTGACAAATACACATAAACTTGAACCAGCTTTTTTTCTCAACTCATATGCCAGATGCATTTGACCAACGCTTAAGAGCGCACACCTCTTTTTGACTGCCACCTAACCAGTGCTGTATTGAATTCTGATTCATCTTGTATAGTTGCTATACAGTATCTCAAATATTTTCGTTATGTGTAAGATGTCTGTTGTGTGTTTTGAAAAGCATTTTCGTTGCATTATTTGTGTTTCTAGGTTTCCAGATTTTGATGGACGTTTTCGGTTGTGTTACCGGTCCGATAGACGAATGCGTCAGTATTTTAAAGGTGAGTAGGCCTACATGTTGTGATCTTTCTATCTAAGCATCAAACAGTCATTTTATTTATATTTCGGTCTTGCTGCATTAAATATATGTTGTAGGCACCGTTTTAATTGAGGCTTCAAGTTTATAGAAATGTTTTTGAGTAACTTGAATTTTACATTTATACAATTTTTGTACGTAAATTGATTTCAATTCACAAACAAAAGAAACATCACTATTTGTTAAGCTTTTAATTTTCTTAGTGCAAAATTATATTTTTAGGATATATTATTTTTATTAATAATATATTCTCAGAGTACAGTGACCTTTTGTCTGATTTATTTTTCCAAGTGGCGCTTATAAGGGACACAGAAGAGTCACATTTTAACAGGAAAACAAGTGGCGCCAATAAGGGGGTAAAAGGTGCAACCAATATGGGGCAAGCAGGGGTATCAATGAGGGGAAAATAAATGAAACCAATAAATATGGGCAAATAAGTGGTAGGAATAAAAAGACAAACAAGTGCTCTCAAAAGTGGCAATTAAGTGGCTTCAAAAAAGGAAAAGTGGCACCAATAAGGGAGGAAACGTTGAAACCAACAAGAGGGCAGGCAAGTTGTATTGATGTGGGGGGGGGGGCAAATAAGTGATGCCAAAAACAAGTGGCACCAATAAAGGGGGCAAACAAGTCGTACAATTACGTGGGAAATCAAGTGACACGAATAGGGATAACAGCTTTGTTAACAATCACTGCAACGCCTAGTGCAGCCTTTGGATCCTTTTGGAAAACATTTACCAACAGCTTGCACGTGCTAGACCTCCAAGTAATAGAGAAACACGCTCCACTTTGGAGGTTGCGTCGTCCTGTTACCCTGTATAATCCCACGCGTTTTTCCTAGAATGGTGAATTGCTGGCAATATCCCCCGGTGGTGTGAGAGAAGCACTTTTCTCAGATGAGAATTATAAACTGATATGGAACTCGAGAATAGGCTTCGCCAAAGTTGCCTTGAAAGCTCAAGTGGTACGTGCAAATAATTTTTTTAGGCAATGTAATTATTCTTCTCGTCCGTAGTTTTTCATGGTTTAAATAAATGTTCCTCTGCGGTCATTGTCCATGCAATGTCGAAAATTTCATAATAAAATACATTTATAAGCGTAGGTATTTCCCTAAGTAGTTCTCTCCCTAAGTTTGTCTCCCTAAGTAATTCTCTCGTTAAGTACAGAATATGCTGAGATACTGAGCTATTCTCAAAAGTTTTGACTTAAGGGTGTGCTTCTCTCTAATCTTTGCCTTAATATTTTTAATAATGTATTTTCTACTTTAATACTTCAATAATGTATTTTCATGATTTCTTTGACAATATTCTTTTTCCACAGCCTGTTATTCCAGTGTTTACCCAAAATGTTAGAGAAACCTTCCGAACTCTAAAGATGGGACGAAGTAAGTAGAATTAGAAGTGCTTTCTTATTCCTAAAGTCCTCTCTGTTCCTGTATGATTTCGATGCCTCATAAATCAATTCTTATTTTGCAGTTTTTAATCATCCATTACCTTAAGCTTATATTAATTTTCCTGAATCACTCTAAATCATCAATCAATCTTATGCAGCATGTAGCAATCTTGTCTGTCTATAATCTAGTCTATAATCTAGTCTAATAAAGTAAAACTGTTGAACTTTCTATTCCATTTTTGATAAGAGATTATTGGTACATTTATGATACCCAAATGTTCATTGGATCGATAAAAGGAACACTCTCGTGGCCTTTGGTTTCTTGACTTGCCCTTATCAGAATTCTGTTTCTCTAAAGACGATTGTCTCGATATTCTCTTATTTGCACCCAATTATTTTTCAGGGCTGTTTAGGTGGATTTACGAGAAGACGAAGTGCCCGATTGTGCCAATATGGGGAGGCTTCCCAGTCAAATTAAGGTAACTCTTGCACACAATACTCAAGGAATTGCTCTCTACCTCCTAAACTTCTCATTTGTAGCTTCCAGGAAGACGAATCCCAAGAAATAATTCCTTGGGACTGATTTTTGGGAGACGACATAGAAGGTTTAGTCCAGTAAATAATGAAAAATTTCAGGGGATTTCTTGTGTATTGGACTTCTTATGAGGATTTAGTTCCATATAACCGTTTATTGCACTAAATTATTGCTTCAAGGAAGATGATTATGTATACAGGCTCCAAAAAGAGATGCGATTTCTGTATACAATGCGCTGTTTAAATTATAAGTGTTCACTACAATTGTGTAAAGACAGAGACTCGACAGAAATTATTCTGGAGAATTATAAGCAGTAGTGCAGGAATGCCCTTGTGCTTTATCTATAATATGTATTTCCTCATTAATTGAATAAAAAAATTATTTTCAGAACATACTTTGGCAAACCCATCACTATAGATCCGTCACAAAAGCCTGAGGAGATCGCTAGATGTGTAAGTGTGACATCCAAGCTTAATTTTATTTTAAACCTTCATCTCTGATTTTCAGATTTTAATATCGTAAGCTTCCGTGATCAACATAAAATGGGGCCTATATAGACGTTAAAGGCTGAAAATTAAATCGTGAATGAAATTTTGATTGTTAATCACCCTAGATAAAGCCTTTAAAAAGTACTAATCAGCCATAGACTTTAGCATTGTTGTATTTCGAGAGCCTGTTAGGAGTTGAAGGATAAGCGTTACTTGTGGCATTAAGGTATCATTGGTACCCCTAAGAAAGTAGATCACGTTGGGTGCAGTATTTCACGGCTGCTCGAAGGCTTTACATTCAGGTTATTATTTATTGATGATCTTTTCTGAGATTTCTTTTCTTAGAGGTTGTTTAAGATTAATTAATCCCTTTGAATGCCTTTAGGTGCATAAAGAAATCCAAGCTCTTATCAACGAGCACCAAAGACTTCCGGGGAGTATTTTAAGGGGCATCAAAGAGAGGGTTTTCAATTCGAACAGCAAAAAGGCATAAAACACTAACAGGCATGTTTTTAATGACGGAAACTGCAATATATTCCCAAAATTTGCTATAAAAGATTTGTAGATAATGTTAATTTAATGATATGGTTCGAAACTGAATTTCTTAATTTACAACTAATTTGTTTTTAGAAGGAGTATTAAAGTTTTCTTTGAACTCTGGTAAGATACTTTGTTATCAAATAATACTAGAATAGTGTGGTGTTTCGAGGCAAATTTGCATCCACTTTCAGCTGCATATTTCTCATTGGACCACGTCGTTAGTTTTGGCTATGTTGTTCTTTTTAAAACAGAGGCCCTCCTTAATGCTGTGATCCTCCTTTAAAGCAAAGATCCTCCTTTAAAGGAAAGATCCTCCTTTAAATCAAAGATCATCATTTAAAGCAAAGCTCCTCCTTTGTGGCAAGACTCTCCTTTGCTCCCTATTCAAAGCTGTGTTTTTGTTTTATAGCCTGCACTTCCCTTTTAAATCTTTGACCCCCCTGTTAAGTTTAAATATTCCTCTAAAATAGAGATCACCCTTTGAAGCCAAGGTCTACCTTTATTTCAGAGATCCTCATTTAAAGTTGAAAACCTCCTTAAAACGTGATTCATCCCTGCTTTTGGTCCAAATTCCTGTAGTACATTTGTACATAGTTACTGTTTGATGTAAAGTATTGTTTAAGTACATGTATGTCAGATAATTCTAGGTCCCATGTATGCCATGAATATAAAACGATGCAATTATTTGTAGGCATTTCAACTGCAGCCAATGACCATATAGATGCCGTAGCTACCCGGTCTTTTGTATAATGCTTAGTGTCAATTTTGCATAGCACTGCCTTTTTTTCTCTTTTCACTCCCGCATCATGCACCTGCATCTACCAATAACCAACGCATTATGACCAATCAATCCTAAAAGCGGGGTAATGATAATAACAGTTATTGATATAATTACATCGTTGTGTAGAAATGATAAAACGCGCTATAAGGACATTTGAACCTCTACCCTTTGACCTGTTGATCCTTTGCCCTATTGATCCTTTGACCCGTTGATCCTTTGACCCCTTGATCCTTTGACCCCTTAAGCTTTTGCTATGGAAGAATGGTCATGGGAGAATCACGAACCTGTGAGTACAACACACACTTGAATCCTTTATTGCTCTCTGGAAGGCATCCATGTTCTGAAGTTAATTTTGAGATGATAGGTGACAACGTTAGCTCAAAGCCAGTCATTTACTTTAGAGTCGTATGAAATATACATATGCATATATATATTGATGTATACCTTAGAATTTATTATACCATAGGATATGCAGTATGACATTTCTAAAAAAAGAATAATTATCATTTTTAATTGTATCTGCCTTCAGGGGATTTGTACTTCTTTATGTTGCAATTTTTATGTTTAAGAGTCGATTATTATTATAAGATTGTCATCTTATTACGTTGCAATTTGTTACGGTTCTAGAAAAGGCGTTTAACGGTCGCTGAAAGCATCTTTACGTCATTTCTGTTTTCTCAAAACAAGTTTGATTGGCGTTTTCGTGCTACTTTTTAACTTAGAATTCTGAGGCTTCAACGATTTGATTTATCCATCTAGACTTGCAAACAGAGAAGCTGCGTCTTTGAAACAGCGATTGTGGGGCAGCTTTTACTCATATTCGCCATTGTTAGCCGTTGGTCTTCATTAAATACTTCTGAGGCCACTTTGTAATGACAATACTTGAGGCCCCTTATAGAATCAAACTTTGACAGCGGCTTTTAATAAAAGCCCCAATCGCAAGGGCCAAGAAGCAGAAAGACCAAGATGAATACGAATGTTGTTGTATAGATGTTGTATAATAGCTTACAAGAGAATCGTCTTCCACAGTGCAGGCACAAGAATTGATAAATATCAAGACGGACATTCCACCTTAAGGGTATCGATCCACCTTTCCCCTCAACATTAGGCTTTTTTGAGCTGTGAAGGATATAAAAAGCCTCATTTAAAATAGTTGTATCTTCATTGAAGTTGCGGAAGAACCTTGCAGCCAGTTTTGTCTTGTGTATAAAGTTGCTGAAATAAGATGAAACTAGCAAAAGGAAATGATATTTTTGAAAAAAGCCTGCAAAAGTATGGCCCACGCCGCGAACTTGAAAGTAGGGTGGTGGGTGGCTAATGAATTGAATTTTCTATTAAATAGCACGAATCTGCTACTTTTTATTGGAATTATTTTCTTCGCAAAAAAGTGGGGGGAATGGCTAATGAATTGAACTTGAATTCAGCTACTCGAATCTGCTACTTTTTATTGGAATTATTTTCTTCGCAAAGAAAAGTGGTGGCGTGGGCCATTAAAGTTCATTTGTTGTTCAAGTCACGCAATCGTTTCTTTCAAACAATAAAACCATCAAGATCACGAACTGCTTAAAGCTCTCCATTAATGCTTCAAAAATCAAGGTTCTTTCGAAGATCTTGGCAACGTTGCTTGCAATTTGACATGCTTGTCAGTACCACCGCTGTGTATGCATTGAAAATCTGTGCTAGCACTCTTCTATCGTGTATTTTCTCTTTGAATAATCATCATTCTTTTTGCATTTATGCTATTGTGTGAATAATTCATGTTAACATCTGTTTAGAATACGGAAGGTAGTAAGTTCTGAATTTTACAGTCACGCTAGGCTCATGCCAGGGACACTCATTCTTATTTCAAAACATTAAACGGAGTGATCATTGGACTCAGGGAGCAAGGGGGTAACTGCCAATCTTATCCTCAGTATAACTAACATTGTGATGTATTGTTTTGCCACTGCCTTCGTATTTTCGTACCCCTTGCCCTAGCCGTACTTAGGTGCCCATGGTCAAGAACACTTTCGTTCTATCAAGCTAAGACCTTTGTAACATAGGCACAATTCCCTAAAATGGTTAGAAACTTTTATCAAGATAAATACCCTTATTCAGAGAGATGCGTAGATCTTTTCTGAATGATTTTCGATTAATTATCATAAGTTCTACATTGACTAGATACGTATTCTAATTTTTTTTGTACTCTAAGTTATTTAATCAAAGTTGAAGTCCACGAATACTTGTCCCGGAGTTTGGCATAACATTACAGATGGGAAGGAACACTCAAATCTAGCTTCACAGTCTAACTAACTAGTTTCAACTTTTTTCTGTTGGTAGTTAAATCTAGACTAGTTAAACTGGGAAGTTTAATCGATTGTAGATGTTTCTAGAAAAACTGTCTTTGTTTTCTATCCGTTTGCATTGGAAAGCAGCTATGCACAAGTGTAAGATTACATTAAACTTAGGGGAAATATCTGATCGATAAAACGACGATCCATAATGACCCGTTTCCTATTTGATCCAGTTTCAATTCGGATTCTTTGCAATTAACAAACAATGTGAAGATCAGACCTTTCTTTTTCATCGATAAGATGGGACTGTTTTTGGAATCCAGTCGACCCATAAAACACACAAAAGATACAGGGATTACATTAAAACCACACAAATGTCAAAACAGTCAGATTGTCCATTTATAATCTGGAGGTCCCTTTTGTTGTATCGGCTCTGTTAGCAACGAATTGTTACTGTCGCAATGCGGCGATGCGAAGGAGCTTTTGGTTTCCACTCTGCTATAAAAACAAATGAAAGTTAAGTTCTGCGGTAAATGAATGTGGAGGTTTTAACTCGGCACTAACCAGTTTTGTTTTATCTGGTTTGTTTTATCTGCTCATGAAGGCCTATTAGCCTGCTCAGAACTTTGAATTTGGTGAAAGAAGTGGCTTTTGGAGAATTGTCAAGGTATGTACGCAGAATCTGTTTACTTTTCAGTCGATGATCAGTTTTACCGCTATTTGGCACCGATTGGATCGCTTTTGGACTCAAACTTTGATTTGCAAATCCATTATTTTGTTCTTTGATAGTATCAATACGAAGCCATCTAGGCCACTTATCAAGTTTTTAAGCAGATTATGATTCATATGAGAAATTAAGGTTTTATTTTGGCAGCGAATTAGGCCATAGGTACACACAATAGGGTATTGAGGACGAACAAATATCGACGAATTACTATTTCATATCTATGAATAGCTTTCTTATTAATTAGATGGTAATTTAGGCTAATTTTCAAGAACTTGCTTGGTGTTAGGGAGAGTTAGAATTTAGCATGCTCTGACGTGTCCTTGGTGTACAATTGTGTGTAACTTGACACCATAAAAAACACATCGCGTTACCAACGTGAAGTCAAATAAAGCACGATATTTCTCTTCGCAAAGCGCTGGTTGCTGACCTATACTGCGAGGATGAGCTTCCTTACTGAGATTTAAGCCCGTCGTTTAATTATCCATTAATGCATAGAGAGTTGTAGCCGTTGATTAACGCCAATCAATTATTTAACCATTATTGTTGTGGAAATATCTAATCTAATATGCATCTATTGCCAAAACGCATGCGAAAGTTCCGTCACTTTTGACATTCCACATTTCCTCTCGAGACAGTATCCACATAGCTTGAAAAGATCTGTAATTAGGCGATTATGTCAAAGAAGGCCCACGTTACAGGGGCCACGGGGGTGAACACCCCTGCTGCCAAGCTACCAATGGTTGTCAACTTGTGAGAGGCAAATTGTAATATAACTATAATAAAATATCAAATTTAACCAAGTTAAATATTTTTGCAATTCTAAGCATGTTTGCTTTGTTAGTAACAAATCTTGCTTAAGCAGAATTTTCTAAGTGATATCTAATTTGACAAGGACTGAAATCTGAGGATGGGACAACGTTTCGCTTTTGGTTTTCAAAGCTCCCTACATCTTCCCTTTCTATATCTGCTACTTATATCTGCCACTTTCAAAGCTCCATGCTATTACCTATATCTGCCACTTATGAATAATTAAGATTGTTCCTTCAGGTATATTTAAATGATTTGCTAAAGTTAAGAATGAAACTTTCTATGAAAAGAAATATTTTAATTTACCCTCATAATCCCATCTTCCAAATAAACACATTTTTCTCAGTGCTGCTTAAGGTCAAAAAGTCTTGAAAAGTGTTAAGGTAGAATCTAATCTAAGTCATTGGAAAAGCTTTCATTTGAAAATTCTTTTCGTACAGTTTTGCTTCCAGAAAATGCAAACATTTGTGGTCTTACCTTTTAACTTGCCTTATTTACCTTATCACTCTGAATATAAATTGTTGCCTTTAATTGGTTTTCCTTTAAATATCTGTACTATGAGGAATGTATTATTCTTGTAAAGTTGTCCTACCAGGACAATTGGGTCTGGCCTTGATGATTTTTATGGAGGGTTTGTGGGTAGAGGTTTTATTTGACAGCTGTTGTAGATTAAGCAGTCAACTGTCTATTGAGATCACAATATCTCTAGATTCCTTGCTGTTTTAATCTGCAGTTATGCTGTGGAAGATTTTTTAAGAAGTCTAAACAAGTATTCAAGTCTTTGCAGACATCAGTCCCTTTTGTTTGGTTTCAAATCATTATTTTGAAATATCCAAGATCATCGCTTTAAACCTTGTTTTCAAACTTTGGTTAAGACATGATGAAATTTTTTAATGACTAACCTCCTACAGTGTGTTATCAATATTTTATACCATTTTCTGATTTCCAAGGCCACTTGTCAATGCCATTAGATCTCTTCAACTTCTTTAATCAGACCAATTATAGTTAATTGCCCCAAGTGGTGGGCTAACAGCCTCTTTCCAAGGTATCCCTTAGACAGAATATAAGAGCACAAGTCAGCTTGAAAATTAGAGTTAATTCCATGTGCAGTTTACATTACATATGTATGGTTATTCATACACAGAAATATGTACATAAGAGCACAAGTCAACATAAATTACACAAAACTGGCTTGTGGAGAAAAAAATTGTAAACTCTTCTTCTTCAGTATGAACATATACTAGCAGTGAATGATGGAATATAGCACAAACTTCATATAAAGATATATCTAACAAATACTTTTTCATATGTATTTTGAAAGAGAAGAACTGCATTTGTATCTTTTTGATATTCACTCATCAGGAGATATTTATATAATTATAAATTTGATATAACTATGTACTTTTTTATTACCATACAATGAACATTATCATATGTAAATATATTTTTTTTTGGTTTTGCAGTTAAAGATCTGGGATCTGAAGTAGTTTTATTACCAAACTTGCTTTACACAGGATTCATAACTCTAAAACAAAAGAAAAGGCCCTATCGTGTAGGATAAAAAGCATCACAAATGAAAATACAAAAACTGTAGAAAAATCCTTTCAGATTTTCTTCCACAAATAAAATTCTTAGATATCTCAGTATTCACAATTCTTGTTGTCCTTGCACTGAAGCAGAATTTTAAAGTGTTAAAGTGTATATTAAACAGATGCCTTTCTCTCCTATTGACCTTTTACTTGATATTAATGTGGCTCTCCTTTTTCCACTGAGTCGTGAAAAATGACACATATTTATAAAAAGTTGTTATGTCTAATTAACATTACCTTGATAAAACTGGTTATATCCCAATAATCAACTTAAACTATTCATCTGCGCGCTAGAAGATGTAATTGTTTAAAACAATCTTCAAATCTTGTGCTTGAATGTAATACCACACATTTCAAAGTCTGAGGGAAAGCTGAAATTCATGTTGATCTGAAACTTCCAGAGTACATTAACACCTTTTACTTTTAAGTGAAATCATTGTGGATTTTAGCACAATGTTTTTCTTCTATCAACAACGCTGGAGACAAAACCTGTAGTGGTCGCGTAAATATTTTCTGTATTATTCCATCAACGATTGGAACTCCAAACACATGACGATTGACCAGACGGTTTTTTTCTTGAGAAAATGCCCAGCTGCTTTGTAAGATCCACGACTAGATTTCTCGTTAAGTGTTTTAGAGAGTAGGAGATCGTTTTCATATCCTCGAGTTTTATCAAATTTTAACAGTCAACACGTTTCTAGAACTTCTTTAAATTAACAGCCATGTTCAATAAGTGGAGTTATTTAAACAAAATACACAGCTTAATGCTTGCAAAGTACCCAGCGATCCCCCTGAAAACAGAAAACACGTGGCATCCCCTTCTTTGATCGAGAGGAACTGGTGTAATGCTAATATTTTTTTTAAAAACCGCAGAAAGTGGTCAAGATTCCTTTTAAGACAATGCATAGCTTGAGAATTGAAACTTTGATCTGTTTGACGTGTTAGGTGAACTTGATAAGCTGGTTGTTGTTCAAACAGAAAAGTTACGCTTTCTTTATCAAAATATCGTAATTATTTGAGCACAGGCCAGGCAAGATAATAGAGCAGTGTTAGACACTTCAAATAGTTCTACGAGCATTGCTGTTTCTAAACTCACCTTTACAAATATCCATTTGGACCTAACTAGAAAGGCAAAACTCCTAATGTCAATGACATAAGATTGAGCAGCCGTTTAGAGATATAACGAATATAATGTGTATGTAATTAACGCTTGTAAGAACAGGACGGTTCTAAGCTTAAATGCCGAGATCGCGCTTAAAACGAACACAAGGAAAGCTTTTCTGCTTGTGTGATGTGTAGATTTTGCAATACACAAGCTTTGCCCGATTTCAGATAATGGGTAATTGGAATGTGTTTGTCAAGCTGTACATCACGGGGAGAGACAACTCCAAGAATCGATGCACGAATTCCAGCAGTTTTTGGCTAATACTATCAATATTTGTCTCTGTCTGTTTGAGTTTAAACCACAGTATCTTTAGCATCAAGTTCTAGCACAACTTATGCTGTGACGTCAGATCTGCGTAAAGCTGCGTAAAACTCTGGGTACTGAAATTGTAATATAAAGCACTCCTGCGGGGCAGGCCTAACGAACTGAAGCAATTTTAGTTCCTCCTTAGTACAGGGTTGAACATTTAAGATGCCTTCTGCAGATGATCTACCACAAATCCAACCGTTTTGTTATATTAGGTGCTTTCACATCTGCAAAAGCTAGAATCTGTTTGTCTCCTGTTCTTTTGAAAATGTATTTTCGTGAAAAATTTTAAAGATGAGTCAGTGAAAGTTTTCTTAAATGGGTGAGGTTAATGTTTTGTTCCATCTTAGTGTCCCCATGTAACTTAGTCTAAACAGCGAGAGAAATACAAGACTCATACAAATACAGAAATAAAAAAACTCTTGCTGATTGCCAATCTCATTCTAAATCCCTTAAACGTGTACACCTGTTTAACGAGGTTTCAGTCTCATAACGAGTTTATTGTTAGTGTCATAACGAGGTTTATCTCAATCTCATAACGAGATTCAAAAGGGTGACTGGTAGCTCAACCATTTAGAGTATCAGACAAAAAGTACTTTAAATATGCAAAAATTGTTTCCTGTCGTGCGAAGTTCTGTATCACGAAGCATTTGTTTTTATTGGTGTCATACTAGTTAAAGGCTCAAAACGAGCGATTAGTGCAATCAGATTTCGCTCGAAGTCATAATAATAATACAATTAATAATAATCAGCATAAACATTATCTGTTATAAGCTCGTTGTGAGGTTGATAGTTATTTGAATTTGTTTTTATTTTGGGGAGATTTATTTCAGCTTACCAGAGTGTTTCCGAGTAAGACTATTTCTAAGCTGTAGCATTCCGAGTAAGCTGCTTTAAGGTCTAGTATCTAGAGCAAATTCTTCATCCTTCGATCACACTTGCTCTCTTTGTTTATGAAATGCTCTTATAAAAATCGGTCGTATTGAAGACTTTGTGTGGAAAATTGCGTTGTCCTCAGAGGTTTACTTTTAAAAGAACCATGAGATGGAAACCAGATGTTACGTTATTGAGTCAACGTGAGTCTCCGTTCACTTCTAATTTGGTATCGTAACAATAATATTTCCCGCTCAGCATCAGCAATTAAACATGTCTTTAGGGTTGTTGTTTGTCTATTTTTCATTCAAATCTGTTGAGAAAACGACTGCAAGAAATTCAGTTTCGGCTTCTTTTATCACCAATACCGGCATCCTTTTCGCCATGCAGATGGCTCGCCTTTCATTGTGTTAGACGAAAGTTCTATTTGATAATAGACAGCATTTTTGCTAATGAAGTCCCACTAGTGAGAAGAATAGGAATTTGCTTCGTGCAGTTTCAATATTTTTTTCTTGATCACTCGTCTAGTGGGCTCCTTATTTCTCTACTCGCAAATTTTTCACACTGGGAAGTCGTCAGAATGCTCATCTCAATGTAAGATTTGTACAGAGTTTTCTCGGCTTTCATTCCCTAGGCAACGCCTTACGTATGACACCAATTCTGGAGTTGAAATGAATATCTTCCTAGGAGGCTAGTTTGTGTTTATTTACTGATTGGCCTTTACAAAGGCTATCCATGTCCCTCTCTACAGAAATGACAAATGAATTTGAAAGGAATTGTAAAGGGTGGTGGAAAATGCATGGTGGTTTGCTGTTGGCTTAGAAAAAGCTGGTTTTGCTTATGACTTCCAGACCTATGGTTTTGACCAACATTTTTTGAATATACGGTTTATTTAGTCCTGCAATTCATGGTACCGTTTCAAGACAACTTTAATAGTTGTTCTTAACAAAGAACTGTTATATATCAATAAGCTGTCTATAGATTTTGTTTCGATGTCTAGATATCTTAAAACAAAATTAATTTTTACACTGTTGTTTTGAAAAGATATACTGCACACAGCAAATCTTCTTCAAGTTGCTTCAAGAATAAAGAGGTATTCTGGAAAAACACCGCATTTTAATTATTTGCCTCGAAGAAGTACATTAAGCATGATGATCCGATTGAAGTGCACAACTTTGCTCACGTGGCCTCGAACACATTATTACAGACGGCCTCGAAAACATTATTGCACGACAATCGCTGAAAGTTGCCTTATGATCGCTAAAGGTATGATACTCAGGAGAACAACTAAGAACGGTCTCCTTCTATAAGACTGCTTATCAAACTTGTGTGGGGTGATCCATGTGTTGCGAATTCGTACAGAAGTACAGTAGTCGTTGTATTATCATCAAAACGTTATAGTTTCTAAGTAGAACCTCAAGGTAGTATTTTGCAAGGAACAATTCACTCTTGCAAATAGCGTACGAGATTTCCACGAAAACAATAGGATTTCCAGGGATTTTTTGATAAAACATTCCGATTTTCACAAAAGGTGTACGAGATTTTTTTGGAGTGATTTGCCCCTCGGTATTTTGTTGGTTTTTGTGGCTTTTGGTCCCATTTTGGCACCAGAGCAAATGGTTACTTTGATCCACTGTTCGTTCAGCGAAGCTTTGCCAAAAATGCTTGAAACTCTGAATATCAGCCGCCTTCTAATTTTCACTCACTTTTCACCCACCTACAGTCATCTTTGATAAAGTTCAAACGATTGTATGACGTCAATTGCCCTGTTGACTCTCGAATGCGACTTTCTGAACGGACGTCATTGCTATACAACTACTTGCTGTGGTTGTAAGCGGTTCCTCTCCATTAAAAGGACTGCGAAGCAGCATTCAGTCGGGATATCACAGTCCTCAACTCTCTAATCCCAAAGAGAATCGCGTGTATCGTTGCCTTTTATGTCCTCTTGTTTAGAGTCAATAAAATTGCCACCTGTTAAATAAACACCATTCAGGCGCATTTCTTAATAACAGGCATTTTGTGAGTTGCCTTGGAGACAGGAACACATCACTTTTTGTTTGGGCACTTTTCACCCTTGTTCAAAGCGATTTCTGTTCGCATCGCCATTTCACTCGCAAGGCCAATATTTTAAAGTTTTTGAATGACGTCGAGTTTCGGGAAAGTTTCGGGAAAGCGTCGAGTTTCGGGAAATAAAGTTTGATATCTCTCCTTAGGATCATAATCCGGAGGAAAATCGCGACGTTTAAACTTTGGAAGTACCGATCGGTGTGTGTTTGGAGCAAGTTGTGGCCCTGTTGATATGTGCTGACCAGACGTCAACGAGCAAGAAGATTTCGGTATGGATTTCTCTTTTTGCGAAGTATTTAATTCTGTTGCATGTTACTGACCCTTGACTTCACGGTTTCCAAAACAAATGCCACAGCTATTGCAGCGACTGTTCTATGATTATCATTTATTTTTTTATGTTTTTTTATGTAAGGGCTGTTTTCAAAGGATATTGATCACCATCGATCACATGAGCTGGCTAAGTGCTATTGTATTAAATTGAATCATTGTATCGATGGAGGTAGAAAACTTCTTTGAAGTGGGCGGGGCAGGAGTATGCAGATAAGAGACGCTTCTGTGTGTTGTAATGGGGCACTGCGTCATTCATGCTTATAGGGAGGGAAACGTGCCCCCCTCCCCCGGTTTCCACGTTTCTAGTTGCATTGCATCATGGGGTCATCAGGAAGTTATGAAGTCCTTCCAGTGATTTATCAATGCACAATATCGACAATGAAATATCATAGAGAGTGCGGAAAAATGGTATAATTCAATATGATATGGTATTATACAATATAAAATTAAATATAATAATATAGTAGAATGTGAAATAGAAATAGATATAGATAGATGTACATGTAGGTATAGATATTTGATATATGATATAAATCGATCTACGATAAATAGAATACTGTACGATAAAGTGTAATACGATATAAGCTAGAAAGAGAATGATACAAATACAATAATCTATGACATGATATTTCCCCTTGCTTTATCATAATTTAACAAAGATTTACGATATAATAAAACATTTCATTGTTGTGTGATAAGGAATACCATGGTATCCACCTTGGCAACGCAAGTTTGACAATCAGACTTCAATTCAAACTTTCCGGTTGCTCAGAAGAAAACCCATTCGAAGGTGATGCTTCCCACATTTACGTGCATAGTCAACACTCTTGTACGTGGAAAAGATCTCGGTTAACGTGAATGGGCCACTAGAGGTTTTAAGGCCACATTATGGCGCAATTTTGTTCAAATTATTTCTAATGGTTCACACTTTTGTCAGCGTTAACGACCCGATGCAAGGAGAATACCAGCGTTTATTTTGATAATCTTATCAGCTTCTTGATTATCTTTAAAGTATCACACCTAGCTTTGTGTATTCTTCAGAAATTTCACCTAACCTATTTTGCAGATGTAGTCACCCATTGTTTTCTGAGATCATCGTCTTTTATTGTTTGGGGCAACCAATTAGACCCCGTCATTTTTAAAATTAACTAATTTTGATTCTTGAAATCTAACTTGTGTGCATGAAAGCATAGGTTCCAAATCTTTGATTGGCTGCGCGACCAAAATTCTGCAAGCCCCATTAGCCAATCAGAACTCAAGAATATGACAATAAACGTACCTCACAGCTAGATTTAGGCCTATTTTGGCCCTTTTCACCATTAACCACAAACAAATAAACGTGTAAAATGTGCTGAAAGATAATCTAAATTTTCTTTAGAAAATTTGATTTTTGATAAATTTTCAAAAAAAGCTGCCGTTGTACTCAGTAAAAATTTATCCGCTATCGCTAGTTACGAAGGCTTGAAGCTGACCCTTTCAAACCCTTAAGTTGATTTCACTCTTTGAACTTGCTGCCCAGAGACAAAACACCTTGACTCCCTGGAGAGGGTTTCGAGTCATTGCGCAGTAGCGGCCCCGATCACGATAATTATCCTTGCAAGAAAGGAATAGATGATCTTGCAGAACATCAGAAACTTGAGTCAGCTTTGCGCTAGATTCAGCAGTTCACTTTAGGCGATGGATTTAATCCGTTTGTTTCATTTGACTCGACATCAGCTTAGCATGAGTCCAACGCCTAAATTGAGTCCAATAGGGGGTCTCGCTGTGAGACGAATGTTTTTAGAATACAACTCTTGCTGATTGCCTATCTAATTTTACATCATTCACATGTGTATTTTTTCAATCAAAATGGGTCTCAGTTTCACAGCGATATCCCCATTATCGCCATTAATGTTTTCTTGCAATAATAATCATCATAATGTCATAGGCAACAGGATTTTATACGACGTCCTCTTTTACCCTATCCAGTGTTGGGGCTGCGATGGCCCTCCTTGTGTGGGAGCATTCCTCTCTCACCCAACAGGTCCTCTGCACCTTGTACAATCGACGGATTCCCTGTACAATCGGCAAAAGAGATGGGCTGTGCGGACAAATGGCTTGACCTTGAGTGCTGGCTTTAAAGCATAACCCGATAGCTCAATTGGTAGAGCACTTGGCGTACAAAGTCAGGGGTCGTGAGTTCAAGCCTCGCTCTGGTCAGTCATTTTCCCGCACTCTCTACGAACAACGGTCACAATAGCAGTCGCTACAACCTGATCGTGTGACTAACTCGCACTATTCAGACTTACTGTTAGCCTCGTTCCTGCTGTCAATAACAACGAGCTCTTTCGATAACAGCAATGAAGCCGAATTTTCTAATCTTCATTCCTGCCAGAGTACTTGGAGCTTTTGTTGATCTCGGCCTTTTGTTACCCCCTATCGCTTCACTCTATCTACGCCCAGCCTTTGACATGATTTCTGACTAGACATTCTAATTATACATTTAAGCTATCACTTTTCTACCTGTTTTGCAGACACAATCGTGATGTTATCAAAAGCTGATTCTCTCCAACCATTATCTCGCTACCTTTTCTATGAAAAATTGATTCCACAGTTTTTGAGAACCGATGATTTCGAAAGCCGGCTTCGCTCTTCTCTGCGATGATAACAAGAAGCTTTGGTTCATGTGTCTGAAATCTAGTTCAATGCTGCGATATTCTTTAGTTTACGCAAGGTGGCATCATAGGAATTAAGGTGTCTCCCAGCCCTGATAAAAAGTTATTCTTAAGGAGAAAACATTTGGCGACAGACTATGAATATAATATCTGTGTCTCCATACTTCTGTTGCGATATTGTTATGTTATCTACGTATCGTGTTTGAATATCTGCGCTATTTTGCCGAGGATTCAACAGCAGTGGGCTAGGTACGGATCACTGTGGGCATTCTATCTCAGATTTACTTTTTGTTGTTTCCACCATTTGGCTCATCTCTTCCGTCATGGTTCCCCGTTGTTTTAAGTATATGCAAAATGAAAACATACGTCAATAACACAATATATACATCTAAAGCCGGGTGTGCACCCAGAGAGGTACGATAAAACGTAAACAGATAACGCTTTTACAACTGGGAATTGATTAGGCCTATCCGGCAGCTGAACAGTTTCCCCATAAAGTGCTTATATGGTTTGTTGTTTGAGGAAACAAGGTTACAATCAAGGGTGGCTGAAAGCGTTGATAAATTGTGCAAGATTTAATGTTAGAGATGAGAAAGGGCAGCAAATGTAAAGGATATTTAAGGGTAAAACACTAGGAAACTAATGACGCAGATACTTATAACATAAGTTTTAACACTATTATTGCAGCAATTTGATAATTAATTGCTATAATTGCTGGCATTTCTTGCGTTATGCACGGCGTGTTAGAGATAAGAAAGGACAGCAAATGTAGAAGATTGTTTATCTTGTTTGAATTCCATGCTTGAATTCCATTTAGAACAAGTGCTTCTCTATATTTTGGAGGGTGTATAAAATGTTTGCTCTTTATTTGTTTAGGTCATGAGCTTCGGTTTACTTGCATGGGTCACCACAATTGGCCCTGCTAAACCTACAATCTCTTCCAAAAGTAGAACACCGTGAAGGTTGTGATTTTGCGACCCCCAATCTATCTCCGCATCTCCTTGGAGGTTGCAACCCCTTTGAGCCTCCCCCCAAACGATGTTGGATCTTTAGCTGAAAGTCGAAGCTATATGAGAACCCATCACTTGTGTTTTTATGATTATTAACTTTTGCGTTAAAAACATTGTTTGAGGGGCGAGGGTAGAGTCCAGAAATATAGACGGCTTCACGGCTGGGCAATGGGTTTTCGGAGCTTGTGCCACGCTTGAGCAAGAGCAAGTGTTCCAAGACTTTTGGCAGAGATTGTCAGAAGGAGAACCTATCTTGGCGCCTGTTTATTCGTCTGCATATAGAACCCTGATTACTCCGTTACATCCGGTCTCCACAATCAGCTATGTTTCTTTAAGACTCATTGCCAACAGTGATCCTTTGCAGGCCGTAAATCGTCAAAGCGAGCATCCAAAGGTGCCCATGAATTTATACGGATTACCAGCTCAGGACGTTGGCAATGGTCTTGAACTTGACCTTGAAGAACGCGAAGAAGGCATATGAACAGCTCTTGAATGCCTTCGTTGTATAAAAGAGCTTGTTTGCGTGCAAGAAAAGAATAGCAGTTCTAGAAGTTAGGCCTCCCTCCAACAACAATGTTTATGATGATCTGCAGAACTTGATTTTAGACTGTCTGACAATGCATTATGGGATATCCACGCAGCGCAACGGAGCATTTTAGCGATAAGCCCTTTATTGTCTCCTGCTGGTGGCAGTATTTATCCAAGGTCCGACATTTACTTAGTTAGACAGTTGGTGTAATTTTAAGCGATTGCAACGATGGGTAGGGTGATAAGCTAATGTCATCTTTAGTGAGTATTGCGATTTTCATGGATGTGATCAGATGATTCATATCGATCATGAATCTGATTAAACTGTGATTACAATCGAGATATTGATTTTTGAAATGTTTTCCCAACCTTCACTTTGTGGTGATGCTTAAGTGGTGATGCTTAAGGTAATCATAATCTCGATTTTCATGATTGAGTCGATCATGATTATGATCAAATGATGATTACAATGGAGATGCGAATTTTTTAAATCTCGCGTAATCTTCTCATACCTATAACCCTCACCTTGAGAATCGCAATGGTAATGATCACGATGCTCATGATTAGATGATTTCATCAATCATGGCTCTGATTAATTACAGCACAGATTGTTAAAATTCTAGTAGCCATAACAATTTCCTTCAGACACGTGAGTCATAATGGTTATTTATTATTTCATTGTACATCTGCACAATAACCACACTATAACGATTATTCAACTAGTTTATACTCTGCTTGGCTTGGCGAAATTGAAAGTTATTGCCAATGTCCTCTAGCACAAGAACCCTGTTAATAAAACAATTAATTATTTGAGTGATTTATCCGACCACCATGGCTATATCAATAAGCTCCTTCGTTTAGCCCAAATCTTTGATGCCATTACTCCGTTTTCATACGCTAAGCCATTTAGAAATGCCGCGGCAGCTTGAGAAAATTAACAATGAAAATAAAGAAGATCCAGCCGATTCTGGTTCGCCCTCCCCCGTCTTCATGCACCTGCTTTCTCTCTGCTCTGAATTTCTTTCTGAGCAACTAACACCTGCCAAGGTTTACTCTAGGTTTCCATGGCGATAGTTTAGCTACGTATACTAAGACAATGCTAGCCTTTCGGTCTTGTTCAATCTTATCCGGATTGTACTGTATTGAGCTGGTCAGAGGGTTTAGCGGAGTTCCATGGGAATGAGATGTATATTCTTGATATCTCAAACAGTTTTCAGCCTAGAAATTGCTGAAATCGTGTGAGAATCTCTTGGATGTTGTTCTCTTGGATGATGTGTTTTATCTGGGCATGCTTAACTTAGAAAGATTTTGCTCATTTTTTGGTTTGCCGTACATTTATGGTAAGTTGTACAGCTATAAATTGACTAGTTTTCATTATAGTATCTGCCAATGTGTTGATGAGAGGTTTCTTTGTTTCGCGAACATAAAAGTATGTTGTTGATTCTTCAAATGTTGATTATATTCCACTGCTGCTAGCGTTTGGTTAGCCCTGTCGAGAACTGCAGTTTTCATGTTCAGTCCATAACAAGATTATATCATTGTTGGGATGTTCCGGGCCTTTTGTGGGATATCCATAGTGTCTACGACTGCTATGTAAAACCTATTCTTGATCATCAATTCTCTTTCTCAATTGTTAATTAAGACAAACTGAGTTATTTTACACTATATAGGTCAATCATTTTGTTCGAAGATTCGTTATCGAACGCTTCAACTGCCCTTGGTGACTCAACAGTTGTCAAAGAGAATATTGTCAGCTCTACGTTTAAATAGTTAAGTGCAAAGTGGTTCGCACCTTCAGTTGTTTAGTTTTCCCACCTGTAGCCTTCCTTAACCAAACGCGCTGGTCGTCGCTTTGCAATTAGACCGTAGACAGGACGCTAACTGCGTTGCTATTTGTTCGGTAACCACTATTCCTCCATGAATCATGACAACCACTTTGTATTCAGTGAAATTCTATCTGTGTTTAATTTCACCTCGCGAAGCGATATGAAATCTGAGCGTCCTGTTTGACAATCGCAACTTTCAAGTTCCTAAATGTAGGGGGCGGGGGTGAACTCCATTTTTCAGAACTTTTGCATACCCACTTCCATATACTATCCCCCGTAATAATATATTTCATGCAAAAAGTCACCCCCTCCATTTGCTTAGTTATAAATTTCGGAAAATCTTAGCATTTCAATCTACTGACCCTCCGTTTTAAGGTTTTTTTAATAAATTCCATCCCCCCTCATTAGACCCTTCTACAATTAGGAACTTGAAAGTAGCTGCCATCATATTGCAAGAAGATTTAGTGGGCAGCACGCGCGAATGTCATCCTTAAACTGCTTTTTGGATGTTCAAACATAACATTGCGTTTTAAACGTAACCGTAACAGGTGGAGACGCTGCGTCCATTGGACATTAACACTGTATGGACCATTAACCATCTCTTATGATTCTATTCTTGGGGCTGGTGTCACATTCATCATAATGGACCAATCTTAATTAAATGGATTTTGCTTTTGGGTACAATAACGTCTTGTATCAAAAGTACCCCTTTCTTTCTTTGCCTGAAACTATTGGCCTTTTCGTTAGAGATGTTGAGCTCTTTACCCTACAAGAAAGTACTGTCCTGATTTTCCCGTTAACTAGCAGCCATTAACCATCAACCAGTTCCTTGTAATAACACTTATCCAGGCTCACTTGAATATTATGAATTATTAAAAGTATTGTCTCACTGCTATGTAGTCGTCTTTCTTTCTCGCTCCGCCCTACTCATTTTAATACTCTTTATCCTTCTAACATGCATAATTTCAACTGGCTTCTTTGATTTCTGAGCCTTTTCATATCACCTGTTTCCCACATCTTATTTCTGCCAATAAAATATTTTTCAAACCTCTCCTTTCACACCTGTTATTCGATTATCTCCAATTAAAGGACTTTTTTAACATCTGTTTCATCCTGTAGATATTTTCTTGGTGATTTTCGGTTTCAGTATTTTATCACGAAATTTTTATCATCACGGCTCTCTTACTGTGCAGTTAAATTGTATGCTGTCTTATCTGTTTGGAAAATATTCAGCTGTTTACCTCGCCTTCAATCACACATTTCTAAACGATAATAAACTCTTTTGATCTTTTAGTTCTTATTATCTATTGTTTGTTCTCGAATTTTGTTATGAAAATCCTTTTGGTCTGATACTTAAAGGAAATCACTCTTTTTCTAGAGAAATAGTCAACAAATCAGCTAGCTACAACGATTTTTCAAATTATTTCGTTTATATCAGAATTAGTTATTCGATGGAGAAAATCTGATGGGAATTTGAACAATAGAATCTGATCTAGGACTTAACCTGTTTCGAAACCTGCATTCTGTGATAGTTGCCTCGTTTTGATTCTAGTCGATGGGGGGATGTTCGTCTACTGTATCTCCTGAGAGCGCTGCTGACGTCAAAGCTGAAAACAAATCGGACGGAAAGTTTTGCAAATGCTGCCAACGGTATGTATTTCAGTCACAATTCGCATTTGTCATGCATGTCGGAGAGTCGGTTGAATGGCATTAGCAAATGGTCGGTCTTTAATAGTCACGGGTTAATCCGTAACAAATATGACAATTTTAATGCTTTCTGCTTCACGATTTTTGTTGTCTGATATTTAATATTTAAAAGCTGAGGCTATATCTCACATGAATTACAAAACAGGTTTACAAACACTCTTTGACATGGGATAACAGTTTTAATGTGTATCAGTTAGGGAGAAATATTATGAACAAGTTGATGCTGCCATGTTTCAGGGAAGTTTAGAAACACTAAAAATAACCATCCGTGCAATATTTATTGCAGATTGATTGATTTTTCCAGCAGACATATAATATTTTGAAAAATGCTAGGCTAATTTTATATTTAGGCGGTGGTCTCCCTACTTCAAATTAAACATAGACAAAAATAAACTTCTTACAATAAGTGGTATTTCGTAAGTTTAAAAGGTCGATGAATTTAGTCTTTTGTTTTCATAATAAGACTTAACGAAAATTTCAGACTTTTTTCCATGCCTGGCAGTAGCATCTGCTCTTCACCATTTTGTTTACAGTTAAAGGATCTTATTAGCGGAGTGATATCCCGCAAACAGACCAGGTCTCCTTCTCGGTGATTGTTAATCGCTCTGTGGTGATCCACACAGAGTATGGCCAGCTGACTAATCTGCTTCGAACGCGTTGATTTTTGCTGTGATGTCTCGTAATAATAATTATTCTCTTCAATCACAGGGAGTCTGGTACAGAGAACGCAGAAAGGTTTGTTTCCTCAGGCATTTGCACGTGAGTCGCTTTCTAACCTTCATTACTAATCCGATGCACACCAACCGACTCCGAGTCTCTTTAACACCACAGTCTTGCAACCTCTTCTCTCTCTTGTTGCCCGCAACTGTGAAACTTGTTCGCAAGGGCAGCATTTAATTGCAGCTTCAAGTAATGGAGAGTCCATGGCTTCAATCGCAAGAGGCAATTCAACAGACATCTATTAGTGTTTTTGTCCACTTTTTGACTGTATTACACCTGTTAGGAGATAATTTAGGCCATTAAATATGGCGGACATCCTAACAGGTATTCACCCTCGTAGCAGTATTCAAGTATCAGTAAATATTCAACTGCTATTTTTAACTGAGCTTGTGAAATGCAATCAAATATTTTGATACTGTTCTGCTTGATATCGAAAGGCCTGCAACAACTCTACAGCGTGCCCCGGGGCAAGCACACATTACAAATCAGAACCTCATCACGTAACTATTTGAAGGGGGCCATGTCCCTTGCTATTTTTCAAATACATTTTGAACCCATCGCCTTGAAAATTTTAACTTATGCTTATGCACAATTTTGATAAAGAGAAAGCTTAAGTAAAGCTGAAATTGTTTCTTAAATGTAAGGCAATTAATTGTTCTGCTTATAGTCCTTGCAAGGAGGAAGCCAAGTCGTGGTCAGCTAGCTTCGATAAGCTAATGGAATCTCCAGGTATGCAAAACGAGTTGCAATCTTTGGTCATTCGATATTACTCTTCTGACATTATTAGTGGCTTAGCAAATTATGAAAATTGTTTTGGGAATTTGGAGTTGATGTGTTTCTGAAAATTAGCTAATGTTGTTATTGTGATGTGAAAAGTTTCCTTCTCGTCTAACACAGGTGTTTTCTTTTTTCTTACGAGGAATGTTGCAGCCCTGTAAGTCCAGCCCCATTCTTGTCTTTGCATAAACTCATCTGTGTATTTTATCAGCAATAAAATGACGAAATTTGTTGTTCGTTGCTTCTACAGTTGGTAGAAAGTTGTTTCAAGAGTTCTTACAGTCCCAATACAGCGATGAAAACTTGCGATTTTGGCTAGCAGCCGATGATTATCAGTACAAGAGCCCAGATGAAAGGAAGGATACGGCCCGCAAAGTCTACGAAGATTTCATATCCACTATATCGCCCTGTGAGGTGAGATTCACTGCCAGCTTATAAAGGTCCCTGTTTCCTTTAGTCACAGGGACAAAGATGGTATATAGTGGTGCGGTGAGGATATGCCTCGATCCAGCTACCTTTAGGCCCACAAACATTGTTTTGATATTGTAGATAAGCTTAGCGAAGCATCAGGTTGATTTAGGCCATATAATTGCTTTCGAACATTCACTGAAGTCCCGTATGTAAAGTTAACATGTAGACACCAGACAACAACAGCAACTAAAGCAGTAACTGATCTATCGCATCCTGATATGAGGCTTGGGCTATAGCGGTCCAAAAAGCCAGAATCCAGCATTAAGATGCTATTCCTGAACTGACGCTTTTCGTCTCATGATAGCTTCTAATAGACGTATACCATCCCTGTGGCTAATGTTGAATCCAAGAAGCTTCCATACCCAGTTTTATTTCAAATTTTATTGGGGCTTCGCTTTGATAAACCAATTGATCTTGTTTCTCCTCCACACAGGTCAGTATAGACGCGAAGCTACGCGCCCACATCGAGGACAACTTGGACTCAGGTGATCCAGACCTGTTTCTCAATGCAAAGAACTACATTTACAATTTGATGTCATTAGACTGTTTCCCGCGATTTATCAAGTCAAAGTACTATAAGAATCTTTGTAAATAATCGCGAAAGCTCCTCCGCTGCTCTGTTTGAGCGCAGTGAAATCTCCAGTGATCGCGCAGCAGCCCATATATCGACAGTTACGACATACGCGATATAGCTGGCGTAAATGCGTTTGTATGTCCTCCCTGGTCCTTTACTAGCATGCTACTGCTGTTCGAAAGCATCTCAGCAGGAAGTCATTATGCCTATTGCACTTCCTTTTACAATTTCCTAGAAATCTGTTGCCATTTCCTAGAAGCGCCTGAGGTTCAAGAAAGGCCAGGAAACGCAATTCATAATGCATATTAGTTTTCTTACAATGACAACTCCGTGATTATAGCGTTACTATAATTTCACTTACCTAATTTCAGCAATTGCGATTCCTTTTCCACCTGGCATATCTTCCGTTTTCACACGTGAAGAGCAACTTTAAAGCAATTTGAAGTAGCTGCTTTTTAAGATGAGCAGGAATCTTCGGTCTGAAATCTTCTGAGATGACGTCAGTTGATCTAGTAAGTCTGTTGTGTGTCATTGGAAATTGCTCGATTGCAGCTGCGGAGGTCACTGGAGTTGTTTTAAGAATGCCACAGTTGACTGTGGAGGCGTTTTTATTTTCTGATACTTACGTCAAAGGGATTTATAAATCTTGGGGATGTGCATAACCTTGATCAGGTGATCGCTTACAAGGACGATCAATCGTTCGATTTATGGTTTGATCGGCTGTTTGGAAAAGTAGCAATCATGCTACTTATTTTTCGCGATTTTCTACAGGGTATATTTGATTTATTTGCTCAAAAACAACGATTGCCTTGATCTAGTCTTTTGCGGTTAGTTTGTTATCTTATCAATATACTTTTAGCGTTTTCTTCTCTTTATGCGTTGTTGAGTATAGTTTCCACATGCGCGCATTCTGACTTCCTTGTTTCTGTAAAGAGCTAGTCACTTTATCATGGCCTTGAAACTTTACGATTTTAACTGAAAATCTCTATGATTATTTGTATCCAGGCATCTTAATTTTTCATCATAAGAACTCTTGCCCACCAAATCCAATCCATTCCCTCTTAGTTTTTCAAAACATCTTGAAGAGACGTTAATCATGCTGCAATGCAGTACTTTGCAATCGATTTACATTAACATCAACAAACCCCATCTCTTTGCAAAAAGAATAGCTACAGATGATGACTTTGCTAAGAAATAGAAGCATTGCAATATTTTTTAAAATGATAGCATTGCAATAGCAGGCAGAAAAAGTAGGGCAGAAATTAATTTTTCGTTCAAGTTCTTTCTTCTGAGATTTCTTTATGATTGCAGCTTGTTCTTCTTCAGCACTTTAAAACCCAATCCTCTAACGTGCGGTTTTGTACAGATCTAGAGAATCTAGAATACGCCGTTTATGCTGTTAATAACGTGTTGTTAGTCACTGTAAGCTATCTTTGAACTACTGTCCAGAAAGAGGCCCTACTCAAACAGAGGCTTCATTCAGAAGAGGCTGTTACTTGGAGCAGGGTAACCATGTCGGTATAAGCATATTCCATTGGGTTTCGGCCGATGTTTTTTAAGTAAATAGATATCCATTGTAGTATTCGAATATAGTTTGATTGTACTGCAGAAAGTTATAAACTCACACTGGGTAGATAATAAAGTATGAATCGTCTCAGAACTGGAACATAGGTTCGTGTAATTATCTCAATACCACCGTAGCTGTTCAATGTAATGCAGTTTGCGTAATGTATATATCAGACAAATCTAGATTGTGCAAATCTGAATTTAGATTGTACTAAGCTGAGTTTGATTTTCTAGCCTCTCTTCTGTGTTTGATTAGCCTCTGGGCAGTAAAACGCCATCAGCTGCTCAAAAATATAAGCTATATTTAGCCCCCTTTCTTTTGCGCCCCCTTTCATTTAAGCCCCCTTTCTTTAAATCCCCCTTTCTATTATGCCTCCTTCACAAAGCAAAAAATTTGGAATAAGCCCCCCTCTCTATTAAGCCCAGCCCCCTCGTAAGCCAGAGATACCAAATTTCTAACTTCAAATGAGTAAAAGTACTGGCTTTCTTTCTCAGTTGTGCTTTAATGTCTCTAGCACTTATGGCGATGAACAAAAGACAGTGTCAAATCTGTTAGTAACACCTTTTGAGAGTATTTGCTTGATATTATTCTAACAGAAAATTGCATAAAAAATTATCTGAAAAAAATAAATAGAAATTTTACGGTCATTTCTTATGGCCGCTGTCCTTGCTTCAAAACGAGGCTTTTTATATTCAGGGCTTATTTGCTTGCTTGCATGTGAGGTTATTTCGTTGTGGACATTGAGGCCTTTTAAGTGGATTTTTAGGGGATGTATCGTTGTTGTTTTGTTAAGGGTCCAGAACATCTAAAAATTCAAGCAACCCCTCATGCTAACTTAAAGTTTATCTTCCCCCTCCTTAAACCATTGGTTTTTAAATTGCAACTTAAACCATGCTTATCGATTAGAAAAAATATTTCCAGTTAAAATGACATGTTCCCGCATATTAATGAAATAATCCTGTATATCAAGACCTTTCAAAGGTCTTTTTCAGAAACCTAGAGTCTGTCCCTCTGTCCCCAAAACTCGATATCCTTTCTCTACGTCAGATTCCCTTTCCTTCTCGTTTGATATTGCTATAGATAGTTTGATATTGATATTGCTGATGCTCTTATTTATAAGAAGTATGTGGAGTAGCATAGCATTGTTATGAATGAAGATTGACAGATAGAGCTTACTTGCACTGATTGGTCACATTTGATGACATTTTAGTTACCATACCTACAGAATCAAGCACATTCTTTTTGATAACACTATATGACGCTATTTCGTGCTCACATAATAAACGCAAAAGATCCTATTATCTTTCCATTGAACATGACTCCTTTTCAACACAAAAAAAATGCTTAATTTTATATCACTCGCTTTAAAATGTGCCTGAAATTCTTCGTTATAAGTTTGTACCTGCTACATACATATCGGGGCAAAGCAAAGGTAAGCGTGAACTTTACCAAGAAAATTTTTCATTTCTTATCTTGTTGGAAATTCTTTGATATTCTATAAAGGAAGTTTTGAAACCTATACAACCCATTTTGATTTGTAGCTTTTAGCCCGAATCAGAAGAATTTCATTCAGGTGCAAGGGTTTTCTTTGCCGCCAAATTCTGTGTTTATGTTGTACTCAGTGGCCAGTGGACTTCTCACTGCGCATGCTCACTGCCTCTTACACTCATTCTGGCAAGGTCGCGACAAGTGGCGGATCGACTGCCATTGAAAACTCAACGTGCCTCGTGTGTTTGGATTGACCTATTAACGAAAGTTGAAGTGCTTTTTAAGACCATATCTTATACAAACAAGACTTTTGCCCACAGTCGCGAGACTATCGTAATTTTGCTAGCAGTGAAATAAGCATCATTAACATTTCGTTATACAGATTTAGGCCCATTTTCAGCTGCTTGCAAAATCAGTTGGACTTTTTGCCACGATGTCAAGTATCGAGGACGACGTATCAGGAATTGGAAAGCGAATTGAAAAACTTGTCGAGCAAGGGCAAGCGGTAAACAGAAAGAAGTTTTTATTCAGTTTATTAAAGATATCAGAGAGCCCAGCCCCCTGCATATAAAGCAAAACAACCCTTATAATGTACTGTTTTTGGGATGACACCCCAATTGATAGCAAGAAACAACTGCAGTGTTTACAAATTATTTGTTTAATGCCCAACCAATTGAGGATTGTGTTTATTGTTGTGTTATCAACATGTATTGTTGGTATATAGTTTTGTGTGAATTTGTTTGATTATAAATTGTTTTTTGTAGAAAACGATGGTCGAAATTTGTTTCAACTGCATGCAGCTGGGAAGCCTGCATGTCTGAAACTTGTTTTTTCTGCCTTTTTGTTTACCAAATTTCAAATATGCCTTGGTAAAGAATGAAGTAAACACATCTCATTTGTGTACCACTGCTCTTAAGAAGACATTTTCCCCATTAGACAGTGTAATTATTTTATTCAAAGTTAAAGTCCTTGGTTTCTAGGACAATACCCAAGCAATGGAAAGCCTAAGGAAGCTTAAAGATATTCCTGTCACCTTGGATATCCTACAGGTTTGTAACAGGTTTTTGTAGAATCCTGATTCTATAGTTTTGCCAACTCTCTGACCAGCTTCTCTTATCTCTGTTAGCACACCTTTGTTGGTTGATTTCTTTTCAGCAGTGCATTTTTAGCTATCAGTGAAGCATAGCTAAGCTTTTATTTTTGGTGTTTCTTTTTTATTTATTTCTACCTAGCATCCATAGTTAGTTTTAGGACATTATCAAGCTTAGGCTTATCTAGCAGTGTCCTGGTCCTTCCCCACGATGTGACCACACCTCGTGATTCCTTATACCTGGAATTACAGAGAGCTGGCAACTCTCCTCGCTCTGGGTGAAAGTTTGGTCATGCCAGGGACTCCAACCGGATACCCTTGGGTATATAGTCAGCATCTCTAACAACTGAACCATCCTTGTGCTAACTACATGTGGGAGCTGCCAGGATTCAATCAAATCTTTTTTTTATTCTTGAAATGGATAATAGATTTTCAAAATCGCTGTCAATGCTAGGCAAACGTAAAACCCTGACTGCAAAATACCCTCATGTTGTTATCCACTATTTTTGCTTTGATTTATAGCAATTTAATTTTTTTGCAGAAAACAAGAATAGGAATGTCTGTAAATGTGTTACGAAAAGCAAGCACTAAAGAAGATCTTCAGAGTCTTGCAAAATCACTCATAAAAAACTGGAAAAAATTATTAGGTATGATGCTTCATGTTCAGCTTGTATTTAAATCACTTGACAGTAGAATGAAGTACTCCTGTGATAAGTCTGGCTATAATGATATGCATGGTTTTCATACTTTTGTAGCCATGACATGTATGAGAAATTCAAATTTTGAGACATTTCCATATCTACTGCTCTGTTTGATGAGTAGGCTACTTTAGATTATATGCATGGAAGCTTTACTTTGTAAGTTTCCTTGCTTCAGATAATCAAGAGAAGATGAAAAGTTCAAAGTCTCTTGACAAATGTGAAAGTCCCGGCTTGCCACGGAACTCTTCAGAAAGTAACATGTCAACTACATCGAACATCAGCCAAGCAGCTGTAGCCATAAGTGAAGTAAGGCACCTTGTCTTCTATTTGCTATTTAGATTATTCCCAACTTTGTTTCTTACAACATTTAATTATGAAGATCAGTCCTAGATCTTCCATTTCCATTTGGAATGAAGAATAAAAGCCACCAGTAATAATTGACATTTATTGGTCATCTTTAGTAGACTTAGCCATATTACAAACATGTTTAGGATAACTGCAAGTGATAATCATGGAGATTGGAGCAGCAACTGAAATTTCTGTTCTTTATTCTATTGATCCATCTGTCAATTAATGATATACATCAAACAGAAACATTCACATATCAAATTTGGGCATTTGCCTTATGATTTCAATTAGATTTAGCCTGTTCAATTGAGCATGAAACAAAGTGTAGAAACTTAGAATCCCCATGCTCTATCTACCACTAGTGTGTACAGTTCTTTCTACATGGCATTAGGGACTTCAAAGCAAATAGCAAACTGTAATCTCCAACTCTGTATATGGTAATGTGTATTCAAAGATATGTTTGTTTGATATTAACCATTCTCTTCTATCCTTGGCTTCACTAATATTTATTGAAAATGTTTCATTAGTTTTCACCCAGTTCCTTATTCTGTGTGTATTTTGAATGTTGTTAAGGACCAGAAAGTCACTAGGTTTTGTTGGTGTTTCAGCCAAATGGAAATGGAGTCAAGTCTTTGAATAGGAGTAATTCAAAAGAACCCATAGCATTTCCTCCAATAAAAGGAGATACTGCAATACGACAGAAATGCAGAGAGATGTTAGAGACCTCATTAAAAGGAGAAGATGACATCGGTAAGTCTTTGTAAAGTTAATTTCTAAAGCCTTAGTTTGCATATCAGAGATTTAAACTGACATTCATTGTTTAATTGGAGGTTTTAAATTTCACTGAAAATATAGAAATAGCACATCTTGTATTCATACGAATAAAACTCTCTTCAATTTGATTATTCTATTTTCTTGTCAAACGTTTGGATCTTCTTAACTCAAAATTTGCTGTCACCTGTCTCTATAAGAACTGTTGTTTTTCACTTTAGAAAAGGTGGACTTTTTGTTGGTTTTATACCTGCAAGTGCTCATTATTATGTTGATGTTGATGCAAAATGATGAAGGTGCTCAGATAAATGTTTGGCAAGGTGAACAAATGAGTGAATCAACTTGCAAATTGTTGAGAACAATTGAAAATTGTTTACTAGCATCAAACAATGTTGAGCAGTTTTGAGCAAGAATTTTATTACAGACTAAAGTGTTTAATCAAGTCATACTCTTGTGGAACATCAATGTTCAATGTTATTCAATTAAGTTCAAGCTAACATGTTAATGTTGTCATGAACCAAACAATAATGTCCCTCCTTAATAATGAATTTTGGTTTCCTTGAAAAGAAAAGGAATTGACCTCCTTAAAGGGTAAATCCATGTCAAATCATCCAGACCATGACACCCTTACCTCTCAGATTTTCTTGAAATTTTCACCAGTAATAGATATCATGAATAGTAGAAAATCCTGAAAATTTGAGCATCTAACTTCAAAGGGTTCTTGAGTTATGCCCTTTTTTAGATTCAATGTAAATCTTGTTTCGCAACAAATATCGGCCATTTTGAATTTACTTTTTTTGAAATATTTCCTGTTTAAGAAATGTTCTAGCTCTACAAATTCACCCAGAGATGTTTTATTGGGTGAGGAATCCAAAAACAGCATCAAAAATACCCAATGGTCAACCTTTTTTGAACTATTCACAAATCCACAAGTTTTTCACCATATCGCAAATAACTTGAAAAAAAATCATGTGGCAGTGTAGATATTTGGATTTTTTCTTTTGGAGATGATTATAAATACAATAAACTTCATTTGTTCCAAATATTGAGTTAAGTTCTCTTTTTATGCTCTCATAGTGAAGGAACAAAGACAAATTATTTTCCCGGGCCTCTCATATTAGCTATATCAGATACCATTTGTACAGTAAAAAGAAGTCATGGAAAAGAAGAAAGGTAGAAGAGCAATTATCATGTCTTAAACTTTAAAGGACTTTATACTTGATGAAGTAACATTGGTTTCTTGTCAGGCTGGTAAAATATGGTAAAAAGTAAAATCTACAAAAAATTCATGATTTGCATACATATTCTTCAACTAAATTGTTACTTGACATGAGAACAAGGTCCCAGTATTACTTATGACATACCACCCTATAGACTTGTTTTAGGGTAATTTTGATTGTCTCTGGTTCTGGCTCTGACTGATTGATCTGGTTCTATATTTCTGGTTCTATATTATATATATCCTTCCCATCACAGCACAGCATGTGCCCATTCAAAAAAAGACTGTCAGCGACGTGTCTGTCATCGATCCGTGACGCATTGTAATGATGTTGATTTAACATGAGTAATCCAATTGACACTTATTCACCTTTGTTAACCAAACTTTCCTAAACAGGATTGTGATCGGAAGGATCGGAAATATAGAACCAGATCAATCAGTCAGAGCCAGAACCAGAGACAATCAAAATTACCCTAAAACAAGTCTATAGGGTGGTATGTCATAAGTAATACTGGGACCTTGTTCTCATGTCAAGTAACAATTTAGTTGAAGAATACGTATGCGCAGCATGAATTTTTTGTAGATTTTACTTTTTACCATATTTTACCAGCCTGACAAGAAACCAATGATACTTCATCAAGTATAAAGTCCTTTAAAGTTTAAGACATGATAATTGCTCTTCTACCTTTCTTCTTTTCCATGACTTCTTTTTACTGTACAAATGGTATCTGATATAGCTAATATGAGAGGCCCGGGAAAATAATTTGTCTTTGTTCCTTCACTATGAGAGCATAAAAAGAGAACTTAACTCAATATTTGGAACAAATGAAGTTTATTGTATGTATAATCATCTCCAAAAGAAAAAATCCAAATATCTACACTGCCACATGATTTTTTTTCAAGTTATTTGCGATATGGTGAAAAACTTATGGATTTGTGAATAGTTCAAAAAAGGTTGACCATTGGGTATTTTTGATGCTGTTTTTGGATTCCTCACCCAATAAAACATCTCTGGGTGAATTTGTAGAGCTAGAACATTTCTTAAACAGGAAATATTTCAAAAAAAGTAAATTCAAAATGGCCGATATTTGTTGCGAAACAAGATTTACATTGAATCTAAAAAAATGCATAACTCAAGAACCCTTTGAAGTTAGATGCTCAAATTTTCAGGATTTTCTACTATTCATGATATCTATTACTGGTGAAAATTTCAAGAAAATCTGAGAGGTAAGGGTGTCAACCTTCCAAAATTCTGGATGATTTGATATGGACTTACCCTAAAATAGACTTGCCTCCTTGAAAATGATTTGCAACCTGACATGATGTCTTCTCTATCAGCAATAGCCCTGCTATTAAAATGAAAAGGTATTACAGAGTTATTTCAACCCCCATCAGCAAGTAGATTGTAGCTTCAATGCAATTACTTTTACTAACAGGAAAATAAGGCTTGCAATTTCTTCATCCTTCTTTTAGATGCTGATATACAAGAAATAGCAGCACATATTGAGGAGGGTATCCTTTCTTGCAAAGTTTTGACCATCTCTGCAAAAGAAATATTTAAAATTTGATCACTAGTATACACCCTATACAAGCTTCTACCAACAGTTCAACTTCTGTTTTTTCGAACTTTGTGAGTTATTTGGAAATTTCGAAATAACAGTATGTACTCTAGTTAAGCAATAATGACAGAGGACAGGCCAATCCTCTGACGGAAAGGGGCTCCCCATCGTATACTTATTAATTCTAAACGTCATACGTCATATCATAACCAGACATGATTTACCTGCGGGAAAGTGCTTGCAAAATGTCCCTGTGCTTGTTGGGAAGATGAGATCGCGGCTCCATTGTTTAGAACAAAAGCGTGCGTGGTTTGTACGAACCAGTAAGCTAAGAGGAGTAGGTTTCCATGGACATTAAACCTGCTAGAGGAACGACTTCAACAGCTGGATCTTCTTTTATTATTTTTCAAATTTCCCTCCTTTTCCTGTCTATCGTCAAATGCAAAGTACGCATGCGCCCCTACTCCTTTCACGCGGGGCTACCTCCACCTTCTGGACTTACTCTAAATCATTTCCCCAACAAGTGCTGACGACAAAAACTTAAAATTATAACGGGTGATGGATTATCCAACGTCTTTGAATTGTCATGAAAACGTGGGACTTCACCCATCATCAGGTCGATAATATACCCTTCACAAGAAGGGCCTGAATTCTTCTTCCGCAGGAACTTCCTTAACAACTTGCTAGCAATTTTCTTGGAATTTAAAGACAGCGGAACGAAGTATAGAAATCGAGTGAAGAGTAGGGTGATGAATCTTCGAGATAAAAAAAATCCTCTTCTCAAACAAAATGTCCTCACCGGGACAATTTCTCCAACAAGATTCGCCAACATGAAACCCGATGTAAGTAATCCTGCATTTAGAACAATCTTGATTTAGATTGATAATATTAGATTAGTTATGTTCAAAAACTTTTATTGTAATAATCCAGATGTGAATTCTGGTAGATTCATCATGTTTTAGATTGCTGTCAATCCTGTTCCAGTTTCTCATAGCTAGGCCATTTCTGGTGTTTATTTTCTTAGGTTTGCCAGAGTTCAAGTATCGGTGTCTTTAATTTTCAATCCCAGTTTATCAAAGCTTTTATAGTTTAAGATTATGATAGAATTAATTAAACTTTAACGATAGACTTTTTTATTATAATTTTTTAATGAGCTAGATATCATGATTGTAAGTTATTCGATCTGTAAACCATGAAACTATGAAATAATTTTGTACGAATATAAGTATCGAATTGATATTGCGATTTCTGTTTGGAACTAGATAGAGGGAGACACTTAATCTTTCTAGTTGGCCACTGAAAATCTAACAAAACACCTAATCTAATCCAAGATTTTCAGCGGCACCTTCGTGGAATATGAATCGGTTTATGCGCTTCTAACTTTCATTCTTCACGTTGGAAGCCCTAAAATTTATTTATTTATTGGAGTTCCGCTTCTTCACCATTAGGTGTCGCTGCTCCTCCGGTCTTGAAAATTATTTCTCTTGTAGACTTCTTCCCTCCTTTCCTATCACAGGCCAGCGTTTTCAATTCTTGCAGATCTTCTTTGGTGTTGAGCTTTAAATGGTGACAGTAGTTATGTTCAGCTGTCATGGGGTCTTCATTATAATAGGCATTCAGATCACCATTCAGTTCCTTTGGTAGAGTTGTTCTTGGTTGTCCTCTGAGGCTGAAGCCCTAAAATCCATTATTTGGTCTCGTGGGTTTCTTCTGTCACTAACTGCTCTTGGTGTTGATTTTTGAAGGAGATGGCGAGCGATGATATGAAAAAGGCGCGGGATGAAATTACGCAACAAGCAATAAAGGATCATCAATTAGGTGTTACGGGGGGAACAGGGACCGATCAGTTCAAATGTGGCAAATGCGGAAAACGAAACTGCACCTACAACCAGGTACGCTCAATATTATTATTCACCTTGCTTCGTATTTTAGTTTTTATCTTTATAGTTCTGATGTCCACTTTTTAAACAATATCAACTTTCGTGATACAGAACTAGGGTCTGTTTCTTTTCGCATACCCTATGAACCGTCGAAAGAAATCTTGTTGCCTATGACCCAACTTCATAATGTGTAGGCGTCAGAAAATAACTTAAAGCTGACGAAATAGCCAGTTGCGGATCGAAGAGGATGGTAAGTAGTGTGTATGCTTGGCTGTAAATGACCAATCACCGTCATTTCGCACCTAAATTCGATCCGCAATTGGCTATTTATTTGGTCACCTTTTGGTCATTCCGTCGTTAACACACTCTGAGGCGTATTGGACGAACAACTTTATGTATGCAATGACTGGTTCCACTATTTCCAGCTACTGCGGATAGCTACCCCATATTACAAAACAGTAGCCACTCACTAACAACATTGTCCTTTGGATCCTGTATTTTTGACACAATCACATGTCACTTGCTAGACTCGTTTCCATTCTATCTTTTAGGTACAAACGAGGTCTGCTGATGAGCCGATGACGACTTTCGTACTTTGCAATGAATGTGGCAAGAGATGGAAGGTAACTGCTTTGTTATCCTGCGTTTAGCAACTCGTGCGACGTTTAGTCCCTTGTATAGTGTCGTATGACGGCCCTCTACATCTCAAACTTTGATTCTCCCCATTCATCATCACTAGAGTTAAACATTGCGAAATGTACGTGCCATCTGTCAGACTTTTGACGAAATATGCTTCGAAAGAGAAGTTTCCTGTGTCCCATTTCTCAGACATGCATGTCTTTATTCGACGCCTATCTTGAGAAGGGGCTCAAATTTTTCTGCTTATTGCTGCGAAGCGTTTCTTCATTTCTTATTTGTGAAGCTGAACTGAAATTATTTGTTATACGTGCGTTACAGCTCAGTAGCGATTCACCTTGCTCTTTTTCCCACACACTCTCTGTTGAACGTCTAGCAGATGGAGAAAGGCAGAGTTTCGAGACTTCAAGGTTCAAGAATAGACTTTATCTGAAATTATGAAAACAACACCCCAAGCTCCGTAGTTGCTTGATACACATGCTAGGACTTGGTACTTAGTATTTTTTAGTATTTGTGCGAGGATGGCTAGGGGCGCTGACTACGGTCCTAAGGGTCTACCAAACTTTCACCCAGAGTGAGAAGAGTCGCCAGCTTCTCTGTACATTGAAAGGAAGGACACTGCTTAATAAGCATGAATATTGTCAGTGTCCTAAAAACTACCATCAGATGCTAGGTAGAAATAAATATTTAAAAAAATAATAAAATAATTTGTATGCCCTCCCACCGTGAAATGTTCTCTTAGTCTTTCCAGGAACTTTTTCCAGAGTTCCCGGAACTGTATCAGATCACGACAAATAAACATGTAGAAGAACATATATTTATATGTGCTTAACATAGAAAATTGCGATTATTTATTTGGTTTTCATTCGGATTATGCTTTAAGATCATATCTTAACACTTTAACATTGACTTTGAATTAAATTCAAATTTCTGATTCTACCAAACTGTAGGATCATCACCATCAATTTTTTCTTTTCGTTCTTTCAGTTCTGCTAGTGGAATTGCAAAAAATTTATGCTGTGGACTAAGAGAAATGGAGGGAGGCACGTGCGCCCGAAGTTGATGTCTATTTCCAAACGCCTCTTCGACCAAATGACGTAACTGGGCCAGTCTTTGCTCCTTCGTGGTTTCTCACACCCATACGCGCAGTGTTCAGGTGGTTGAATTTTGGTGACTGGCGAGAAAAACTCCACTACTTTATGCATCATGAATCCTTTCTTATCTTGAAACATTCTCGTAAATCATTGATATTCTTGATCTCAGAAACCAAATAATAACCTAGACACCTCACTTAACTGGAATACTCCCAACGTACCCCCGACGACTTTGTTTATTTCAACCTAGGTGCATCGAAATTCTATGCTACGACCGGGCCGAAGTCAAACTTCATCACAAACCATTAAACAAAATTCTACTCATTGCTGTATTTATATTGTTGTTTGACTTCGATCCCAGGCTGCATTGCAGTCTCTTTTTCATCACCATTTTGGATCTGATTGACAGAATGGAAGAATGAAATTAAACTTTCTTCACCCTGTACCAATCGTGATAAATCCAGCCTATACTCTTTCATATAGTTACGTTTTCACTAAAATGCGATAAACTCTAGTTTTATCCCTGCCTTTTGGCTGGAGCTTTTGCAACCACCACTACTTAGGCCAATTGGCTGCAGCTGGTATTCAAACAGCACGGTTCACCGTCATTCCTACACCAACGATTTTCATGTAGTCTGTTATTCAGACTAACCCTTGAACACCGACTGACATCGTCCCATTGTAAACTGCCCTGTCTCGAACTTTCCATCTCTTATTTCGAGATGTCTTATATTGTTCAAGCTAAAAGTACAGTAACTTTAAAATGGGCCACCACTTCAACTGTGGACGTTTTCCTTATGAGTTTTCTCGCTAATTCGAGGCTATTTGGGGGTGCCCCTCTTGGCTACTCAAAATGTTTGGATGCTTGATCAAACCATCTTTTCCTTTAAAAGACCTGCTCGCATCACCAAAAGGTCTAGAGCATTCGATAGCAACTTTAGCCCCTTCCCTTCAAAAATATTTTCCCAATTCCTTGTACATTTCCCTCAATTTCCCCCTTACCAATTTTATGAATTCCTTGTGCATTTTCCCTAAACCCCCTAAATTTTCCTTCAAGTTCCCTGTGCATTGTCCCTGTTCTGCTACTTGCAAAGATTTGTGGCAGTTTTGTTGCTTTTTCGCCGACAACAGCAATTTAACTACTATTCAAAGAGTTTAGAAATGAATTTTTAAAGTCAGGTAGTTGTGTTTTGTTGTATCTTATAGCTGGTGTTTGTACTTTTTGTCAAGATTAATTCACATCTAAATAACTCTGTTTGTATTTATTTTGCGTGTGGAATGGCTGATCTTATATTATGTGTCTGCTAATCGCTTTCATACTACAGTTCAGCAAGAGTTTATCTGCAAGAATTTTCTTTTGGATGACGAAACTCTTCAAAACATATCTTGTTTTGTTTTACGTTAGGTTTGAGAGAAATAAAGTTCAACGATTAGGTAAAAATGTTCCTTAGTTAAAGAAATATTTCGTTTTCGTTCAATTGAATGTGAGAATATTTCTCTGTCAGCTTTGCGGATTATTCTTTTTTTGAAAGTAGAGTAAGATTTATCGGCATTTGAAAGGCAATTAATATAAGTTATATCAATCACTTCATAGAATATCATGTTCTTAGCGAATCTTATTTGAGCTAATTTTAATCTTAACGGTTTGACAGTTTCACAGCATAGTTATTACGCAGATGGCTTTAGCAACAGTGGATATTTAATAATTATGAAAAATTGAAATCAGTGACAGGCCGTATCTGAATCGATCTATTTCCAAATTGACATAACCTTGGGAATATCACACCCACGTGTATGCTGAAAGCACCTCTGCGAGGGACACAACTTGTTGTCCTGTGATCACGTGTCAGTCGAACCTATCAAATGCACGCTTGATTGATTTTATTTTAGCGACTGTGCAAGCGAGTTCATAGAAGTGCACCACAAACAAACTATTAGTTAATATCTGGTTATTGGATATTGTGCAACGCTCTGGTAAGCTTCATCAACTCGTTTTTGTTGTAAGAAAACACGGAAGTAAGAAAAGCTGTCGATTTGCAACCTGCTAAAAGCTATTTGGAGGGCCATTGTTCCAGTAATGTGTTCGCTGGCAAAGGTTAGTATACCAGCCTATCAGACTTGTGTCAATTTGTTTCTAATTTCCGTCCAATTTTGGAGTTATTTCGTAACCTTATAACATAAATCGGTTATCTGTGATTTGAATTTAGCCTTTTGCTTTTTAACTTTGTTCCGCAATCTAATTTGTTTTGGTTGAAATAAGTCGGTGTAGGGATTCGTTATTTCTTTACACGTGTCAACAACTTTTGAAAATAGTTAACTGGCGATTTAAGAAAGCATCGACCCTTGCCAGAAAGTAGCCATTATAATTATTTTATGGATGTATTTACTTAATGTTTTTATTTATGGAAAAATGTGGGAATTGACTGACTGGATTAGATTTTTGAGCCCGCTAATTTAAGAAGATCAACGTTACTAATTCACAATTCATTTGACTTGAAAGACAACCCGTGCACTCAATTAGTAGGAACCATTAAATTATTATTGTTTGAAAACTGTTTCATGTCGAGACGGAGTCTAGTTTCAGTCATAGAATCCTTCTGTTCTGCCGCAAATATTATTTATATCACATGTAGGGTGCATTTAGTCGTGTCGATTTGAGCCAGAATAATTTTCCAACTCAGTTTATTGGCTTCACTCCCCTTAGCTCTATAAGATTTTTCTAGAAAATAAGTCTTTTTCCTTGCGTGTCAACTTCTGTTGCCCAAAACTGCATTTCCTTGATGTAAATCGCGTTGCCAAGGGAGACATCCCTGTGCAAATACCATGTATTGTTTTGTGAAGGCGGCATTAATACGTGTGCTTGAAGCTGCTTTGTTCTTGAATAGATGTGCACACAAATGTACACTCATTTCTAAAAACGAGACATTTGAATGTGGAATCTTTCATTTTTCTAAATTTCCCAAGAATTTTAGCTATGCACCTGTACTCTTTTTGCATAAATTATACAGCAAAGTTCTCGAAAGTCTCGCAATGTTCTAGCCAAAAGGGTGAACCCTATTTTGCAATTTTGGCATACAAAGCAAAATTGATACCAAACAAGGCTCATTCTGCAGTTTATCTTAGGAAAATTCTCTTTTAAATGGAAATCAGCAAAAAAGAGCATGACCGTGTCCCTTAGGTGACAAGAGAAAACTTCAATTGAACCCTATGTTCCAAGCAAAATGAAGTCACTTGTTCTATATTGTTGATGTTCCTTTCTTTTATTATGTTTATGTTATTATTATGTTATTATGTTATTTTATTGTTGATTTTATTGTGCTGCTCATTTTTTAAGGTATGTTAAAGCTGTATATGTGTTAAGTTCCCTTGATGTATAATCCATTTACATCATAATATTAAATTATTTTATTAGAGGTTTTTAAAAAAATTAAAAATTTTGGCCTTGTAGTCATTTGTTGTTCTTTATACATATTCTGGCTAGGTTGCCTATCAAGTTGGCTTGTCTAATGGAGGAGCTAGAAGTTTGTTGATCTATTTTTGTTTTGCATGTTTAATGAAGATCTGACTATCCTTTTTGTTTATGTAAGTTAGTATTTACATGAAAATATTTTTAATCAAATGAAAAATATTATTTTATTTTAGAGTATAAGCATTGGCTGCAAAAATACTGTCTTTTAATAATTAATAATCTTATGTAATTCTTAATTATTTTTTATCATGAGACAGGAAACTTTGATTTTTTTAATCCTATGAATAATTCAACACTCACCAGAGAAGCCCTATATCCAGAAACTATTTTAAGATCATATGTTTACCAATGACAAGTGATAATGAAATTGGGACTAAAGACATGCTGTTTTGCCATGTCTGCCTAAAATTCATTGAAAAAAATAAGAATCTCTTCTCAGGGTTTTGCTAAAGAGTTATTTTAGTTCTGCTAGGGAATTGCACCTGCACTCTTTGTTGAAAGTTAATTGCACATAAGCTCCAATACACCACAGAATCACTGGATTTTATGAACTCAGTCCAGAATTTTTGGTTGTTGGTTAGTACTGAAATAAGTCTTACGAATATATCCATATGCCATAAACAGACTTAGATATGAAAGTGTCTATCTTCAGGCGGCGTGCTCAAGAATTTGACAGGATATTTTGCTATCCATAAATACCTCTATTCATTGCAATGGAGGTATCAAAGCAGGGAAAACTATGAAGACTAGAATTGATTTTGCTGTTTTTACAGAGCTGGTTTTAGGTTTTGATTGTCAATGCATTTTCCCATAATCAGATCCATTCAAGAAAAAGCAGTTTTGTTTTGTAAAGCATTTCAATGAGTGTTTTTATTTTTAGTCAAATTCTTTTCACAACCAGTCATATTTCTTAATTCTGTTCAATTGGCTCTACATCCACCATTTATTCACATGGATGTAGGCTTTGTAAAGGGTTAGCACAATATTAAAGCTGCACTATTTTGTATGTTCAGCTATTCTATGAAAATCAACCAAGTTGAGAACTTGGGCAATATCAGTCAGTTCAGGGTGCAATGATCAAGAGGATTCTCATTCAGTTTATGTGCATCTGTCAGTCATTTGGCTTTTTCTAGCATTAGTCCTGGTAAGAAGGTCTAAATCTACCACTCTTTGGCTTGTAAGTTAATTTGTGTTGCAAGTGAACACAGGAGACATGAAAATAGTGCAATGTCCATAACAATGGTATCAGTAGGATAAATTTTAGGGCTGTGTAATCGTGTTAGTGAAGTTATTAAAACGCCTCATTATGCTGTGATGTCTTTGAGTAAGTCTTCTGAAATGTGTTAGCCATATTACTTAATGGCCAAGAGTAGTTAAAAGTGTGTTGTTCTTTCCCATGGTTTACTACAATGACCAGCTCTTGAATGCCAATATTACCCTTTTGTGTCATTGATGCCATTAATTATGAATTAACATCCACATGCTGGTTGATATTGCTTCTGTAAACTCATCTTTGTAGGAGGATGCATCAATGATAATCCACACATGCAGAAGTAGTCTTCAAATGATGCACATCAAGCCTATCTTATGATGAATGAGCCTGGGCACTCAAGAGTAGTTGGTAAAGAGAATGAGAAGATAGTGCTAGAATTCAATGGAAATGGCTCTCAAAACACACCTATTGTTATTTCTACCGGGAAACTTGGAAATAATGAAGCTTCACTAAAAGTACAGAAGTCAAAAAAGAAAGGAGTCTTCCTGTCATACTCCTCCAAAGCTCCATATGATGAAAAGAAATTTGTTGTTGAACTTTCAAAGCAATTAAATGACATAGGGATGCATGATGATGTTTGGTTTGATAGGGATGTTCTTCAAGGTAGTATTACGGGCCCATTTCTTATAAGTAGTCGTCTTGAGGCTGCAGAGAAATGCAGAGCTGCAATTGTTGTTCTGTCAGAAAGCTATTTCAGCACACCTCAAACAAGAAGTGAGGCAGAAATATTTCTTGAAAGAAATTCAAGCTACGAAGATTCACCAAGCGGTATCCAGTCTGTGCAATTGCTAATTGTAAAATTCAATGATTGGTTTAGTGGTGCTGATGATGGACTTTCAAGGTTATCTGAAAACATTGCAGTTAATCTGAGTGTTGGAAAGATCTCAAGGCTATCAGAAGCTGAAAAAGTTTCAATGTTTATATCAGTTCTGAATAAAAAGTTGGAAGAGATTTCAAATGGATTTTCTATAAAAATTCCAAAAGCAATGGACAGTGTTGATTCGTTGCAAGAGTACAAAAGAAAGCCTTTGGTAACTTGGAGTGTCAGTGATGTACAAGACTGGCTAGCTTCTTTAAAAATTCATGAAAAGTATATCATATCGTTTGAAGAGTTTGAAATTGATGGCTTTCTTCTACAAGCACTGACAGATGGTGTATTATCAAATGTTCTAGCTGTTGACAGTCACATTTGCAGGCGTAAAATCCTTCAGAAGATAAAGTTTATAATGGAAGAAGAGATTCAAACTGGAAGACTTGATGAATGGTCAAAGACGAAGAGTATACGGTGTAAACTAAATACTGTTTATTTGATTCATGCCCCAGATGATCAGGAGTTGAGTAACCTCATGAAGAATGATTTGCAGCAGAAAAAAATTAAGGTGAGTGAGGCATACATGTAATTGTTTCAGATGAAAATTTTATAGAACGAAGAGTAAATTATTATTAGTTTTCATAGTACACCAACCATTTAGGCTTTAATTTTTCAAGAAGGTTGTTAAAATGGTTTTTCCTCTACTTTTTTCAACTGCTATGCTTTTTCGTTTAATGAAATAAAACTACCGACACATTTCAAGAAATTTCTACGTTTTGAAGAAGAAGGTTATTTAGCGAGTAATATTTTTGCCAATGGACATGTTTGGCTAGTTTTAATATAATTACATGAGAGCGTATGTTTATGCAATGAATTCCCAAAGATTGAACTCTCTGTTCTAACATTTACCAAGAGAGTGTCGAATACAAACTGGTTTTGCTTTTGAACTTGAATTTCTTATTTGTTTATAAAAAGCAACGGACTCAAAGGTGCCACGACATGGAGTTTTCAGCGAGAAGCGAAGGCTTGGTTCTGAGGGTCTAAGAATGTGCTGTTATATTTAATAGCCTTGATATGCATGTAGCGTAAATGGATTATTCCAGCCTAGCAAATGTTTGAGCTCAGTGGATAGAGTAGCGTTAAAACAGCGACAAAAAAGGATGAAGCACAATGATACTTGTAATTCTTGTTCAGCCGCTCAACGAAGATTTCAGCCAAAGCCGTACCACCTACTGGTGCTATGCATTATTCAAACGCGGCGTTCTGTTTGGTTTTTGTATCAATGGACATAGGTTTGTGAATTCAACCACAATATTAACAAACTGAAGCGGATTTTGACACCAAAATTTGCATCACTGCAAGATCGATGTTTTGCCTTGATATCGGAGTGCAATAAATTGTATTGGTGTCAGAGGGCCTGGGTCTGCACTATGACGTCAGAAGATAGCGAAGCGCCATGTTTAGAAACGCCAAAGCTCGTAAGAAAGCTATCGTAAATTATTACAGGGACTTGAAAGTGTGAATGGCTCTAAAAAAATTTGAAATGGGGTCTGCAAACAAACATGCCGATTTGTTTAAAAATTACTCTAAAATGCTAATAGGCAACTGAATCTCTCGCCCATTATTTAATTCCAATTATTTTCTTGGAGTTTCAATAGATATAGAATCCAAGCTCATGCTGTATTTGTCATTCTGTAGCTAGTAATGTCAGGGTTAAAGATCCGTGAAACTGTAATCGAACGAATATAGAGTCTGAAAGAGCGCTAATGGCTCTGATTTCGTGTTTGAAGGAAACAAATCATAGTGGATGAAACAAACAACGAATCGGGAACTTTTTGCGAGCAGTGTTGGCGTACGATAACGTGATTTTCGCGAAGGATGAGTTTGGATGAATGAGCACGGGAATGGTTGTGCTTGACCGCCAATGGCTCGCATTCTTCGGACATGTGGCTGTTTGAAAAGAGTAATGTTCTAGGCTTTAGAGATTGCTCTAACTGTGACATTTCAACAGTTGCAGATAGTAAGCTGATCTAGCGATGTTTATGCAGAAGAATAGCATAGCAAGTACTGTGCAACTGCACGAAAAATTACAGAAGTTCTGTGCACATGGCTACACTGAGGCCAGAACGCCACTCTTCACTGCTGTTAAAGACATCGACTAGGAACAGGTTTCAGCCTGTTTCAGATATAAATTCTTCTTAAATTGACGCTGTTGCAAAGCCTTTTAATCAATATTTGATATGGAATCGTGCAGCTTGAACTAACTTTACCGAGCAAGACCCGGGTGTCGCCTTAATCCTAAATATGTTCACCTGGGCTTTGGGAGCCTCGATGCCCCACAGGTTAACCTCGATGTCAAACTACCGTAATTTATGGAGAGTGTCTGAACACTGAAACTCATTCAAAGAATTATGTTTGCTGTCGTTGTTGCTGCTGCTGTTGTTGTTGTTGTTGTTGTTTCCGTACTATAAAGCATTGTTGTGACGTGCTCAATTTATTATCTGCTCAATATATGTATATATGTGTCTATAAGGATTTCAAATATGCTACCAATGTGCAATCCCTCTTTTAGGTACACTCGCACACCAAGCTAGGCCAATCGAAAGAAGATTTCTTGCGCGCCAATGCACATTCCATTGCTTCGTCTTCTCGCGTGGTCTTTCTGTTCACTAGCCGCGGTGCCTGTTCTCCGTTCGCCTTTTACGAAACTGTGTTCGCCGCTTGGCTCAATAGACCGTTGGTAGTGGCTGTTTTCGAGAACTGTTTTGACAAAGTGAAACGTTCGCTGACTGCTCTCCTATCCGACGTCCCAGCGATAAATTTCGCCTCGACCTTATACTTAGACGGCATGGACCTACTGGTAAACGAAATTGTCCCGCCCAGGGCAGTTTCAGGGGTTGTGTTTGAACAGAAATACTTGAAGCATGTCGCTGAAGGTATCTGCCAGTTCAGAGAGATGGCTGGTCGACAGAACGGTACGTGTTTTATCGTGGTCTCTAGCATAGCTGCCCTGTGTTATATTGTATAAAAGACAGAAAAATAGCACTGTTTTTCAAGCCTATAAGCAAAAATATTATTAATTTAAATGCCTTTTCTCTCTAGAATAAGATATTGTTTAGTTTTTTTGGAAGTTGATTGAAATCTCTTAAAATTGTCTCTTTGCTATGAAACAAGTCAGACAGTTCAATTCTGTATTGTTTATGTTTGGTTTGAAAGCACCAATGCAAATGGACTAGTTATTTTAACATTGCCGTACAAGTTTTTTGTCTTATATCTTTATTGCAACCTCGAATCTTAAACATATCTGTGGGAAAATTTGGTTCTCGCTCGTCATACTTATACCGATAATGGTGTTGGTTGCAAATAAATTATGCAAAAAAAACCGCTGCTAAAATTCATAATTTATCGTGTTTTTTGTTTAAACTGGCAAATTATCGAAATTTTCTGCTAAGGTGTTTCTATAACTGCGTGATAAGTATGCTTATCTATTGCTGCCATGGTGGATGGAATGCATTTTCCCATGAAATGTTGAGTTTGCTATTCGTGTAGCAACAACCGAACTCCGTATATCGTTAGAAGGTCAGTGGGTCAAAGAGAAGGACTTCTATCTTGAGTTCGTTATTGTTGTTGTTGTTGTTGTTGTTGTCTATTTCTGTGATTGCCAAACGAAGCTTGATACCCGACCAATGATTGGGGAAGAGTCAAGCTATATAAAATCTAATGTTTAACATTGTGAGCATGGCTAAGGATTTTTAACATACCATGTGCGAAGGGTATATTTGCAGGTGTGAAATGCATTAATGTCAACAGTCATAAACTCGCTGCGTAAGATTTACCTCACAATGGATTCAGCAGCTCACAAGATCGCTTTTATTCTCTTTGATTTACGGGTTGGATTTTCGGGCCTAGTTTTGGGGTCGTAGGAACGATACCGCTGTTCCTTGCCTCTAGACAGCAATCGCAAAGACATTCACAAATATCAATTAGCTAAATGAATTACATTTATGATTTCACCGTAGTGCCGAAAGACATTCACGAACAGATGGCAACGCCTGTTTCAACATCGACAAAGCTAGGCTTAAATTTGCACACGCCGAAAGTGTTTCTTAGTTACCAGTGGGATTACCAGTCAAGAGTTAAGTCTATCATTAGCAGCCTGAGAGCCTCGAACTTCCAGTGCTGGTCTGACATGGACCGCGTGGCACGAAGGCCCGTTACCCAAAGCTTGCCGCGGACAACCCCCCTGGCGACTACCCGGATAAGTGCGCAAGACAACCTGGCCAACGAAATCGAGAGGAACATCAAAGATTCATGTGCGGTGGTGATTTGTGTGAGTCCGGGCTATCTACAGAGCACGAACTGTCTTAAAGAGGTAAGCATTGCTGCCTTTTACAACAAGCCTATTATTGCCGTGCTGCTACGTTGGCTCGCCTGGCCGCCAGATTCCGTTTCGTACAGCATGCGAAGGGTTTTCGCGGTCGTAAAGTGCATCGACCTCAGCAATGATAAGCTGTTTGCTAGAAATCTACCAGCTCTGACGTCACATATAATCCGTGCGACCCAGAGCTGCGCGCAGGAGAGCATGTTTGGATTGCGGGTTGCCACACAAGATTCGACCCTATACGTTGGGATACCTTGCCGGTATCAAGTTGATTGCAGGCCTTGAAAATTCAATCAGAAGGCCATTAAAATGTCCAGCTTTTATTTGTCAGTTAGTCTTAATTTGGACACGACGTGTGCTAATGATTTAGTCGAAGTTTCTCCTACCTCTCATTTTCGGCTGGCTACCTTGGTTACCACTAGATGGATGCTCCTCCCCACAAAGCCTAATTGATGGATTTTGCAGAGCCTTTTCGCGCCAGTTTGCAGCAGAAATGTCAATCCCATAATACTGATCCATTTCCAGTTCAACAAACCTGATCCTTTCATCGTATTCCCAGATATGAGTATTGTCAATATTAAACATTTTTTGAGAAATCTCAAAAATCAGGTTTAGGGATAGGGATATTATAGGGATATTGTGTTTAGGGACAGAGAAGGGTGTTACTTTGTTGCTAGATCCTAAAATTAAATGTACAACATTTCGTGATCAGGTAAAAGAGGCTAGAATTGACCCTTGACCTCTTTACCAATGCTCGGACGGTAAGGTCAAGTTTTGGCACTATCTCCTGTACTTACCATAAGGTTACTGTACATTTTGGGTCAATCATCTTTGGCAATTTCTCTACTTTAGGTATTCTCTAAAGCCTACTCTTTTGAGGGTCGTTTTTGAAGATTTTTAGTCCTGTAATTCAGCCATTTAAGCTGTGTCAAATTTTTTGAAAAACAGATTTTAGCTTGTAAAATAAGCTGTATGATTGATATTAAGGGGTAAATTGATTATTTATTGTGCCACATAAATGATTTGTAAGATATGTCAAAATTTTTAAGATTTTGCTATGTTTAATTGAAGGTTACGTTTTCGAGTAACTCAAGATCATCATTGAATTTCTTTTTAATCGTTGTATAAATTGTAATTGCAAGATATGAATTTTTTCGCTTTCGCTAGTGATATCATTACTGTCTGACATCGTTTCTTAATCTTCAAAAAGACTTATGACCTTTGACTTCTGTATCACAAAAGCTTACAGCTCTTCATCTCCAATGTGGCCGTTGACCTTTGACTCGCGTTATCAGAGAAACCAGCAGCATTTCGACCATTCATAAAAGCACGCCATCGTAGCTAATCGAGGACTTAGCCTTTGCACACAAGAGAATACCCGTCTACTCATTATGTTTTCAAAAATCTATTCACGAGGTTGCCCTTTGACCTTTCGTTTGCAGATGCAAGCGAATACTCGCAGCAACTTACTCATAAAATGAATTGCTTCTGCCATTGCAAAGTTATCTATCACGAGCTGGCATTACTTTAAAAGACGGAAAATTATTTTGAAGCAATCAAACAATATGTTCACTTTTTCCCTCATTTAGAATAAAACAAAGTTGATAAAACAAAATAAAACAAAAAGTAAAATAAAACAAAATAAGAATAAAATATGTGGTGTCATATCATCAGCTAACTCTCCGTCGATATCCACGTCCATCTACTAATAACTGTATGAGGTTATGTACATGTTTGTCTCCTTCTTTATTATCTTACCAAGCGAAATGTTTGTACAAATGCAGCTCTGTTACCTCTCCTTTGCTGGAGTCTGGGCCATTCTTGTTTGGTAGTAACTTGTACCCCACACACAAAGTATACATCTGCCATAGTTTGATCGCGTGATGCGAGGTAGCAGCTAAAAAGTAACACTCCAAGGAAGGTTTCCTTTGTTAAAAGTGCAATTTATCTAAAAAGTTAAAACACATTTGTATCTAGTACTTGCTTCCAGCCTCCTCAATTGTTTTTTTCACGGTCAAATCGTGTCATTTTCAAAGTGAACCAGAGGGACCCTTTGTGCTACTTTCTAAGAAAGATGTGAATAAGTATCTTGTGGTACAGTCACTAGGTGTGAAGTAACAATGATTGGTCATTTACAGCCAATCATACGCTCTCCGTACCACCCTCTAGTGTTTACGATCCGTAACTGGCTATTCTGCCAGCTTTTGGTCATTTACCGACGTTTGTATACTCTGAGAAGTGTCGGACGAAGAAATACCTTCTATTCCAAGCCATTTGGAAGTTCTAGTAAAGAAGTAGTCACATTATATGTTGGTAAAGAAGTAAAGAGGAGGTGAAAATAAGATGTCTTGCTTTGATTGCATTTTGCGATAAGAAGCAATGGTCAATCTAAAAAGCTTACGTTTATGAATGACAAGATCGATGACCACGATTCACATTTATGAATGACAAGATCTTTGCGACCATTACAGGAAGCCAACGTAGATGGGTAAACAATAGTTTTGGACTGCCCCAAGCTGATTTACAGGCATGGATACCAAAAAGTGGTGAGGTTGGGCTCATCGGAGCAGACTTTGAGGGTTGTGGAGCTTGAGTACCTAGTGGCAATAATTTGGGGGGGGGCTCAGCCCTCATGGGAATTCGGGAGGCAGGCTTATATTTAATAAAAGTGAGAAAATGTCGATAATGGAAAATAATACATAAGACCGTCAGCTAGAATCTCTTCCTTGGTAATAGTCACAATTTTTAGCCACCCCCTTGGGTCCTCGTTAGATTTAAAATGAAATTGCTCAATGGGGCTGGAAATGAGCAAGCACATGACTAGCACGTGATCATGAGGAACACGTTAGAGAAAAAACAATAGTACCTAATATAATGTTTAATCTGTACCACCACTTTATAGGAGACGAAGATTAAGAAGATGCTCCATCTTTTGCTTGTTTTTGTCTAGCACTTCATCTCTAAGCAATTTGCAAACAATTCCACTATCGCCAAGATATCTCTATCGCCCCATGAAAGGCAGGTCATCAGTAAAACGCAATCGCAATGACCACGCAAATTCAACACAGCTGATCTGTCATAAACTCAAGCTCTTACGTTTCAGCTGCAAGAGGAATTTTTCTTAAGTTGCTTAGACATGTTTCCCGCTGTTTGCACCTTGCTTTGAACAAAAGAAATTGTATTCATCAGAAATCTTATCAAACCTGTATTGATATATGCTGACAGTTTCAAAACATTGTCCTATCCCTATTACAACTTCGGGTAATCAGCTTCAAGATTCAATTACACACACATCTTGATCACATTGCTGCTCAAAGCTAACAAGATTTGCTTCTTCCTTTTCAAGCACGTTGCCCAGGGGGTCAAAGTACATGCTGGTAGTAGCAAAGATAGACTTTGATTGCTGACTAATTCTTCGTAGAAAAATATTAGTTTCTTCCATTATTCTACTGAAATACCTTCCCACCACTTTCAAGAAGGTTTCTGGAATATCTTTATGAATATCTTTAGATACTTGAGAATGCGAAATTTATTTATTGCGTGTCAGTGGTATTTAGTAAGTACGTACCCTTACAAATGCACTGTAATGTATTTTAAACAACGATGCACGATAAACTGAGTATTTCAGAATCATCTTTTATGTATTTCTCTGTATTCCTCTATATGTGATTTTTATTAAAATGAAATCTCTAAAGACTTAATGTACTGAAACACTTTATAATGAATGCCGCTTGTGGCATTAACGTTTTGGCACTGCTGAAAAATTTCATCGACCACACATGATGTGCTGAAAATTAAAATTAATGACAAGTCTTCTAAGTATTTGATTCTAAGTATTCGACATAGATGCATAGACATCTCATTATGACCGTTAATTGCCTTAATAAAACCGCCAGTCCACTCGTCTACATGATTCCTACATATGTGCATTTTATATGGCAATCCTTTTACTATACATATTATAGAATAAGTTCATGATTAATTTAGACCATTTTCATCCGGCTGCCGTATAGCTCTTTGCTGTGCTAATAGTTTTAATGCGCAAGGTTTCTTACAAGAAATGGTAAGCTGCAATCGTAGAATCAAAGTCCAATAGACAGGTATGATGCTACGTATACAATTTACATGCTAGTGCAGATTCGTATGGTTGTACCGATAACCCGGTTGGTATCATCGACATTGAAACTTAACGAAGAAACACACAGGTAGGAAAGTGTTTATTCCTTCTTCTCTGGCTAAAGACTAGTTACTGAAGCAGCTAGTGCAAACTCTTTTAATTCGCAGGATGCAACAATATTTCTAGCAATCAAATTGTACCAAACATTTAATCAAGCTTTAAACATTTGCTCTTTCATTGTTTGATAAGCTGTTCGTGTCATTTTGTCATAGTCATCGTGTTTGATCTTTATTGCTTATAATTGAAAATCACCTGGTTTTCGTATTTCGATCCAGTCAAATAGAACATTATCAACCGTGCAAAATTTCTCGTGAAAGCCCTTCACTACCTTGTTTTTAAACCATAATCCGTTACCTATTTAGGTTTGCAATGTTTTGTCAACCATAAACCACGTACACAACAACGAAAGCGTGCCTCACTCCACGACCTAAGACCCCCGGCTATTTCTCATACTTATAAAGACCAATATAGTGGCATGTGTTTAATAGGCAGATGCATACCTCAATCCATCGCAAATCTGGGCACAGCTTTCTTCATATTATGCAAGGCTCTTAAAGCAAGAACACTAGGACAGAAATGCAGGCCCTCAAAACAGTGTTGGGAGCAATGATTGCCCTGGGTTTTGTCACTGTTGTCATCTGTTCAAGTAAGTGTGACAACTTTCACTATCTTTGTATTCAAGTATTGTGATGGTATAAAGATACAGAAATGTCAGGAAGCTTTTAGCTTGCCTAGGCCAACATGGCTCAATGATACAAACTAAAACCACCGGTTGGAGATTAAGCCAAATTTTTTTGATAATTAGAAATTTCTTTGCTTTTTATCATAATTTTTCTTCCAAGTTTTGTACAAACAGATTAGATTTCATACTATCATAATATTTTGGATGACGCTTAATCGAAATAATTAACCTCTGACTTAAATATCAGAAAATAAATATCAGGACAATATGTCAAGAAAGTTCAGATTCCAAAATTTAAGGAAACATAACTTCTTTTCGTTTGAGGCTTACAGTTTGACATTGCTAGTGACTATGGGCAGTTTTCATCGCCAAATTACCCAGAGAATTATCCGGTGAACGTTACCTGCTGGTGGACCATAACTGTAGTATCCGGCTCACGAGTTCTTCTCAACTTCACTGACTTTCAAGTAGAGAAGAACAAAAAATGCCTTTATGACTACCTTGTCATAAGGGAATCAAAGAGAGGCTGGGGAGCGATGACTACGAGATACTGTGGTCACGGTACCATTCAGGAATATCTGTCCGAAAGAAACCAGATTCAAGTAGTGTTTGCTTCAGATGTACTTGGGAAAGTTGGAAAGGGCTTCATCGCCAATTGGGTTGCAGCTGATGGCATGGGTAGGCCATTAGTCAAAACAGGTAATATGTGATATACTACCTTTTATTAAGACATTTTTTTCTATCGAGGTGTTTTTCAATTATCTTTTTGTCATTTGCAACTCTCTCTTAAGAGCCCACAGAAGATGATTTTGGTGTCAGTATGAAGTATGTCTCAAGATCCTACTCAGAAGGTCTCTTGTCTGGAACAAAGTTGTGGGGCAATACGGTTATAACAAATAGAAACAAAATTATGCTCAAGCCAACGAACAGTCTTGGGCGTGATGGTGTGAGTTAACTGAGTCAAAGCTTCTTCAGAACCATGACAAGATTGGTAGCAAGTTTAAAGACCATACTGAAGGTAAGCCCTTTAAGCGAACTTTGAAAATCTGTCCACTGAACTCAACATACAGTCAACGCACATTTATAAAATATTAAACATTTCTTTTCAAACCAGATTAAAGGTTTTGGCTAATTGAGACACAAATTAGAAATTGTTGAGACATGCATTTTGAAATGTTTTCAGATTGTATGCATTTGGCTGCGACTTTTAATTGCCGGACCTCGTTGTCTCATTTCAATGCCATTTCAATTCTCTCATTTCTCATTTGTCCGAATGCTAATTTCTTTCAGACCTTGTTTCCAGAAATCGGCGTCTTGTCATAATTCTTGGCAGCTTCATTGTTCTGCTCTCAATCTTCAGTGTTGTCACTATTGTTTTGATTGGTCGCAGGAGCGAGGCTATGAGGTGACGTCATACACACTTTTCTATCATTCACTGAAGTTGCGGAATCTATCAAGCAAAGTTTGTTTTTGCAGAATCGAGATCCACAAGAGATTTACTAAGCAATGGACGATAAATATTTTAATAAATGAAAAATTGGTTATGACTTGAACTTTTATTTATAGATCCGGTTTTACAAGCACTAAGGCACATGCTGCCCGAAGTTCAAGGAGTTTTTGGACAACAGACCAAAAGACCCCACGTGACTCGCATCCAGGCTTTCAAATCATCGATGGTGACGTCATAATTGTTTCCACCGATGGTAGGGTGCTGGGTCAACCAGAGAGACGTTGCATTCCTTCGATTCATGAATCCGAGAGATTTAGTAGAGCGACGGATTTCTTTATGTCTCCATGCAAAAGAAGAAGGATCGAAGGGAGAACTTACGATTTTGCTGAATCGCATCAACATTACCTGGTGGTGCAATCAGGTAGGATTATGTCGTGTGGGGGGGGGGGGGGGAGGTAAAATTAAAAGAGATAAAACAACCTTCTGATGTAAATGAAATTAAAAGTAATAAGAGAGAAATTTAGATTTTGAGTTGCAGTCAAAAGGGGAAAACAGAGCTTTCAAAAAAAACCAAAGAATAAAGTCAGGTCTAGGTATTGATTCTGCAAATGATGGAAAAGAAGTTATTTGAGAGTTGAAATCTAGATTCAACCGAGATTGAAATCTAAAGAAAAGTAAGGAAACCCAAAAGGAGATTCATACTAGTTGAGTATACTTAATTTGAGGTACACAACATATAAAAGATATATTAGAATTAGACTTGGATACAAGATAAAATCAGCAGCACTTATCTTTTTCTAGATGAATACGGCAACGATATCGGAAGTGTATCAGATGCCACGGATGAATATTGCTAACTCACATCAAAGCAACTCAGATGCATCCGCCCTTTCTTAGTTGCACTTTGTTACAGCATACCAACTGATCTGCACATGCCGTTATTTGCTTAATCTGGATGCAACTGAATCCTTGTTGCTGGGGACATACATGCGGAATACATTAAAAATAAGGAAGACTCCTGGATTTGCCTTAGATTCGAACATTGAGTACTCGCGCCAAAGCAGAGCATTGCATGTATGGTCTTTTAACAGAAATAGGGCTTCAAAAAGCTGTTACATATCGCAGAACGCACCTTATGATTGAGTAAACATAAAAAAGACAATCATTTTAAATAAATCTGGATTGAGTTTATTTTTTGCTACAATAATCTTCCCTGTGTTTCTTTTTACCACGTCGATTGATGACGTAGGGTCACGTGATGTAAGAGGCACTAGTAACAATTTGGCGTTTTCTTCAGAACATAATATATTATTGATGCTATGATTGTGATTGGTTCTATTCCTTTATCTGCTACCCCCTGTACCTTTCTGGCTGTCTATCGTACAGTAGCACATAGAGACTAAGAAACTGGGGGCGGGCTCCACTTCAGTCCAAGTCTTTTACAAGACCCTTTTCAAAGAAACAGCCGCTTCCACCATTAATCGATTCCCACTTATATTAAATCTAGCACAGAACTACTCTAGCCCCTTTCCAAACTGTGCCCCTGAGACACAAAAGCTTTCTTTGTCGCTGTGCATCCGACGTTATTCAACAAGCAAGTTTTTACTGAAGTGAAGATTCAGGCTAGGACTGGAACGTGCTACTACTGGCACAAAGTCGACAGTATAATCCTAGCAAACCAAAAGTCTAATGTTGTTGCATTAAAACTTACTGAAGCATTGTTTATATTGAGCAAAATTTGTCATTGAGCTGCCATCTTGACTGTAGGCTCTATCTATGCTCAAATCGCAGTCCCCTAATCATACAATTTTGCTCCTGTACTGTTTCCTTTAAGAGCACCACAACCTCTTTCCTATTCAAATTCTTCATTTCCTGTATAGATTACTATTTAGCTCATTAGTTAGGCATAGGGGCTAGTTCATAGAAGCACGTACGGCCTAGATATTGGAAACATGTTACTTCTTGATTCCTTTCAACGGTCTTTTGTTGTTGTTCCAATTCACGAGATTTTAACTGTAATTCTACTTCATTCAGCAACCTCTTACAACTTCTGTTCCATACCCTTAATGGGCAAGTACCCGATTTTCTAAGACAATATACCCGTGCCCTTTGGCTTGCATATGACGTTATTTCACAACATTTTATATGCCAATGACCTATCAGAGTGACGCTTTGAAGTAGGCAAAGAGTTGGTATTGAAGCCTCCTTAGCCACGACATGCATATACTTACGTTTGGAGAGGAAAAATTGTAGAGAATTCATAAAGCTAAGCCAAGCACTCCACAACCAAGCCAAACACTTTTCATCAGAATGGAATTTGGCAGCTTTAAGCGCTGCTGGAATGGGTCATCGAGAGGGAATTAGGTCATAAGTCAAGAATGGGTCATAAGCAAACGTTGGTGTTTCTCTTTGGTATAAATAGAGAGGGGAACTTGGACGACAAGAAAAGGACGTCTACACAAAAAGGCCAAAGTTTGTGGAATTTTCAGTTTCATGTGTTTACTTATAGTTGCTTATGTGTTGCAGCCTAAGTTGCCTGTATAACAGGAAAAACAGCGAATGGAAGCAGTGATTGGACTTGCAAATAGAAAGGAACAGCAGAGTGTGGCTTTTGCACGTTTAGGCCGCTTGAGGGAATGCCAGCAAGTCGAGTTGATGTCGATAGAGAGTCATAGAGGAAATCATGGAGTAAAAGAACAATTACCTCTGCACAAATGAGAAGCATCTCTGGTCTAGTGTTCGTTTATCTTTACATGTGCCATGAAGAAATTAACGCATTAACAGGTTAGCTATGCTGCTTAAGTATCTATTAACACAGCTCGTGGTCTTTTTTTCCCAGAAAAAGGTGATCAAAAAGCCATTTAACACGAAAGAATCAAGATTTCAAATAAATGTCTAGGGTAACATTGTCAATGTGTATGGTTGTTACTATTGGTAAAAGTGGAGAATTGTTTTGTTTTCTCTAGTCTTCTCATTTATCCCTAGCTACTCCAACCAAAACGAATTGGTTGCAAGGATTATTAACTTTTTCTAGGGCTAGGCGTAGTTCCATCCATCTTTAACCAAATGATATTCTGCATGTTTTTTAATACAATGATTAAGATGCTTTCAAGGATGCTATTCAGTGAGTTTGCCACCCCTTCATTTTAAATAACTATCATCCAGCTAGAATATTGTTCTCTTCATAGAGTACCGATTTGATGTCCATGGCAAGTCCGGTTTCGTAATCACCCCAAACTTTCCGCATCCGTACCCGAAAGACATGTCTTGTCACTGGAACAT